>CM057135.1:29220180-30420180 GCA_029964075.1 Patiria pectinifera
CCTTTGTTTCCCTGTCATCTCATGTATATATATATCAGAAGTCATGACACTGTTCTTTGAACTATCCACGTCGACATAGCGTTCTTCTTGGGCTACGACATTGGCACTTATCTCTCATGCTCTCCCTGTTATTCTGAAAATTGCTTTGTGAAAGTTGCCTTTCATATTTTTTGGGTCCACTGACTATACTTAAAACCAAACCCTTGTGAGGACTTGAATGTAGGCAGGGTCCAAACTGACTGAACCACGTGCGTCCATAATCACAACTACACGAGTACAATTACTCTTAAATCCCTCAGAGAGCCACCCGTTATAATACAATTCTAAATCAAGTAGTGAATGCCAATTTCAATTTCTAAACTTTCTGCTTGGATCATCTACAATTTAAAGTTCAAAGCGTAGATTTACGTCGTTGATATAACTATTTAGTCACGAGTATTGCATGGAAAACCCTGGTGAACGTCATGCATTTAGCTCCGAATACCGCAGTTAATTTACGCATTACATGTATTGCTGTGATTACAAAGTATTACAAAGTATAACTGAATTTCCGACTTTAATTTAAATTGATGTTTAAACGTCCTTCTCAACCAAATATTGTTCGAGTACGCTTCCGAGAATATATATCCCCGAGGAATAACCAGCTTTGGAATCGGAACACTGACCTAGCTGATTCCAATAAAAGTAATTGACCCCTGGAGGATGTCGATGGTTTATCTCTTGCTTCCATCGCCGGGAATTTTTGCTCCATTGCCGAGAGGAAAACAACACACATCTTGGGTGGGAGTCTCATCCACTTAATGATTCTGCTACCGATGTCTTGATCCGAGTTGTGCGTAAGAGCCCACAGCAGGACCGGGGAGGAACCTCTTCCCCCGGTTTGCAATGAGCAATCAGGCGTTGTTATCGCGCTGTTCAATGCCCTATCCCCCGTTTCTTATTTCATAAAAATGACCTGTTCTTTTTTATATTAAGGCGTGGTTCTGGAGGCAGATTAATGAGAAAAGTCAAGTAAAAAAAGGAAATCTATGGACTTCCGTATGAGAAATTGTATGGTGTCTGAAACGTGGTGCCCGGTCCTTGGGAACACGCGAAAAGGAACTCATGGTCGCCTCTTCTTCTGACATCAAGAAAGTGATTGGTGTCTAAAACTGTTCTTGGTATAATGGAAAAAAAGTAAAACTTCACGAATTATCTCCTGGTTCAGTTGGAATTTTACCGATGAGTTGGTTTCCTTATGGTAAAATATAAAACTATGCGGCAGTGTTTGTTTTGAAAGTACACGATAGTGTTAACTTGGTGTTGAATGTCTCTCGGCAAAATGTGAAAGTTATGAAGGACAATACGGACTTGGTGCCTCTAGCATGTTTTTCTTCCGTGCAGCGCACGTACAACACGCTATCCTTATATACGCAAAACATAACAGGAGTCATATAAGACAGTCCCCCATCCGACTTCGTCCTTCAATTTATATTCGATCCACGTCTCTCTTGTGTCATCTCAACGAAGTATCCCTGTCACATCCAATGACACATACACCATCTTCACTTTCACGTCTCCTTGTTTCCGTTCCGTCGGATGAGACATCGGAGGCAACAAACCAACTACAACAACCTGCAAGCAGCTTAGCGTTGAGGTGTCAGTTTCGAACCATAAGGTGTCAAATGGTATCGTCCTGTATGTTGATATTAATACTCTGAATGAAACCATATTTCCTCATCCTGTGGACTTGCCCAATATCCAGTCCAAAATTAAACCCTTGGTGAGTGACTAAAATAAAAACGAATTAATCATTGTCATATATGGGTATAAATCTTGCGCTATCGAGGGAAAGTGAAAACCCACACCTCCGGAAAATGTCTCTTCTTTTCTCCCGTTGAGCGTGTCTCCGCTCCCGTATCCTTTTCAGGACTTCCCCAAGTACTTCATCTCGCGTTCCCAATCGTACCAGAGCTGCTGTTCTTTCGTTATCTTGGTTTTATTCTTGGAGATATCAATAATCGAAAGAAAACACTCATCTCGCCAGTAAGGTGTCTGGTTGGCCGCATTGGAGTGCCTATGACGCGTCAAGCGCAGGGGGAATGGGTTTTATTTGGATAGCTCCTTCCCAGCAACACCTCGCTTGAATTGAGACGACTTTCAGCAGGTAAATCGGATATTTTGTCTGTGCACAATAGCTTGCATAATAATGTGTAATGACAAAAGTAAACATGCGTTTTGTTTTTCAATAGACGGTCATGCAGCCGTTTTTAACATTTTAATAAAAATGCGCCATAGAAAGTATTTAAGTTTTGTTTTTGAATTGGTAGACGCTCATGCAACCGTTTTAATGTAAAGCTTATTGAAAACGCACCAGAGAGATGTACGTTCACATCCGGAATCCGAATCCAACAACGATGATGTATGTATCAACTTTTACTTGCACCTTGACCTGGTTTTAAATAGGCAAATCGCATCTAGTCAGTTAAATGTTTTCAAACTGTTCACCCTTCCACACGAAACCACAAGCCCTACCAAACGAGACGTATGACCTAGACTATACAAATCACAACATGCATGACGTAATTACGGACCAAAGCATCGCTTTTAACTTAGTGCAAGACACTTCTTTATATATTTCTGAATTTTTTCGTCCCTCTGTTCCACCAATACACATAAAACCTAAACCCGTGCCTGACATTCCATTTCAATGAGAAATAGAAAACAAGCATAATCTGGTCGTCTCAAATTAAAATAATGCCCATTTAATTTGACACTTGCCGAAGTAAAATGTGTCAGCCACTGGATCGGTTTCGAAATGCTAGCGCGCCCTCATACGACCTGTCCTGTGCTTGGCTTTCGCGATATCTCTGGAAGTTCAAGCACATAGCATAGCCGTGCGTTTCCGCTGGCGTAGCCGAGGGCTGGTCGTGAGAGTGTCCTTACAACATTCATGTTGGCGGCAACATGGGTGTGACTTGTAAGGGCCTCAATTAATTAATCCCTTTTCTTCTTCGGGGAGCATTATTTGCAGGAACACCGAAGCTGCGCCGCGCCGCGCCGCGCTGAGGGGCAGACTTTTTGCGACTCGACGGATCGATCCGTCTCATCTAAGGGTGTCCTCTCGAAAAGAGCATCCCAGGAGAAAAAGATATACTACAAGAAGTGATAATAAGCATAGACAGTATCAACTTGCTTTGATGCTACTCAGATGAAACTCTGACATTAAGTTTATTAATCCCCTGGTGGATTGTCCTCATTCTATTCAAGTTTTGGGTCTAAATTTCCTCTAGATGTTTCATCTAGATATTTTCATCTAGATACTTTTTGTTTAGATAACAAAGCAATACCGATGTGTTGGACACAAGTAACTTGAAGGAACAGATATTTGCATTGATTTAATTAACATACCCCCCCCCTCAACCGATGCAAACCCCGCCCCGGTTAATAGGCTATAACTTTTGAAAGTCACAGTTACTCTGGTTGTTACGTCCTCAAGTATTAACTTTAAAAAAGGATATTATCATGCTCACCAAGAAAATGCAATTAAGGGCTAAGAATCAAGGTTTGTTAGATCTTTAATCCTCTTCCTTCCTCGGGAAGCATTCTTTGCAGGAACACCGAAGCTGAGGGGCAGACTTCTAGCGACTCAATGTGATGTATTCGCACTGCTTTAAATAAGTAGTCAGTATAGGCATATCGCATCATATTTTATTTTATTTTTTATTTTCTGTATATTTTATTGAATGGGGATTCCTCTTTTCGAAGGTAACAATTTATGCGGTTTTAAATGAGTAACTTGTATTGATCTGTAGTATTCCGGTTCATCTTTATGATATGACTTAATTTTTGTAGGTTGTCGTGTATTTTTATGGAATTTTAAATAACTTGAAGTCTTATTGCTCTTATTGTAAGGCGCATTTGATCAATTTTGCTGGGAAAATGCGCGGTAGTAATTGTTATATTATTATTATTATCTTACTATATCAACTAAAAAACAGGGATACCCCAAAGTCCAAGTTCCTTCTCCTTCAAAAAGATGCCAAATTTTGAAATCCTGATTTTTTTTAACCTCATTTGGTTCCCAAGATATGGAGCGAAGTACTCATCAAAAAGACAGTTTATGTTCAGACTTGTAAACCAAGAACCTTTGGTCTATCGGCCAAGTATGACGTGCACCTAAGATTGATGGGTACCACGTATTAAATCAAAATATATTGACTTGCTGCCCGATAAACCAGTACATGATTTCACATGACACAAAGAACGCTTTAAAAGCCTTTGACTTTTGCTTGCACTTTTCGTGAAGATGATGTATTGGAACTGCTCAAACCCTCTGCCCGATCAGGTGAATTTGAAGGCCCAGTTAACTGTGACCGATCAAATAATTTCAAATTCCAAACGGACATCGTGCGTTACATACTGGTCATTTTATATTCCTAACAGTCGTTGCCTAAAGCTCAAAATATGGCATAATGTGACATTATGAATCAAGATGTGCTAAACGCTGCAAGGTCTGTCTTCCTTCTATCGCGCGAGTAGCTCGACAAATATACTTGACCTTTTTTTCCAAGTGCTTCTGCCTCGCGCGCCCCCGATCTTTTAAACATCAATTTTAGGAACGAGGCATTTGGTGCAGCTACACGCACGCACTGCACGTCAGGCCTGTCCAATTTAGCCACAATCAAATCACACCCAAAAAAACCTAGTTTTGGAGTAGTGTGCTTTGTCATGTATGCATAATCATATTTGTCAACAACACGGTGTCTTTTACTGTGAATGGTAAAAGTATTTTTAAACGAGTCAGCGCCACGTTGACCTATCGTGTTTCTACTGTTTTCCCCCTCAGTGCATAGATTAGCACGTGGAGAATACATGCAGTATGATCAATTCATTTCATAGAAATCGATAGTCCTTCTGAGTATACAATACCCAATCTCCTCCTTCGGTAAATTTCATCTTCTCAAAGATGAGCAACAACGTCCATATTCTGCTCATTTCTCCTTGACCTTTCCGCTATTGTAAAACCCCGGCGTTTTTTTCCTAGTCATCACTGGGTTGTCAATTTTGTCCATTCCTTTCTTAATTCAATCATTTTGTTGTCAGGTTTTTTTCCATTGTCCCTTTTTTTCTGTCTTCTTTCACGCTTTCAGCTCATCCGCAAGTAGCGAGTGCTACCGTGGAATGAGCTACACAATGACACGGGTGTTAACTTTTCCTTGAGGGTAATTTGCTTCATGTCTGTGGAAACTACGCCGCATGCATATCGCCTGTTCAATCCATATATTTTATTAAACTGAAATTTCTGAAATATAATAATTATTCAACTCGCCTCTGGCAAATGGTCACACATTGACTACAAGTGCCAAAACTCCCAGGGAGCGCTTGAAATAAAACCCCGAAAGACCAACTGCCCCATTCTATTCGCCAACAACATGAAATATTCACGCCATGCATGCCTGAATGTACGCTTAGCTCATATATAAAGCCCCGAAGAATTTGCTGCATCCAATGTGCTTCCGCATTACTTTTTTAACCGAAGAGAATAATCCATGTAAATAGCCAATTTTCACAAGACCGTCCTTGGAATTTGTTGGACTTTCGCCCTTAATTGAAATAAATTAAATTTGAAACGAGGGTAACTATGCCATTTTGAAAAAAATTGCATGGCAACCTCCATACATGCGGGTCAAGAACTCCAACTCATTTACTATCGAGTTCATCAGCCAAAAAAAGACAATAGGACTAGGTTTTCATGGGAAACGAACAAACTCAGTTTCCTACAGTTTAACAGTCAAACACGTTATTTTTTTTCTAATTTGACATCATTTTAGAAAGTAATGGCATTTGAAAAATGACCTCGATCTAACAAAATTTCCATCTTTGCAACTTTCTTTCCCAGTCTGAACATCCTGTAATGTTTGATTTTGTGTATACAGGGTGAGTCACAAAGAAAGTCAGCGAATCAGAAAAAAAAATTTAAAGAAAATAATGATTCGCTCTATTTCACAAAAATAACATAGTGATAAAGTACATGTTATTGACTAGTAGCTGTAAACATTTCACTTAATTTGCATACTCTTTGCCCACCTTATGACTACTTTAATAAAAAATAAAAAAAGACCACAAAATTCAGCTGTCCACCACTGGCCATTTACCGTTCTACGAACTGATGAATACCCATTAAATACATTTTTTTTTAATAAACGTTTTACCCTCCTCCGTGAATGAACGAAAATTGCAAAGAAACACAGACAAAAGTCGCCATCAATATTTCAGAAAAAAAGTGGGTTTGTTCCTCATATTCCAGACACAAAATCTGACAGTATAAAATAATGTTTCATGCTTGACTCAAATGATTAAAATCTTATCTGTATTTGAATGCCTGTTGTGTGTAATCTGTAATTCTCACTCAGCTCAATAGCTTCCAATGGCATTCCATGGACAACTATAGAAAATTGTTTATTTTAGTAACACATGCATATAACTTCTGATAGCGTGGATCAATTTCAGTAATTCTTTTTTTTTCTTTTCCAGATGTGTGGAAGAACATGCTCTTTGAAGACATGCGTCATTGTGTATCAAATTTGATTGCTTTTTAAGAAAAAAATCATTAATCCATGTCACTTTCTGGTTGAGTCACCCTGTACAAGCACAAATCCACACGTGCTCCACCCTTTCCTCGTTAAGTATCAGTATTAACAAAACCTGTGACAATGACCGCTCGGACATAAAGGGAACCGCGTGTCACACTCGGGCAATAACCCGCCGACATTTGCGGCAAAATACATAACCAACATTTAAAAAAAAAATACCTCAAAAACCACCTGTCTTTTGTGGCATTTTCCAATAGACCTTTTGTGGATCGTCCACTTCATTTATCTCTGGCTTTGCTCTCCAGGGGAAATGTTCAAGAAGTCGTGAGGAAAGTCTAAGTATTTTTTGTGAGATACGCCTTGAGAAAGCTCGCTCAAGATCTCCATTTATGAATTATACAATTCCTTGTTATGCCACTCTCTGTAAACACGTTATATTGAATGATTCCATTTCCCAATTCTCCAAAATCACCGCAATCCTTAGTTACAAAATCAGTGTGTTTTCAGGGTATCTACAATTCTACAATTCGTGGTATTTTGCCGGCAAATAGTCGCCATGAAGTGGAGTCGATAATGGCAAACGCACTCACAAGTCGTTGGTACGAAGCACGATAGATGCGGAAAAATACATTTAACAGAAACTTAACACTTCGGTCTCAATCAGTGCAAGGAATTGCCGGTTTTTACGGCACTTCATTTGAATGTATTATTGATAAAAGTTGGAGAGTTCGGTTATAAATTGGAGAGATGTACATTCCGTTACCCTTCCGTGTCCTTCCCTTGCAAGACAACCTCAAATGAGCCCCTAACGAGGCAAAGCCAGACAGGTGCGCCTCTCAATTTATAATGCACAAGGTACTTGGAATTGCAACCTCGCGAAATGAGCCACCCAACCCCTCCTTGGCTGCTACATCTAATTGCTTTTCTCAAAATGAACTTTAACCAAAAAAGCTTGGTACATGAATCGCTTGGTACAATTGGTACGTGTATTGCTGGTTGAAAACTGGCATGGGTTTTCTGTACACTTCAGATTTAGTCCACACCTATTAGAAAAGTACACGAACAAATCAGTTTGAAGAGATAAGTTACTAACATTTTTGATGGGAATGCGATACTTATGCGATCCTTATGAATCAGTGTTGAAAATTGATATGGTTTTCAATCGCTCACAATACAATAGGCATGCTGAACGTAGAAAAAACGTAGAAAAAAATGCCTTCATAGGCTAAACCATATACAAACGTTTGCTTTCAAATCCATAACTTAGTTAGAATTTGGGGAAAAAATTCACTACTGAATTGTTTTCGTTTGAATGAGACTAATTTGGAAATGTCAAAAGCAATAATATGGAAACTGTCGGGGTTGCATTCAGAATACGCCGATTGGTTCCGAGACGGGAATTTTTTTCATTTTATTTTTTGAAAATCGATGTTAATTACATCTGCCGGCGTCTACGGAACTAGCGTGGGCAGACTTGGAAAAGGAATGCATTTGGAAGTTCAGCCAGATCGAAGAATTCGTTTAGGGTTAGATAGTCAAGAATATGTATTTATTTTCTAGCGAATCCCATGTTTTGGCTTAGAGTCTTAAAACATGTCTTAACATGTCTCCACATGGATTAGCAGTGGAACAAATCATATCAACATACCAACTTTTACATGCATCGGAACTGTAAAATATCTTAAAATAACAAATAAAGCAAGAAAAAAATTCTTTGAGGTGAATGGACCCGTGAAGAAAACGGACGCTTTGCCCCGCGCCGGCAGCGATGTTTTGTCCTCGCGCGCGAATGATTCTGACATGATAGATTTAGCGGAGATGAAATAATGTGACAATTGCAAGGCCGACACTCTCCTTCTTCCACCTCTCTTTACATATATCTCACGCAGTGACAAGGCGAAGAAGTGCCGACCATAGTTTCGACACGGGGGGACTAAAATACATCCGAGGTGTTTGGCTTTGATTCGTCCGGCACAAGGCCGAGTGGGACGTACGGGATATCTCTTTCCAATTTCTGCGCATTTATCGAATCACTCCGTGCGTTGTTCGTTGCGATCAGTCTAGCGTGCGTTCGCTCATTTTGACGGGGCGGCATGTAATTACGCCATGTTTTAATAAAACCGCCACAACCGCTGGGATCGATTTGGTGATTGTGCAATCACAATGTTACCCGTATCAGAGATCCCTGAGATTACTTTATGGCGTTTGTCATTTGTTTTTGTGTGTTATATTTAAGGAATGAACTGTACTCGTCCGTGGGGTGGATAAGATTGATTAACATTCATGTTCGGTTGCTTTGTTTAATTCAGAAAGACTGTATCATGCATCCGTCTGTCTCGCATTGGATGCAATTATGTCCGATTTTAGATTGTTGTATACAGTTCTCTAATGGAATACTATCAACTAATCAATGGAACATCACAATGGCAGCTGTGGAACAGTGATCTCCGACAATATCGAAATTCAGATTTAATTGAGGTGATTCCGTTAAACCATTTCCCCGCAGAGTCCAAGTTAATCAGTCCCGTTATGACACGATGTGGCAATCACCGAGGATGGTTTGGTCGTAAAACGTAAGTTGTAGGGACCAAAAATATAAGCAGTTACCATTAAGTTTGCATTTCGATTATTTTTTGTCACAGCTAAATGATTTTTTTTTTTTCAAAATGTGTCTCTTAATTAAAACATTCTTAAAATCAAGCACAAAAATATCGACACCTGTTTAGAAGAGAATTATGAAAGCCCGAGCTGTATATTAATTGCTGCATGCTCTAAATTGTATTTAAATGCTCTGAGGTGTTTATAAAGATTAATACAAAGTAACGTCTGCATGTATGCAAAATTCAACAACGGTGCAATTTCTTCAGTATATTTCATTATAGTTGGTATATACGTGCTTCTTCAAAATTTCGAGTTTCTTTTTCCAACGAAATTGAAAGGAATATAATATTCTGAAACAAAAATATTTGCTTGTTTGCTTTTGCAGGACTTTATACAGTTTTTAAAAATTGGTTTTAAATGGCGCGCTCCTAGGAATCGCGCACACTATTCAGAACGAATGAGGAGCGTCCCGCTCTTATTTCAAAAGTTGAAATTTATTAATTGATTCGCTTGTCGTGGGCCGATTTTTCTGCCATGTCTCATTGGAAAGCCCATAACTAATGTAATAATAGAAAATTATCAATTTTAATTTGAAAATCTATTTTTCAAGGTGTCACACCCAAAAAGCACGTATACACCAACTTTAAGTTTCAGAACCATGGTTGTCATCACTCTTGTAAGTTGTTTAGAAAATGATGCCGCGTTTTATTGAGGCGTCAAATGGCTTTAATACCCTAAGCCCTCCGTACTAAACACTGCTAGACTCGTGATCCTGCTATAAGTCTCAGAACTTTTGTAACCCGTCCCGCACTCTCTTCTTCGGCACTCACGTGCTCCAGCAGCACATTTTCTCTTTTTTACCGCCGCCGTGATATGCTATTTTATCACTGATGAGAAATCTTTCTTTACCCCCTCTGATATAATTTGCAAGTCACGTCCTGCGTGCCGAGCCCCGGGGTCAGCACGGGATGATTGTACACGATGCAACGTCATTACCAGTGAATGTTAACGTCGCGGCCAATCAGTGTATCTCTCTTTATATACTGGAGGTACTATCTGGCATTACACACACACCCTTCGCCTTTTTAGTCTGATAATTACGGCGGGCTTTTCCAACATTAAAGGTTCATTCATAGCCAAAAACGGCAGACTTTATAATCTGCAGAATGAGTCTGCTTTACTGCATCTTATAACCAATACATTTAGGTGCCAAATGTATTGGAAATTTTGATTTGGCATGTACAGGTGGTCAGTTCTTCCACCGAGTGTATAAACATCGCTTGCAACGATTCGCTGCATCATAACGTCATACCAAACCCAAAGCTGTAAGAACAAGTTATTGACAACAGATTCCTCTTTGTTATCCCATAACTGCAACTGATATATCTTAGTTTATCCTCGAAGATCGATTACTGAGGGTTATTGAAGACAGCCATGTTAGTCTTGTACCACTGGAGCATGGTACATCTTAGGGTTCGCATCTTATAAGGAACCAGACTTCTCTAAGCACGTGATTATTTTCAAGTGCCTGGTAGCCGGCAGTAGTTTGGTAGCGGTACACGCATACGTATATTGGAACCAGTTTACCGTCCTTATAGTACACTGTGCAATGAACACAACAGCCTTTTGGGTACATGGTGCACATTATCGGACAGATCACCAGTCTAATCATCATCCAATTTGTATGTATCCGAGCACCAGGGGCGGCAGATGTCTTGAGAAATGTCGATATTGTGTTCAGACTCTTAAAAAATCACCTACAGTCATGCCTCGCCATCGCAAGGTACTCTGGAGACCATATATGCACATTCATCACCGATGGACCTAGCATGCCGAGCGGTCGTTTATAGCAAGAAAAAAATCAGACAAACTCGAAATCAATTACAGTTCATCTTGGCTAAAATAAAAAGGAGAGGGCCGGCACTTCAAAAATTCAACCCCCTTTGCAAACGTGTTCGTCGTCAGGGGAATAACATTACCACGCAACTGGTGCGTGGTTCCGTTGGCACGGATGACTTGGCACCGGGGAGAGCCTGTGAAGCCGACCGGCGCGGTCTCGTGGCGATGGGCAGAGAGAGAGCGCGGTCCGGGCGGTACCAGACGAAAATCCATGCCAAGACTGATCGTGTGCATGAGATAAGATGGGCTTACCCGGATGACGTCAGGATGACGTCAGAAACGGGACCGGGATAAATGTTAATCAGACCTAGATTGCCCTCAACATGGATTTGCCGGTGATATATGAGACGATTTTACACTCCGGTTCATTTCACTGAATTCCCGCCTGAGCTAATTCCTTAGGTCCTTAAAATGCAGAGCGCATTTTTTTGGCCGAGTTTAACCAGAGGCTATGGTTTACCCACGCCTGAGACCGAGGCTTATACCTAGGCGGGTGTTTACGAAATGTCAAGTCTTGAAATGGATAGGAAGAAAACATTCCGCATGAAAAAAACCCCGAGTACATGAAGCGAGAAGTCTGGTAAAAATCAGCAGTTAAATGATGCACTCGTTGATACATTTATGAATAATTATTTATGCCGTACTTCTCATGACAGGCGACTGTACCTGCCCTAGACGAGATTCAACGGTGTAAATCAGACACTGATATATTCCAGCTGTCACCTCGATTCAACTGTCAAATAAGTTGGTGAAAATGGTGTGCAATGTTTCTCTATACCCGACAATTGGTACGAACTTACCTCAACTGTACTTTTGGTTAATCGAGTATAAGTTTGAGCAATTTTTGGAAACGATTTGGGCAAGACTATGGCAGTTCAGATTTCGAACAACGTTTCAAACAAGATTTGTCAAGGGTGTATAGAAGTATCTCTTGTCAATCTTTACAGTAAATCCTGTAATCAAAAAAGCTTAAGAAAGATTGTCAAGTGATAGGAACAAACATGAAATTTAAATTGCATCGTCAAAGAACAAAAATGCTGCATTTTGGTTCCACAGGAAGATTGATTTCGAGCGGAACCAGCGACGGATCACAGTCTCGGCCATGCATAGATGGATGAGGTCCATGATCGTAATCCGTGGTGTCGTGGTCTCGCTTGGGTGTTGATTTCATATGAGAGACAGTGCATAACATCAATTTGATTTGTTTTTCAAATCATTCGTGCAAATGAAGTCGGCGATTCAAAAGGGAACAAACTGCTAAATTGGTTTTTATAATGGTTATAAGAGGACCTGACGCTTCGTTCCTCTTGGATAAAAAAAATCTTTAAAGATTGAAAGATCAGACCGTCTTAAATGTGATTTCGCTGCGTGTGATATTCAGATTTTGGGTATTAGTTTTAATCTTCACAAGAGTAAGCAAAGTCATGTGTTCCATGTGCACTGGGTAACTGGAAAACTGTCCTTCAAATGACATATAAAAAATATAGGTTATTGAGACCATGCTTTCTTTCTTTGCTCTTTTCTTGCGGAATGTTACCGCCCGCTGCGCCCAATTTCATGAAGGTTCAAGGTATAATGTTGACATGTTCCCATGAAAGATGTGCACACATTCTGAATGTGTTCCGTGACCTTTATCGGGAGCTATTTGTATATTTCTGTCGCTAGCCGACACGAAGCAGTGCAGGTGACTGTCTAGGGGTCGCCGTCCTTGAATGCTGGGAACCGAATCACGCGAGAAAACGCGAGAGGCGGTGAGACTTTGTGGTTGTCTCTTCTGCAGACACAGCAAAGGGGTTACGGCTTGAAGTCGGGCTTCGAAACAATTATCCCCTGGTAAAGCTTTGTTGTAATATAAATTGACACCTGTTAGTGTGAGTTGTCATTTTAAGGACTCAATACTTCCAAGAGCATTTAGCAAAACAAAGCAGAAAAATCGAAAGACATGACAGTACAGTGTGGGAGAAAACAGGGTAAAAACAATGAGGATTTCAAGCCCATAATGTTTTTTGCGAAAGTGTGACCGACGGATTTCACCTTTTGAAAAAGTGAAATCAATTTGTTGGGATGAAAATAGAAATGTACGTGACCAGCGAGTTCTATACCTAAGTATAGCGAGATCTACATGAGCAGTGTCATACACAATACATTGAATTAGCCGGTGATTGCAGCGACGCCAAATCGCGAACCTGGAAACCTGATCGGCCATAATAATGCTGACACCAACAGTTTGGGCCCAGAGCCCTACGGCCGGCTGGCTGAGATAACACCCTGACTATTTATGCACATGACGGTATGATTATGATCCTCGAAATATTGGCGCGAACAATCCATTCATGGATCTTGAACATATTTTCTATCACACACTGCACTCATCTTGTTTTATTATGGACTTGTACTTTGCTAAAACGTGTTAGTTCCCCCCCCCCAAACTGTTGACAGACTTTGCCCAGTGTTCATGAAATCGTGTTTCATTATAGAAATAATTTGCTAAAACGCAGATTCGCTTCAAAGCTTTAGATGTAAACTTCAGGTTTGGGTGAGTTTTGGCAGGTTTAGACCTCCAGGTTTTATTCATAACGTTTGTCACTTTTACGGCAAACTATAAAACAGGTTTTCAGCTGTGTATGTACCCCTTAACATCGCCCCGTGTTGCAGTAATTTGCATAATGAACTAATTTACATATATCCGTGCGCAGGCTCTAGTCTTGCGTTGCAACTTCGGTCCTACTTTTTTTTTGTCAGCGCGGAGCAACACGCGAAGCGAACGGCTATCAAGCCTAATTGCAAGGAGAGGATGTTAAAGTGCTCCAAATGGGTTCCAATCTAAGGGGCGTAACTCAATTAACCTTGTGTAACTGTCAGAGTGAGACCAGCGGCCTGAGAATTAATACTGACCGTCTGCCCATGATGACAGGGTTGGACTTGTAGACGTGAGCGTCTCAAAAGGTAGCCTTAGGTAGGTGCGAAGGTGTTGAACGCATTACAACCTCTTGCATTTGCATTCGCTTGCCTCTTGCTCATTTTAACAAGAAGGCAAAAGAGAGGTCATTGCTCGATATTTTTTTTTAAGCCGACTTTTCTGTTGATGATTTGGATGCAACTCTATACACGGAACTAATTAAGTTCAGTTCAATCGGTATGGGGTATTTTATTCAACAAAATGTATTTAGCAACTGCCGCTGACGAAACTGCAATGTTACGAACGACTCATGTCGACTTATGTGCCGTGGCGCATGGGTTCGAATCCTGACGGGGAACATGGTGCTTGTGTTCTTGGGAAAGACACTTAACTACAACTGCCTCTCTCCATCCAGGAGTATGGGTACCTGTGAAGGTAGAGACCAAATTGCGCTGATCTGACACTGCTGTTGAAAAATGGTCTCATTCATGACGAACAGGAATAATAATTGTAAAGCGCTTTCAAACCTTCGGTATAAAGCGCTGTACACTTAGCGCCACATTATTATTATGAAGTATCGGCAAAAGGCTGCAGGAATCAGATCTGTGACGTCAGAGTTGGTATACATGTTTCTATTTGCTATAAGCATGTATTTAACGCCGAACCTTGATCCCTCATACATACTGAGTTTCATCAGCTTTGTCTGCATACATTTTAAAACTAGTATCTTATTTCGGTGAATCATTCAAACGATTAATCGTTCACGTGTTTTCCTTGAACCAGAAAAATAAATTACCGGACAAAAAGGTGCGTTTTTCTTTTTTCAATTCTTCCCGATCGATCAGCAACTGAGATTGTGCATCTGTATCTCCGAGCCTTCGGCCACAGATATGTATCTATGATATTAAGGCTATTTTTGGCAGGTTTCGGCTGGAGATGTGACATTGAGTTTGTTGTGTTTATCAAGCGATTAACTGGCGGCATCCACTCGGCCCGTCCTTCGGGGAGATAAGCCTCTTTCTCGGTCGGGCTCCATTATTTCTTCCTCTTCCTTCCTTCCTTCCTTCCCCGGACTCGAGTTGATGAGAAATGGAGGAGGCTTGGGCTGGGGTTTTATTAATAGTGACCGCATTGGATTCGGGAGTTTGGTTTTGCTTCCGTAATATGGCGAGCGTTGGATCCACAGACACAAAGGTTAAGCCCTGACCATATTTCGAGGTTTTTTTTTAATAATACGATGTGCTTACAAGCATAACATAAATCACGCTGTGGCGCATTATAGGGGTTTGGCTGCATGACACAGTTTTAAACCACAGAAAACAGGGCCGATAGATAATGTTCGACTTTGTTGCAAACAAAACTGCATCATTAACTGTTTTGTTAACTTTTTGTTTTATTCTGAGTGATATTCTTCGCGAGATTACGACATCAACACAACATACACTGCTCTTTATATTTCTTTGCCACTAAGAAAGAATCTGGTAGGATCGAAATGTTACACCCTAATTTACAGAAGTCTTTTGTCTTACATAGTGAAGACATGTAATAAAATAGTGCATATTTATTTATCAAATGCAAAGTAAGTTGTAATTCAAAATGCTAAAGCAGAAGGCTTTTGACAAATGCATTTGACAACACAGAATCCCTGGTAGATGACACGTGCTCATGTCGTGATTTAAAATTGGCGCGCAAATACAATTACCACCGAGTGAATTGCACCCCGAATTTTGAAAGTGTTGTACGTCAATGTACAACACAAACAGATATCACCTGCGCGTAATATTTATAGTAGAAATGAGCTCCAAAGAAATCGATCTTAACCTACATTCCTGCCGTGTAGAACTTCAATTTAATTGAACATAATTCTTAACGATGTTTTAAGGGTATGATGAAGTTTTTTCTTGTAAGACACCCTTGAGATGCAATTTTTAAATGAAAAGCTAATAATTGACATGATTTTCGAAAACACGTGGCCGCTTCCTATAGACCCAATGGGCCACAAGGAGGTTTGTTGACATTGCAATTTGTTCTCGTCCGCACGCGGGCGACGCGGCAGCACATTTAAAACATGGATCTGGGGATGATGCTGACAAGGCGGCTTGTGCCCCATACGTCCTGGGGGCAGGCGACACGCCATACCGCCACGGGATGCTTGCACCAATAGTCTATCAAAATAATTATTTCCTCTTTTTGGTAGAGTGTAGGTAAACACCTGTCCTGACGTTTTGCAGCATCCACTGCGTGCCTCCGTGGGCCCTGGCTCAGTGCGAGACCCGCCAGAAATTCGGAGCACAAACAACGAGGGGGAATTTTTAATCAACTACCCGACACCAGGACTAAGTATGAAGTGGGATTTTTTGACATGGGCTAGCGGTGTTTTCTTTTCTAGGAGTGTTTGGTGGAAATGTCTGACTGGGATTACGGGGGTTCCTTCTTGTTTCGCACGGAGGTGTAGCACGCCCTGAGAGGATTGAATGTAACTCTTGGTATGGGTCGTTCCTG
Source organism: Patiria pectinifera (assembly GCA_029964075.1). NCBI lineage: Eukaryota > Metazoa > Echinodermata > Asteroidea > Valvatida > Asterinidae > Patiria > Patiria pectinifera. The sequence continues at coordinate 29,236,657 of CM057135.1, forward strand.
TTGAGTGCAATCAGGACTATGGTTTGAATCGTTCCATCCGTCCACTTCATCGAAATGCGAAGCCCTAAGAGCAACCCTTGTGGTCTATTTAAAGATTCCTGACGCATTTTGTTAGAGATCGTATAATTAGCGGGACGTGCTAAAAACTGGGCATCACTTTATTGCGCCTCCACCGTCTATGCCTACTGTATGTGACCAATGACGTCACGAAGCTAAGATGTAAGCTCATAAAACCCTTAATGACAGACGCCACATCGTTACGAGCAGGGTACCCATGACAAATCGCTGGCTTCTATGACAAGTTCACGGCAGCCTCATTAAGGAACCAAAATGGCTGACCTTTCCAAGATGGCTGACCTGGTATTCAGATATTCAGTATTGCAGCTCGGAACTGTTGACTTTAGGTCTCAATTAACAAAATAAAAAATGTGACTGTCACAAATCCAAGTCCATATATCATGCCAGCTTCCTTCCTATTTTTTTGAGTAATTTTACAATCCAAAGCAAAGGTGAAGGGTGCTTACAATGAGTCACGATAATAAATAACATGAAAAATCCGTGTACATTTTGGCAGCTATCATTACCTAATTTACATTTGCCCTTTAAGGAAGCAGACATGGCGCCAGTGAGCAAGCTTAAGAATATTAGCCAAACATGATTTGCTGTCTTGGTGATGCAAGACAAAAAGTCGCGGGTATCCCTGCACGTTGAGAAGGAGGAACACATGTTGAAGTCTAATTTCTGCGTTAGAGATTAAAGTTATCTTCCCGTGCCCATTTTTGAGTTTATTTTCAACCGGAAAAAAATGTTTCTAAATTGCTATTTTTCTAGCAGTACCAAGTTATTAACTGTGAATGTATCATCGAGCAAAAAAACAACACCGTCAAAAAAATCAATTATGGAGTTACATTTAACAAATTTATAATTTTCTGCGGCCCGACAATAATTATGTTTAAGGCATATCTCCTTTTTTTGCGTTATGGGTACAAAAGGCAAACTAACATAAAACAGGTTTTTGGAGAGTTGAAAATATCAAAAATAGAAGTAGACTTTTCCCTGTTAAATTAACTAGTACATGCAAATTGCAAATTGAAACTTTGTTAGGAGAACAAAAATCGAATGTGTTGAATTATGAAGAGCACAGACAGAGCAAATTTAAGCTTATACTGTGTGTGAGCAGAAGTTCTGAAATCAATTTTTCGGTAACAAGATGAATAAATAACGCTAAATATGAATAATATTCAGTACTAATAAAAACAAATCAATCGCAGATCATTTGTCCTGTTCCTTGCTCTATGATTTTACAAGCGAATTTCTCGTAAATGTCATAACCTTGTACCCAGTCTCTCCACAACAACCTTGTGCTCAACCTTCGTCTGTGAAACCTCACTGTGTGGTCGATCCGCATAAATATAATATACCGGAGCGCTGGCTTTCGCGACCTTTGAACTATAAAAGGGCTATACAATTCGACAAGTTGCTACACAGTCGGTAAAGAAAAAAGCAATGGTAATTTGTCTGTGCGTGTGTTTTACGACAGCTCCCCAATATGTCACATCAATATGTCACGTACCTTTCAAAATGATAGAATTTAGTAAATTTGATTGTGTCCGAATGAACCTTCGCGAGCTCCCGAATGGTCGAGGAGTATATGGCAAAAACAGACGATAAGTGGCCTCGCCCAGGCTTACAATACACAAGAAGACATTTCTGGGAATAACAATCATTGATTTCCCTGTCATACAATGCTTTAAAATAGCCGTTGCATCAATAAAGAGATTGACGGGGATTCATTCAATAACGATGATGTAATAAAGCAACGATTTCAAACGACGAGGATACGGCCCAAGCTATACGTTCAATTCCATTTTTTATCAACTTTTTCGAAATCCTATATTATTTCTGAGGCATAAACAGGCTTGCATGAATATGTTTCCAATTCTGAGGTGAAACAAACATGACATAAATACTAGATTCGTAATAATGTATAATGCTAAAAACATGTACATTTAGAACTTCCTGAATGTACTGTTGGTTCTTAATTAATCACCAGCGAAATACTGCCCTCAGCGATCTTGAATATTCATGAACCAAGCTACCTTCGGGCTATCTCATGCATATTTAAGTCGTATGTGCATCTATTAAACAAAGCAAGAGGTTGAATGCCGCATCGTCGCCTGAAGTAATGGCCAAATGTATGAATTTTAATTAAAAGTCATTCATAAAGGCGTCGGTGGTTTAAATGCGACAGGTGTGTGAGAACATAATCTACATAACAAAGGTAGGGGTCTAGATTTACACCTCACCGGTCTAAATTTAGCAATTAAATAGATTTTTTCGTTGCGATTGAAAATTCAATTAAAAAGACACAATAGAGTGCCAATTTACAATCGCTTTATGGTTCCAATTTAAGTGAATCTTACATTTAATATGGCCCATAGGTATATCTAATAACAACTAGGCCAATACCATACACTTGTTGGCACAGGCGCGGTATGCCATACCAACACCTCTTCTATTGGTATGCTACCTGAGAAAATGACGATATCACGTCATCGTCTCTAACGGCACTCTAACCAAGTACAGGTGAGTACCACTGAATTGTGTATTCTGTGAACACTTTCCTACAAAAATAGACTTCTTAAAAATAATATTCATTTCGGTGTCACGCCTTGTTCATAACTGCGATCTTAAGAATATCTGCCCCTTCCTAAGAAAAAATGGTATCTCTTGGTAACTTGTAACTTCAGGTTACATTACCGTACACCCTCATTATACCACGAACTCTAGTGCTAGAAGAGGCGTGTCCTTTACAGGTGAGGATATTATTTCAATTCCAGTGATTTCGTTTCAAACTTTTCTGTGTGGCTTTTCCGCGCAGGAATCTGTGGTTATATGCCACTACTCAAATTTTCAAATTTAGGAGCATTGAAACTGAAATGAATAATATTTATTAGTATTATGAAAATATTGATACGTTTTCTTCGTAAGCACTAAAATTATCGCGGGACGTTTTCTGCTATCGTCTCGAGACGGTGCACATTTTTTGTGGAATGTTCTATTCGGTAAAATGCCATTCTGTTAATGGTGGGTGATCAAATATTCGAGTATTCGGGATAATCGGCACAACCCTATGAATCAAACATGAAAACTTACCATGTTAACCTCGGAAATGCTGTTGATGGATATAACCTCAATGTCAATTCCAACGTTAATGGAAGGACCTATCATGAAAATAACATTCAATGAAAATAATCATTATCATGCATTTTGATATCAGCCTTCCAAGTGGTAAATATTAAATCTCTGTATTGCATACTTACGGAAAAGTTCCCGGATGACTATGCAATATTTTTTATTTATCGCATACACATCCAGGCATTTTATTGTATTGATATAGTATTCTGGTAGCTCTCCGATCGATCGATTAGCAAACACGCAATTCGCTGGTTCCCGCTTAAGTCAGCCTGATATAGACACATGTATTAATAAGATTGGATGGCTTTTATCGGTGAATACAAGAATATATTGCACTTCGACTCGTGCAATAATATTGTTATAGCTCGTGTAATATTATTCTTGTATCCCACTCAAAGCCATCAAACATTATATAATTATTGGTTTTTTTCTACTGAGTTCCAAATGTCCTACTAAAAATAACATAACGCAATGTGATCAATAAATTCCGTTCAACTTACTCCATAAATGGAATTTAATGGGCCAGTATTAGATAATAGACAACAACTGTTGAGTTGAACTAGCAGTTTGTTTTCATTCCATTTTCCTTTGTTAAAATAGGCAAAATCCAATGTTTTGTTAAAAAAACCCAAAATATAATATAATTATGAATATCTGAAACGAAGATGGTTTAAGATTGGTTTTAATAGATATTTGTCTATTTTTGTTACTTTCAAAAATATGCTTAGGCCTATATTCTTTTCGAATCAGTGAATGTTTTCCCTTGGTAATCGCTTCGAGTTGTATAATTAGCAATAACCTTCATCGGAAGATTAATCAGAATTTTCCCAGAATCCCCCTCTTGGCAATACGCCCCGCCCCTTTTCAATTTTCTTCTTTTTCTCCCAATAATTTGGTTAATATTTCGCTTACTGCTTAGGAGCACATGTGATTATGTGCCTATCGTTTATCAAAAATCGAATGTCGAAGTGTCGATTCTGATTTGAATCAGTAGACTTTATGTAGGCTACAACATTCATCACCACTGTGCATTGCATACCAATGTATCCATGTCATACATAATTAATTCCCGTGATAACAGAAAACGATTATTCGCCAAGTGAACAATTGATATATAAATTGCCGCCAAATTTAATCGAATCCTGGTTCAATTAGCATATCAATGCGCACATTTGTCAAAAGGGACGTATTTTTTAAACCAACTCGACCACTGTGGCGTGGTAACATTTCAAATACAAAGGAGGATTTGGTTCTCTTGGTATCTGTTTTTGGGGAGTCATTCTTGTTTCGACTTACCTCCGAAGCGAGGACGCAGCCTAATGTCGTAGCCGTCCGTCATTCGCTTGATGGCGGCCGATATATTAGCAGTCATGGCGCTCTGGTACTCCATACCACTGGGTAATGAATTGACATAAATGTATGTAGGTTACTGGTACTGAGGGGCTAGTCATGAGAACACACCACATTACACGTTGCAGTGTTCAGCAAGTAAAGACGGCATATGTACATGTACGGAGGCACCGGTATTTAATAAAGCATGTAGGGCGACTTGTCGTCAGTAGATAACAGCTAACTCTAAAGTGGAAAGAGAAAACAATAACTCACCTGCAATTTCCAACGTCCAAGACGTGCACAAACAGCAAAAAGATACTCCATAATTCCACGATTGCCGTCACGAGTAAATGTATGCTGAGGAAGGCCATTTTTTTAGAGTCTGAACATGGGTAAGGAGAACTGACTACACCATCTCATAGTCCGAGTCTGACGATCAAATCATATAGTGGGCCTATCAGGCAAATACTACACTCACACACTACATGTAGCCGAATGGAGATTTCAGAAGCTCACCGTGTGTACGTGTGCAGCACCGTCGAGCGCGTCTCGCGTGTGTTGTGGCTAATAATGAAAGTGGGGAAAAAAGAGCGGGAGATCTGGGCAGCGCAGTGCGCATGTCCGAATGAACTTCCATCAAAACTGGTCCAGATTTGTGTATTTCTTCACAGACCGTCTCTTTTACTCGTGCACTGTCTTTGGTTGAGACGAAGTAGTGCAGAGGCGAGTGGTTCTGAGTTCTTTTTTACGTCTTTGTGGAGCACACTTGACCGAGACCGATTGGTGCTTGGGTTTCGGGGCCGGGTTTCACCCATTTTCCGACGGTTGTTGTGGTTTCATTAGCAAATATGACTCCCGCCATTAGCGTGTTTTCCGGTTGGGTTGGCGCGTTATACTATAGGGTGGCCTATTCGCGAGCTACACGGGCGAGCATGGTACAGAGCCGGCAGACGGAAACCGTACCAACTCCCGTCATTTCGGTTTTTTTGATGATTTACTCCACTGTTGCACGAGCTTATCCTGGGAACATTTTCGGTTTAAATGTCTCTGTGAAACTCTGTTTGTTTTTTAGGGCGACACGAAGACAACTTCGTGTTTTCGCGAGCGGGCGGATCGAGATTATGGTTGGGCGCGCATTAATACATCGGCTCTCTTAAAATTGATTTTTCGCGGGAAACCTTCTATAAGCCCTCATTTTTGCCATGAATGATTTTTTTTTCTGTGTCTACAAAATCCCCACCCTCTTTTGTTTATAAAGCTCGCCAAGAAAGATCGTGTGGTGGTTTGGTTCGGTTTAAGTGATGTTTATTCAATTTAAAATGAAAACAGGAAAGTACGCCGAGATTTTGATTAGATCCAGGCGGGATTATGTAACCTTGACATAATCTGCAGATTTGTGTTCACCATATTTATGAAATTCTGATGCCATATGCAATTTTTAAGTTAAATCGTTTTTTGAATGCAAACCAGCATTGCAAGTACTGCACGTTAAGATGAGCTGCAATCTTGAAAGGAAAATTTCAAGGTCCACCTTGTCTTTTACCAAAAACTGAAATTTGCACAAGATAACAGCTACGTCTGTTTTGAGACTACCTGGACGTATATACGACCTATGGATAAAGAAGGATATTGAAGAATTAGTTTGAAAAGATGTTGTTGAATTAGCGACTATCAGCGACTATAGATATATTTTTGGGTTGTTCGGATAGATGGGATTGATGGATCAATGAAAACAATCCAAAATGCGTCAGTAATGTTGCAATCAGGAAAACTCATCCTCGCCGTGTGACTATCGATGGAGTCATTACAATTAAACTGAATAATTGGACAGGTTCACGGGGATGAGCTCACAGATACTTGCCAGCATTTAATAGAGGTTCGTCTCTAGGGAAGATCACGGGGCCCGTGTGTTATTTCTATCATCCGCGGACTGGTTTCTCTGTGTACCTTTCCTAATTAGGAGCAAGCCAGTGATGCCATCCTCACGCGGCTGACCGTGATTCCTGACCGGGGAATAGTTAATATATTCCCCCGTGCTCATCACAATATTTACCCGCGACTGATGACGGGGCGACCACCACCATCACCGAGCGCACCAAATCAGATTAAGGGTTATATCGAGCGTTGGTGCCCATCGCTCTCTCCAGGGGGAACCGGGCCCCGTGTTGAAATTAGTGGAACTCGACTCCCAGGTGGCTTGGTTGACTGAGGGTGTCTTGAACCACATCCCCGTGTTTCTTTCTTTAACTGGAGTTCTAGATTTGCAGAAAGAGATCGTAAACCTGCGAGGTCCAGTCACATGCGAAACAATTTTGAAGCCCAGCTTTGTTTCTAATGGAACTGTACCTTTAACGCTAATTAGATGGGGATTGTGGACTTTCATGGGTTTTTCTGTTTTCCTGCAAGGGTAGTTGCACCATGGAGCAAAAGTATTGCTCGATATGGTAGCACATTCTCATATAGGCTTGAAATGTTGCACTCGCATCTTAAATTTAAAGCAAAGCTTTTATGGGAGGGGTGTTCGAGTGGGGTAAACATAAATTTCGAACATGATGCCTAATACTATACCAATATGCCTAATTGGATTATCTAAGCCTTCCTCCGTTCTGTCTTCCTCGGTACTCCCTATTCCCCACTGCGTCACAAATTGTAATCCTTAACCTTACTGTTGTATTCCGAAACCTCACTGTGGCCTAATAGTATTCATAAATATTCACTGTAGGTATAGCGTACCGAAGTGTAGTGTACCTCACAGTACGGTAACTTTGTACCTCAACGTCGCGCCTCACTGTCCTTTCAAAACTTATCATGCGTCCTACTTTCCCTTTCTGCCCTCATCATGCTGCCTCAGATGTATCGAGTGCTGTACCTCAAGATACCTTGTGATGTCTAAGTAGTGTTTGTGTCTCACTGTAAGCAAACTGTGCCTTGATGAGCCTCATCGAACCTCGCTGTGGCCTCATATAGCATTCTACCTCTAAGTAACCCTATGTCCATATAACCTTAGAAAATATCACGACTAAGGCCTTTGCTGAAGTCATTTGACAAAAAGAACATTCACCCATTTGAACATCAGCCTACAAATATAAAATTTCCTCCACTGGGGGTATCGAGACGGCCGAGTGTCTCGTATTTCGTAATAATATTCAGTGGTTCATTGTCCGGCTCTATCACTGAGTGTCGTGACAGAAATCCATGTCCTACGTAGAGGTATGTTTATGTGGGGACAATACTTGCATCTTTGATTTAGCATTGAACAGAGATGATCCTCAATCTCACTTGAAATTCCATCAATCTGATTCCGTGAAGATCAAGTGGTATCTAATTTACAGGTCACCTTTACATTGTGCAGTATCCAGGCACCAGACTATTTTGTAGTACCTTAGCCTCGGTTCGAAACCCCAGAACCCGCAGTATGGTATAGAAACAAGATGGTACATGAAACTAGATACATTATCAACAAGATTCAAGGAAGCAGGTGCCTAGCTAACAGACTAAAGTAACCCTGCCCCTCTCGCTCTCAAGCTCTCTCGAGACCGGGGAAAGAAGCTTCGGAGAAGCAGAAGAAGAAAATCGAATTTTGTAGGCGCACCAAGGCCGAATAGGCTCAGCACGACCGGCCCATCGGGTGCTTTATTAAAAAGAGTTATGACATTTCTCTGTACAATCCAGCCCGTGTAACTGGGGCATCGACCACTAAAATAATGACGTTGATTAGATTAGCGGGCAGCCACTGGCGGCGATGACGTGTCGCCGGTATAAAAGAATACACTCATTCCCGTGGGTGCTTGAAGTGGAGAGGGCACGGGGCAGATGTTGAGTCCCCCTTTAAGTAGGTATGGGGATTATTAAAGGGTATCGCATGCATTGATATCTCTGCGGCTAAATTAAAATGGGTATTTATATAACCTATTTGAGAAAGTTCAAAGCGCTTTGTATTCTTATTAACCCTGCTCACTCGGCCCATAAAACATGCGCTATACCATCTTAAAGGGTATATAAAGTTCCTCTGTTCGCACAGGTACCCATTTTTACTCCTGGGTGGGGAGAAGCAAGTAGTGTCTTGTCAAAGGACACACACGTCAAAATGTGCGGTCCAGACTAAGTCAAGATAAACCTTAGTGATTGCACTGCGTTCAGCAAGGGTCAGTTGATGGAGTGATGCCGCATGTTGGCCCGGTGTTAGGGGGTCCGAGTCGTGAGGCTTTGAGCGGCGCGATGGCTCGACACTAGCGGGGAATTCAAAGCCTCCCGCCCGGCCCCCTAGGCCTTAAAGGTCCCGCTGCTTGCTACGCCGTTGACGTGCAAGTCACACGGCCCTCGGAGCGCGTCACCCTGGGTTTTAAAGATTTTTTGGGTTTCCTGTCGGCCTCCTGTGATTTCAAAAAAGAATTACCGCTCGAGGTCAGGTTACCATGGCAACAGTGGAGCGGGCATCACTTAGAAATGTTCGGCAGCAAATCCGAAGAGATGCAATTTGCTATGACGTACTCAGGTGTATGGGCTACTTGACCTTCTAGGGAAAAGTTTCAATTGGCTATTTTCTCAAGTTTTTTCTTGTGGGTTACTTGTCTCCACAATAAATTCATAAATTAGCAGGAATATTTCAAAAGCCATGTCTTTAGGAAGGTGTCAGTAAAAACCAACGTTGCCTTTTTTTATTTAAAATATCAATCATTCTTTAAAAACTAAAGATTTGTTTTCGCTGTTATGGTAAAAAAAAGTCATAGCAGATAATGTGGCAAGTGTGGTATCGGCAAACTAATAGAATAAAGGCAAATATGCATTTGTTCCCAAATAGTTAAATGAGTTATGAAGCATTAACGGTTATAGACCCACATTTGTCTTTCATCGCTAGTCTCGAATAACTCTGTAAGAACGACTGCAACCCATCCAAAGTGTATTTGAAAACATGCACGTTAGCGGCCTGAAAAGGGTATTTCAGGAATACTTCCTCGACGCGTGCAATATAATACAGGTGAAAAACACCTGGTGTTCCCGAGTCCCACGACCCCTCCCCCTAAAAAGAAGAATCCCCCTCCAAATAAACGCAAGCAACGCCTATCATCCTATCCTGCAGTAGTCACCTGCGTTGATACAAAGGCCCTGCGGAGCCTCCCGATATTAAAAAAAAGCCTCCTCCTCCCGCGCACCATTGTAGATGTTTTGAAAATTGATCTTCTTGAGAAAAATCCCAACGATTATAGCCCTGCCCGACGAATATGGGTTCACTATGCACTATTGGGACAGGCTATTGGTTTATCTCGTGTCCCGTAAGATGATACTTGGCAAAAACGGTCGATCAATGAAGATTCCAAACTGACCGATATTGCATATCATGCCCTTTTTCAGGACAGTTTTTTTTATTTAACTTCCAAACTAGGCTCTTATTTCGATGTATTTTTATTGTAAAGCACTCAAATATTTGAACTGTGAACCAAGAAAACAAATTTATAAAACTCAATAGATTTGCAACACTAAATGGATTCAATTGATTTCATTGATGTGTCGGCACCAAAACTACTAGATTCTGTGCTTATTTTTATCTGTACTCTTAATTGTTGCACCCAAAAGCATAATTTTACAAGAACAAACATGAAAAAAAATCAACATTTTGAAGTGAAAAATAGATAAAGTATAGGCCTAAACAGAGTTGTTTCTTGTTTCGTACGAAAGAGTATCATTTTAAATTTGAGCATCACTTCTGGATTTTTCTCATTACCCAAGTGACTGACCAAGTCATCTAAAGTTTCGAGAAAACACAATTATTTGCCCTGTGTTGTCATTACCAGGTAACATTATGCGAGTGAATGTCCCTTTGGCGACTTTAATGACGACAGGTGCACATGTGATGAGCTGAATTAAAATCAGCCATTTGCGGAGGGGTATAGTTTCAGTCATTCAAAAAAAAAAAACTCAAGAAAAATATAAGAAGAAAGGAAAGAAACCGACAATTAAATTATGTCTCCCAAGACTGGTGGAATTGCTGTACTTATAAACGCCTGCTATTAAATTATGATTGCACCAAAATGTAGCCGGATCGATGACTGTGCGACGGTATACCTTATTGTGTATTGATCGGCAGGCACAGTGCAGGAAAGAAACGGGGGGAGCTGGCATTTGCCGGTTTGTAGGGGTTAGGGTCGTCCGTTGTTCTAGTTTGGTTGCGTTCTCTGCATGGGCGTCGCGAGGGGGGGGGGGGCCAAGGGGGCGCCCCCCCCCCCCCCGGTAAACGAAAAAACAAAAGAAAACTTTAAAAAAAAAAAAAGGAAAAAGAGGTGCGAAGCCATATTGCTGTTAATTTGATGGGGGGTAGGGCAAATGCTCCTCTGCTCACGCTCGGGAAAATGATAAATTGAGAATATTATGAAAAAGTTAAGGAATTTTGGGGAAAAATTTGCTTTGCCTCCCCCCTGGAAAAATCCTGGCGACGCCCATGGTTCTCTGCCCTCCCAAAACAACGGAACTTCGGCAGCAAAAGAAAGTCCTCTAAAAATGCAGTTTCAATTGGAGTTGATATCATTTTGGATTGAATTTCATAGTTATTGGTTTCAAATATCCATAAGGTGGAATTTGCGTTGGATTGATGTACATTCAATATTGGGTTTTGCCCTTTATTTTTACTAGATTTTTTACAAAAATTCGTTAGGCTTGTGGCCAGCTGCATATCATTGATACCAGATATTATTTCATTGAAAATTCTTACGTTTTCATATTAAACCATATTTTTGTCTATTGTCAACGAGAATTTCATTAAGTGACTCGGAAAAAGTAGTTCATTAGTTTGATATAGTCGCATAGAAAAAAAGTTACAATCACTTGTTTGAATTTCATTACTAGTTCATCATTTTGGTAAGTATTAAATAGCGCAGAAACATAAATGGTTGACAAAAACCATCGCATGTTTCTCAACGCTGTTTTCAGTGCTAAACGTTCTGAGGGAAGATAGTTTGTGTGTTTACTGTATTACGATAATACGGAGGCTACGAAATTAAGTTTAGGTTTTTTTTTATATCGAATACACCTTGTTGAAGTAGTCCTAAATTTATACCACCTGCTTTCATGTTTCGGGTAATTCATCTACAAAATATATATGACACTTTTTGCAACAAGTGTAACAAAACATTTTGTCTACTGTCAACATTTTTGCTTATAACAATCATTTTTTTTCCTAGTTTTGATTTTAACCAGCTCAACTTCCAAGATAATATTTCCCCTTTCCCCTTCTTCATCAACAATTTCCCACTAATCACATTCTTAAAACGCCGGACATAATCCATATTTTCCAAGTTTCCTTTCGCCGTGACTGGCACTCATAGTTGGCATAACCCGGTCCGTTCATATTTTTCTCGAGTATTAAAAAAAAATCACGATGGACAGCCATTTCGATACTTTTGTTTCATTTCTGATACTAATTACAAATACACGGCATTTCTTCTGTTAAAAAAAATGCCACAAGGATATTCAACTGATGATGCAATTACACGAAAGCGTTTGCCCGCTAGGTCAATGAAAAAATATATTATACGCATCGTTTAACACGTTCAAGGTTTATTGTTAACATAAATTTCCATCTCGCTTCTCCACTCATAACAGTTACCAAAAGTGTTACTGCAGGTACTGAACCACAGCTACAGCCGTATGCGGAGAGTAACAACACGTACATACCCCAAGGCCCAACCAGTGTCGGATCTACACGAATGCGAGGATACAAAAAGATCGAGCAATAAAAAGAAGTGTATGGAAATATTACAATTGACCCATGGCCAGATGTCGTCAGTACGAACGACGGAGCGTCTTTTTCAAGAGCCTCTTCCCTCCGTGTTGCATTATTAAAACTCTTGTACCGCGCGGGAACATGTTCAACGGCTGTGGGAGAATAGTCGACGACAGAGGAAGGAACAACAAGCTCAATTCCTTTTTTTCCCCTCTGTTGGTTGGCTCTGCGCTTACAGGCGGGGAAGCATTTTGTCCATATTTTTCTGGCGTCAGTTGCGAGTGGAGGAGGCGGGACTGCGTGGATTTTATTTGATTCTCACTCCGGTGTTTACAGCAAATTTCTTCCGCTCCGAGTAATCCTTTCAAACCACTTGCCTAAATGAAACCATTCCGGAACTCTTCTCCAAACAACCACGCTATTTTTCGATGAAGTAGCAATATTCTCCATGCGTGCTGTGTACGAGTATCGAACGCAGGGACTTGTGTAGCAGAGCTGGCAATCTCCCAGCATGCCCTTGTGTGACTCGTGTAGTTTTCCCGCCAATATTTTTGAGGTCACGCGCGGTGACCTCGCATGAAGCGCGCCATCACACACTGGTTTGAAACCAGTCCGGTTTGTTTGCGGTAGTTGCACGCACGCGAGGACAATCCACCACGCGCCGATATCGGTACGGTGCGCTACCGACTGCCAGCCCTTCGCGTCAGTACAAGTGTAGAGGAAAATCTGCCACATACTCAGCCGCTGTCGTTTGCCCAAACAAACTGTTACCTGACTGGGAATCTTGACAGAAAACTTGAGCTGAAATCACAGATTTTCTGAGGGGAGGAAAGACGACGTTGCAATGGGGAGGTTCGGTGTAATGTGCTGCGTGTTGAATTGCCTCGTCGTCCGTTGGTAAGTGCATTCATGTTTGCTTTTTACATAACATGAGCGTTGGTTTAAGTCTTTTACTTCCAAGGAGTTTAAGTCTTTTACTTCCAAGGAGCGATACTTATTTTCTGGTGGTAAAATTAACTAATTCTTTTCAGGACAATCTGTAAGAATAATTTGCATGTCATTGATAAAGACACCATAATAAAAACCGTCAAAAATGTACATGCAGTCGTGCATGAATAATTGTCTGACTGTTTTGTTGTGAAATTTTAATACAAAATGGTAAACTACGATTCGTACTCGTTCATTAAAATGAAATAAACTCAATAAATGATGATATCAATTGCTGCGACAATCGATACTCGCCAGACTCGTAAACTATCACACCTAGATGTAGAAGGTATCTTCTCACATGTTAATATGCAGTTCAAGTAGGCGTCGAAGTGAATTCACAACTGGCCACTCCACACCAAAGAGTGTCATGCTAGCTTGAGGGGGGTCGTACATATATTTTCTCCGAGGGATCGAGGTAGCATAATGAAATGATGTCATCCCAAGCACGTCTCAACCCAAAAGATAGCCTGTGATGATTAGCGTGTGCTGGGAATAGTTTAAGAGGAGCTAAACAAAAAAATGCCGATATGGGTTAGTCCTACACTCCGATCCGTTAGGCCCCCAAGGGAGCGGGGAGCAAGAGCGGCCTAGTCCCGCTCCTTCAGCCGGAAACTCCGGGCCCGTCACCAGTCACACCTGCTTGTTTCGCACCGGCCCGCTGGTCCTTTTCGGCCAAAAAAAATCCAGTTCTGTTTTTCCCCATCCCTTTTTTTTCTCCCTCTATTGGTGATATTCAGCTGATGGCATTTCGTCATTTTGCTTTCGGCTTCTTCCTTCCACTTCCTGCATATTTTTGCCCCGTGTTATATCTGGGTGCTAGTGCCGCCGTTAATTAAAGCTGGCCCGTCGGTATATGCAGGGCAGAGAAAATGCCGGATTACGGTATGATATCAAGAGGGGTATTGGGCCTGACAACCTGTTTAAAATCCTTGGTGCTTGTCTGAGCTCGTAAAGAAACTGCAGTCACGGAGAAACATGATCTAGACGCCGCTGTCTGCAATTAAGTACGTGGGGGGAAAATACCAAAAACGAATGGAGTACAAATCGGAACACCATTCGCAAAATAGTTTGACATTATGCTTGTCTCATATTTAGCACACCACGTAATGGCAATGAGGCAAACTTTAAGCACTTAATAACTTATAAAATTGAAGCTATCAATTATTCGTTTGCTTGAAAACAAATGCAATAAATATCTTTGGCCATGTGCATTTTCATAAAAAGCACAAAAATTGTTTGACGAGAACTCTGTTTCTTTGGAAGAGCACCGACAGGAATGAATTTGGTGCTAATTCTTAAAAAAAAAATTTGAATTCTGTATTAAAAATATATGTCATGCCATTTTATATAGCATTGTGTGCGTTTGTGGGTATTTGTCAGTTAAAATATTTGTGATGGATAGTCATGGCTCATTTACATACGGCATCATTAGCATATTCAAATGAGCAATGTTTGCGACACATATCTTTTCAACTTTGGAAGCAACGCTTCGGTGGTAAATAGATTGTTCAAATTTATTTAATTACAAACTATGAAGAAATGATATAGAAATATCATATTTATCAAAATATTTTGCCTTCTGTTATTTGACTTTCACCATGCTTTGTATATTCTAACTCATCGTATGTAACGTCAGTGCGTGTGTGCATATTCATACTTGCAATCGGTTCGTTATTGGCATCCACATCTAACGATACGTTATTTATTTGCGAGGAGTTGCAATGAATATTTCAAAAATATCAGCATCATTTACACGGCATGTCAAGGTTGGCGGTACATGAGGAGAGATGTCCAGCTCGCCACAAATCAATATGTACGTGTGTCATATCTGGCGTAGGGTATTATCTCTTCCTGTGGGCTTGACCATGCGGAAATTTGAACGTTAAAGTGGAATTTGTCGTACTCGCTGGATTTTTTTCTTCAAAACTTATTTTCAAAATGTCAAAATTGGTATCAAGACAACGGTGTCAGGCGCGGTTCTAGAGCCTATGTTTGAGGGGGAGAGGGGCTAGCACGGGTGGATCCAGACATTTTTGCAGGGAGGCGTGCTGAAATGTAGACCTTTTATTTCTTAAGACACTTCTCCGAAAATCAATAGGTGTGAGGGGGTGGGGGTGCTCGTACCATATTTTCAATGGGGATCGCTGATAAAATCCTACAATCAGGCACACTATAGTACCTAATAGTGTACAAATGCACCCTTCTCACGACTATTCGGGGAGACCGTTCGATCGACTCCCTTTTAGGGGAAAATATTTAATTATAAGAGAAAAACACTTAGAGTCGCACACATCTAGGACACGGTGCCACATTTTTTACCGTTCTTTAATTCCTACCCTTAATTTGTTGAATGGACGTCTTAAATGACTAAGAAATACTTGTGCAAATATTTTCAGAAAGGGAACACCTGGTATGAAATTTTAATATGATATATGATTTTCCATTAATAATCGTATATGTAGGAACTGCGCTCCAAATACACGACGCCCTCCAAAATCACCTAAAAACCCAATTAGCCAATAAAAATGTCAAACCGTCTTCTTGAAATTCCTAATAGCAAGACGATATAATGTAACTGGTGCAGTGCGCATTAAAGTAGCAGTATCAAATACTCGCTCTGGGCTACAATTGAGTACGACAGAAAAAAAACATAATCTTCTGTTATATTTGGGGTGTCGCAGACGTGCATAGTAGAAGGATTCGGCAGGTCATACTTACCCCCTTTGGCATGTCATGACTTTGCTCCGGAGCCAGTCTAATTTGATTCTCTGCAATTTATTTCCCACGATGCAAGCTCGAGTGCTCTCCCTATTTGGCGACTCTTTCACCATAATGGTTACAACTCTCAGTTGCAGTTTGCATGCAGAAACTTAACAAAGCAATATTGGTGTAAATGTTGTGGACGTTCAGCCTATTCAAGCAAAAAAAAAAACACTGCGTTTTTTCACAACTAAAAGGTCCTTACTGAACAATTCTGGGGGATGGGAAAGGTCTTGATATTTGCTAATTTGGTTGAATTGTCGAGTTAAGTACCAAACAATAACAAAACCTTTTAGTAAATCGCTGGGGATTTATTTTTTAACAAATTGCATTTGACTGAAAGTTGTGTGAACTTATTTAAATAATTTTCTTTTCAGGCTTGAAATTAGAGCCATATTGCCAGAAATCTGTAGACTGTTAGGATCTTTAGATCAGAGGTTTTAACCGCGTCTGAGGGTAGGCGTTGTATTTTGGGGCGGCGCGGTAAAACATCCGCAGATGTAAACCCAATAGAATTAATCCCATATAACAATATCATGTTATTAATTCCGTGCGGGAATTAATTATCCAACTCATTGAGAAATGGATTATTAATTGATAACCTCTAAATGTCGTGAAGGGATTGTAGTAAATCATAGATAAACTTACGAATGGTACAATAAGTTTCAATATTGACATAAAATGGCGAATAGAGGCTACTCGTATACGGTGCACAAATCATTTTGTACTCACTTCAAAATCTATGTTTGATTCCTTGATTTGAATTGCACTTTCCAGTGAAAACAACGGGTGTTTTCTTTCATTATGTCAAGATTAATTTATCTGGTATTTTTCTTCCGATCTTTAGAAACTGATTTCCCCCCCCCCCAAGGCTTTCAGGATTTCAGACGACTGATTAAAGCAAGAAGATTATGTCAATACGGTTTAATAAATGCGAAGCCCGTTCTCCAAATAACGAGGTTCTCTGGACAACAGGAGATTGAATATCTGGCTTCCCTTGACATTTGTAAAAAAAAAAAAAAAAAAAAAATCTTGCCTGGATTTTGTCGCTTTCATAATAGGCCATATATCTCCCTGAGCACGACCAGGCTGTTTGTATTGCCAGTATGTCTGTATGGATCATGTCTTTTTTCGAATTCGGCTGTACCACTGGGCTAAGCAGACAAGGACTTGCTCTTTGATCGATGCACCTTTTGGGGGATTACAAATAGCAGGACTGACAACCGTAATGAATAATGTGGTTCCTGATGATGGACTGTAGCTGTCAGCAAAACAACTCTAAAGAAACATATTGGATGAATATTAGAAGGAGGTTGAAAGAATGTACTTCGGAATGTTTCATTGATATAATCTATCTTGTTTAGGGTTGTTGTTGGTTCGGGGGGGGGTTAAACCACAGGTATTTATACATAGTTCGCGATTTTGACGAGTGTTCTGGTTATAATTGTTTGCATATTAAACTTTTGTTTAAATTAATGAAACTATACGACCGTACATACTTCTGTTCTCAAGCAGAGGTTGTTTTACAAAGGAATCTATAAGTGATAAAGTTCTCGCAGTAATTTTGGAGTGACGAAGATAGAAGTACTACAATCAACCCTTACTGTATACGGCACAGACACGCGAACGTTCTTGATTGCATCCAGGCAGCTATTGCATATTTAGTAGGAGACGATCGAGTCGTATAAATTGCAGGAATCGAATCCAAAGCAAAAAACGTGAAGGCAATCGCGACGTCAAAACGGCATCGGTTGCTCCGAATACGAGCTGTAAGTGATTTGCTGTCGCCACCAAGGGTCGTGACAGAATAGGAAAAAAGTAGGTTGGGATGGCGAAGGAGTGATAGCATTGAAATGCGAAACGGGAGGCCAGCCGAGCCTCGCAAGGTCAGGTCCGAGAGAAAAAAAACGAGAATTGAATTTCTTCTATTATTATCGCGCGGGAAAAAAATGCGCGCGTTACCCGTGCACGGGAAATTGTCCCGAGTTTCACATAAAAACTAAATTATGCAGTTTGAAATAACTTCCTCTGCCGAGGGTCGGCAGATAATTATAGGTTTAGGAATAATGTAAAAGGAAGGAAATGTAAGTTGTTTGGGGCAATAAATGGCAGCGTTGCAAGTCCAAGGACAACTTCGTAATTTTGTGTCGTTGTGGAAACCATTCCGGCTGTTATTGTCATATTATGTGATGTTGGACGCTGAGGCAATGCGGGCCATAATTGCGTGGTACTAATTTTTTTTACTGCCGCCTCTTAAACATGAAATTGATTTGTTTGCTATTAACGTGAAAGTCCCGTCGTTTTCCTTATACAGTTTGAAACTGTATAAGTTTGCATGTACAATGTTTGTCGTCAGAAGATACCTCGTAATAACATGATTTAAAGCATCAGAAGCATGTATTTGGAATAATGATGTGGATTTATGCTTTATACCATGTCTCTGGTATGCCCACCTTTAAGGCCAGAACTTATTAGAACTTAGGGTCAGCTTGCAATTTCTTCACTTCTCGAACGCAACCTCATAGTCCAGAAGATGTTGTGGTTTAGTCTCTTAACTTTCTTGAGGTCAACCTTGAGGTCTCCTTGTAGTCTCGCAAGTTCTGGTAATGTCTGGAGTTTCCCAGGAAAGTCTCAGAAGTCCTCGTTATTAGTCCCGAAAGCATCTTGCTGCAATCTCGTGGATTCTGGAAGACAACGTTTTATTGGCTCTGCACTTGCACTCTTCCTTCTCAAATGGTGTGTACTCTATTTCTGGAAGACTCGTTAGGCCGAGGAGTCATCATCCGGTTGCTAAGATACCATCTCTTGGCGGGGTATCCATGTATCAGAAGCACGCAACTACCTAATCCGATACTCCGACGACCTCCCGTGGTTCGATTTTTATCGATTTGAAAAATGTGCTGGAGACACCCTGTTCTGGTGGGTGTATATGACATTTTGTCGAGTGTTATTACGTGTGGATGTGCAATCAGTTTGAAGATCTCATTTTCGAAGGTGTTTTATGTTCTCTAGTCTGGGCTTGCTAGAAAAAAAACAAATCCTGGTTTAAGTGTCGGTAGCAGGCGCAGGCTTCTGCAACTAATACTTTATAATTCTCTTCTCTTTTTTCAGGATAAATAGTAAAGAGATTTTAAAGAAACCTTAGGTGGTACCAAACTACTGAGAGAAATAACAAGCCGAAAATGTTACATGTGAATGCGTTACATGTGAAATGTTACATGTATATATCCTGCATTCGTAATATTCTGTTTCGTGCGAATGTTGTCTTGACAATGTACATGCCATCCTGTTGCAAGGGTGTGGCCATTCTTTCGGTTGACGTTTGTGTATACCAACTATTTGGGTGTTTTCAAATAGAACTATTTTCCATCTCTACCTTGGGCTGATTTTGCCCATTCCAAATCTGTGATTTTCGATGTGATTTCTCTTGTGCATCTTTTCATCAAATTTATACTAAAGTGGTGTAACAAATTGGAGTTTCATAGACCGTTTGATGTTGTAGCAGTGCAACTGTACATGCGCACAATAGACCCAAAGGTCATCGCGCGTGCGCTGTTCGCACTTGATACTAAGTACACATTTGGCACCACTGCAAATGTACGAACCATGGGTGACTGTATTGAGGTACGTGCCTCTCCTCGCTAAACACACCGTGTTTCCTCCTACTTTGTCACGTTGCCATGAGTTTGATGGAAGAGTCGGGTCTCCCTGATAGGTATTTAATAAAAACAAGTGAGAGGGAAGAAATAAAAAGAGAGTTGCTCGTGCCTGGGCACGTGTCATGTCTGCCGTCACGCCGACAATGTCATCAGTCAACTTAAGAAAAAAGCACCATCTTTCATCTTCAGTCTGAGAGTAAATGAAAAAAGGCACAGGGTCAAGTAGCAATATTAAATTTTGGTTTCTAAATTTAAATTAAATTTTGGTTTTTCGTGTGGCTGTTTTTTTATATTTTGGTATGAATATGCTGCATTAATTATTTAATATTTTGTTTTCACGCATTGCATTTTCACAATATTTTAATGTGACCAAACCTGTAATTGCATAGTGAAGATAAGTGAGCGGACAGTGATGGATTTGCTACTCGAAAAATATGGTCACTGTGCATTGGGCACTAACAGCGAATCCAAATGTAACATTATACTGACGATGGGATACTGTCATGTGATGTTTTAAGCCACTCATAGATTGCCCTTCCGTTGTCCGTCACTCATACTCATATCCAGGGATTAGCCAAAATGGCGTCTTCATCGTACCCAAAGTAATATCCTAACAATGGACGACATCTGATGATTCCCAGAAGTAGGTTAATTATTTCCCCGATATTTGTTATGCTATAATTTTGATTTATAAAATTCCCGTTTCTGGGGGTTTAACTTTTACAGCATTTTGCCCATATTATACGCATTCATGTCTCACTTGATAATGAGAAAGTTTATCACAAAATCTGTCATATTATGTTATATAAATTGTTAACCACTATAATAATTTAACAGCAACTTAACCTCATTCGAGATACACTTGATTTTTTTTAAATTGAAAGTTAACAAACATGAAACCAAGCAGGCTGTCTGTTCCCGTGTATAACGAATCGATTGCACAGTTTAACAAATTATAAAAATATAGCCCATCCATCCATTTCTAGAATATAATTACCCACCTCCATTCTCGCACGCAGGCTTGATTTTTGTGAAAACCTTGATTTCTTTATCAAATTATATCTTGACGCAATAACTCGGGTGTGAAAACCCAGCGCGAGTGGCTTTTTAATGTAATTGTGCCGTGTCATGACCCTACATTCGATGGACACTGGCGTCAGTCAGCCGGAAATCCAGATCGGGCAGAATTCCCAGTTGGGTCCATACATTACGGTAGTGGTTACATGCGAGAACGATTATATGAGTTCTTAATTGGGCAGGAATTCACATGAAACATTCTTTCTTAGGCTAGTATAAAGAATATAGGAAAACAAAACTTACAATAGGAACAGGTAAAAATATGTTAAGGTTTACGTTAGGTTTATTGGTTTGGTTATACCACTTTGGTATGGTTTCAGTGCTAGGTCCATATAACCCGCATGGTTTGGTTCCGCTTGAGTGATTTTGTTTGGTTGGTTTGCGCTCACCAGTTCGAGTTCCGTTTCGTTATTGAGGCTTGGCTTAGTTTGGCTCGGCTGAGATCTGTCGGTTCGGTTCATTTCGGTTCGATGGTTTTGCTTTGGCTTGGTTTTTGTAATTGTCGTTTGGTTCGAGCAGTTCGGTTTGGTATGGTTAAATTTGATCGGTACGTTTCGGTATGGTTCGGTTCAGATCGGTTTGGCTTGATACAAACCGTTTGGTAAGGTTTGGTTCAGTTGTAATTGATTTTTTTACTCGTTTTGGTTCGGTTTGCTTCGATCAGCTGTTCGGTTCGGTTTAGTCTGATATGAACAATTCAATTTGGTTCGGTTCGAATCGGGTAGGTTTTATTCGAACAGCACTGTTCGGTTTTGGTTCGGTTTGGTTTGATTCCAACGCTTTGTTTCGCTTCGGTTTGTTTTCGTTCGTTTGTTTTCGGTTTGGCATGGTTTAGTTCAGTCAAGGTTGTCAGATTTGGTCCTAGCTGTAAGTTGAACACACTCTCTTAGTTTTAAAATTTTACCAGGCCTTCTTATGTCAAAATGGTGCATAATTCACTTGTTTGACTTGCAGGGCTTGCTATTCCTTGTGGCTTAAGATCAGAAGACGTGAGTAATCTGCTCTATAATCCTCGATCAGATAACTCGCAGCACATCTCTCAGTATGGATTCTAGATTGCATTCATCACCCTATAGTGGTCCAAATCCCATCGGGTAACGGTAGCGTCCTACTTTTACTCTAAGGATTTTGTCTAGCGTGACTGCCCCATTTATTCTTGGCCTTATGACCAATAACTCTTGAGATATGAGGACAATTTATTAAAATGACAAGAATTAGTTACGGCATATGAGTTTCTTTCCGCTAATCCTGTATTATGCAATTAGTCTTTGGTCCCAGACGAAACTCGTTTAAATGGTCATACTCAATGGGCTTTGGAGACGTTATTGTTGGAAATAATTTTGAGGCAAAATATATTATAATTTTCAGATCTCTAAATACATGTGGTATTAAAATCTGTTTTGTGCATAAGAACCTTATATCTCTTACATTTGTGAAAGTTCACTTCTCTCTGCTTGTTTTCCTTGTCAGGGAATATTTAGTGCAGTATTTCGTCCAATTTTGTATCGAAATATCCGGCACATTTTGTAGTGATGTATAAGATTTTAACAAATTTCATTTGTGTTTCAAATAGCAACAAGCAACGAAGGTAAATTGTCTGCATTCATTCACTTCAGACCTCATTAAACTTAAACTACTGACTGACCTGAAATGTTTCAAGGCATTTCCTCTGGTTACGCAGTCAGAACCGATCAATAAATAACCCTTCATAACCAATTTGCTTTTCCTTTAAGATCTTGATAATCAGCGCACCTTTTTTTTGGGGCCGACTTGGAAAGTAATTGATCAGATAATGTCACGAAGTTAAACTCGTTTCAATCCGGTGCGTCAACTCTCGGTGAAATGATGTCACGACCATATGTTTCGCAAGCGATTGTCCCCGTTTTTTACCTCTCCTCTTTCCCACGATGATGTCGTTGCACTGTGGTGGCATGATCGACCAATTATCGCCTGATGCACTCGAATCTAGGTGTGTTGAAGAGCACGACACCGGGGTTTCGTCCGGGGCTTGTGTTTGCGCGGCTAATGCAATCTGCGGCACCAATTTACCGCCAATTTGGGCCGAATGGGGAGTATCACAGACGGTTGTGTCGAGTGATCTATAACGGTGGCCTGGAATTCATGACTGTAGCTTGGAATCAAGGTTCTGGCTCCGGTGAATATAATTCACGGCATTTAATGTTATTGTCTTCATCAAATGTCAGAATTCATGTTCAACACTAAAAAGAAACTGTCTCACATTTCAGACGTGTAAGGTACAAGGTTCAGATAACAGAACCCCAAAACAATGTTTAACAGAAAATTCCAATCCCAAAATATAGCACACAATGCCCAGTCCCTGCATTTTGTCACGAAGTGAACTTTTATAAGTGGATGTAAACTTTTCCCAACATGCCCTGCGATTTAAGCAGAAATTTCGCTGCCAATGGCAAATTTCTGTACCGCAAGAAAATTGCAATATCTGAAATGGTAAGGCGGAGTTGATAAAACGTACAGATATTTCCGTGAATCCAGAAGTAAAGCGCTTTGGGGAGCTAGCCAATATTTCCGCTAAATATCAATCGAAACATTCACTGCCGATGCCGTGCAATGTTACCAAGGGCCTGTAAGCCACGTAATCAAGCACTTTCATCAAGCGATTTCGGGCCAGAAATTGACAATTTTTTTTTTTTCGTCAGCAAATCTAGGTCAAATTCTCAACGGACCTCAAACTGAAAAACCAACGAATAAAAATAAAAAAAATCTTGAGCGGTGCATGTGCGGCTCAGATGGTCCGGCTAAAAATAACAAGGCGTCCCTTTTTCCCGGTATAGAGTGTGGGCTTAGTTTTTCTTTAAATGGAGGTTATTGTCTTAGATGTCTGATTGACGTCACTGCTTATTGCAGCTGGGACACCGTTGGAGGTCCAATTAATTATTACCAGAACGACCTACAGTAATTACAATTGGTATAGCGCACAGCATGTGGGAATATTTGGTCAAATAGACGAGATACAGTTTTTCTGCTTCGGTAGTATCAGTGGATTGCTTCAATTGACATTAATAACAAAACATTAGTTAGAATAATGAAGATGGTTTATAGCCTTTTTTTGTATTTAATCGGTACAGCGCATATCTAACTTAATCGTGGATGAAAGATTTGGCCCGAGTTAAGGGTGATTTTGTTTTTCTCTCCAAAAATAGAAGAAAAACATGGGTTTGAATTACACGCTGTTTCATGAATATTCATGATGAAGATAATACGTCATCTAAGGTACGCGTGCAGTACTTTGCCATTGTTTTCCAATAATTACGTGAATGGCTTTGGCCGTTCGATATCGCCTCTGGACTTCCGTACCACTGGTCATCCTATCAAAATAACAGTTTGGAATTTGAATTGATCTGTTCATGGTGACCCTGGCTAGAATCTGGACATTTAAGGCAGATTCCTGAAGTGAACGTAATTGAGACAAGTTTTTGTTGAGACCAAATAAAAAAATATAGTTTCTCGTCCGGGCTTTTAAAAAACAACGGAGCCGGCCTTTTTTCCCCAAGATGGCAGATTTTTCAAGATGGCGGATGGATTCTTCCATTTTCTCGACTCCTTTGATGATACTTTTATATCCAAAGGAACCGTACGTACTCTTTCTAGCAGATTGTTAACGTGTATACCTATTTTTTTGCTGGAATCAAAGAAAAAGTCAAAATATATTGAAAAAGTATGATTTAAAAAAAAGAGTTGGGCGGGAAAAAGGAAGCGGATGGGGACGAGAAACTGATTTATTTTTTTACTTGGCCTTAGGTTTTATTGCAAACTTTTGAAATTTCCTCCGTATGTTGTACAGTTGCCTTTCTTTTCCCCATTTGATTAGTCTTACAGGTATAGCTCTTATTTATTGAAACCGCAGAGTGAAGTTTCACAAAATGTTGCCTTTCTTGATCTGCCTAGTATCTTGGGTGCGTGCAGCGGTCCTGGAGGTGGGTACGAGTACAACACCAACAAGCAAGAGGAACAGGCCAGGGAGAACATCACACGTATCCTGGATCACCTGACTACCAATTACGATAAGAACCTACGACCTGGTATCAAAGGTATAACGTCTTGTAGGCCTATGTGAATGATGTGTTGTGTTGGTGTAAATGAAGATTTATCAGTATTGTATACCGGTGTTGTGTTAGTGTTATTTCGGTGTAATAGTAGTCATAGTGGTGGTGTTATGTGTATTTTTTTTTAATGATAAAGGTGGTATTACTGGTTGTGACTTCTGCATTAAGGGTTAGGGACAGAATATACATTTTGTTGGTGTTGGCATTGGTTTGTACTTGACTGTGTGCTATTTGAAGTTACATTGATTAAAGTGTTGAATATAATTTAGATTGGGTATGTGTGTGTGTTTTCACTTGGCATTTGTACTTGCGCCACTCTGGGGTATTTTGTTATTTCGGTGTGTGTATGTTTAATTAGATGTTGATATTTTGGTCCGTGGTAATATTTTGTTGGTGTTAATTTTGGTTTTTACCCTCTGAGTTTCGTTCTCTTTACAAACAAATTAATGTCCTTCCATGTAGTGTTAGCAAACCCGATGTGTTGTATACAAGCGCTCTAAAAAAAAAAACCCGGCATATCATGTTCACGGCAAATTAAATACATAATGCTGTGTCACTCCGAAAATTTCCATAGGATATGTTTCAGATTATAATAATAATATCAGGCAGACAATCCGAAAATTTCAAAGGTTTTAGAAGGCAGATTGTGGCGTTTAATGTTGCAATATCAGTAGCGAATTTAGAGGGGGGTTGGGGTCCCAACTCCCCAACGTCCCCCCTCCCCCCCCCCAATTTGTTTTGCCTGCCCCCCCCCCCCGTTCAACCGCTGACTAATGTTATGAAACTAGTAAAATGGGGCCAAATATTAAAAAAAAAATGGAATACTAAAGTTCCTAAATTTATTCTCAGATTGCCTTAGAATACTGAAGAAAGCATCGTAGATTTCAAAATTTCCCCGGGGGCAAGCCTTCACTCAACCCCAACTTCATAGCAACCCCCGGCGTTTTCTGAAGGTTAGATCCGCCCCTGAGTGGGTCAGTCGATGTTAATAACTTACCAAAATATTTTCTTAATGCACGAAATACGTTATGTATGTCACAGCTTGAATGATTGGATGAATCGTTCAACATGTCGCAAGGGCCTACCCTTTAATCTTAATTTGTCCTTTAATTGCAAAGCAACGCAGGCACGGCGATTGTTCAGCGCCATTGAGGTCACCCCAGTTCAGGTAATTTTCCTCTCCCCGCCCCCCCCCCCGCCCTCCCCACTAAAAAGCAGTAATCCACTGCTCGATATTGTGTCGAATAAGAAGGGAAAAAATGAAAATGCCTAGAATGATTAGAAGAGAACGGTTATGACAAGGCTAGCAAATGGATGCAAAGGGCGTTAGGAGTTAATCGCTTTACGTTCCCTGCATGTAGAGAAATTTTCATCCACTATTTTCGTTTCCAAGAAGCCTACAATTTGTTGTACTAATCAAAGCCATTTCTCCAAGTGTGCGTACTTGTTCATATCGCCTATCGCTGCGAAATTTCATGTTGACGATCAATGTCTCTCGCTTGAATATCGACCGATTTGTAATAAATGACTCTGTATTTTGAAGGCAAGTTTTTCTGCCTGCTTGCGTGTAGATTTATGAATGTTAGATTTAATTCCGTGCCGCAAGATACATTTTCAAAAACCCATTAATAACGTCACTTATCAACGTGATACATTACTTATGACATTCGGGTACATTGTAAATCGGAATAATTATTAATATCCATCCCAGACACATGCCCAAGTTGAGTCAACTTGAACACAGTGGCGTAACTGCCAACACGCAGCACTTATCTCTGATCGCTTAAAGCCTATTTTCGAAGCGGCTAGTGTTATTAATATCAAATTAACCACAGACTCAACACACACTCAAAGAATAGTCGATGCAGGTAAATAATTGGCAAAACGACTGTTTTCCGTTTCGACACGTGCACAAGTGTAGCAAGCAAGTCGGTGGGCAGCCCAGAACGTGCGTTGTTTTACATGCTGTATGGTTGATATTCACATTGCGATTGTGCGTGGTGAGAATTTTGGGGGGGGGGGCGGGAACGTTGACATTTGATCCAGCGATGGGTGATTTATTGGAAGGCACGAACCGGTTTGTCGAATTATGTCGGCCCGTGGTTTAATAAATGAAGTTTGATGTAATTCGCCTCCGCCTGTGCCCCGAAGTCCCGTGTGCGAAATCGTTTGCTCATGTACGGACAGACTGCCAGCAAGCAAACAGTCGTTTATTTTGAAATAGCCCAAGCTTGGCCCCTGTCTTCATAGCGGATGCCAAGGAATTCACCGGCGGCCATTTTCGCATGGTTTGCAGAGGGCAAGATTGTGTTTTATTGCTGTTTTCAAACAAGGAAATCGTTACCAATCTATTTTTATCTCATTGATGTTCGAAACATTCACCTTACACGAAGAACTGTTGTTTTGTCTCCGGTGAAGAAATTGACACATGCGATTGGCGACCAATTGGTGTCCATTTTTTCTTTGATTTCAAGATGGCGGCCTCCATGTGAGACACAGCTAGGTTGTGATTGGTGCAATTGACTAGAACGACCGCAATATTCATTCAAAATACTCGGTATATTTGTAATATTCATTGGTTCAGAAATTTAATCAGTTTAGATTAAGTTTAGATTAAGTGTAAGTCTCACTGGTCTTAAATTGGATAACAATTATTATTGATCATCATTGAAAACTAAATATGCGTTGGTAAATTTTAAATTGTACCAGGTTTCTGAATAGAACCTATTTCTTTCTTCACAAAAGAATCCAGGTTGATTCGCACATGGTAAATTTACATACTAAAGCGTGCAAAATGTGGCAATTAAATTCCATTAAATTTGGAGTGTCAAAGAAATTATAATTAAGGTAACCATGATTTGAGTACGTCTCTAAGTGGTTGTGTTTGGAGCAAATATTTTGTATCAGCTGCAATTTTGCTTCGGCCCCCTTGAAATATGTTGTGATAACCCTTTTCCCGCAAACAATCTCTAGCTGCCTCTAAATCGCTATTTGCGCAGAGGTTTCTGGCTGACACTAGGGGGATCGCTACGTATTGGTCCTGGGTATCGATCCACCAATCCGGAATGGAGAGGCCTGCTTTTACGCGGGGCATTGTCTCCCAGTGGAACAGCGAGGATATACGGGCGCCCTGGGGGTTCCCTCGGCTAGACCGACCCGAGGACCCCAAACAACGCTCCTGCCCACGTTTTTTAATTATATCTCAGGCAGTGTTGAGATGAAATTAATTGAGACCCAGGTGAGATCTGACAAAAGCCGGGGATAATTTTATCCAAACAAGACATGGGACGATAATGATGCACATTTGAGGCTGTCTCGGTTTGTTATTTTTTATGTGAGTTGAGGGAAATGAATGTCGTGGATTCGAAGAAGAAGGGATGGAGTTGGTTGGGGATGCTGCACCGTGTTTTTGCTCGGGTGTACGGTGTTAGAAGCTGGCTCTTATCCCCGTGTGCTCAGGCCCTTGGGCGGTGGCTCTTTGCCTTATTTGGCGGTCCTCCGGTTCGTCTCGGTGTCCCGCGAGATGTAGGATTGTCGTCATCACATCCACTTGAGTGATCGTCTGATCCCGCACCCGGCTCTCGCACTGCGTTTCACGGCTGACCGTACACCGTCCGCGTGACACGCTATGCGCACACGGTGCTCCCTTTCCGAGTAAAAAAAAATAGGAATGGTGATCCGTCCCGAAATCCAAGTTAGAGTTGATTTAGTTTGGCCCGGAGCTATGGATATTATAGCCATCCTCTGGACTTGGAGGGGATGCCAACACGCCGTGATTTATGATAAGATGACGGGCCAAGGACTGCTGCGGCCTCGCTTGCATTCCCTCTTCTGTCTTAGGCAAGACCCTCATAAATAATATCTCGGCGATCTTTCTTTTTGTCAGTTCGGCTCTTTTATCTTGCTTCCGTATTCTGTCAAATTCGTCGCAAAAGATACAATCTAGGATAAACACTTAATTTGCGACAGATGTTGATACCGCACGGGCACGAGAACGACAAAGGTATGTTGGAAAGAACGAAAGCCAGTCGCAGATGCCTCTAAAATTTAACTCAGAATCCGAGGGACTGCACCTCTCGAGGGTGCTTGAAGTCCGGCATTTTTTTTTTAGGTGATTGAAATTTGAACGGTGTTGCTCAATGGCCATAGACCCAAGTCAAGATGTTCCCGTAAGATGACTATCAGAACTATTCATCCGACAGTCTCGAGACGTGATTCGAGTTGTCAGTATTATGGCACATTCTGTATCCGAAGCAGTTTCATCCTGTCCTACGGGAGGGCTAAAATATCCAGGCAACGTGCATATCTTAGATGCTGAACGAGGAACAGGGGAGGAATTCAGCATAGCGAATAAGTCCAAAACCCCTTAAAAAAACAAAAGTCCCTCAACAAGCCTGACAAAAAAAAAATTGCAAAAATGCTGGAACGGACTTCCGGGAAATACAAATCTAAACCAAACCTCATTTCGAATTCATTGCCTGTATCGGCGGGGCAGGGCACACGTTTTTTCATCATCAATCAATTTCCGGGTAGATTTTCGGAGGCTCTGCGTCAAATCTCGTGTTATCTTGGGCTCAGTGAGGAACATTAATTTCACGTGATGTCTTGCGGATTTCTGGAGGATCGATGGAGCATAACAACAAGATACAAACATTTCTCAAAGTAGATGGTTCGCGGAATACTGAATCCGAAGTCTGAAGGGTTTTCGACCCGTACTTTATGTATGCATAAAAAGAGCAACTCATCCACCCTTTAATTAATACCGCTATGTTTTGGCATAATTATGAAACCATGTTGGAAAACCTATTTATTCACAGTCATTCATATCGTAACTCATCAGATGTTGCAAATTACCTTTTTTGTTAGGTAAGGTTAATAAAATGTCCATCTTTTTCCAAGATTTTTTTAATTTAAAAAAAAAAAGGAACCTGATACGAGAACTGTTGAAAGAAATGAACAGTGCGTTAGTTAACTTGCACGTGCAGATGTCTCCAGACCGCCTATGGTACCAAAAGGAGCCACCCCGATGTATTTACTCGCAAAGATAGTTGCCGTGATAGATTTCTTATCATGCAATTGGGCATGCGCAATATTGATGACTGTCTGAACTTAGACTCAGTGGCTTGTCGTTACGATTTTCACTCCAGAAAAAGACGCTGGTCGGACTTTTTGAGACCAGACGTAAAAGTAAACAATTTTAAGTCTAAGTGAAATGTTGAAAGGAAGGTTGGTGTCGAGTTCAAAGGAGAAATTCTGAAATGTTAAGACCCAGAGCCCGAGACAAAAACCAATCCATAGGGGTAACCGTATAGCAGCCAGCCACTTCCCACATCGAGACCTGTTGATAAGTGCGGTACTTGAGATCGATCCTGGCCCTGAAATCGAATCAAATTCGTGGACTGAGGAGTTTTTTTTAAAGTTTGCCAAGGGAAAAGAGGGAGGAGAGATGGTACTACAGGTTTCGGATAACTATTTGGCCAGGTTGCGATCGTGCCATCCGGATTAAAGAGAATTACTAATGTATTCATAGGACTGTTCCAGTTATATGACAGTATCTGGTCCATCACAACTCTTCGGATGTGACCGCCATTCAAAACTCGAACAGTCTCTGTAGAGGGGGTAAGATACGAAGCTTTGCCCTTCATAAACACTGTGTACTCAAGAACAAAAAATCAAAACAAAAAAATCAAAACAAAAATCAAAACAAAAGCAAAGGCGTTTCCGCAACTTTGCGGAAAAGCCAATAATGTGAGAAGTGTAATGCTGTCAATTTCGTGCTGCCATACTTAGCCGGGTACTAGCTAAGAAAATGTTTTAATTTAAAATGCATTTGGTACTACCGTAATTATTCAGGTAAATGACAGGGTTCAGTTGATATTTACAACGTGTATCCTCATTATATGAACACGATTGTTGGATATCGTCTCACCATCATGGTAGCTTCAACTTCAACAAAGTCCCCGGAAATAAAACTGAAAATCTGAAATTTTACACAACCTTCCGTTTATCTTCATAGATACGGCGGGGTTTATTTACTTTTTTCTGTCTTGGCAACCAGTGCATTTTCATTCTGTAATTGAATTCGAATTATCTGTAAGATCTTGTATATCCTGACGGCCAGATTTTGCTTGGTAGCTAAGGACTCCGCCTAATAACCACAAACTTCACTCGGAGGCACGCACTTGACTACTTAAAATTCGTGAATACGTTCCACGACTCTGCTTCGTGTTAACGCGCATTAAAGGCGGAGCTCGTAAGAGTGATATTCTCGGGTCAGGGCAAATGAAAGATTATGACTTTGGGGTTGGAGTAGTCAGGGACGGAGCTAGCTTTCAGCTGAGGGGGTGATGTGTAAGGGGTTGAGTGAAGGCGTGTCAAAGGCACGCCCTGCTAGGGGTCCGGCATGCCCCCCCCCGATTCTTTGAAATATACGGTGCTTTCTTCTGCATTCTAAGGCAATTTGAGAATAAATTAATTTAGGAACTTTAGTATTCCATTTATTATTTTTGGCCCCATTTTCCTAGTATAACATTGTTCAGCGACTGCAACACCCCCCCCCCCCCTCTTGATCAGCCGCAGCCACTGAGTAGAATACAGTACTTATATGTTTTAGTTGTTTCCAGTTTTGGGGGGAGTAACAGTTTCTGCTGATTGAAAAGCTATACATTGAGGATATTGCTATCATATTTCCGATTGTACCGCAAGGAGGTAAGAATATCCACCAATCACAGGAAGTTATAAGGTTCTTTAAAATAGAAAAGATCCATTGCAAAACCATGGGTATTTGACCCCAAAGATACTTTAAACAGCCATTATTTGTAGGATTTACGGCATATTAACTGCTGAGAAGAGTCATGGAAGTGTCCAGTAGGCATAAAAGGCATGACAGCATATTCGGTATGCTACACCAAGTGCGGGACCCATGACAGTCACGATCTTGACGGCACGTCCCGTCCCCTGTTCACGGTCAGCGAGCACGGGTGTTGTTATTTGAAGCGATCAAGTCGGCGCGCTTGTTATTGGGAGAGAAGCGCGGAAAAGAAAACAAACTCACACACGGGTTGTGAAATCTCCCCAATACTGACGTACATTACGGGAGGTCACGGAAGGTCCCGATCTCCTCGGCAATTCTAATGCTAGGATGCTGGTAAACTGACAGCCCATCAGAAGCATAATATTTTGAGAAGTTTGAAGGCAATTTTTGTTTTTGATTTGATTGCCAACTCTGGTAAACTAACTGCAATATTATTACAATAATCATTTATGATTTTACAAATCCGTTCTTTATAAGTAAAACTGTTTCGTGCTTGATACCTAATTGTAATGATGATAACGCCATAAATCATTCCTAGCAAAAAAATCAGATGATGACAAATATTGTATACCTCTTTTGAAACGGGGATCTCAAAATATTCAAGAATTAAGTGGCCACATCTTTGCATAGGGCAGGTACACAGTAGCGAGCAGTATGTACACATCTTGTCCGCGTCAATTGCAATAAATTGCATACATTATGTTTGGAGACAGGGAATTTATTCAATAGAGAAAAATACTCTTGTTTCCAAGCTGTCGCACGTAGTCTTTACCAAAAGCCAGCTGAGCTATCGCAGTGAGTTTCTTGGTGAGCACACATCGCGTTACGGGAGTGTTCATTATGTTGTCAAACTGTGTAGATGTTTAACGGCAATCGTTCTTCATTCGAAGGGGGACCTCTGTTATTGTTTGGGGGTTTTTTTTGGGGGTGTCAAATATTCCATTCGCTAGCACTTTCCATTACAGGATTTTCTTCCCTATGCAGATGTATTTTACCCATTATGTTCAACGTATTATATTGATGCATATCAAATTCTATATGTGGTAGGTCACGTTCAAATTATGTGTGACGTGGAGGTTAATTGAAAGCTCGCCAAAAAGAGGAACATCAAATAATTTTTTAAGAAAGTCTGGAAGTTTCGAAATGTCCACACCTATCTAACCTCTAGTTCTTTTCTACGCCACCCCTTCTTATAAGAAGAAATCGTTACAATGCATGGTTGTCACCCCGAGTGACCCGACAAATTCCGAGATTTCTCCCTGAGAGTAAACAGGATGGTGCGGCATCCTCCCTTTAGCCTGGCAACGGAAGCCCAAGGTGGATGTAACGAGAGGAGAAGGACGGAAGCACTCCAGCCCCGGTCGAGCTACCGTGTCTTGCATGGTGAATGCACGGCCAACATTTGACACCGGCCGGACTGTGGACTTATAGCCGAGGTTTCGGTGTCTGAAAACCTTGGCCAACCTTCCTGTGGGATTCTGGAGATTAGACTGAAGACCTTTCTCCGTCACTGCCTTGTCTAGGTGATTAAGTACACCTCGAAATAAAGTTGGCGTTGCATTTTGTCAAATCGTCACAAAGTGCTTAGACGTTCGGACTTCTAATTCACTGAATCTTGTTGAATGCACATTCAATTCATTATAAGGTTAGTGACCCATTTAATGACTCTTTCCATTCTGGTCGTGATCATGCAGCGACCATGTTTCAGAATTCTGATCAGCGCACCGGAAAATAATCAATCAAACATGTCTGCGATCAGTGACGTCACGCCAAATATGTCTTGCTGTCTGCTGCCACCAAGTGTTTCGAAACTCTCCAACTTCACAATAACCCTGTGGCATATCTGGTTCCACAGTTACATCACGCGTTCAGTTTTCACTATACGCCTATCAGATGTATACGATTTGCATTTCAATGGCACTAGACGATCATCATTTCTGGCTACTAAGCGAACCTGCATGCTTGGTTCCGTACGTCATGGAAACCAGACTATAGTATAGTCCCCTTGTTGCAATCAATGTATCACTAAAAACGGCAGTTATGTGATAAAAGGGTCAATTATCGAGCTCCCGAATTCAACTGAAATGAGAGCCTAAAGAGGCCTTGTTACCCGTAGGCTAGGACCAAGGTAAGCCCTTGTCCCATCGGGTAATACAGCCATATCTCTTGACCTCGGGCCAGCCAAGTTAGCCAGCCACTTCAACCCACTCGTGGTCATTTTGTCAACAAGAGAGAGAGAATAGAAAAGTTGGTACCCTGCCCGATTAGGCTACTTTCGGTTAGATGGGTAGGGCCGTGTTTCTGGTTCAAGAGTCTGTCTTCATTACTAACTACACCCCGGTGTACCGTTAGAGTGTCTCAGAAACGCAGTATAACCTTGCGTTTCAAATGCACATTGGCAAATTCCTTTTTTTTTTACTGAAAGTACTGAATGCAAAAGTTATCGTTTGGTCTTTGGTATGTGCCAAACTAGCGTTCGCATTTGCGATAATGTGGACAATGGTATGGTCTGTGTGTGTGTTTTCTATTGAGGCTTGTTATATTACACGAAATCGTACTGAGCTGTATTCATTAATAAGCATTGTTTCTGTGGTAATTTAATTGCAATGGGTGTAAGGTTAGTGTATTTTGTTCACTTAGGTTGTTTCAAAACTTCATTTAGATTCAAGTTGGGCGAGTTCTCTGAACTGCTCTTCAGGCCCAAGGCTACCCTTTGCTCGTAATTGTCTCAGTAGCATAAGCGTATTCCCCTGAATGTGTTACTTATTTTCCATTTTCCTTCCAGCGCTAATTGACAAGATGCTCACTTTGCCGCGTTGTATAATTAGTTTAAACCTGCTCGGGGAGATGAATCGTAATGGAAGCCAACCGTACTATCTACTGAAGATAGCTGGACCATTGATGAACTATCTCATACATTGTCCCTTTCTTTTATTTTGTCCTTGTACCACAGGTCCACCGATCGTTATCCAGAGCGATATCTTCGCCCTGAGCGTCGGGCCAGTCGTAGAGATAGACCTGGTAAGTTTTCCCCTTAATCCCCTCCCAAGATCGCTCTGCTAATTGAGTCCTGTCCGATTGGGTTTTACCACATGTTAACGACATTTTTTCCCCTTCATTTTTCTCAATATTTTTGCACAATCCAATTTGAGGGATATCTTTGGCCGTGGACTCCTTTTATCTTTTCGCTCGGCTGATCCAATTTTCGTGCGTTGCACCGCGCGGTAATCGAATTCGACGTCATTAGCTGCTAAATCACGTGCGTTGGCCCGGCCTTTTGAGCTGTGTGGGGCTAGGGCGAGACACTGGGAGGTATGGAGCCGACTTATTTCCGGAGCAGGGACATGGTTTGAAATTCAGTAAGTCTGAAATAAAGTTTGCTTGAATAGGCTGCAGCCCTCAAGGTTGAAATAAAGCTCTTTCCTCTCCCCTGGGCAATCTCATGTAAGGTGCTTGTTGGATTTGGTAAATCTATCTCCTATTTTTTACATGTACAGGGCTCTGAATCAATAAAGTCTTAGATATCATCGACAGTCTGTTATCGTAGGATATTTCCTTCCCACAGTCGTGAACCTTCCGATAAACGCCGACCTAAAGAGGAGTCGATGAAGATTCCTGTTCCAAAAAATATCATTTCCCGCCGAAATACATGTTTTCGACTCAAAATGTATCCAAAGGATTTCCTTTGAAGTCGAATTCTGGACAGACCCATCAACGAAAAGAGAGACAATTCTCAATGTGGTCTTCGTCTGGCAGACGATATTGGAAGCCAGACAAGACCTTAAATGACCGGACTTCAGACACCTATAATCGCGGCGGCACTGAGTCCGAACCACGAATTAGCCACCGAGTGATAGCCATTACATGCCCCGTGCTCCTTAGCGACCTAGCCCGCTAACCGTTGCCCCGGCGCGGTCGTCCCACGGTCTTCTTTCATTCCCTAAAGCTCCCGTGACATTTATCAGCGTTTGCAACCAATTTCATCAAGGGTGCAAGTCCAGTTTTCCCATTTCCGGTCCGTTCAATCTTACCTTTAATTAAAGTTCCCGGTGCGAAGAAAGGAAGCCGAAAGCAGCTCACTAAAACCTCTGTCGGGAGACTGTGGCAAGTAGATTTTGGGTTAAAAGCGTCGCTTTGATTAATTTTGGGACAGTAATTTTCGGTGCAGGAGCGATGAAAGCCTGAGTGACGTCAGAATCTCTTCATCCTGTAACCTTTTCTACAACCTGCAGATGAACATTCTCTTTCACCGTCAAAATCCATTTTCTGTGCAAACAACAGACTGTTAAACACGAAGCGGCAACACTGATATTGGAGTCTGTAGATTCATAAAATTGATTCCGACCTTATCTCGAGTTCCCAACCAGGACTCTGGCCCCAACACCTGCCCTTAACCCTTCCCGGACACAACCCCACCCTTAACACCAAAGCCCACTCCAAAAACTCAAATCCGAACGCACAATCACCCTCTCTCTAAGCCATTTCCCAATATTAGAATGAGAAACAATTCCCCAAGGGTTCAGACGGTTTAACATGAACACTTCACAAATATTGTAAGCCCGTACTTATTTCTCAATCCCCTATATAATATCTGCACAAATCACGATAATTCCTTTTTTCTCGAATATTTAATTCTACTTCCAACGAGCTGCGTGTAAGCTTTCCTTCGAGCAAAGACCTTGGCGCGTACTTCATTCCAAACGTTCCTAGCAATGCCAAATTACTCAAGGCTGAAAGGAGTGATCGGTAACTATCCATTAAATCCGCATTCCCCTGCATCTATCACTTTTTAAACGCTACGCGAACACTTGAACAACAACGGTGCGAACCAATAAATCACAACCTGTCTTCCTAGCGACGACCCCCATGACAACCGATGAAGGGCGCCCTCTGTGTTCTAATTAGGCGAGCCGGCACTTCAGGAGCGCACTGATTGGTGACAAAATAGTTTGGTTTCCGGGATCCTGGCCGGCCATAAACAAAGCGTTAATGACGTACATGCGGCTTATTAACAGGGTACTCCGGCGTCCGCCTCGTATGTAATCGTATAAATCGTTATTTGATTATCTTGTCAGGGTTCATCTTGCGAGTAAATGTGTTGAGTGTTTCATGAGTGCTTTCTTTCATTTACGTACCTGGTTGCTAAATGCATGCTGGGATACCCAGCCTTTTTGTTATTTTACTTTGCATAAATTAAACATGTTTGAGGATCACACATAGTTTTTTTGCAAGCCCTTCATAGTAATGCAATTCGGTGAATATCATCTCACCGTCTTACTGTTGTACGTTATTGGTTTTATGTAAGTTCGTATCTAATGACATGATCGTGATTTCAAATGCTAAGCAATACTACGAGCTAAGTTAAAGGCGATATACAGCATTTGCAAACATAAACAAGACTGCTAAAGATTTTTCAAATACTGTCCCAAATTTACAAAATTTAGTTGTCCACATTTTGTTTGCAATCGGTTACACATTCGTGAATGGGTGCAAGCCAGCTAGACTGGTTCCCTTTGTCATTTTCCCGACGTCTATAAATTGTCCGTTTCATCTGAAGTGCGGTCAGGGAACCAGACCACAAGAACACATTTTTCTTGATGTTACCAGCATCTATGAAAGCTTTAAACATGTTGTTTGCTGTAAAATACGAACCCCCAAATCAATCCATTTTTGAAAATTACAGCAAAAGCAAAATGTTGTATATTCCTTTGAAAGTCTGCGTGAAAATCAATATTTTGCCTCCCCGGAGACCTATAAGATGCCAAACGTGTAGGCCTAAACAGGAAATTACAAGTGTGTTGGCAATTTTTGATTTACATTCTAAGGACTTTCTAACTAGCCAGTAGGTGAGGATTACTCCTGTATTAAACACTCTTCCTGTGTCTTAATTTTAAATAAAAACCATGGGGCCCCGTTTTCA
Organism: Patiria pectinifera; assembly: GCA_029964075.1. Classification (NCBI taxonomy): domain Eukaryota; kingdom Metazoa; phylum Echinodermata; class Asteroidea; order Valvatida; family Asterinidae; genus Patiria; species Patiria pectinifera. Next base: position 29,274,209 of record CM057135.1, read on the forward strand.
AGAGGCATGGTGAATTTCTATCGAGCAATATAGCAGCTCGTCTTAGCGGGGCCTGCATCCGGCATCGCCGAATTGGAATTAAATTGGGGCCATGTATGCTAGCTATAGCCCTTATTTGAGAAGCTATTCATGCCACTTAGCCTTGCCCATGGAGGAATTTTAAATTGGCACAGAAGCCGAGGGCCTCAGTGCTTTATTTTGTTTAGAGGATTACAAAAAAGGTCCTCAATTCATACAACAGCTTAGCACTAATAGCCTCGCTTTGAGTTCTGTGCTAATTTGGGATTCGTCTATAGAGCTTCTTTTTCAACTGTAACGTCCAAAGGGCCAACTGGAACTAAAACGAGGCTATAAAATACATTCGCGTCGTTAACCAGGCATATATCAGCTTTATGACATCCATTCAAGCTTGCCGAGGCTTGCCGAAGCCTGCCGAAGCTTACCAAAGCTTGCCGAAGCTTGCCGAAGCCTGCCGAAGCTTACCAAAGCTTGCCGAAGCTTGTCGAAGCCTGCCGAAGCTTACCAAAGTTTGCCGAAGCTTGCTGAAGCCTGCTGAAGCGTGCCGAAGCCTGCCGAAGCTTACCAAAGCTTGCCGAAGCTTGCCGAGGCCTGCTGAAGCTTACCAAAGTTTGCCGAAGCTTGCTGAAGCCTGCTGAAGCTTGCCGAAGCCTGCCGAAGCTTACCAAAGTTTGTCGAAGCTGGCCTTTTCTTTCAAGTTGAAGGTGCAAATCATCCTGTTGGAAAATTCTTAAACAAATAGTTCATAGGATTCGGGTAAAGTATGTCTATAAGTTTCTAGAGGTTCATTTACGAGTCGAGGAAGCTTATAGGCTACAATATGGACATTTCTTTCATTCATCCCCCCCCTTCCAGGAATTTAGCATCGATGTCTTCTTCCGTCAGCGCTGGACCGACCCCCGGCTCCAATTCAACAGTTCCTCCGTGGAGATGCTGCAGCTCAACACCATCATGCTGGAGTCTATCTGGTACCCTGACACCTACTTTTTCAACGGCAGGCGCAGCAAGCGCCACACCGTGACCACGCCCAACCGACTATTCCGCATCTCGCCCGAGGGAAAGGTCCTGTACACGCAACGGTGAGGCGGAAACTAGACTTGAAAACTAAACTGCATAGGATCTTTTTTCTTATTTTAGATGCGGTGGGAGGCATTTTGGGTTGGTCAAAATCTTTTGTATTTACCCAAATTTACCCTCACCACACTGGGTCCACCATACCCCACAAACTGCTGCTGACAACTGATCAACATGTTGCCGTCATTTTGTGTCATACTCATAAATTTGCGATTTAAATGAGCTTTTCATTTATATTTTTTGCACAGTCTTTCGGCAAAAAGGAACGTGCAGTATTATGGAATTAGAGTCTTTTAGCGCTAAAAATCAATTTACATGCGCAGAAATCTAAAGTTGGAATGAATATCCAAAGATCATGAACGCACTTGTCATATGATTTCTGGTAAACTGAACATGCAGTGTTTTGAAAGAGGCTGTCGTTCAAAATGCAATTACATGCACTATCGATCTAAAGTTGAAATCATTAAACCATGTTATAAATGATTTCGTGAAAGAAAAAGCTGATGACCTGTTGTACATTTTGACGACTAATAACAGCAGATGTTGCTGTAAACAATAGGTTTACCTGTACTATTGAATCGACTTGGTGTGATTGCACTATGGTTTTGTAATTGCACCAAAATTCAATTTAACTATCGTCAGAAATCTGATAACCATAAAATCCACAATTGGCTAAATCATAAAATCGGCATGATTCATAACTTGATCAAACCAACACATTTTCTTTGCACTTTCGTGCATCATACATTACAATTTGTTTTATAAAGATTTGATGTAGTTATCTTGGTCGTGGTTCTTTGATGGGACTTCTTTATATATCTCAGATATTCATAATAATGTGAATTATGTTCAGAGAGTTTTACTGGTTAGTGAGCGTAATGCGCGTGCTTCTGTCGATTAGGTAAGCTGTAATAGCAAGTACGTCTTTCATTCACTTCAGTTTATTGAACTTTAAAATACCTCTTATCGTGTTCCCTTCGGGCGGAATTTGTTTCTTTACAAGTCCCAAGTTGACGATAACATAACGGTAGAATTTCAAGAACGGAAGAGACCTAAGAAACATAAGGCGAAGCTGTCGAACAGTTCATGAAAATATCCCGCAAAAAATTCACCCCGGCTATCTTACCAAAACAACATCACATACAGCAGCAGCGAAATAACATTTGACATTTTGCAAAGTGCTTTGGTGTAAATCGCTCCCTGGTGGCGATTTCAAGAATTTGGTTGGAGGCGGTGAAACCATCAATGCTGCTTCCGTTTACATCCTCCCGATTTCACTCCGTCTCAATTTGTCCAAGAACCCCTCAAGGAAGATGGCTCGCGAGGGACCTCGGCTAAATGCGAATCGTTAACAAAAGTCTCCTTTTAGGGAGAGAAAGAAAGGGGAGAAAAAAGACGGGAGAATCGCACGAAAGAGCCAACTGAGTGTACGAAAATTAGTAACGGTGGATTCAGCATGGAGCGTGGATGGGTGCGGATGGGACGGGGGAGATGAGGCGAGTGCGCCCTGTTGACTTCAGCCGTGCACGGCACGTTGACACGCACGGGGGAAATCACTTTGGAGTCCGGGGGTCCTTCGCATAACTGCTGGCGTACTTTTATTAATCCTACCAAAGACAGTACGAAAGTCTTGCTTGGGCCAGGTGGGATCAGCTCGCCAGCGCACGAACGATGCACGGTACGTTAGTAATTGCACCGTCGTGTTTTACCCCGGGGAGTGCCGCAACATGCAAGTCCACTTCAAATGGAGTTAAATCACCTTGGTCTAAACTTAGCTCTTACTCATAAAAAAAAAAAAACAGGCTCGGTTGAAAAATGTTTTAGCTTTATAGCCTCAACTGAGTCAGCATAGATCGAAAGAGCGGCCCGGTTTTTGAACCCGAACCATAAACGACAGTATTACCTCAATATTCTGAAATTGATGTTCAAAGTGCAGACGGGCAACGACCATTTCCATCATAAATTGCGCGCGAAGATGAAAGACCACCCAATATTGTCAAGTAAATCTTGAAGTTCAAACATGCCGTTAACCCTCATCCATCATGTGGAAAGTGTAATCGAAAGTAATTTTGGTTTCATGATCCCTTTTGACGTCCCTCGCGTATTACATGCATTTCGAAAAAGGCCAATCCCGTATACCATGTTATGTTAACTTAAGTATGTGGCGCACTTCGATTCTCAGTGGTTCAATCCGGGGGTTATCTTCGCGTGAGGGCGCTCTTTATAATCATATAACAGCAACTTGCAGTTGGATAAAGTGGAAAGACTATACACTATGTTTATCGCATTCAACCAAGACAAAAAAACCAGAAAAATTGTACATTATCCCCGCACTCGGAAATCGTCTTGGGGTCTGAATATTTGTGTCCTTGTTGTCGGAATTGGCTCTGACAAGCTAAATCTGCATGAGCCTAGTTGCAATGTTCCTGAAACTAGAACAAACTTGACATCAGCTACTCGTTAGTCACTGAAAGTTCTTCTACCAAGTTTGGTTTTGGTTTGGTGTGCGTTGGCATGCTTTCTCTATAATGTAAGTATTTCTTTCTTTTCGTTTCCAGTTTGACCTTGAAAGCAGAGTGCATGATGAACCTGGCCAAGTACCCCATGGATGTGCAAGTCTGCCCTCTACACTTCGGAAGCAGTAAGTTGGCCTCATCGTGTTCTCATCATTTCAAATCAAAAATGAACAAATTTACGTGCGTCTTTCCCAGGAGATATCTATATGTTATCACTATAGCATATATTATGGCACTTACAATAGTATTGTGGCGTCAGTATATATTATAGATAACTTTGACATTTCTATTTAAAGTATTGATGCAGGGATCAGCTGTGATGTTGTGTAATGCTTGACTCTTTGTGTTTATGGGAAAATACTAATATACTTATGTTAAGAGTTAGGGAATAAAAAAACCTTGTCCAAAATTTACAGATTGTTTTAGAGTTTTCCCGGAACACGTTTGAGTACTATGTTTGTCGTGTGATAGTTTTGTGTAAATACAAATGAAATGCGTTCAAAAAGCATTGAAGTGCACCATAAGGATTCGAATCATGAGCTTTTGATTAAAAACCAGTTCGGGAAAACAAAATAGGAAAGATAACATGTATTAAAGGTCAAATGTATCAAAGGTATAATGTACACATTTTGTTCAAACGGATCAGTTTTAGCATGTCACGCTATTATTAACGATGGTTTCGTGTTTCATAAAATAAATCCGATTTTTCTCATTTGCACATCCATGAAATTTGACATTTTGAAAAACGGCTCTCAGCGGAAAATGTTACCACTCAACCACATTCGATTCAAGGTGACAAAAACTAACCACATTCGTTACAAGGAGACAAAAACTGGAGATCGTATCACCCCTCAACCAAAGCGGTAGCACTCAACAAAATGGCTCCGGATATGGAAGTGGGCGTATGGAGGATAATCCTGTAATCCGATTATAAGCCGTATGTCCCTTTTTGGCGCGCTTTTTTTCTTTCTATCCTTGGCAAAAAAAAGAAAACGCGGGAGGTTTTTCCCGCGCGAAACGACAAGGGGGCTATTTACGCTAATGCTACACGAGGCAAGCCTAACATGTTGTTGTCACGCACGACCCCTGTCTTGTTTTTGGAGCACTTAGCACTGATTAGCAATTGGGCCGGAACCAGACTGTTCTCTCTTTTTCGTTGACACCCTAAGGCGAATGAGATTTAAAGATGTTTGTTTGCTGGGCTATATTTTGGTGTATTTTGTCAAGTTATTCAACGTGTCATGAACTGTGCATGCCCCTTTTTCCTAAAATATGGGTTAAGAACGCCCGACATCTTGCTAATAGGATATTAACTCGATTCCACAAAAGCTTTGCAAACTGTTAGTTCGTTAACCTATTTCTATACATTTGTATTAAAGCTAAACAAAACCAAACTTAATCTAATATAAAATGTATTGAAAGTAAAAACCTATCATGAAATTCATGTACATAGGTGCTATTTTAGCATACGTAAATTATTCCAAATGTATCTCTTATGAATTATGATAGATTATTATGTCTGACTATTAAAGGTCCATATTTTTTTCCTTGTATAATTAGATGTAGGCCTAAACCCAAAATCCAATTGTGACAAAAAAATAAGTCCTACATTTGAAATGCAGGAGGTCGCGGATTCGAAACCCTGCCTAAGTCATTTTTTATCTTCTAATTTGCTCCGTGTTTTTTTTATTTTGCTTGCTTCCGTAGATAGTTATTCCGAGGAGGACGTGGTTTACCGCTGGCTGTACGAGCCCGAGAACGCCTCGGCCTCCATCGAGGTATCCGAAGACATCCGCTTCTCCCAATTCTCGCTCAAGACATGGAACGCCGAGAGGAGCGTCAAGGTGTCAGACCGGATCGGTGAGCACCATGCTACTCAGGTTCCTAAAACTAAATCCGTGGTTTTTGTTAGGGATTGGATTTCTGTGTTTTCGCAATGTGTAAAGCATACCCATCTTGCCCATTGCGCCTTAAAAATGTTGTTTTCATCTTTGAAATGTTTGCTTTTGGGAATGTAAAGCGAATCGGTCATAAAAATTGCAAACGGTCGAGCAGACATCAAAACCCACATCAAGGGGAGAAAAAAATATTTTTACAAATCGAACATCAACACCAGTTTCTACACTTACACATGTTTATTTAGGAAAGTGCTGGAAGTGTAGGTTGGCGAGTGTTTGTTTTCACGTAGGTTTTACACCATGGAATATGCATAGGACTATAAATCACGACGTTCTATTTATGAAGAACTGGTCTTATTCCGACTATGAACATGTTACTCTAAATATGCATTAAAATAATGTCTCTGGTGTACTGTAAAGGCGTGTTAAAGATGCATTCCTCGTACTGTTTTCCAAGTTTGTACCACGAAAAATAGATTTGTTTTTCCACTTGCATTTATTTACCTTTGAATGAGACATCGAACGAAAAACACCGATATTTTAGTCATCAAATTATTTCTTTTCAAACTCCGAATTCTTTGCGGTCCGACAATAATTCGGCTCTCGCAGTGCGGGTTCATTTCGTGCGGGTTAATTTTGTGCACAACATGAGAGACCAATTTCAGATAGTTGCAGGCGCCCAAAATCGGTAAAAGGGTTTGTTTGTTTTTTAGCTCGTTAAGAGATTTGAGTATTATTATTTTTTAAAGAGCACGGGGCACGCATCTCCAACTTACACCTTTTCATATGGTGGTCTTGAAGTTAATAAGAAAAGTGGTCTTCAACTTGAAACCATCAATATCTGCCCTTTTTTTCTTTGGTTTGATATGTCTTCTGTTTTTGGCAGGTAACCGGACTCAACTGACGGTGAAATTCCACCTGGCCCGTAACGCAGGGTTCTTCGTCATCTCCACCTACATTCCCTGCGTGTTGCTGGTCGTTCTCTCGTGGGTCTCCTTCTGGCTGAACAGGGAGGCCACGCCTGCTCGAGTTGCGCTGTGTAGGTGTCATAACCGGACCTCACTAACTTGGGAAAACTTCACAAGGGGTGTCAATTTGTGCTGGTCTCAGAGGGCAAACCCTGGTGTCATCTTTGCAAGTGTACTCGCTTACTGACTTACCCATATCACTTGTTTCTGAGAATGATTTGGGACCACTTTTATGAAATTCATCCAACAAAGGTCAATTTCCATTGTAGGGATTGTACTGCCGTTAAAGCTCATAGAAATTTTTCCCTCACCAAAAGTGACTCCCCGCCTAAAATATAATCAAAGAAAGTAACTGTTACCTTCCGTCAGCGGTTTTTGAAACCTCGTGAAAAATGTTTTCAGTCCTTCTGCAGACCTCTTTTAATTCTTTCCCCTAAAATGATCCAAACGTAATTTTGTTACCGTCAACAGATATAGGATATTGGGTCTAATTGATGGAGATTATGATGAGTAAAAAAAGATTACCCCCAAAAATCATTAACTTCCTGATATTAATTATTAAACAGACCACACTGTAAAATCAAGATGACCCACGTCAACCTTTCTCCGCTTCAGTCCCTCAAGCAAAAATCATCTCCAAAAAAAAACTGTCAAAAGTAATTAAAAGATAGCGATCACTTATCTGCATGATCATATTATCTCCATCAATTGGACCCAGTGGCCTTCAACTCCAATCCAAACTTTATATTAAAAAAAACAAATATGAAGACCAAAAATAAAACAAAAAACAGAGAAGAGATGAATTCCTAAGGGTCCAGCGCGCCAACACGGAAATGATCAAGGCAAACAAGCGACGCCGGCAGGGCCAGCGTGGTATGTGTGTGTGTGTGTTCCTCTGTAAATCACGCTCCACTCGGCACCGTCCACAATAATTGCAAATTAATATCATCTCTCTTACGGGCACGTGCATGACTGTAGAACCCGATTACGTCTGGCCCCGTGGCTGCAAATAATACGGTCATCACGAGATCTCTAATTGCCCCATAACGCCGAGACCACGAAAAGGCCTACAAGGGCTGGAATTGGGTGATAGAGGGTTTAGATATGACCTCATTTTTTTTCTTGAAGAGCAACTTTAACGTCTTAATCCCCTTTTCAGCTGTTCCACTTAGAAAGGGAATCTTCTTGCAGAAGTTTTTTTTTCTGCTGACCTAAGGAAAAGTAGACCACAAGGAGATCTTTGATCGTTGTTTTTTACCAACATCTCCTGGCCGTTATTTTTACCGTCACTTCAGAAGGAATTAAACAGGTTTGTCTTTCAACAGCATCCTCAAAAATCGATTGCAAAAGGTATGGGTTTTGGTCTCGATATTCTTCAAATTGAGAGGACTACTGATAATACCCACAATTCCTGAGAATCATTGTATTTCACAAGAGGGCGCACTTCCGTACACTGTTGTAAATAACTACCAACACGTCTCCGAGTTTTCCATTTTCCAAACCTCATATTTTGACTTAAGTTTTCGGCTTTTATAACTCACTTCATGGTAAAGCAATTCAAAATAATTTAGTACCATATGTATTGCTAGTGGCGGAAAAAATAGGCTTAAATTGAGCCAGGGCATCCTAAGTCACGAGTCAAAAGCATGAAGCTCAGTGGAGCACGAAGCCAAACCTGCAAAGAAAGCCACGTTTTCAATAAATGAAGTACATTTTGTAACTCCCTTGGGTCGACATTCTCACTTCCACAACAAAAAGTACAACTGATCTTCACCGCTTCAGCGATACATTAGCCGAACGCATACCCCTCGTGACTTTGACACATTGGCTAAATTAAACGTACACAATCTCCGCGCACGGCTCGCACCTTCTCTCGCCGGTTCGTCACAGATTTTCAACCCCCGGGGAAGCGACGCGTTTTACCCGGTGGGTGATTCCCAAGTGAGGTAGCTACTACGCTCTTTCCCAATCACCTGCTGTAGGTGAAACAATTACATCGGTTCTTCAAGTGTACACAAGTCGCTTTTCTATTTTTCCTGTAGTCGTTGCACTTTTGTAAGTGATACGCCATCAAGACGAAATCGATCGTTTTGGGAGCTAGCGGAAACTTGTCGCGACCGCCGTAATGCGTGCTGCAATGGACCCCTCCCTTCTCCTGTAGGGGTTATGCCGATTTTACGTTCTGAGCAAAATCGTTGCTTAGTCGTTCGATCGCATTGTCGTTTCCTCTGCATCAAAACAGTCTGTTCCAGTGGGGAAAAACACCTTAATTTGCGCAATTAAACGGAAGCTATTTTCGTGCAGGTGTTTTTTACACCCTTCTATTTCCATTTCAATAGGAATTCCGGGAAAATGTTCTCCACGACGTCCTGTTATTTTTATCCATGAAAGTTGATAACGACACTTCTGGCGTTTGTGACGGAATACGGCGGCTGACAAAGTCTAATCGAAAATTGAACCGGAAATAATTGTTCATTGGTGTCAGAATGCCTGGTTAAACAAGTTCATCACAAATGATCTTTTCTCCTACTAGGCAAAAATAGAATGTAAATGAACTATCTTTTTCTTAGTTATCTTTCTCGCAATTTGTAACCGTTTTATAGTGTATCAGTACAGCTTATAATTATGCACATTGGACTAACAAATCGAAGTCGTGTCACGTGATAAATTACAGCGCCCTTTGTTGTATCTTGGTTTAGTTTTGACATGAAAAAGTAGATATGAATAAGAAATAAGAAGTGAGGCATATGCATTTAGATTGCTTGCAAATGTGCTAGAAATATCACAGCCTAGGTCTAGGGACATCATGGAATGACTCCTGTCACAAAAGAACACTTTTTTTTATTTGATCAAACATTCCTAATCTATATCATTTATCCTAGATGCCCTGGGGAGAGATTCACTTAACATTCGATTGGTATCAGTGAAACAGAAAATTCATTTTATCTGCAACTAGATTTGGAAACATTCTACCCATTCTTATAATGCAACATACCCATAACGTCCCCAGGGACACTACACACTACAGATACAGCCTCCCCATTAACCACCGCGCTGCCACAATCGTGTGCGAGGACACTGCTAAAATCTTCATGAAATTCCCGAACAAGATAATTCTTGACCAGAGGCGGTTTTACCTTGTTCCCATCAATGTTGAATATGCTTATATAGAGTTCGGTACACTTCAATGAACGGACGATATCGTTGAGACTCTAATTCAACGCGGCAGCATATGTGTTTCTGATGTCAAAAAAAAAACGCATGCAGAGTGACTCGCACTAAAAGCTTCGGCCTAGGGGCGACGGCACTGTCTGTTATTCCTGTATTTCGTCCCTCTTCCGTCTTGCTAACATCGGTTACTTTTGGAGAGACTTTCCGGTGAAACACCTTCTAGCGATAATCATAACGCGAACGACAAGACAATATAATTTAGGAATTCTTTTAAGAAAACAAAATCAGTTCACAATTTTCTCGAGGCCTTTCGTTTGGGCTAATCTTATTGACGAGCGTTTTTCTGCAATAATGAATGGGACACGTTATTTTTAAGGCAAGATAGTGGATGAAACGAAACCTAGTAAATTTTACTATGCCAAAAAAGTTAATAAATCAATATATAAAAAACGCACCATCTTTTCTTACGTGCTTTTGTATCTCCACTTCTCCAGTATCTTCGCGACCACTATGTTTGAATTTCCTGAAAGAAATTGAACGCAAACACACTATTAAACTGGCACTTATTCAACCATTTAATACCCATGGTGCAACATTCTCACTTTGTCAACCTCGTATCTTCGTGTCCAGGTATCATGACCCTGCTGACCATCACCACCCTGGGCTGGAGTTCCCGTGCCGTCCTGCCCAAGGTCAGCTACGCCAAGGCCATAGACTGGTTCATCGTTATGTGCTTCGGCTACGTCTTCGCTGCCATGGTGGAGTATGCCGCCGTCAACTACTTCACCAAGAGACGGGCTGGCATGCTACCTGGAATGGCCGATGATGACGACGATGACATGGCACAAGCTGAGGTAGACCTCCCCCTCCCTCCTTCTTAACCCCGCCCATACCACTTATTTTCTAACCTGTCCCTGCAAGCAAAACCGATTCTTCCGCTTGTCAAGGTATTCGCACCCGTAATCAGTATACTAAAACTAACAGGAAGTTGGACTATGAAAGGACATGTACCTAAATTCGGAGTTGATGTGTATGACTGCAAAAAGCAAGGCATTTTTTTGCACATAATAGGGTTACAATGAATAAGCAACGGTGCCTCAACCTGATTCGGCTTGAATTAAGATATTTGAGTCTTTCTTGATACCCTTACTGGATTATGATACGTGTACTTACTGCAGTGGAATATTTTCAGTTGAAACCCAGTCTTTCTTTCATCCCACAACCAACACCACCAGCTTCCTTCCAACAACTTTTCGACATCGAGGATCCCAGGGTTCACGTTTACCCATTAAAGATTGAATGCTAATATTGCTGCCACCACCTACGCCAATGCGGATCCGATGTTCAAATCCTTCGTGAAGTTATTATCGACAGTTAATCATTTTCCTTGGTATTTACTACGAGCAATGTTTACGGTCTTCTTCCTTTCCATTTCAGGCGGAGAACGTTGAGGCCACCCTCCGAAAGAAGCGTCGCTTCACCCTCCTCAGCAGCCTGACCCGCTACAACATCAAGGTCAAGAACCCCGAAGACTCCACCAAACAGTCCTTCCTGATGGATCTACTCAGCTGCATTTGCGGCAACGCCGAGTACCGCAACGCCCGGCTGCGGCAGAGCCGGGCCTCCGGGAAGCCCTTCAACAGCGTCAGCCGGATCGACGTGGCCTCACGCGTCATCTTCCCGGTGTCCTTCATTCTATCCAATGGCATCTTCTGGTTTGCCTACTACTAAGGAGCTGGCAACATTGTCCAGAAATTGAACAGCTCGGTACAGATGTTTACTAAGGACACCTCGAAAACAGACTTCCAGACCGCGATATTACTAAACAATTATACACGATCATCTTTATGAGGAAGTCAAATACAAAAGAATAATTAGGATTAATGTTCCTTGTTTAAATATTTCGTCACTTAGGCCTACTACGGCCTGGTTTCGAAAACATCCGATTTTGGGGTTCCAAAATTGCAAAATATAAGAATGATAACAGCGAACCGTTTGTCAATTTTGGAAATTTGAATTACAATTTGCTAGCTTGTTTCGTCCACCTTGTCAAAACCTTGTAAAGAATATGGTATTGTATAAGAAGGGTGTACAATGTTTTAAAATTGTACTCATTTCAATACTGTTAAAAGTGTGTTGGTTGCTGAAGAAGTGCTGATCCTTTGAATACATTATTACCAATTTAACGTCTTATAAAATTGCGTGTTATGTAAAGAAAATATCCGTGTGAGGAAATGGAAATTAAATCGATAATTAGTTCTTGATAACTCACTTACAAAAACTCCGCGTATAGACCCCCAAAAATGAATTGTACTACGGTTAGAATTTGTAGCGATTGATGAATTTATAATTAGCATAGTTTGATACAACTAATTGGAGTGTTTTCCTTAGTTTGTATATTTGTGTATTTTTTTTTTATATTTCATGGTGTGTTGGGCCGGACTTTAAACGTTGATTTCTTAAATTATTTATTTATAATTTGGAGATGCACACGCTAAATAAAATTGTGATATCCTGAGAAAGTGTCATAAATTTCTTTCCGTATTCAGATCGGGGTTTTGGGGTTTTTGTTTGTTTGTAGCTCGAAACATTGAGTGTGGGTTCTCCTTCACTGTTCCTGACAAATTACCGTCATATCCGGCTGAAATGAGACTAGTCGAGGAGCATAAATTACGCATCAGGTTCTAGCCTCCTGCTCGTGACCTCATGAAGTGGCTCTTACGCCTTACAAGTAAAAATAACCACGAAACTGGCAAAGGCAGACTGATGCCACAGACTACGGTCATTAGACTCAAAACCCAACACCACCGTTCCTACACTTCAGAGTTCAAACAATTTGGTCGTTTTCGTTCAAATTCATACTCGTTAATTTGGAAGGATGTTCGTCTAAATGTTAGTCTAATGATCAAAATTCAAACAAAAACTGTCGTTTGAAACCATCTCTTCCCGCTTTTAACTCTGAGTAAGCCAAACGATGTACAGTTCCAGCGAGGCAGGAAAACAACGTTGCGGAAAATTACATCTAGTGCTTAAATCTATACCTGCCAAATAAAATCCAGCTTCACTTCACTCATTAATTATGCAGATTTCTATCATGGATAAAATAATAACCCTTTCTCGAGATCGAGAGAGTCATTACCCGGGGTTGTTTGCTTGGATTACACGCCGGTCGGCATTACTGCAATGTCAATACGGAGAAGGAAGAAAAGTGTGCAGATCAGCCCGCGGTCTTGAAGGCCGAAACTGCGAATGTAAACATGGCGAGGTAAAAAAAACTGTATCCAGTGTGGCTGTGCACACGCACTACTTGTTTGTTTTGAAGCTACACGGGATGGTGATGATGTTATTTTAACCTCAAATTGGTTGCTCCATTATCGTCAATTTAAGCGGCTTAGCATTCGGTCATTTCCAGTTTCTTGTTGGACACTCGGGCGGTCAAATAAAGATTCCGGAGTCTTTCCTGACGGTAGAGGGCGTGCCCAGGTCAGCCTGCGTGTAAATGGATTTTGTGATGTTTTTACTAAGAAAACAGAAGACACTGCCAGATCAAGACCAGAGCACGATCTAAATGTTTTTACGGATTCGGGGGAGTGCTTGCTATTTTTTATTTTTTTTTGATAGCGCATAATCGAAAAGCGTGGAGTATAACGACCAAAAGGCCTAGAAATAACACATCGTAATATTTTTTATATAATAGAGGGCGCCATTTCATTTTTTTGGTGTTACTAATTTTGGTATAGAGGGCGCCCTAGTACAATTTTTCTATTTGCGCACTCGCCGATTTTAGTGGTGGTGTAGTGTGAATATCTCTCTGAATGAAAATCACTGGTAGTATTTAGTATTGCACGCGTACGATACGATACCACGCTATTTTTAGGATCGTTTCGGGAGAGTGACCTGTCACGTGCGAGGGATTAACCAATAATAGGGAAAAAGGGGTCCGATTTTCATAGGAGTCGGATTTTCATGTGACAGTGGCGCTATACGAAATACGAAATAATAGTCCTAAATTTATCTTTGAAAAAGTAATTATGGTATATGTAGACTCTTTTTTTAAATAAAAAGTAAAAGTGGCCGCAAAAGGGGTAATTCTATTTATTTATTTTTATTTTTTTGTACAGAATTTACTGCATTTCGATAATTTTTGTAGAGTCTGAGTGCTGCTGGGAAGTAAAAAATAAATACAGAGAAAGTATGGGTCTCCAACTCTCCTCCTCAAAGTACCCAGTGCATGTGACTTTGCTCATATTAATTAATTTCATCTATTGCTTCTGCTCATTTTTGTCGAAATTCTATGCGACAAGTGTGTATCAGTGGTGTGTAGACATTCATTTTATTCCCATATTAATGCATTTTAGTCGAGCGCCCTCATTTGACCATTATTTATTCGGTAAATATTGAGGGCGCCCTAAACGAGACCATTAGTTTGTGGGGTTTTCCTTGTGTGTTTTGTGAGTCATTTCCTGTCATTTATCTGTCAATTTTGTACCCACTTTGTGCATTCTTTGCTGGTCAGTAACTGTGCGACATTCATGACTGTGCCAAGATCTGATGTCTGTAAGAGAGTTCAAATATTGAGTGAGTATAAACATCCGTCTTCTCTTCCGAAAATGAAATATTTTGGAACACCTTACGTCTGTTTTTGTCTGACTTTGCTGATTCCCGATGTTCACTTTGTGTCCACACACAGAAGTTCCTTGCTCTATGTTCCAGCTGTCTGCATTGATTCGTTTTGCCAAGTTCTGTATGAACCTAAAGTTTAGATTGCCCATAGCAGCCATTGAAATTCAGGCTAGGTTACTTGTAGACCCTTAAACATTGCTATACAATGCATAGCCACGCTCCAGAGTTGTGCATGTAGAAACACTTGACGCACGAGATTGTACGGATACCGGACTGGGGCGGCTCCTACCATTTCGCGCGTTCATGACTCGGAGTACCAGCATACTGCGCATGACCTCAGAAATCAAAAGTTCAGCTCTTACATTTTTTGTTGTGTCGAGGTCGTTTTGTCCCGACAAATTTCTTGGCAATGCAAGACCCTACGCTCGCATGAATTTACAGAAAGCTTTGTATGCAAGTACTAGTTATAATAATCATGATAATTGTGAAATGTCGTGCCGTGTGACAATTTTGAGTGTATTTATGCGAGGATGGAGTGGCGTTGTTTACAACGCCAAGTTCATGGGTCTAGGTTAAAGTGGGGAAAGACTGTTGCATCCTGACGCCACTTGTTTTCATCATTGTCTCAAATCACTCAACGAAGGTCAGTCATTGCAAAAGAAAAATGTTCAAAAGACATGAATCTGGGACTGAAATGACTGAGAAACATTTCCAATTTTGAAAATGCACTCAACTCTCCATAGACTTTGTACACAACAAAAGGAGTGGCGTCAGGATATCACATTCTTTCTGTTAGTAGTTTTACACATATCATTTATTCGAGCCAAAGTCGGCAGTTGTCGGGGGAGGGGCAGACAGTATCCTTTTAGTTTAAAGTACTGATCAATAACGATTAGGGGAGGGGTGCTCATAATAAAAAAAATTCAAAAGGTTGGGGGTTGGGGAATACCTCTATCCCCAGGCCACCCGTTCCCCGCACCTACGCTGCCTTGTTTTCTATATTTCTTTACAGATAAATGTATCAGACATGTTCATTTGGAAAACTGGTTTGCTTAAATCTATATTTGGGGGGCTTTTAAAACACCCTTTCCTTTATCACAAGGGAAGTATATTAATATTCAGTAGTTATTTGATGCCCAGAAAGACTGGAAATCTAAATTTCAATGGAAATTTACAAAATTGATTTTAATATTTTCCAATCCTCTTACCTCATCTTTTTGTTGAGGTAAGAGGATTTGTTCACAAACGTTTGAATAATTTTTAACACGTTTCGAAAATATTGTTTATATTCTGACAGAATATAAAAAGCATCGGTTCAGCAATGCTGTTGATTTGAAATTCCATTTTTAAGAAGGTTGCAAATGATGGGAAGTGTGGTCAGTATATTGTATGGGGTATGTCATATCCTGATGGAATTTTTTTAAAGGTTCATGAAGTTTAGTTTCAGGAAAATTTAATTCAGATGTTTGAATTGCATTCAAATAAAATTGGTATTTTTTTATTCCTTTTTGGTGAAGTAAATTGTTACTTCAAAGTGACTGTTTAAAATTTTACTTGAGCTTTTGTAGAACTGTTTTTATTTCAGTAAATCCACATATGTACACACAGGCAAAGTACAGTTACGAAATCCGGATTTCATTTGGTCTATAATATCCTACTTATTTATAACAATTGAAGTATTGGAATTGTATTGTCTATTTTGCCCCTTAAAAAAATTGTCTACATATATTTGAATATGTACTGTGATATCCTTTTCCTTCCTAATGGATAGATCTGCCATTTACTTAAAAAATGTCTGACCTTGGCCCTTCTTTTCTTAAGCCTGGTCAATCTCAAATAATGTAAAAACCATCTGGTGACTGATGAGTATTTAGCCTGAAAGTCCTCTTTCCCTCAAATCAGAAGTCAGGAACAGCATAGTCTTTTACCACACACATCGCAAGACTGCATGACTTTATATGGCCGCAGCCCTATGTGGTCCAACAATGGCGGCATTGTAAATAATAAACAGTGCTGGCCTTTGATGATAACACATGTGACCTTCGGGTGCAATCATTGGGGTTGTGGAGGGGGGGGGGCTAGGATGTTCTGTTTCCTGTCCCCACTTTATTAATGCTGATAGCAGTTATAAATTGGCCCTCTGTTTTGTTTGCCATTGGTCCATGATGGCCCTGTTAAGTTTTGAGGGTTTTTTAAAGTGCCGTTTCCCTTCAGCTGTTAGGTTGTTTATATAAGGACAAGGCCTGATAAGGAAAGCATGGAGATTCAGCATTAACTTCACAGCTCCATGGCAGAAACAAAGAAATCTGTATATGCTTGAAAACTTGCTGCCTGGTGCAACATTCCCCACACTCCATCCCTTAACAAAAAATTGTTTCAAGATAAAGTTACCCAATTCCCAAACTTTATTATGATGATGTGTTTCAATATGTTCAGGCGTCCTGCTTCAAATCAATGTTGTCAAATTGAATTGGAATAGACTTCAACTACATAAGTCACAAGATGGTTTTGTTCTTTGAACATTTTCAAATCCAAAAGATCCAGCTCAGCATTAGGGGTGTGCATGGGAACTGAGTACCCGACCGTTGATGTCAGGAACCGGTTCCAGATAATGGGATTGGGTACCCGTAACCAACTTTGCAAATTACTTAGTAACTTCTCAGACAATTATAAAGAAAGGTTTTGATGTCATTTGTGGGGACTTTTCAATATGAAAACCAGGCTACATGGAAAAGCAAAATGGATTTCACGTTTTAAAGTGCATTTTACAGACTATGCAAAAGTTGCCGTTTACACCGTAAACCATTCAGACAACTTCCAGGATTTGAATTTTGGGGTTGGGTTTCTAGTTTTACGGTTACCCGGGTACCCGTGATTTAACTCAATAGGGTACCCGGTTCCCGTAGTTTGTGACCCGTAAATGCACACCACTAAATTGCACGGAAATTTATTTCCTCACAGACCTTTTGATATTTGTTTTTATCCTAAAAATTAGACAAAAAGAAGAAATATCTATTTGGAGATCAACCTGCAAAATGGAAAAAGTTTATAAAAATAATTGCTGAATTTCTTAACACATGAATGAAAATGCTCAAAAAACAAAATTTACATGCCTTTAAATTCGTTCAAAGCATAAAATATTTCAATACTTGATTAACATTTTTAAAAGCCTTTTGTCCAATCCTTTTTGTTCAGTATTGTTCTCTCTTGTTTAACCACATCCCTGAATGAGCTGATTAGATTGTCCCCCCCCCCCTTAATCAATTTAGCCTGGGACTGATTTTTACCACATCTGCCTCACCAGTCTTTTATCTACAGGAAGTGCGAGATTAAAGTGACCAGATTTTTTTTAGATCTCTCGTGTCAAAAGCCCATCAGAGAGAGGTTTTACAAAGAGCTGTGTGGTTGTATAAATAAAAAGTGCATTCGCACTGTATTCACACTGACCGGGCATTGTAAGAAGTCAACAGCTTTTGAGCTTTTACCCGAGTCGAAAAAGGACTAGCTTGTCCATCGGTGAATCATCCAACCTGAAATTCATTACTTGACTGGCATCTAGAAATGTGTTGGTTGGGTATTTAATCCTGACCCCCCCCCCTCGGATCCCTCATAGTCCACCGGGATCTTTCACCAAGCCAAAGGGAGATTTGGGGGATTTTTGCAGGCTTGAGGAAGGTACCCTGTGGAGAGCAGCCATTATTGCTGCAGCTGTATACAAGACTCAGTACCCCTTGAAATGAAAGTTGCTTTTGTTTTAATTTTTGGGTGGGGAGGGGGCAGGGGAGTTGATGTAGGGTGGATTTCTTGGCTGTTGGGAGTAGACTTCACAATCGAAGGAATGACGTTATCGTGGTCACGGCCGGTCATTGGCATAGTAACGGGACCACGTGCTCCACCAAAGATGGCGGCCACCCACTTATTATTATCCCAATTATTATCCAAAGGCGATTCGTCGTGGCGAAATTACCCTAAAATCAAATCATCTTGTCAACTTTTGTTTCAACAACACAAAAGGACAATATTTCTTGACACCGTTCAAGCTAGTCAGCCAAACAAGAACAACAAAGTCGAGGTAAATATTTGGACGTTTGAGTTCATTTTCTGAGTGCTCTTTCACAATGAATGGCCGATCCGGTTGCTCGTTCACTGTAAGTGGCCGATGTAAAATGTAGCGTGATCCCTCTTCAAGGAGAGTGTAGTGACCTGGGACATACATTTTGTAAAGCTTCCATGGCGAATAAAGGAGGTCAGTTCTCAGTATTCGGGCATGCAACTTGGGAATTGCAAGCTTTACAAGATTTTCTAGTGGTGTTTTTTAGAGTTTTTAGCCTTATTTTTTTTACGGCATGTAAGAAAAAAAGGAAATCAGTGGATCCGAGGAAAAGTTGTAGAAGAATCCATGTCTCTCTTTCCTCGAAAGGCAGAGGTACATTGTAGGAAAGACACTAAAAATTGCAAATTGATGGCCAACAAATAATTAGTCATTGCACAACAATTTGACACTCAGTGGAAAGAAAGGTTTATATTGAAACGAACACACAGGGCGTGCTAACTTACAATGTAATTCTATGTTAACGGCTGTAACTTCTGAGTCAATGCTTTGAGTAGAGATTTTACTAGGTGGTTCTGGCATGGTTCTGGTTTCTTTTATTGTGCACATTTAGTGTGTGTGGTATTTTATTGGCCACTTGGCTGTTCAATTACAAATAGCCATAGGCCCACACATAACCACACAAGGGTAATTTCACCTGGGAAATAACGCACAAGGTCTGTATCCTGAAGGAACATTGTAACTTATGCCTCATCACATGGGAATTTGGCCAGAATGAGTGCTTTGTTATCAAAAGAATGAAAACATTTGTTGAATATCTCGTGTCTAATCAGCATCAAACTCAGACTAATTGGAAGGTTCAAATAATTGATTTCTCGTATACTTTTCAGCTTTCGAAAATCTGGACTATTTTTTTTTCCGCGGGACTGTCTGCTCATCCCAGTTTTCAAATAAATAGTAATATTTGAACCGAAATGTCTGCGTTTTCAATTCAGGATACCCTTACTTCATTTATTTCAGCCATTACAACAGTGTAAACAATTGGTTTCACCATGGTATCACTTCTAAATATCACATGTGTAACATCTGATGAAGCGATGTCAACCTTGAATATCTAAACAGATTTTTTTTTGTCTTTGAAGATCAATTTTGCCATAAATTGGAGGGGAAAAAATCATCACAACTTACAAGCTGATGGTACATGTACCTGGTAATATTTTTTTATTTTGTCAATTTCTACCAATTTTCCTATGGTCACAGAAGGGAAATTTCCCAACAGTTTTCTTGGAATACAACCAACAGATGACTAATCCAAAAGGACAAACCATAAACTTAAATTGTCTGCTGCAACATAATCCCCCACGGCATGCCAGAACACGAAGCCATTACACACCTACTACCCCTGCATTATTAGGCAGTCTTTGGCAATACAAACAATAAGGGCCAGTTAAAAGGCCAACACCACAATTGACACCTCTTTTCCTGTCCCTATTCTTAAACACAAACCCCAAGTGTTTTCAGGACACAGGATACAAAGGGCTTGTATTGTGGATGGGGGGGGGGGTATGGGTCCATGACCTAACCACAGGGTGGGCCATTTGGGGGTGAACTCATCCAGCTGAAATGTAGAGTGCACAGGGCCCTGTGATGAGAATGATCTGAACATAACACACGAGCAGTGAGGATAGGAGCATGCACATCTAAATTTCTGTGAGTGTTCCTGTTACTTGTTAGTCTTATACATACCTGTGCGTTTTGCATATTTGCTGAAGGTACGTTTATGCACTCTTGAGAATTTGATGAAGTTCTTATTACTATTTTTCTGTGAACATGTGTGAGCATATGCTGTGTGTTTTTGTGAAGGTAAATTTGTGGTTCATGATCATTCCATGGAGGTAGGGATAGATTTTACTATATCAGTACATACGTGAACATCCATGATCTCGCCCTTGAAAATTAATAATAAATAAAAATATGTTGGCTTGTATAAAATTTTCTAAAAGTACCAAGTAAGGCCCAAAAAAAAGAATATTCGGTCTCTGGTCAGACCAAAGTTCCGGAATTGACGCGGCTTCTTTTTTTTCTTTTTTTTCTTGTTTTTTTTTCCTTCAAGCTTGGATTGTACAGACAAGGTGGGGTACTATTTTGCTTTTTTGGTGTCCTCATGTACATTGGTGTCCTTCATAATTTGCTTTGGTGCTCTCGATCATTTGCTGTGGTGCTATTTCCCATTCCTTGGTGCTCTTTGGTAAAAGAAATTGAGGAGGTGCGGCAATAGAGGGCGCTGTTGGAGCTACCACAGAACATTTAGGGGAAAAAAAAGATTGACGCGCATGATTAAAATCGACGCGCGCGCTGACCAGAGACCGACTTATTTGTTTTTTTGGCCTAAAAGAAACATGATCTACAGCCCTGTTCCATCTTCATGATCTTATTCTGGTCATTCATTTTCCAAAATCATTCATGGAACAGCACTCAGATGCAAATAACATTTTTCTTCGAACCGAGTCAACCAACCTACAAAAATTTAACAATTTAACACTAATTTGCCCCATTCATTTTGCTTTTGAAAACTGCTTTTTAATTTAGACGGTCAGTTTCTGCAACTTGTCCATACTTCAGAACTATGAGTCTGCTCAAGGTTGTGTCCTGTTCATATGTTGTACAGATTACTGGTTTTTAATTACCCAGTGAAACCCATCTGGTCACCACAGGGTGTGGGCTGGGTCATGGGTAATTGGCTATCTAGTATCAGATTTTACCAGCATTGATACCGTATGAACTTTGTCGGGCCCATTGTTAGGCCATAGGCTGAATCCTAGAAATGTCTGTAAACTTTTCTAGTTCTACAGGTCTTTTTTCCCTCCAAGTAGATCTACTTTGCATACATGTTACCATGGTTACATGGATTCCAATCACTCCTTGTACACCACTGACACAGGTACCGTAATTTTGCAGGATGCTTGAAACTATTATGCACTTACAGTCAAGTTAGGTACATGTATTTCGTTATAATTTAATAGATTTGTTTTTCGATGGTTGCAAATGTTTTATACTACCTTTAAGTCCTATCCCAGAATTAACAGAGCATTTCAAACTTGCTCCTTGTCTGGGCTGGCTATAATTGACAGCAACAACAAAATCATCTCACTGCTTGACCCAGCTCCATGTACCTCAAATAGCATCCATCCCAGCGATAGGTTAACTAGACAGCCAGGTTCATGGTAGGCAGGCCAAGGCCGGACGAAGACAGGCTTGGGGTGGGGAATCAGAAGAAAAAAATCTGAGTTGCAAGATGCGACAAACTTGTGGCTTGGGATGATGAGTGCCATCCTCAAAATTCTTGAGGGAAGCGGTAATGGGTTTTTGGAATACTTTGGGTTTGGGGGCCTGTCTGTTTATGGAAAGATATTTTATTACCAGTGCCAGTTATTTTAATGGCATTAACAAATCGTGATGGGATTTCTATGAGAACCCTTCACATGGTGATTTTTGTTTTCTTTTTTGAAATAATGTAAATCTGGTGTTTTTGCATGAGAGCCATTATAAGAAGCTTCATTAATTTATAAAAAAATTAGGTGGTGGTTGTCGAAATTAAGTACAAACCAGCACTGGAAAGTGCTCATTTTAAGTTTGGTGTGGTATGAAAACTTGGATAAGTTTTAAGAGAGTTTGCACTACATTGTATGTGATGGGGTTTCTTGTTGACAAGTCTCTTCCCAATGTTTCAGAAGCAGATACGCGGGCTTTATATTGTAGGGCCCCTCTTTAGTTTTGATCAAATCAGAGTGAAAGGTGTTGTTTTTTTATCATTGCAACCTAAAGCAGACTTCTCTTATTTCTAATGACATCAGTTTTGGTAATTTTGAACGGTTTCTTGCGGTAGAAAATGAGATTGTCTCATGCGTTGTACAGTTGGTGCCATGGGAATCAACATGGTTTTGCGTGTTCACTGTACATTGCGGTGTTTGCATCGTTGCTTTACCCCAAAACTTCCCTCAAAAAATTAAAAACCTGCCCTCTATCCTAAGGCATACCTGCTGGTTTGTAATGTCGCTAAATAAATTGGCAAGCCCAATAACCTAAAAGTGTCTTCTTTTTTGTTCTTATTTTATAGGGAACTGGGCCCTACTCTAAACAATTGCCAAATGTTCTACATGTAGGAACAGTCCCAGGGATCGATTTATAAGAAATATTTTTTTTTACTCCAGAGGAGAAATTCCATTGTGGGTAGTAAAGAAATTCAAAAATATCACCGAAAGCAAGGGTTTCATTCCGCTAGCCAAAATTTTTATTCAAGCATGTAAGCTCTAAACAGGTATATTATCAGGGATAACGATCGGCAAGAATGCCAGCGGCAAATGAACCTGTGTGATGCGTCGTCCTAGGATTCATTAATTAAAACAGAGACGTGCCGTGGCATGTTCAGTATGGGATGGGTGGTGTCATAATAGTGACTATGTAATGAACATCCGTCATTTGACAAATCTGAACACGTACGCGCTTGTAATAGGTGTATTTTTAAATGAATGTCTACAGGCTTGTATGCATGATGCATGCTTGTATGCAGATTTATGTGTATGTACGTAGTGTAAATCGCGTGCAAACTATGACTAAACAAACAAACACATGATGTCTAGCATGTACATTGTACATGTACATGTGTGTACATGTCTCATGTACATGTACAATGTATGTCTGTGCGCAAAGTGTGAGAGAGTTCAGATACAAGTATTAATTCATGGAAAAAACAATTGCAATTTAGGCCTGAACTTCATGAAGATGTCTTTAAATTGTTTAAGTGTTCAGAAAAAAAGCAAATATAAGCTGAAAATCATTTCAGCTTGTAATTTTGCTTTTGCTGACCATTTCTTTCATGTAAATTATCCAGGTTTTTTTAGGTTGTGGGTTCGAGTCCCACCCAAGTAACATGTGATTTTTTTCTCGCATGCCCTCAGACTATGAGTATACATTGTTCATAAAATACTTTGGCGAAGGGCAAGACCCGATATACAGTTTACATACATCTCCCCAACGCAGATTTTGAATAAAAAGTGAGGAATTTTTTGCTGTTCAGTACTTACTGTAATAAATAAAAGTATCCATGACATACTTATTTCCTTTTTTTCACTAGGAATTCAAGTGATTACCCCTCTTATTAATAAAGTTGGTTCATGTAATGTTAATGCTTTCTTGAGTCAGCCACAACAAAAATGTGGCATTCAGATCAGAAATTCTTCGCTTAATGATCCTTCGCTTTAATCTCATCAGTGATGTTATGATGATGAATTTCTGACATGTTTATGTAATCATCAAGAGAATCTGTGCTTGTGATAGCAGACGCTGTGTTAAACAGACTGTGGTCGAGGACAGACATTGGCCTAGCAGACGGATATAACAATCAATCATTTAAGATGAGCATTCATCACTAATAGATTTCATTTCACTCCCCTGAAATTTTGGTCTACCCTGGAAATGCTGCATTTTTCTGCTGGTCCTCGATCAAGCGTGTTTACATTGAGAAAGAATGGACTTATTTTGCATTCACAGTCGTGTTGTTTTCATGACTGTTTATTTTGTTCACTCGCAGATTGTGGCGTGATGCACTGCACAGCCCAACATCAGGGGACAGATTGCTGTGACTGGGAGCAATGTGCAGTTGTACATCGTCACATCTGGACGCCAGTGTAAGAGGAGACTACTCACATATCTTGGGATGAGTTGAACGAGGAGGTCGTCAATCGTTATGACTGCTCGTCCAAACTCGGATCGAAAGCAATACATCATCGGGAGTGGTTACTGTTACACAAGACTTCAAAATTGATGTCCCGAGTATGTCAAGTGAAGAAAGGGGATTCAGTGAAGAAACACCGCTGCCAAATGTGATAGACATCCCTGCGTCGTGTTTCTGAACCAAATGTATCTTTGAAAGTCTTGGGCGTATTCATGGACAAATTCGTAATGTTTCTGAATCCTAGTCGCAGGTGACGTATCTTTTCAAACTCTGAGTGACAGAGTATCTTTTCAAACTCTGAAAACTTGCCATGATGATGGACTTTGACGAGTTAGACGTCGGCTGCAACGCGGACTTCACCCTCCACCGCGCCAACGAGCACTACAGCAGCCAGGCGCTGCGGCTGATGCACGACTTGCGCCAGTCGCGCAAGCTCTGCGACATCCGCTTGCGCGTCGCAGGGCAGGAGATACTGGGTCACCGGGTGGTGCTGGCCGCGTTCAGCCCGTACTTCTACGCCATGTTCACCGGGGATATGTTGGAGGCTAGCCAATCGGAGGTGGTCATGAAACAGGTGGATCCCAGATCGGTGGAGCTGCTTGTGGAGTATGCATACACAGGTAGAAATGTTACAATGTATTACAATGTTACTTACATACATTGTATTACATTATTACATACATTGTATACATTGCATTACAATGTTTATACATTGCTATACATTGTATTTATTTCCTGATGAATTAAACCATACAGTGCTGGGGAGGTTGTTTTGGGCTGTACAGAGAAAAATAGAAAAAGGCATTTAACTTTGCTGAATTTTCATTTTTGACAAAGATTCAAATATTCCTGTTTTTATGGAATACTTGGATATATTGAACAAAGCTACAGAAAGCTGAACACTATCGCCATAGAAACCAATGATTCAGATCCCCAAATAGAAAGTGACAAAACACAAGTTTGTTATCAAACATTTGGTCATTTGTCTCGTTTGATCTCTCCTTGTTTCCTTTCCAAGTATTTGATTTAAAATTACAGCATTCATACATGTACATTTGGTACAAACGAATATTCATATTTTGATATTTGGCACAACCAAAAAAAAGACTGATTTTACTAATTGTTAACACAAAAATAACCGAGGGTGCCATAGTTTCAAGCCCAAGAGAAACCTCCAATAAACAACGTATCTTGGGGACGTTTTTTTAATGAAACCATTAATATGCATGCAAACGCTTGGCAGTATACAGCCAGGGTATAGGGACCCATCAGGCGTGAAGCCTCCATGCTTGTCGAATGTCTTCATCACTGAAGTGTTCTTCATGTACAGCCAAGTGACTGAACATTGAAAAGGTCACTATCCCGCTCAGCAAGATTGTCCCTCCATGACAAAGTTTGCTAATTTTGGGCTTCCATTTTAATACTGGATTGTATTTTTGGTTGTGATTTTATCAACGCTTGCGAATAGACAAGAACTCCTGTTCTGTTTTTTTGTTTGATGTTTGTTTGCTTGGGTTTTTTTGTTTTTTTTGGTTTTTTTAATTGGGAGAAATATATAAATGTAATAAGCAACAATACGGGCGATTCCCAATAGTGCGCCTCCAAGAGTTTGCAACGCGTTGGCCAATCACAATGCGCAAAATCTGTCGACCCAACGCCCGTTTGGAAAAGGTCGACTGATTTCGCGCATTGTGATTGGCCAACGCGCTGCAAACTCTTGGAGGCGCACTATTGGGAATCGCCCGTATTGATTAACAATACATAAATTCATATTAATGTACACCAGACAGGAGGGAGACATTTCAATGTCTCCCTCGTGTCACAACAGCTATTTAGAAGAAATATTATATTAGAGAAAATAGGCTAGATCGATTGCTCGTTGTCCAAAACATACATGTACCAAAATGTGCGGGCTAGGATAGGGAAAATTGGGGTTAGGGGTCATTAAAGTTGAAAAAGGAAAAAAAAATTGTGCACAAACCTATGGGAATGTCCCCCTAAGACACCATTTCCCGTAATTGTAATTATCACTATTATTTTCACGTTACTCATGTTCTGTACAGCATTTCGTTCATTTTATATATTTTTGGGAAAAGTCTGTTAGAATGTGGAAATATTTGTAGGATAAGGAAGGATCTGCTTGCTTATCACCATCTTGTCATCACTATCTTCATGCTAATAATCGTGCTACATCCCTCGTATATGTACCGGTTCTCCTTATGATCCTCATCGTAATCATCATCACATTTTTTTTTACATCTGCCTCTTATTTCCCATCCTCATCCCCAACATTTTTTCAATCATCTTTCCCCGTCTTGCATTTCCTCCTCCGTCCTCCAGCTCGTCTCATCCATTCTTACCCTCGCTTCATCTTTATTCCTCCCCAGGGATCTTGGAGATCCACATAGACACGGTCCAGTCCCTCCTGGACACGGCCGCAATGCTGCAGCTCACCGACGTACAGAAGGCGTGCTCTGAGTTCCTCAAGAGGCAACTGCACCCTGCTAACTGCCTAGGTGAGGACTGGTATGCCAGTCTATGTCAGCACTTCACATGTCGTTCACGTCTTTGTTTTAAGGATATGCAGAGCCCACCTTGGGCAAATATTGATTACTTTTGGCTATTTTAAGTAAACCTCTTGTGTTAACTAATAGAAAATGAGATCTAGCGATCGATGTTGTAAAAATGTGTGCCGGGTTCTGTTATAATAGCCACAATTATGTTAGTTAGCAAGGTTGACACCTTATTTTGACAATTCCAGGTGAACGCCACGCTGCTTTTGTAGATAACTGCTGTTTTAAGTTAAAGAGAAGCATTATCTTGCGTGAAGAAATGTTATGTTGGAAAGATATGAATTTAAGGGAAAATCCATTTTCGAGTAAAAGGCATTTAACTTTGTTTCCGATCGAAACAATTCTGGATTCTCTTAAAGGGCATTCAGTGTCTTTTATTATATTCTTATTTCAGTTCCACAGGATGAAGTCACTCTTTAAAAAAGTGTTTATTCTTTCACTTTGTTGACCCATGGTCAGTTTAACAACTCATTGGTCGCACTAGGAAGTGACGTATCATATGCACAAAGTCCATTGACGATCCATCACTTCGTGGTGTGCCCTATGAACTGTACTAATTTTTACTGCAACAAACTCCTTATTCTTAAATTCCCTTATTGTTAGGCATTTCAACACAGTTCTAATGTTATTTTAAAACTTTGATTGAAATCGTGCTACAGTTTTGGAATAATGAATCAGTTTCTTTATGGTTCGTTGACCTTATTGTGTAATGGCCTGTCTCATTTCAGGAATTTGAACCATTGCTAAACTTGTTCTTTGACGTCGCCTCTCATTTCAGGGATCCGCAACTTTGCCGACGCCCACACCTGCACGGACCTAGTGGAAGCCTCGGGCAAATTCGCCGAGCGCCACTTCACCGAAGTCGCCAACGAGGAGGAATTCCTTCAACTCCCCAAACCCCAGCTGGCCGAGTTGCTCCAATGCGAGGACCTGAACGTTCGCAGTGAGGAAGAGGTGTACAAAGCCATCATGCGCTGGGTCTACCACGACAAGGAGGCGCGGCGCGGGGAGATCGCGGAGCTACTGCGCTCCATCCGCATGCCGCTCTTATCCCCGCGGTTCTTGGTGGACACGGTGGAAGCGGAGGAGCTGATCAAGCAGGACATCAAGTGCAGGGATTTGCTGGACGAGGCGAAGAACTACCACATGTTGCCGGACCGGCGGACGCGGATGCAGCAGGAGAGGATTAAACCGCGGAGGTCTACAGTGGGTGAGTGGTTGCTGAGGGGAGGGGCAGGGTCTTGTGGTTAGGGTCGATGGTTAAGCCCTGTAGGTATGGCTTTAGACAGTGCCATGGTCCAGTTGTCATGGTCTGAGTTCTACTGATATCCAGTAGATAAAACTTTAATATTGGCTACAACCCAACTGTAAAATAAGAGCTCACTTTTAGTGGGTCATTCTGTAAATTTGGTGGACAAAGCGTGACATTTTTCCTATCTCCGCAACCTCTGATCTTTGGAACTTGCCATTCAAGTATCGTTACGAATGACTTTATACAATTATCTTTTTAATAAATGTCTAAAGATGTAAAATAAAAGAAAAAATACATAGTTTGCTGTTCATAATCCTCTTGGAGGACGACTGCATTAAGGAGTCCAATCCATCCGAAATTATAAAATCACAGACGTCAGATAAAACAGGGTCAGGAAAAAAAACGTCAACCTTAAACAAGCTTAAACCTTTACCCTAAAACTTTCCTACTAATACCCTGAAAAGTGAAAACAACTGTAGTCCTTCCACCCTTCTTTGCCTACCCTCATTAATGGATCCGGGGGGGGGGGGGGGCCCCGATATATTTTTTTTAATCGGAGAAGCGAAGACAGCTTTTTCAGAAAATAAATTTAAAACGTTGCAGATCTACCTTGAAGCCATCAGCCACACATACCTTTTAGTTTTAATATCACAATGTGGAAATAACGCAAAATGCTATTTTTAATCCATTCCCCATTTTGAAAAGCAAGTACCCGAACCGAAACTTTGATTCCAGATCCACCTTTGATAATGACCTTTTTTGGTTGTCCCTTTTTATTCCCCGTGTGGCCTCCTGAAAATCGCTGAATTGCACGCATCCCCATGAACGGAACTTTTTGAGTTTACAAATGGTGAATATTAGTTTCTATCTGCAAAGCACAAAGAGTCCACGTTTGAAAGAAACAAAAATTATATTCTGTGCATAAATCTTCAAAACTCTATATATAGCCATGATTTTTTTATCAAAGAAAGTCTAAAGCTTGTTTTTCACAAAACACATCCTGGTAGGCAATTGTCACGTTGTTTACTCAGTTCGTTTACCTCATCAGCTGGGACCGCACGAGTACTTTTCTCTCACTGTTTATTTGGCCCGAGGGAGTCACAATCGGCTCGTGTCGTTTTTGCCGTCCGAACAAACACAGAGAGACGGGGTTGTCATGGCAACCATTGTATCGAATGAACATTGTTCAGCAAAACTCGTGCGCCACGTTACAATCGGTTTCGATCTCAGTGTCCCTAACTAACGTCATAAATCTTGTTTTTCCCACTTTGGTTTCTACTGGCTTTATCAGCTTAATATAGAAATAATTAACAATAAGTAGTTTTAGGCACATTTGTTCATGTTATGTTGGAACCCAAGTTGTACATACATGTACAATTGTAAATAATGAAAGCATACAATGTAACCCTATGGCAAATTTCTCGCTGCTTGTCTTTTAATGAATTTGTTGTATGTTTTCCATACAATTAAATCGAAGGCTGGTTCAATATTTGCCGTAGTTGAAATGTGTTCAATTTCTGTGAATGCGCAGCGCCGAAACTTGACTTCACATCACAATTTGCATCTTCGCTTTAACACATATGAACTGGCCTTAAGTCTTACATGTAAGTGTACATACTTATCACAACTAGCACAACTTTGGTTTTGACAGTTCACATGAAACATTACATTGAACTTTATCTAGCTTTGAATTTAACTCAGAAATCAATACAAAAAAAGTTCCCTTAAGCGAGTATGCCCTATCCTCAAGCTTATTACATAATGACAGGAATTGTAACACAGTAACACTGCCCTCAACATTTACCCAAATTGCACCAAAGTTTTTATACTTACACGGCAATATTTCCTTGTGATTTGCAGGTTCTATCTATTGCATTGGAGGAATGGACAGCACGGGTCATTCACTGAGTAGCGTTGAGCGCTACAATCTGAGTAACGGCCGAGTCAGCATTGAGGCTAGCATGAACTCACCCCGGAGCGGGGTGGGCGTGGCTGTACTGGAGGGCAAGCTGTATGCTGTAGGT
The DNA here is from genome assembly GCA_029964075.1 of Patiria pectinifera. Lineage (NCBI taxonomy): Eukaryota > Metazoa > Echinodermata > Asteroidea > Valvatida > Asterinidae > Patiria > Patiria pectinifera. The sequence goes on from CM057135.1 coordinate 29,304,111, forward strand.
GGGTGGAGAAACATAAAAAATGGGCTCCTTTTACCTTGTGCCTTGCAGATCCTTCAAATTCCGACAGGGAGGTTTGGAGGATTTTTGCAGGACTGAGAAAGGTAGAGACTTTTAACTTAACATATTAATCAACACATACAACCAGAAGTACAAGGGACGTGTCTTTAGATTCCCGCAAAATGGTGGATTTTGGAGGATTTGGTCTGGTTATCTACCCACAGTGCAAATAGAGTTAAGCTGAATGTTTCCTCTGCTGAGTCCGACAGTGGCTAGTTTCAGTTGAAGTTGTTAAAATACTTTCTCCGTCCAACTGTTGGATTCTATTGGCTTTTGGAGGAAACGTACTTTGCGGTTGTTAGCTTCTGTTGGATTCGGTTGGATTCTGGAGAGTGCCTTGTCAAAATCTGAAAGTCACTGAGGTTTTCCAAGAACTGACTCAAGTCATGAATGATTCAATAAAAAAAAAATTGTTTATTTATGTTCTGTTTCGGAGCCAGTGACGGAATTTGAACTCGCATTCTACCGAGCCTCGAGAATTTCAGAGTGGCTCTGCAGTACTGTCCTTCCCACATCTCTCCTGAATTCCCTGTAACTCTTTTTTTCCAAAACACTCGTTCCTTTTCTTACAGGAGGCTACGACGGAAGCCAATACATGAACACTGTGGAGTGTCTGGACCCGGCCACGCGACGCTGGCATCGCATGGCCTCCATGCTCCACATCCGACGCTACCACTCTGTCGTCGCCCACGACAGGCAGCTGTACGCCGTCGGGGGATACGACGGCTCCACCGTGCTGGACTCGGTGGAGGCGTACGACCCACGAACAAACCGATGGTGTAAGTAGAGAAACAGAGTCAGGTGTTTTTTTTATCGCAGGTTTCATTTTCTCGGTATCCCATTTCGCTTGCTATGGTGTAGGAATTTATTTGTGCGTACAATTTGAAAAGTTCTGGGAAAAGATAATAATAAAATGTGTTATGGATGAAATATTTAATAATATATCTCCATAGCATTGATAACCAAGCATATACTACGACCCGGCAAATGTTGACATAAATGTATATTCTTAGCCAGAGAAGGGCAGATAAAAGTAACGTTGCTCACGGGCATACAAAATAAATGATTTCATTGTTTATCAAACAAATTATAACTCTGCTGTCACATAATTTCAAATTTCATTAACGACAAGTGCTTACTTGCTAAAATTGGAAATAAACACCTTTGTTCTTAAACACACATTCTTCTTGTCTTTTACAGGGAGAGTAGGTAGTCTGGAGACCAAACGCAGGCACATAGGTGTGGCAGCAATGGGCGATTATTTATACGCAGTAGGGGGCAGCGACGGCACGTCATACCTAAACAGCATGGAAAAATACGACCCGAGGTTAAATCAGGTTAGTGAAGACATCAAACAAGAACAGAAATAGCCCATCTTCAGAAGCCCTTAAATCTCCCCTTAAACCACAATGGAATGACCAACACTTCACCTCTGTTCCCTTGCCATAGTGGATTCCAGTGGACAGCATGCATTCCAGGAGAGGGGGTGTTGGAGTGGCTGCTCTTGGAGGGAGGCTCTACGCCATGGGAGGTTATGACGGACAGTCCAACCTGAACACGCTGGAGAGGTACTACCCAGAGGAAGATAGGTAAGACCAATCGAGAAAATGGCAGAGTAGTTGTCAAAGTCCTCACAAGTCTGCACAAGTCCTCGCAAAATGTCACAAGTTCTCAGAACTTTCACATTCACATTTCCTCACAAGTCCTCACAAGTCCTCACAAGACCTCACAAGTCCTCACAAGTCCTCACGTCTTCACAAGTCAATCACAAGTCTTCACAAGTCTTAACAGGTTTTCATAAGTCCTCACAAGTCGTTACAAAACCTCAGAAGTCCTTCCAAGTCCTAACAAGTCAATCAATATCCCCTCAATCTCAAAGTCACCATCTGTAACAAACATTACTGTGGCATAGACATTCCTTTAGCCTTTACTTGAGACATGAGTTTGAGACTCGCTTTAACTCTGAAAAATGATCTTGTTCATCGTTGACTTTAGTTCGTGTCAAATTAGTTTGTCAGCAGGATTTTAAAGGGTTTACTACGAAAAGTATACTTTGAATAATCAACACGTAAAATAAAGACTTGTTTATTCAACTAGATTGGGTAATAAAGTGGGTGAAATGAAACTGATTAAAAAAACACAGGACCAAATAGACATTGAATGACACCCAGTGGTTTGAAAAGCAGAGGCTCTAAAATTGCAAAAATTTATGATTTTTTTTTTCTTTTCAGGTGGACGTTCCTAGCCCCGATGGCTCAGTGCCGGTCAGGTCACGGATGCGTGGTAGTCGGTGACCTCATGTATGCCGTGGGAGGTCACGACGGAGTCCAATACCTGAACACCGTGGAAGTCTTTGACACGCAACTCGGCGAGTGGCACAGCCAGGGGCCTATGGGTACTTGTAGGGCAGTGGCTGGACTAGCAGTCCTTAATAACATTCCCTGTACCAACGTCTAACCCAGGCCCTGGGTCCTGCCTGCCTTATCTTGTGGGATCCGATTGGATGGCGTTTCTGAAACTGTTGAGGACAAATCAGAACAACCGAGGACGTGTATGATCATTACCGAGCATGCCGTCCTCGGTAACCTTCCCGGGATCAAAGTCCTACCCAGGTCCTGCTTGCGGGATCCGTTTGGATTGTAATTTACCATTCACTGCGGAAGTCTTTTCACAATCAGCTAATGCTGGCCAGAGCTCGTTGGAACTAGTGGTGACAAGTGAGGACGTGTAGAGTCATGGCAAGGCTTGACGTCCCCACTAACGTTCCTCGATCCAACGTCTTAGCAGGTGTTATGGTCCTGCCATATAGTGGGGTCCAAGTGGTTTGTAGCCTACTGAACATAGTGAGGGTCTTTGCTGCTTCCAAGCAGTGTCCTGTCAAGAGCCCTTCTGAATGAGTGTGGAGGAGTGAGGACCTGTGCATTCTTGGTTACGGTTTGAGTCCTCAATCAACATTCTCTGATCAATTAGATCCAATTGGAGTTTTTCCAGACACTGTTAAGGTCTTTGGCATCCCGCTAATTCTACCCAGTGCCCAAGGGAACGAGCAGTGAGAAGTGAGGCCATTCAGGTACCTGATGATGCTTGATGAAACCAGTAGCAACATACCAACGTCTTGCCAGGATCTCCGGACCCACAAATATTCTCAGGTCGGACCAGATCTGGGTCGGACCTACTGAGATTGCATAGTCATGTGCACCACAAGACTGATAGAAGCAGCTGGCACTGCTTTGGGGACATTCGGAAGTATCAGATAGATCCATGCTTGGATGGATATTTAGTAAGTCTTTGACGTAGCTTCTCAGAGGTTTATGAGGACATGCAGGACCTCAAACATTTCCTGATGCAAGATCTAGCAAACAGCTTCAGGCCGCACCAATTTGTTCCAATTTGGAACATTGTGGAGGCGTGGGATCGGCTAGACGGGCGCTCCTCGGAAGGTTTTTGTTCCAGCATCAAGCCAACCGTCCCAGACCTTGACATCTGGCCCACTGGTTGACAAGTGGGACCTTCCTATTAATAAAGTGTGCTTTCATTAAATTTATTTATTCCAGATTGAGAACTACATGCTAAAGGAGCCACAGGCTCTATGTACATAATGACTTGCATAGCGTAAAGAGCGAGCTTAGTTGGGTGCATTATCATGCTTGCTGCGATAAGCAGGCACCTGCGCACAAAATGGCCGTGTTCGACTCAACTGGCTGCGGCTGGGACTAACACACACATCGATGGGAAGTGGCTGTAGCCACAAGCCAGTGGCTTCCATAGGTGCACGTGTTATTTCCAGCCGCAGCCACAACTGTCCGACTCGGCCATAGATTAGTCACTGTGGGACGGCGTCAACTGCTTTGCAGCTCTGTAACACAGTATACAAACATTGCAGGGATCGTATGGCAGGCAGGACCTGAACCATAGACTTTTGTTTTACAAGTGAGGTGTTCTGGTCACTTTACCAAACCTCAGTCATGACGAACCCTACTTCCTACTTCCCGCCATCTTTATTTTAGACCCTGTGTACACTAGCTGAAAGTAGATTATCAAATGTGCAGCACTATTGTCCACTACCTGTATCACATACAGTCTATTTTTACTAAATGCCAATCAACTCAGGATTCATAGTTAGCTGCCATTTTCCAACTCAACAAAAACACCTCCTAAAAATCCATCGTCCTACAACAGCAATAACTTCCAAAATGTACTTTGCAGAGATTCATCCAATTGCTTTCTGTGCGATATAAACTAGCCACGTCTGGATTTGAGAATTCTCAGGCTGTGGCTACAGTTTCTGCCATTTATCTACTGCTGTAGCCATAGCCATAGCCTTCAATGCCAGATTTGGATTTCTGTCATAGAAAAAAGGAATGTACATGGTATATGTGCAGGTGTAAGGAACATCATTTAACGATCACTCAACAGTATCCAAGTTTTCTTCAGTGTCTAAGAGACAACAGAGTTTTGAATTATAACAGATGCATGTTTGAAATCCTGTCCTTTTTTTTTTACAAGTATTCAGAACTGGCAAATCTGTATCAAAAGAGGGCGCTATTTATATGGACTATTAACTGCTTCAGCTTAATATGAATTTAATAGTGTTAAGGTGGATTTGCTCAAAAGAACACTTGGTAGCAGACCAGTAAATAAACTTCCATAGACCCCAATGGTAAATGATCCCACTTCAAAATTCGGGAAAAATACTCACAACTCTCCAAGGTGTTCGAGACACACATCAAATTAAAGCTTATTTCATCATCTTTCATTTTCTTTTCAATTTTCGGGGGGTCAACTGATGACTTTTAGGAGCAATTTCCATCTGAAGATGATCACCCCTGAAAATAGTCCTGAAGCCCATTGCCATTTTGAAAAACGATGCCTACACTCCATTGCAAAATAGAGCGCTTTTAGGGTCCAAATTACATCAAAATTACACAGAACTGCAAGCTCCCAGTCCTGTGCACGGCTTCCACCCATATTTTTTACAATCCCTCAAGTTCATGGCCCACAGCATGCTCAAATACCGAAGATTTTGAGGGCATGCAAATCATGATTTGGCCGGCGCAGGCAATTTCGGACCGATTTACTGGTCTGCACCCACATACACCTGACAACCTATCCATGTGTTGTCAACAGAGGGGGTTGTGGTAAAACTTTGTTTTGTTTTTGATTGTTTTTTTATTAAATTCATTGCGATTCCATTGGTGCTTCAATAAATGGCGATATATGTGTACATGTAAATAGGTTTAGGTTGTAGCTCAGATTCAGGATTAGAAATAGAGGCCTATGTCTTAAACATTTGCTAACACATACCCCAAGCATTTTATTTCCCAGGGGAGATTGCATTAAGCCTTAATCTCTTCAAATTTCGGGGGGGGGGGTGGATTTTTCCCATTAGATGTATGTTTAAAGATCTGTGTTAGGACTTGAGAGAATTTGTGTCACGAAAAAAAAAGTTTGGGAGTTAAGAAAGTTGGAAAAAAAACCTGGGATTCTTATTCATGAACTATCAGAATTATCTAATGAGCCATTGAGTCTTTCAAGTGTGTTAAATTATTTGTGTTTTTGTCCTTGCGTCAAGTTGGATCATATTGTGGCCAGGACCCATATAAATGGCTATCCAGACTTGAAGCCTTGGTCACATTTACTGATACTCGAACAGATATTTTTGCGATAGGGCGCCCTCTTCCGACTCAGATGGATTAAATTAGTTGTACGGGATGCAGTTTCAAGTAATTCATCGGTGTATTTTGTTTGAGCGAGACTGTAAAGTAAACACTGTGTTTTTTCGAGTTAATTACATGTAGATTAAGATAGTGCACAAATTTTACTTGTACATAAAAGAAGATAAATATTTACATAAATTAGCATAAATTAACCACAGATCCCACCGTAGTCGTGTGGAGTGCATGTCATCAGCATATAAGTATTCAGCGTGATTCCTTCCATATCCATGCGCAGTCCATCATCAAGTGTCCTTATTTTCTTCTGCGCACGCGGCTGCGATTTGGCGCTATGAATAATTCATTGTATAAGATTTATAATCATGTGAAACAGTTGTGTCGTTTCAACCTTTATAACCGACTGGTTCGGGTCGTTGCGTTAAAGACGTTGTCTTTTGTGCTATCTTACACAGTTTGCCAACAACGGCTTCGGTAGTTCAGTTCAACATAATTATTAGCATATAAGGCAAAAAAATACGATTTGACCAAAATAGGAAGTTACTAAAGTACTCGCAGAAATAATGTTGGGCTTCGGCTGTATTCTTAGCCTTACCTCATATACATTTGGTGCACCCAGGACTAATAATGTCATTATAATCATTGATAATACGTGATATTGTGAATGTTTAGTGTGTTTTTATCCATCGATTTTTATCGGTTTTGTTATACGATTCGACGCCAGTCGAAATGTTGACCAACGCACACTTCCAAGTTAACATCAAATTTAAGTTTCAAATCCCAATGCCGGATGTGAAATTAATGCGTTTCCAATGCTAATGTGTTCATTTTTGTAACATTGTTATTTTATACTGTATTTTCCTTGTCCACAAAAGCGCTTTCATTGTTTTACCGGTTTTTTTTTTTATTTGATTGCGATCAGCTAAAGCATAAACGACTTTAGAAGCTTAGATACTGCATAATTATGTTTACCGACTAAAAATAACTTCATCATTATATCCAAGCGATAATAAACGAAAGCCAAATAAGGTTCACTTTGTCATTGTGTTTAGTTTCATTTTTGTATTTTTTTTCAGTGTTTTGTATTGTGTTTGAACATGTGCTGAATGATTTAGTATTTTTTACTGTTTATTTTAAACTAATGTTTTGTGGAGAAAAAAAACTGTTACTTGCAGCTGCACGCAGAACAGTAAAACGTTTTAAAAAATTCCGAGTAATTAGTTGCTCTAAAAACCTTTACAACTATGCTTCTTTATTTGAGAATGAAAACGCTTTTGCTGTAATCTATTATTTCGTACCTTATCGAATAACAAAATGGAACTATTTTTAGAATGTATTCCGATTTCAACTTGGATTTGTTTCCAAAATATTATCTCTAAATATGCCCCAGCTGCAATTGGTTAGTCATCTGATACGATTCAAATACATTCCCCTTTCAATTGACAGCTTATCCTAAACATCTGGTTGGTTGTTTCTTTCTTTTCAAAGCGGGATTTTTTTGGGTTTGACTTTGCAATGACTTAATCGCCATCACCAGCCGAATGCCGTAAATTGTCAAATTCCGCCCCACGCAAATGATCGTCATAATGACGCATAATACTCTGGGTCCCTCTTAAGTCATCCTTGATCGCTCGTTCTTGGCTTTCTGTTACTTCAAATTCTCCGTCTTTCTCACTCTCATCTGATATACACTCTATAACCATATTATAACATCATTAGCCATGCGCGGCCCCATCGCGGCGTTGCCATGGCAACGCTCCTCCACAGATGTCCGCGTATTCATTTCTGCTCCGTGAATCTCGTATCTCCATCTTCACTGCTCTTGTTCGCCGTGTGCGTGTGTGTGCTCGTGTGTATGTCAACCGAAAGCAGTCGTGAAAGGCCGCGAGTCGATGAGACGGCGAACGAATTGATGACGGCAGATGCAAGTCATTTCGCGTTGAGGAAAACACGTGGATGTTGTCAGACGCGCATTGGAGAGACACGGGGAGGTTACGGTGTTCATCTTTTCCGAGTGTGGAGCCGAGCCTGTGCACGGGATTCGTGAAAAGCACAGACTTCAAATCCATCTGTGCGGACAGTTTTGCAGGTTTTTTTCCCTGAACATTTGCATGGATTGACCTTAACGTCATCGTCAAATATCTCGGTATTATTGAGATTATAACGTTCAAGGTTCAAGATTCTCTACTTCATCAATATTATTAACTTTATGACAAGCGTGATTGAGAAAAAAAAAGGCTCATTTCTTTTAGATTCATCAGGCTTGTGGATGGCTATAAAAATGCTCTGCATATTTTGTCAAAATCTCCGGAATTTATTTCTGAGTTTTATGAACAATGAGCGTGTCTGCACCGCCGGGTTCTAAAATAGCCGCCATCTTGAAGGCAGTTTCCTCCCAATTATCGTCGGGATATCTTCTTTAGAATTCGCCGAGGCCGCATCCATACAAACGGTGAACGCTAAACGGACGCGACCAGCACCTGTCTTAATTGCCTTCAGTACAGAAAAAAAAGGGAGCCGTTAACAACTGCGTTCACGTCGCTATGTGACGCCCCTAAACAGCGCTGCGATTTGGTTGACAGTAGATTGCGCGGGGAGTAAAACAGGTGGTAGTGGTGTTGTGAAACAGCATTCCAACAACGCCTGCTCGTACTAAAGAGAGAGAGAAAAAACATCTTTGCTGAAAACACTTGGATATTAAGCCAAGGAGGTAATCTTGATACAGCTTCTCTGTCAGTATCGCGGAGCTGTTTTATCTCGGATACCTTCAGGAGAGTGTGAGGCTTTCAGATTGTGCGATAACGTTGGAAAGCGAAGATGATGCTACGGGGTTGAAAATAAATTGCGCCATTCGGAACAGTGTGGCCTGAGTGGATTGGGCTAACGTTGTTGACGATTGAAACGGAGGAATGTTTTGCTGTCTCGGTTAGTTGTAGTGGACGCGATTCTACCTGCGTGAACACTATGTGACACCTGCTTTGGTAAGTACGAGCCGATGACAATTCATCTATTCTGGGTTCTATATCATGAGATGGATTTGGCTTTTAATGGCGAACAGACAGTAACGATCTTGCTTCCTTTCGTGAGGTATACCAAGTGGAGGTAGGTGGGTATACATAAAACGCGATAGCTAGGCCTGATGTACAATGAACAAAGTCCACGCTTGAGACTTGAAACGTTTATTACGATGACCGGTGCATTTCTCGCAAGTGTCGATTCTAAACCTTCTTTTGACAAACATTCCCTCCTCCCGAATCTTTAAATGCCTTGTCTCGCCAGCATGATGAGCTGATTAGAGTCTTTATCTGCATACATACCGAGCCAAGCTTTTATCTGTTTTCATGTCTCATTCAACTGTGTTACGATGTTTTGTGTATTTATGAAATTGTTTGGTTGGTCGTTGGCGTAAGAAAAAAGGAAAGAATGTTTTCATTTATTTCATTTATTTCATTTTTCGGGTTTCAGTTGTTACAAAAAACAATGACATTAAATACACAAAAATACACATGAATATTTTATACAAAACATACACAATACAATATTTTACCAGCTCCCGCTGGATTACCCAAAAGAAACATGGTTTCTGTCGAGGGGCTCTCCAACCGATTAAATAGCAAACACTAAAAACAACATCAATAAATTATAACTATGTAAAACCTTAAGAAATAAAACAATATTAATAAAACAAGTCCTTAATGAATAAAACATGAATAAAACAAAACAACTTGCAACCTGACGCCACATTTTTTCTTCATTATATCATCTAAATAAAGGTCAGTCATCGCAAACATGGGATAAAATGTTGCAACCTGACGCCATTTCCGCGGTTGTGTACAAAGTCAAAGTATTTCCTAACAAAATTGGAAATATTTCTCAGTCCCAGATTCACGTCTTATCATCGTTTTTGCAATGACTGACCTTCATTGAGATGATATATGAAGGAAAAAGTGGCGTCAGGTTGAACATTATTTCCCAAACATGTTGAAAAGACATGATCTGGGACTGAGATTTTTTTCAAATTTTGTTAGGAAATACTTCGAAAATTGTCTTGACTCTCCCTATACTGTGTACACAACCGCTGAAGTAGCGTCTGGATACTACATTCTTTCCAAAAAGAGTTAAATTGAAAACGCTGAAAATAAGAGCAGGGTATTTACTAGAAAACAAAGTAAAACTAAAACAAAAAAATGAATTACTTCGGATTCGTATTTAAAAAAAAAAAAGAATTTTCTTCGGGTCTTATCAGCAAATGTCATGATCATTATCATCGTCCTATACACTGTGCAGGAACCTCGCACGTTGGTTGAAGTGCAAACAAGCCAGTGCACACAAAACCCAAGACATAAATAGGTAAATATTATGCAAGTTAAAACAAAAACATTTTGTACGTCGTGAAATTATAAAGCTTTTCAAGGAAACCGCTTTCTATTGCTTATAATGTGTGATTTTCGGTGAAAATTCATATTAGATAACCGAATTAAGCCGGAATAGTAACGATTATCTCCTGAAACGCAACTCTCATCTACAAGTGCACCCTCATTGCTCTATATGAATTGACGAAATTTATTATGAAACAAAAAAATATTCAGCCCGCGCACAAATTGAAAGTGTATCTTAATTGCTGTTACCATGGGGACGCCATGTCTCATGGCCTACGGCCATGGGCATCTAACAAAACATCAAACCTCCCATCCCCAGGGGAGTTTAGACAACCCCTCCCCGGGGAAGAAGGAAATCGAAGTCACGTCGAAACAAAAACATGGGACTGGCGTAACTCAATTTTCAGGGCGACTGAACGACGCGTTCCACACGCATGTATTTTTATTTTCATCTGCTTTCGAACGCAATCTGAAATAATTTCTCCCAAATTTGTTTCTTCAACTGGCTTCGATTGAATTGCTGAAATGAGTTTTTGCCCGTGATGTATTTTATTATTGACGTAAATGGACGAGTTGTCCAAGGCGATTTGTAGTTTTTACGTTAGTGGTAGGATATTGAATGTCTTGCGGGATCCATCATCATCGATGTTATGGACCTTTCTTACTAATAAATTCATAATTATGCACGCATGCGCATAAATGGGCCTGGCGTCAAGAGCCGAAAGCGGTCCATTGAAAAGTGTACGGGAATCCAAATATTCGGGTCATTTTCTCGCAATTTTCTCGTGATTCAGCCACGGTGAAACCCGCCGCGATTCAGCACAGCGATTCGGCCCGAAATATGGTGGATGGGTACCCCGAAGCACACGGGGTTTTTTTTTCACTCGTGCGGAAAGGAGCCCTGCTTATTTCCTTTGCCCCCGTGTGCACGGCACGAAATTACTTTTTAAAGTTTTTATTCTGTGCCCCCCCCCCAAAAAAAAACCACTTAGGCCAGAAAGTATTGCCTATGACAATCTAAATGGCTTTTCTACAGAAAAAAAAGTGACAAATTCTGTAAAAGTTGAGAAAAAATGACCCGAATATTTGGATCCCTGTACATTTTCAATGCACCGCTTTTGGTTCTTGCTGCCAGGCCCATTTTTATTTTTAAATATGAATTTATTAGTAGAACACCCATTACTCTAGCAAATGTTGCTACGGTAACGGGTCCGCAATAATTGGGAAATAATGCCAGGATATATCAACTTCATTGCAACCAAATCTGTTTGCATAGTTAACACTTTCTTGTTTACTAGTTGCCATTTTAGACTTAGGTATGATTTGGGTGTAAATGCACCTGTTTGTTTCTCACTCACTATATACTGGTACTGTTAAATCCCATTGTGAGAGTGCTTGGGGTACCGGTAATCAATCTTGCCCATATACACATAATACAAGAACTAGCTGTAATTCTGTACGAGAGAAATATAAAACAAAATCCTCATCAATAGTGCATATTTGAATACCATACCGGTAGATGTTTGCGCGATTGTGGTAAAGGTCCTGCTGAGGGACGCGGTGCTGCATCTACAAAATGTATAGCTACACTCAAAACCTATGACCAGCTTTCACAATTCTATAGATATGCTAACCCGAGGCGCATTATGTATGTTTTTGTTCTGTTTTCAAAGTGTTCCCATTAGGCCGTGTTCTTACCGTAAGGCAACATCCCTTCTAATTGCATGAGAAGTGTCAACATTCCTGTTGCAGTTACCGGGAACTAACCAACCGCAGAAAATGATTTAATTTGTAAATTATATTTTCAATTTGTGAATTTATATGTAGGACAGCAGAGGCGCATAGGCCTATTTTTGCACAGCGGGCTCGTTTTATGTCGTTCATGAGGGGAGGGTTGCTGCAATCGGATCACGAATGCCATCCTGCTCAGTGCTCACGAACCGACATTATTAAATGCAAGAACTTCAAACAAACATGGGTGGGTTGAAAACAACCGCTTCATGTTCACCGAGTAAGCACAAATGAGCAGTGGACCAGTCAGACGCAATGCAAATAACCTGAATTTTGGCTGGGTTTTGGCTGAGCAGAAAACTCGTCTCTGCTTACTCGTGTTTTCACCGTCATGAAACTGCCTTAGGCCGCAGAAGCTGAAATGTGCACGCGCTCCCCAAGCTCCGGAGACAAAACAGCTGCATTTTCCAAGAAATAAATCCGTCATTTTCACATTTTGTCGTGACAAAATCCTTAAAAGTAGAAATTGGGTTGGGGGGTCTTCCGATCGCAATTCGTCAATATCAACATAGTTTACGCAATATAGAGTTCTAAGATTACATTTTACCATTTTTTTTTAGGGGGCATCTGAAAAATATGCCTGTTGGCTCATAGTGTGGTATCTGCTGCTAATTACATATTCCGAAGACGTCATTTGTATACATTTAACATCTTTCAGCAATGTGTAATTCAAGACGGCGACTTATCTCTCGTAATGCAAGACGTGCAGACGGGTCCCCTGATATGGCGACATGCCTCCGAGTGCCATTATCGAAGATATCATCAAAGGAGCAGTCTCTGCCACTCTGCATGGCTGTCAGATGATTAGTCTTTTTTTCGAGCTGCATTATCTTTGCCCATCATTCTTGAAGGGTTTAAAGTCACTGTGTGCACCCTGTGCGCCATTATGTGAGCCACGAGAGAAGGTCAAATGAAACATCATGATCTTTTCGAAGTTGTCAGAAACTTATATGAAATTTTCATGTCAGTCAAAAATAACTTTAAAACTTAAAGCTATTTAAAACTTAAAGCCCTAATTCGGTGCATATGTGACTATCCCTGTCTCATTGTTTGGCCTATAGGTTGGAAAAGATCCTGCTGATTTCAGCTTTTTAGTGTTCTTTGTGTTGAAAAAAAAACCGCTGTGAATAACATAACAGATCGGTGTCCCTACAATTGCTACAACGAGAGTCCTTTGAGGGGCTTGGTGGCAGCAAACACACCGGTGCTTTTCTATTGTTTACGTCATTTTGAACATGCGCACATTGGCTTAAAGTTAAACGTGACGTAGACAATTAAAAAGGACCGGTTTGTTTGCTGCCACCAACGTCTCAAAAGTCTCCCATTGTCTACGATGTCTGCGACGTCCCAAAATCGTTGTAACAATTTACCGATTCACGGTGTTAGCATCCAAAACTATTGTGACGTCACGATAAACTATTACACTTTTTACGAGTTCCAATAATAAAAGTGGTTATTTTGTGGGTACAACGGAATTATAATCCTTGTGAAGAAGTGTGGTTCAGGGGTCGACGTGTCAGTAACTGAATAAATCCGCACAACTGATGAGAGAAGGCAGACTCGAATTAAGACTATTTACCTATATACCCCACGCTTTTCATCGTCTCGAGAGGAAAACATGCCGTTCTCTCCTCTAGAAAAGTAAAATGTCAGACTTGATCTCCAGCACATGCAGCCCCTGGGCAGAATCTCATAGGAAGTGATGCGTGAAGTTAACAAGGCACACTAGAGATGGCAACGACCGCGTTTTTATCTGTTCGGAGCGCAAAACCACTTTGATGTCCCCAATCGACCAACGGGTTTCGAATGTGCATTAAGTAATGTACTCGATGTTGCAACGGCTGTTTTAGCGGTATAATTTATTGGACTCATTATGTAGGCACTATTGTAAAAGCCAGTTCCAATGTTCGTTGAAAGTTGCCTCGTGTTTCGCCATAACGGCAGAATTCTCCATAATTTAATGTCCTTTTGTTCGGCACAGGCAATTTGCAGTCGCTCGTGTCGCGTTCATTTTTTTTATATCCAATAAATCCAAATTGAATTCATATCCGTTATTCGTATCAGAAAGGAGGAGCACTCGAAATGCCTGTGTGAAAATGACAAAGTCATGCGAGGCCTGTGCCTTTAAAGGGACAAATATCGACATAGCCAGACAAAATTGGTTGGGTTTTGTCAAATCATGAAAAAAAAATTCCTGTCAAATTGCTTCGTCGGTGTTTTCTACATTTTCAGTTGGCTAGCAAAAGAGTATGCAAGCCTATTCACAGAGTGCACAAAACTCTATTCAATCATTCGCGTATGAAGTCTAGTCATGTATCTGGTCTACACAATGGGCTAGATTTAGCCCATTCATTGGCGTTACGGGGTGGTCCTATATGACAGCACTGCCCAGCTCACAAGTGCTCGTTGATGAGTGAGATAGGTAACCAGAGGACGCTATAGTCTGGCCCTTTGATACCAGAATGATAGGCCTGCACGTATTGTGTCATTCATTCCACTGCATGTATGGTACAATGATAACATCCTGGCTTCAGATCAGTGTTGTATCAACAGCAGTTATTTTAGAACAAAATGAAGCAGAGTACCAAACAAAATAAAAAATAAACTACCTTTCTATCTAAATGAATGCACGATTTTTGTTTTATGTCATGTAAACAAAAAATGAATGGTGCGATTTTACGCGGACACGTTTCAAGCCGCCATCTCCACGCCCGGCTTGTTTCATTTGACCGACAGTTCTTTTTTTCTGAACTTGCCTGGTGTAACCAACCTTCTGCCAGTGCAACCGACCAATCAGACGGCAAGAAAATGACGTCATTCTGGTAACGACGGAAGGTCAACTCCCGCCCACGCCGCTTCATGACAGTGCAATTTCTTGGTATAAAATACAGTCGCGTATAACGCACATGTAATGCAGTACAATGTTTTATGGGTGTGGTCCAACACTGATTATATATATCCGCCTGTACAGTCATTTTTTCTGTGGAATATTTCATCACATTTTGGCATGTTTGGCACAGATCTACAAATTCAAAAAATTACAAATAATAGTTTGTTCGATGCGATTCGTGTTTACATTATACATTAATCAACGTTGATATAAAGAGTTAAATCTAAGCGGGTCATTTTCAGATACGTGGGTGTTGAGATCGATCACGACATGATAACAATAACCAACAGATTTTTTTCCATAGGATTTCTCGAAAACAACAAACTCGTTCTCAGGTGCGACTTACACCTGTTGATAAAATTGAAGATCGAGCATCTATTGTCAAAAACTTCGTTGGGTTATTATGTGGACATAACAATATTCAATAATATGAGAAAAACGTTAAAACGCGGTTTCAGTTGTTGTTTTGCGAGAAAAAAATAATGAATTGCTAAAAATCGGTGAAAACGACCCATTCGAGATGGAAGGGACTTCAATTTTAATGATATTTTGGCCTGGTGTATACGTTTTGGACAATATTCATTAAGGTTTTCATCAAAGATTGTCCGAAAATGTTACAGCATATCGATTTTAGTCTTCCTTCAGGCCACCAGACAATACCGCCCGCTTTATGTGTACGCATCACGAACTAGTCTTGATTAGACAGAATTGATTGATGTCTGGAGCAAAGGCCAGGATTCTCCGATTTCAATTAAACGCGGAGCTGCGGATGTTGAAGAGGTCGTTGAGCAATTTTCCGTGAAACACCCCCCCCCCCGCCAACTCGCCAAATTGCGTTCTGGGTATTGTTTGTTTACTCCCCCGTCTGTTTATTTGTATGTTTGTCTTTCTGTCTGTGTGCTTGTAATTCTCTGCGTAATACGTATTCCTTCAAAAGCACATACAGGGTGAGTAAAAAAAAGCGAAACCCAAATGTCGGGACAATTGTTTTATTGAAGTTCTGCATCTAGCACTTTCAAAATATTGGATATGAAAGCCCAAATCATACGCTTTCTTTTAGTACAAGAATCATTCAAATCACTCACGTACTTTTCAAGTTTAAATTTTAAACACAACCACCGTTTTAAAGTTCTGTCCACGGATCTCACAAAAGGTGTGCGTTCTTTCAGCAAAACGAAAACAATTCATATATTACACATCCCAATGTGATTTGTTTTCGTTTTGCTGAAAGAGCACTTACCTTTTTGTGATTCGTGGACAGAACTTTAAAACGGTGGTTGTGTTTAAAAGTCCGTAACTTGAAAAGTACATAAGTGATTTGAATGATTCTTGTACTAAAAGAAAGCTCATGAATGGAGCTTCTATATCGTAAAATTTAAAAGTGCTACATGCAGAACTTCAATAAAACAATGGTCCCGACAGTTGGGTTTCGGGGTTTTTTTTACTCACCCTGTATAATATTATCTAGGCTCAGTTGCATTTATCCCACAAGTAACCCACCGAATTATTATCAAAACGCTTGGATTAAAGATCGTACTGATACCAAACACCCCCTCAAAACATCCGGTCTGGCTTGCTGTCATTTAAAAGAAATCAAGAAATGGAGGTGATTTCAAATGACTCAGTCAATTGACTGATTTCTGAAGAAATAGAATTGAGTTTTATCGACGAAATCGCGTTTCGTGATCAAAAGGTTGTGCTTGGTTTTTCACTGTTTTCTCAAAAAGTGTAATTTCCACTGAGCTGAAACTTCAACAGGTTAGGTGTTCAATGTTCCTCTTTGGAATTTGAGCGGTGTTATTTTTGGCAACGAACACAATGCATGAAATGCAATTGATAATATATGCCTTTAAATTTAGAGAGAACAAAATAATGAATATGTATCTACAGAAATTATAAATGATTCTGCGTATCTATTTCTGGTGAAAATCTGTTTTCTTCTGTGAGATTGTGTGAACGTCGTGTTATGAAGGTGTTGCACTGGGCATTGTAATTATCCAGTTATTAGAGTCAAATTGTTGGTGTGTGCAATTCCAGGCAATCGATATGACTTTTCTTTTTAATTTCCTATCAAAAGAACTGTCAATGTTCAACCATCCTTTTGTCCATTCGAAAAAAGAATTGGTTTCACTTGCTCACAGACGTTGAATTCAAGGCAAGGTCCTACAGTCGTGACTTTTTTGAATGAAAATGGCCCACGACGACAAGGTATAGAAATGACTCTCTGTGTCGGCAGCACTGAGTCGTTCAAACCAAATCAGACTTTATTTGATATTTCCGATTGTACAATTGTATATGGTTTTTCAATGAAACACTACGCCTCTGCAAGTCGGGCGATGCCATGTAAAACTGTACAGTTACAGAATTTGGTATTGTGCTATTTATTCAGTTCACAAACAATATAAGGTATAGCAAGTAGGATGCATTGCGATTTTCTGCTTTTATTTTCATTCGTTATTCGATTCTTTGATGACACTTTCTACGTTTACGTTTTCGTGGCGTTATGTTTGTCGAGATTTGTTGAGCATACACTCATTTTTTTCTATAAATTTCCAGGAGTGTGATTCGAAAGTTTGGTAAACTGCCGCGAAATGTTAAATGTGCCATTTTTTTTTCAAGTTCAGGCAAAGCTAACATCAGCTTTTCTGTTTACAAAGAAACGTTTCTGAATCGGAAAAAAATACATTCATGAGTCCATCTGGAAATTAGAAAAGAAAAAGAAACGCAGATATATCCATTCGTTAGTCCGAATTGAAAGATAGGGTTATTGAGAGCGATTGCTTGTATATGTCACATGGCGCAAGAAATTACGGTTAAGTCTTCTGAAATTAAATGAACACGATAATTGTGCACGGAGCTAACTGCAAGTGACAGACTGTATTTAATGAGCACTTCATGTCGAAACCAAACACAATGCTACTTTGGTAATTTTCCATTGCACAGTGTCCTTCATGCCGTCATTTGTTAAAGCGCACATTTCGTAGAATTCTCCTTCGTCGAAAGCTCTCTTGCCCATGTGTAGGCCTAATCAGCTTATTGCTGCGGGTTCGTGCGAAGTTCGGGGTCGAGGTTGGTGGTTCAGTCATCTCGCCCTTCGACATTTTCCTTGACTGCAGTTTAGTGCGCGGTGCAATGGTAAGGCCGCACAACCTTGATCTCAGCCCTACATCTGACGAGTGCACCACGCTAGAATACTGTTCATTTTCGACAACCATGGCGAGTGATTTTGCTTGTCCAGTGAGATAAGACCTAGCTTCTGTTGCTAGGTTGGTCTTCAAAAACCGTGCAATTTATATTTTTTCTAGTGTCCTCTTCGTAGGGCCTATTGATTGACTGTCAGTTAATTGTAATTCGGGCAGTACTATCGTATATGATTACTCGTATCGCCAATAAATGGGCTGAATCTGGCCCGTATGGTAAAGATGCATGAAGACGGTGAAAAAACTCTATGGTAATTCATTACTGTTGGAGGTAAGACGCCCCTATTTGTCTTTCCTGATAAATAAAGTCCAACTTTGTTGTGTCTGGCAAAAGTTCTCTCTCTTTCGATGGTGCGTTTTCCATACGTTCGTTCGTTCCTGGACGTCTTTCCCAATGATGTTTCACAGATGGTGTTAAAATAAATTCGTTACTCCTTCGTTCGTGTACCTGTATAAAATTTATGTTATCGGCAACCATACGATGCTCGAAAAGGACATTCAGCCTCCACATCTATACGAAAGCAACTCCTTTTAAAGGGAAAATACAACATTTGCAAACATCAAAAAATAAAACTACCAAATCATTTTGAAATACCTTGCTGGACTGTTAGTGAATGACAGTGTAAAGCATCCTGTAAAATCATGGCACCTGGTATACTGTCATTTTCAAGAAAAGTGGTATTTTTGTATCAATTTCCAACGCTGGTCGGCCGACCAGCGTTGGAAAAAACTGGCTTTTTTTTCAAATACGGGCCCCAATTGACCATCGCACTTGTTTGCAATCGATTACACACCTATGAACAAGCCAGCTAGACTGGTTCCCTGACCTTACAATTCCCCAATGTATGTAAACTGCTCTGTTTCTTCTTATATAGAGTCAGGGAACCAGACTACAGGAAAATGATTGTTTTCCTGGTTTTTATACCATTTTCGAACACAAAACCTCAAAAAAGTCAGTGTAACTATATTTGCAATATATTTCCAACCCCCCAATTCCATCCATTTCTGAAAATTACAGCAAAAGCAAATGATGTATATTCCCTTTAATAGCCATTTCTGTAGCTGTTTTTCACAAAAACACGATTGCCGTTGTTGATATTCACATGAACTACTGCATGAGTGATTCGGAAAGTAAACTGAGAAAAGAACTAGCCTATCTCTTGATCACATTATTTCAATTCTCGCGAGTAGATCTCCATCGACGTCACGTACGTGGCAAGCTAGTACAGCGTCTAGACTCGTGTCATGTCTCCAAGAATCCCCTAAAGGTGCAAACTGAAGATCCTAACGAGTTTTTCACGATGCATGTCAAAATTTTGTTGACAAGAGATATACGTATTCGGCAGGCAAATACTCAGACTACATGATGTTGTTTCTGTCTGGTTTGTATCAGTAATTAGAGTGATACTCCCCGACTATAAA
This sequence comes from Patiria pectinifera, assembly GCA_029964075.1. Lineage (NCBI taxonomy): Eukaryota > Metazoa > Echinodermata > Asteroidea > Valvatida > Asterinidae > Patiria > Patiria pectinifera. The sequence continues at coordinate 29,323,522 of CM057135.1, forward strand.
ATTGACTCAATTCCCTCCAAGTCCTGCAAAATATTTGCATAGGCCTATCACCATGACACTATAGATCACCACTATCTTCACCATCACCACCATACTAGACACCACTCTCAGTGTCTATCGATCCTCTTGTTTATGGAAGGCAAAGGATGAGCATAATCTTTTTCTAGTCTCATAATGCAGAAATGTTTCGTCAGCAAAATACCAATCGTGGTTTTTTTTATGGTGGCTAAATTGTATCTATTGCAATGGATATCCTTTCATTATTGCTACATCAATGCGGAATTCAGTTTTGCATTTTTTTGTCTTCGTTATTACAAAAAGAGAGAGACTTAATCTTTTATTCTATGGAGTCTCTTCTTCCCCCTCGTCACTTCGTCCATGTCCTCCATCAACTTAACTCCATCGATCGATAGACGGAGTTCAGTTTACGGTATAAGCTACACGCGCGCTAGGCATGCTGTGTGTATAGCCTAGCCGTGGAGCATCGTTTTAGCACGGGAACGACTATCACAAAATTATCATAAAATATACATCCCGGGAGTAGAGCATCCTTTCGCATGATACATTGCACATGTAGGCCCATTGATGTAAACTGCTTGTTGTTTTACTTTTCTATTTTGGTATATCTGGAGGAATATTAGTGTTCGTAATTGGAGTAGGAAGATGAGTGACTTCAAAGCAGGTTCGCTTTTAATGTTGAGGACTGTCGTTAGATCACAAATTTCACGGAAATTGCATCATCACCATGGAAACTGTTCTGGTTCATCGACCGTGGGATCCTTTTATTTGTCCGCGTGTAGTTGATGTACCCCTTGACAACAATTTTGCTTGTCAGTATGGGAGGAAACCCTCATTTGTTGTTACCGATAAAATAACCCGATTAAATTCATTTCTTTATCGTTAAATAAAGGACAACTGTTCAAACAGCTCAAAATGTCGACAGCTCAAATGTAGGAGCAGAAGTTGCAGATCAGAAAAGAGTCTAGCTAAACGTTTCGAGGAGTGTGTCGTGGTCGTCTTCATCAAAATAGGAAATTTTTTTTTAATTTCAGGTATTACAACGCCATCCCCAACGTTATTTTAATTTCGTTATTAAAGGGAAAATGTAATTTAATAAATATTTTGCAATCGGCTGTATTTTGTGTCATTATATCTCATGTACAGATTGAGCATTTCATGTTTGGGTTGAGAAACTTTCTCAATTTTCGAAAGAATTATTGTGTGAATAAAACTGTATTTTCATGAGGCCTAGTCAAAAATGCTAGACCCCAATCCATGCATGACTAACATCCTCAACTCCGGTGTGGGTGCGATACGGACAGTACTTGAACCTTGTCCGTATGCAAGTACCACCACCCAAGTGGTGTCGAAATAAAGAAGAAAATGTAACCGAAACACTAACGACAAAATTATGCGAAGGGGTCCGGAAACCCGCGTTTACCGCGCTGCTCTCTCACGTTCTCCCGGTCTTTTGCGGGCTGTGGCCGGCCCATCTGCGCGGCAAGGCCTCGCTCGTTTATCACCGACCTCCGCGACGCCGTATTACAGGATGCAGACTAAAAATGCACCGAAATGCCAAGGACACTTCAAAATAAAGAGGAAAAAAATAATACATTTCCGTGATATTAATCAGATAGCGTTTGAAGTTGTTCAAGTAAGTATTATACAACAGCCTTGGCCGTATAATTATGGATAGGCAATGTTTTGATTGGAATACCACTTAATAGAGAAGCGCATTTGAAAGTAACGGCACAGCGTTTAATGTCGTAGTGACGTTTCACTTTTCAAAACGATATCTTTTTGAGGGGTGCTCTGAATTTCATATCTAGCACGGTTCATGAGACTATTTTTTCAAGCAAAGGGGGGGGGGGTCTGAAGTGGTTTCCCTCTGGCAATCTGAGTATTGATTCTCATCAAATATCAGTTGATGTCGCCAGACTTGGCAAGCTGTAATGAAGATATAATGAGGCTGGGAGCTCAATGATGGCTGTATGACGCGCTCGCGCCATTGGAGAGAGCCTGGTCGAAGATGACTTTAGGCATGAGCGATCGATGAGCTCTCAATGGGCATATTGCCTGCGTATTTTGTTTCTTGTTTGTTGATTTGTGTAATGTTAATTTGTTATGATGTTTGTTTGTCTTTTGTCTTGGATGTAATTCTGATGCTTTGTCTACCTGTCTTAGTGTATGTCAGTGTCTCCTGTTCAACGCCTGTCAGGCTGTCCGTTGGGCTGTAGGGCTGTCTGTCTGGGTGCCGTTGAGTCTCGTCGATGTTTTTTCCTCGGATTTAGTAAACTAAAGTCTGACCGAACTGTGCATGTACACCACTGTCTGAAATTCTCACGACAGCCCGATGCTCTAATTTCATTGTTGTCACATTAAACAAAATATATACTTTTGACATCTTTTCTGCGTAGATTGGACAAGAAAATTTGCAAAGAGTTGTGAAATCTCATCACAATGAGGTCCTCAAGGAGCACGACGCCCGTTCCCCCAAATCTCCACCCACCCCCTCCCTACCCTGTCAAAGATGGCGCCATTCCTGGTGGTGGAGGGTTCAAACCCTCCATGCATGGACAGACCAATCTGGGCTTCACCCTAGACTCCCACCACCCCGTCCTCACCGTGGCAGACGTGGATCGAACCGCGTCTCTCATCTCGGGTGTCAGCAGCATTCCTCTTCAGCTCTTCAGCGAGGGGAACCGACTGACGGCCAAGGAGTGGAAGTTCCTGGAGGCAGCGGAGCGAGGAGACAAGGCTACCGTGGAACGATGCCTCCTGCCCCCGAACCCCGTCAACGTCAACGTGACCAACATCCTGGGCCGCAGTGCCTTACAGATGGTCGTTGACAACGAGAATGTGGAGATAGTGGAGCTCCTTCTCAAGCAGGACAAAGTCGAGATCGGAGACGCCCTACTGTATGCCATCCGCGAAGGGGTCTACAAGATGGTGGAGATGATGGTCAACCATCCCAGCATCACCCGTAATATGCTCGGGGAAGGTTGGAGCAGCACCCACTTCAAGAAGGGCCAGGAGAGCTCAGACTACTCCTATGACATCTCGCCAGTCATCCTTGCCGCCCACTGCAACCAGTTTGAGATCCTGCAGCTGCTGCTTACTCGGGGAGCTACCATCTCCAAGCCCCATCCTTGCATCTGCAAATGCGACACCTGCACGGAGAAGCAGCTTGAGGATAGCCTCCGCTACTCTCTTCACCGCATCAACACCTTCAAGGCGCTGGCCAGCCCGGCCTGGATCTCGCTGACCAGCAGCGACCCGATCCTATCTGCCTTCAAGCTGAGCTGGGAGCTCCAGCACCTTGCCATGCGAGAGAACGAGTTCAAGGATATCTACATGCAGCTGAACGAGCAGACCAAGAGCTTTACCGTGGATCTGCTAGAGCAGTGCCGTAGCTCTGAGGAGGTGAACGCCGTGTTGAACAAGGAGAGCGAATCGGATGACGAGGTCTTAGACGAAGACTTGAATGGTGGGAGACTGTCCCTGGCCAGGCTTCGCCTTGCACTCAAGTATGAGCAAAAGCAGGTGAGGTACTGGGATCTTTTGAAGATGGTGTACTAGGTTCCGTTAAAATAGGAACTAAGTTACTTTGAAGATGGTACTAGGTTCCGTTAATAATGTACTAGGTTCCTTTGAAGGAACTAAGTTCCTTTCAGTAAGGTACTAAATTTCTTTCAAGTTCTTTTCAACTAAGTTCCTTTCAAGAAGGTACTAAATTTCGTTAAATAATGTACCATGGGTTACTTTAAAGAAACTATAAGTTCCTTTGAAGAAGGTACTAGGTTCCAATCCTTTGCAAAATTTTTCTTAAGCACCTTAGTTCTTTCAATGATGATATCTCGAGTTGGTCACATAAGGAAGAGTATTAATAATTATAATGCTCCATTGTATAAGTGCCAGAGCTTAAAAACTAAGCTCAATCCTTGTAGCTATTGTTTTCAGGACTTCTTGTCCCCTTGAAGGTCTTAGGAAGAACAGTCGAACACGGAAAAGGTCTTGGTTTCACAGTATTTTTTTTCGTAACTTTGATTCCCGGTGTCCAGTTTGTGGCCCACCCGAACACACAGCAGGTCCTGTCGTCCATCTGGTACGAGGGCCTACCGGGTTGGCGCGGCAGCAACGTCTTCGTTAAGTTCCTGCTCTGCATCGCCGTCATGATCATGATGCCCATCGACGCCTTGGTCTACCTGTTCTTTCCCAAGACGCGCATGGGTCAGATGATGCGCTCGCCCTTCATGAAGTTCATGCACCACAGCTCCTCCTTCGTGATTTTCCTGGCGCTGCTGGTGCTGCTGTCGGCTAAGGTGGCCGGGTCCAACCAGAACCGGGGCCGGCCGCCTGACGTGGTCGAGTTACTCATCTTCGTCTGGGTGATAGGTGGGTATTACTGACCCCGTGCGTTGATAAACCCATCCATTAAGCCACACCCATTGGTATTTTTTTGGCCAATCACAGCCGTTCTTATAATGTCCAACATGGGTGCACGCGCGCATGACGTGCGCAGCTGTAGATGACACTGTGTGCCCTATATATAGAAGAGCCAATGGACACTTGCGCGTATAATGAACACATGACACGAACACTTTTCAACCGAATTTCCACAATCCGTTGACCTCCGTACATTGTACTGTCAATAATTTTATATAAAGATTTGTGACAGAAACAAAATTATCTCTATAGATGGAGAATAACTATGTCACACGACCCCACGGCGTCTGCGCTGAGCGCGAGAAGAACATACATTATCGTTGTGGCCAAAGTGCCAGACAGCAGAAACCAAACTGCTTCGAAAATGAACTTGTTTCAACACCGGAAGTATCCATGGTCAGTATAACACACCTCAGTAGGGTGACCGTAAGGTCATGATGTCTAAATTCTGCTAAATGCATTTTAAAAATCTGTCAGAGTTATCAAAAATCTGCCAAATTCCCAGAATTACTCGAAATACACTATAAACACTTAAAATCACATGCAGATGTTGTAGTATTGCCTTTATATAAGATTCAAATTACATAATATACAATCTATAGTCACATAAAGATTTTATGGAATCGCGTAAGTTTCAAGCAAAACGCGGTTGCGCCACGACGAAATCTGGTTCGCAGTGAACCTCAGCACATAGACCAGCCAACCATGCAGTCCCAATTGTAAGGGTTTGTTTGAAAAGATTGAAGGTTTTTTTAAACAAATTACCCTTTTTCCCCAAATTTGGTATGTTTTTGTGTCAAATAACCATTTTTGCAGAATTCTGCCAGAAATCTGCCCAAAAAAATCCATTCTGTTAAATTTTCTGTCAAACTCGTTTTTTAACAAAAAAATCTGTCAAAGTTAGCCGACAATCGGCCAAAACGGTCAGCATGCACCTCAGTGTTCTGTCAATAACCATGATAATAATTGCTGAACCAAACTAATCTTCCCTCAATTTTTTTTTGAGCTTTTGACCCCAAACAGCTCTATTGGGACCCCGTGGCCAAGTGGGTTGTTTGGAATCTTGAAAATCTTTGGAAAATAATTCAGTAAGAGGGAATTAAATCGGAGAAGGGGTTGATGACAGAATATGAGAACAATGCAAAGGACATTGTCACAAACGGATTCACTACAGACCTACGCATGGAGGAATTATTTTGAATTTTATTCAGATTATCGTTCACAGAATCCTACACGTTTAAATTTTTTTCCCAACACGAATTTTGCCTGGTAAATGTTCGTTATCCAGGCATGATATGGGGTGAATGCAAACAGCTCTGGGAGGAGGGACTCAAGGCCTACATCCGCCAATGGTGGAACTGGTTGGACTTCATCATGCTGACTCTCTACCTGTGCACCTTCAGTCTGCGCATCACGGCAATGATCCAGGCCGCCATACTGCCGGAATACGACAAGGTATCACGCGCGGATTGGCCGTCCGAGGACCCCACCCTCATCTCTGAGTGCCTGTTCGCCATGGCCAACGTCTTCAGCTTCGCCCGCATCATCTACCTGTTCCAGGCCAACCCTTATCTGGGACCCTTGCAGATCTCCTTGGGATGCATGCTGATCGACATCGCCAAGTTCTTCTTCATCTTCTTTCTCGTGCTTCTGTCCTTCGCGTGCGGGATGAACCAGCTGTACTGGTACTACGGCGATAACGGCGAAAACCAATCATGCAACGCGACCTCGGGCGATGGGGAGCAGACGTGCAATGACTTTTCACAGTGAGTTTTATTTTGGCTTTACTTATAAGGAGCCGAAATTCAAAATCCAAACCCACCTGCACCATCCTTGCAAATGTAAGTCTTCTTAAAATCTTACGAATCCCAAAAGTTTGAACTGATGCACGAAAACTCACGATCATGAGCACCTAATTGACGCATTGCAGTGTCTTCACTTTGCGGTTTGGTGCGTTAGTTTAGCTCATGACCTTGTGGTTAGTTCTACAGATCGTGAGTTCAAGCTTCCTGAACCTGTGCCCTTGGGCAAGACACTTTACTTATTGTTTCTCCCCAACGAGGACAAAAACTCACTGTGAATACAACAGTGTCTCAACCCTCTAAAATGGATTTTGTTTTAAAATTTTGCAGGATGTCGCAGTCCTTTCTGAACCTGCTGTGGGCACTCTTCGGCCTGACGAGTAAGGACGCGGTCAAGTTGACGCGTTGGAAGCACCGCTCAGTCGAGACAGTCGGCGAGCTGCTGCTGTTGACCTATCACATCATCGCTATCATCGTCTTGCTCAATATGCTCATTGCCATGATGAGTAACTCGTTCCAAACCATCCAGGTAATACTCTGCATGGGGGGGTAGAGAGAAACAAAAACTGCTTTATATACTGACCGGATTGACCTGAAAATATACAAATCTTAAAAGTAACGGCCTGACGTTCCAATCGCAGCAGGATCTTTCTCAAAGGCTCTGAAAAAATAGATTTCGAACGCCAAGGCCAGGCCCAATGTATAAGACATGGTTGCCAATGGTTGCTAGAGTGAATTTTTGTGTCCATGAATTTATAATAAATTTAAAGTGGGTCCAATTAGAATCGTAAGTGTGGTTGACTTTTCCACCTCATTTTATCACACGGTTTATACACGGTTCAACCAGTATTTTTTTACACAACACGTCAACCACAGTTAATCAAACAGGATTTAGTCTGGAACGCACCGTTTGTAGACTGTTAACTTACCGGATGCACCACATCTTTGTCTGTTAACCAAAAACCAGTTATGACCAGCAGCAGATTCTGACCAAAACGGTACTTACTTTTGGTTTTTTTTAGGGTGGCTTTTCCAAAAGTCTGACAGGTTTTTAGATCTTAGTGTGTCCCTCCCACGTCCCCTGTTTCGATTCGGATTCGGTCTGACTGACGATTAAAGTCTCAATTTTTCCCATGTTCTTTTTTTTTTGGGGGGGAGACTAATTTATCTCTGGTTTCCACTTAATACTCTTTTATCTTATCAGGATCATGCCGACAGAGAGTGGAAATTTGCCCGCTCCAAGCTCTGGATGAGTTACTTTGACGAGGGTTCCACACTACCCCCGCCCTTCAATCTACTCATCAGTCCTAAGTCCATATATTACTTCATCTCCGGGATGCGGCGAATGCTGTGTGGATACCGACGGTCACTCAAGGCCAACTACAAGCCGCGGAAGAGGCGCTCACTAGATGGAACCATACGGGTAAAATGATCATCCGGAAAGAACAATTATAAGGAGCTGTTTTTTCATGTCCAAAACTTTAGGATGAATTTATTGTTGTTCAAAACAAATGAGAGTATTATGTGCATGCTTCTTTGCCTTTTCTTAACGTTTGGTGTGTTTTTTCTAAATGAAATTTGGAAGTAAATTGAACAATGAAAATTTAACTGACGGATTAAATTACTTTTTTTGCAAACAGAACGTTCTAATTGAAACTTTTATTTAGAACTTCTATACGAAACCGGTGTCGTATGAAATTTGGACTCCTATGAAATCTCGTCTCTTTAACCCCAAACGTAGCCTGTCACCGTCCTAATTATCCTCGCTAAGTTTAGGCATGCGCAGTACAACCAAGGAGTCCGTTTGTCAGAGTCCAAATTTCACACTACACTGGAAATCAACTCAAAAAAAAATGCCCACAAATGTTCCAGAATATCTGCCTTGAAAAGTGGGAGAAAGATTGAGTTTTTTTTTCGTCTGAGCCCCTAGGCCTGGGACAAAAACACAACTTAGAATTCGAGCTGGAGTGGAAAGCACTTTCTCCGTTTGCGTTGTCTATTTATAATGTAACTCCATGGTTGTCTGATAGTCTTGATTGCTCGGTTTGTTCGTTCAATTTTTGATCGCCTCTTCGTCTTTCCCCTTTTCCCATCAGGTGGGTGATGGGAACCTCGGGGCCAAAGCCCAGACGGCCGAGACGCGCTACCAGGACGTGATGAAACGACTGGTCAGCCGCTACATCCAGATGACCAAGGCCAACCGCAAGGCTGACGGAGTCAACGAGGATGACCTCAACGAAATCAAACAGGACATCTCAAGTCTCAGGTATACGCCGGTTCGAATCCCACCAGACCCACATTGTGGATCAGAAAATACTGCTTAGAAAATTGAGATGTTAAACGAAAAGTAGATGAGAACCAGTTAAACAGCAATATGCATTGCGTGTACTTTTAACTGATAACCTCTTTTTTTCTGAGCAAATATTATCTTCTCCATGCAGATTTCTGTTTAATTATGCAGCTCCCGTGATAATGGCCCCAGGTGTTTTTTTTTAAATTTTATTTTCTGTCAATTAAAAAAAAAACATTTTTGTTTTGGTTTCTTTTCATTTCTTTTCCTTTTTGTCAATGTGTTGTGTTTCTAAATGACGGGTTGTTCTCTTCTTTCAGATATGAGCTTCGTGAAGACCGCAAGCGTGAAGAGGCCCGCGAGCACGCCAACATGAAGAGCATCAAGCAAGAGATCATCAACATTGTGACCAGTACGAGCACCGCATCGCCCTCCTCTCGCACCCCTGCCTGCCCGCCTCGTACGAGCAGCCGGGCTAGCACCGTCAGCCAACGAGACAGTAGCGTGGATAGTGCCTCCTCGTCCACCAACCATCCCCACCATCGTGAGGTCCACGCCCCTGCCCCTCAGTATCCCACCAGCCCCATGCGCCTCACCGTGTGCGCCTCGCCCGGAGATAAGGACACTACAGCCGCACTGAGCGGCAAGGAGGTGACACGGCGCGACCTGGAGAGACTCAAGATGGAGATCGTGGACTCGCTCAAGGATGAGCTGCATTTCTGCATCCAGGGGCTCATCCTGAGCCAGACGCCGCCTCCTCCCGTCCCACCTCCGCCTTCGGTGGTCCCGGACTCGGCCGAGGAGGCACAGGAAGAAGATGCCGGGATCGACCACGGTGCGCCCCCGTCAGGACAGTACTTTACCTTCCCACCGGCGCTTCTCGGGGAAGACCACAGCCGCCATGGGTACACCCATCTCTGAACTCCAGACCTACCAAACCAAAACACTCCAACAAAAATAGGCTTGACTAGTACAGCTGAACCCAAAAGTCTTAGTTAAGGACATCATTTATACTCAGTGACTCAGTATTAAAGCGATGTAGTCAGTCACTCCGTGACTCAATCAGTCAGAGACTCAATCAGTCGGGTCCAGCCAAAACACTGAGGATATGGATTTTAGACCACAATGTGTTCGACAGGCTGTTTAAAATTGGTTGAGCTACGACCTCTCATTATTAAAAACAGATTTATGCCTTTAATTTAAAAAAAAAAAAGTAGGCTTAATAAAGTTGTTGACGGGTTTCCGAGCAACTCTCAAGGGCCAGTGTTTGATGTAAGCTCTGTGGAAAAATGCTTAGTAGATTGATTCACTATAAGCACAGCTGAGCTGTGTGGGCAGGCCGGATACAAAGACCATCATAGTTTATGAAAAGGGTCTTTCGCTGAGGAATGTGTGATTTGATTTTCGTGCGTGTGTTTAGCTAATATTTGTGAACGAACATGTAGAAGCCTTGGGATATGTACGATATGGGCCCTTGTGAGTTAAACCTACACCAAGAGGTTTTTAATATAGCCAGCTAAAGATAAGTATTTTACTAACCATTTAATCTGCTTAATATTAAAAACGCGGAAGAAATTATTCTGCGTCTTAAAAGGACTACTACAATTTATAACAAAGAGTAACAAAAACTAACAATTCGGAAAGGCTGAGAATTTATATCTTCAATTTGCTATAGCCAAAAATATATATACAGGCTGGGGTAAATACGTCCATATTATTAATATTTTCCCCTTAAAGATTTATCGTTATTGTTGCTCGTGATCCAGTCGGTTGTCTGGATCTATTTAGATTAGAATTATTCTATAAAAAATATATATATTTACATCTTGAAGAAGACAATTCCTTTGCGGAGATGCTGTTTCAGTGATGTTGCAGCAAATTAGTATGTGCTTTGTGAGACGAAATTATTTCATTATTCATTTTTGGAAGCTGTTCCCGATTTTTGGAAGGTTTCGATTTTTTTTTAGTAGGCCACAAAAATGTTGTATGCAAGGATATGAATCGAAAATAGTCTGTCATTTTCTGCGCTACGTTGATGTGGATTTACCCTAAAGTACTACGGTTTTTTTCACAACGATTTTTCCATCGCTCACGTTTTTGTAATGTTCGATTTTGTATATTTAAGCACTGCCGAATTTCGTCTGGGCCAAATTTGGTTGACGACTATAGCCATTTAAATTTACTGTGAGTGTGAGCATAATAACAATGCACCAATATGTTCCCGTTATATAATGGTCACAAGGTACCGACGAATCAGGGCAAGCAATCGATCACCGAGGCCCCCTTCAATGGCGAAAGCATCGTGCTAGCTATTGTTCAGAAAATTGTCACGGAGCAGTATAGCGTTACACAGTAGCTTGCACAACGGTATCTCCATTGAAGGGGGCCTCCTGCGTTACAGTGATCACGTGTCTGGATTCTTCCAAATCAACCAGTTTTATGGGGAGTGCCCCTTCCCGGAGCTGGGCGCGTTTTTGCTGACGTAACCAACAGACTTGTCTCTCATTGGTCAAGCGTTCGATACCCGAATGCTTCAGGGTCCAATCACAAAACTGTTTAGCTGCACGGCCGGAAAGGGGTAACTTGGCGGGGCGTTGCCAGGGATAGTGTTGGTTAGGGGAATCGGTATCTTTAGCCCAATACAAATAACTACACTGAAGACAACGAAAATACTATAATGTAAAATAATGTAAAAAATATAATGGGATTATATTTGAACTATGTAAACGAAATACAAATATTATCTATATACCCAGCGAAAACACTGCATTTATATTTATTATCATTGTTACGGTAGTACTCCCTGTGAAGTATTTTTCCTCATGCAGTATCGTGCATTCATCATCAGTACTAATATAAAATTTATTGTTTATTAAAAAAAAAAAATGGTTGTAATCATTACAATGATTATGAACAATGCATTTGTCATAATCATTGTAAGGCACTGTATATATCTCGGCTTTACTCTTAAATATTAAGCAGCTATGCATAATGTGAATTGTATGATTGTTATGTTGGTGTGTAACATTTGAATCTATTGATAATGCTTTGTGTTAATGATGCATTAATTAATTTATGATCTCTATTTGTTTATCAATAGTTGATGTAGCTTACTGATATCACTGGCACTTTAATGATGTCTGTTTTCATTACACAGTAATGAAAACAAAACAAGACAGCAAACGTAACATTTGCAAAGTGGCGACAAGATCGACTTAAAATGATGTAATAATAATAAACAACGAATTTTCCGCATGATGGCGCTCTCCACCCTTGTTCAAAGTATGTAAGTATGATAATGTTATACACTTTCGTTAACTTTTGTCTTTATGTAACTTTTTGTTCATGGACAAAACTGAATTTTCTTTCTTCTCACCCACTGTCCATGTTTTCTTTTCCGCCCTCTCTGTGCTATCCATTTATTTTGTATAACTCGGTAAAAGTAAATTTTGTGCATTAAAAAATATAGAAAAATCCTTCAATTTCTTAATACGTGATGGTATTTGTCATTTTGCAAACTCTCGATATAAAATAAAAGCATTAAAAAAGCGGCTTTGTTTTTGCCTCATCAACTTTTGTTTATACTTTAAAAAAAAAATATTTGTGTCCGTTACATTATGATAGCGCCCCCACCGGGGCGTAATCAAAAGGAGGGCGCACTTCTGTACGACTGTCCATTTTTAAAAAAATGAGCATGATAAATATTAAACCTCAGTTCAGTGGCGTAACTGCGGGTGGGGGCGTGCTCCCAGCGGATGTTTGGAACCCCCCCCCCCACCCCCACCCCAACCCCCATTTAAATTCTTGAATTGAACAAAGATATGCTTCATTTGCCTTCAGTTCCCCCTCCCTGTCCCCCGAAAAAAAGTTGTGCACCCCTAGGTTCCCCATAAGACCTCCTTACGGCACTGCCTCAACTTCCCAAAAGATGGAAATTAACACTCTCAAATGTCATTAAACTGCAATAAACATGAGTGAAAACCATTCATCTTTCCATTTCCGTTAAAATTATAGGTACTATCGATGAATTTTGGCGATAGGCCTATGTCGTTTCAAAACAAGTACGTGTGAATGAAATAATTTGAAAGTGACTATTTGGGGGGGACCTCCACTGAATAATTAAACGGATCGATTTTCACACTTGTTCGAAAAAAGTCGTGAAAATGCTTGTACCTTTTTTAGTTTGTCCACATGGTTTGTCCAACTCCCTTTTCCTTTTCCACACCCGCCCTCTATTTACTTGCCCCTCCCCTTCCGTAAGCCCCTCCCCTCCTGTCATCACATCGTGGAATCAAATGCACGACGCACGTATCATCACATGATTTCGATGGTAACCCGACGTATCTTATCGCGCAAACGTAATAGCCAATAGCCGGGCACCAGTGTGCATGTAGTGTTGATAGCGCAGGAAGGTGTGTTATGATTTAGCAATATTGACACCAGATTTTTGCTCGAATTTCACCTAAAACTCACCTTGCAGCGCGATCGAGTGGATTACCTAGATACCTCAAGGTAGTATCGCCATATTGGTACCCGTTGGCGGGTTGAAAATCCTGCCTAACCATGATGGAAGACGAGATCGTGTACGGCACCGCTGACGACGGGGACGTCAGCGTGATGTCGGAGCGGGTGCAGGCATTGGCGTCCAGCATCTACCGGGAGTTTGAGCGGATGATCAAGTGCTACGACGAGAACGTGGTCAAGGAGCTCATGCCGCTCGTCGTCAGCGTCTTGGAGAACTTGGACAGCACAGTGGGCGACAATAAGAAGTTCGATGTGGAAGTGGAGTTGTTGAAGGATGACAATGAACAGCTGATCACGCAATACGACAGGGAAAAACAACTCCGTAAACAAGCTGAACAGGTTTGTCATGTTTGTTGAAATGTGGGCCATTAATATCCTCGACATGGTCATGATGGTCATGCATGGTGTTTATGTCATGTTTTTTTGTTAAGTAGGTTTGTGTGTTTTTGAAAGTAAACAACAAAACATGATTTCGTATTCTTTTATAACAATTGTAATCATGATTACACAGGGGGCATGGCGTAAATTTAGGCTCAGTAACTGTGGCACTAGACAACTGAACTCCCTTTTTTCATGTTTTTCAAATTTTGTCTTTGGTCGGTCATACCATGTTGTAGCGCCCTAGCGAATAGTGGGCCTACAATAAAAAATGTGTATTTTCACAAACATCCAGCTCATCCATTTCAAATTGTAGGCCCACTATTGCCATGGCATGGCTGGGGCACTAGTCGACTGACCAAAGTCAAAGACAAAATTCTAAAAAAGGGAGTTCTAACTTCTAGCTCCCCAGTTACTGGGTCTAGCGTAAATTGGGTTCAAGTTTTGGATACCACTACTCGGCAGTAGGCCTACAAGGTTTTTTTTGTGTAACAAGAAGTTCATTTTTGCCTTCCTGCAAAATTCTTGGGGGGAGGGGCAAAACATGGATGCAAAGACTTATGGGGAGGGGGCACCCAATAATACCAGTTTTGGATACCACTACTCGGCAGTAGGCCTACAAGGTTTTTTTTGTGTAACAAGAAGTTCATTTTTGCCTTCCTGCAAAATTCTTGGGGGGAGGGGCAAAACATGGATGCAAAGGCTTATGGGGAGGGGGCACACAATAATTAGTTGGTGTGTTTCCTTTTTTCCCCCCTTTTTTCTTTTTCATTTATTTTGCCTCTTTGATTGTTTCCCATTGGATATTGGAAAATATGAGTTCACCCTATTAATAATAATCAGGAACCAGCTCAACATAATGCATATGAATATTACTTAAATAACAAAACACTTTGAAAATGACCCAAAGCTGACCATAGACTGTGTACACAACCAAAGAAGTGGCACCTGGATACTACATTCTTTCCATAATTTACTTGACTGCATTTTGAAATTGATTTAAAATGACTGTACATATACAAGTGTGGCCCTGCAGTTCCACACTTGGGCCACAATACAGTCCAGGCTCTACAGGTGGTGGAATGAAGTTTTGTGAGACAAAGCAGCCACTGCGGTTCTGTTGTTATGATTATGATTTCACTTGACCAACATTGGGGAGTCAGGTTGGCGTAGCTGGTACTCACCTCGCCTTCTACCGCTGTGACCCGGGTTCGAATCCCGCCTGGGCCAATATGTGGATTGGGTTTTCAGTCCCTGCCTAATTCCGTGGACTTTCCCGTAGAACATTCCCCTGGGTTTTTCCTCCCACCTCTAAAACTGTAAGTTCTTCTCATTGTCTACTCTCTACAGATTTCTTCAGGCTTGCGAGCTACATCGCCTAGGGCACTTTTGAGGAATCCTCAGTTTCATTACCAAAAAAAATAATATTAATAATATTTGCCCGTTGCCCTTAATTTTGCATGTCATGCACAATCCGACATTGCCGAGATTCGTTTACCAATCATGAGTGTAGTAATAATAGTTTGCGCAGCCCACAAAAGCATTTTTGGGAAGCACATTGTGGTAAAAAGGGATTTTCCACAGGCCTCAAAATAATTCAGCATGCTCGTGCTGTTTTTGCCTGCGGGCAAAATACAACAGGAAATACCCATTGAGAGGGTCACAGTTCATGACTGGGTCACATATCATGATGACTGTACAGTCTGTGTTGAAATACCTGGATTTTTTATCATTACACCAAATTCTGCAACCCCGCAAAAAAACTCCTCCACTTTGAAAGAACTCTTCAAAAACAGAAACTGTTGAGCCATGAAATGGTTCATTGACCGTGATAAGAAAATAATCGCCCATCCTTTCATAGAATTCACTGCAAAATCGAGACTGAAACCTTTCCATATTTTTTACAGCAACTTGTGTCCATTTTATTGACATAAGCTTTCTAGATCAGGAAACATTTACAATACATACAAATGTGTCAAACTATGCGCCTGAAATACACACAGTACCTCTATTTGTTCTGTTAAATTTACATGTATGTACTTGAAAATTTGTAACACTATCTTTTCAAAACAATTTTTTGTCCATTTTTTTAGTAGGGAGTTTCAAGAATTCTGACATCAGGAAAACAATTTATGAGTCTTTTTAAACCATAACCCAACATGTATTTATAGGAAATTTTCCATTCCACATTCTAAGATTGCAAAATACTGAAGTAGGCTACTCACCGGAAAAGGTCACTGTATTTTGAAGAAGAAAAATCAATGCTGGGCTGAGGTTTACCTTTCATGAATGCAGAACTTTGCCTTTCGTTCATGTACCGGTACTGTGCGCTGTATAAAAGAATGAAATACAACTCCTGTCCATTGATTTGTGGCTTGCGTTAACTTGGAAGCTTCCAATCACTCGTCATCAAATTTTTATTTTATTTTATTTTTCATTTTTATATTTTTGTAAAGCTATTGCAAATTGCTACATGTAACTCACTCGAATGGCTTCACATTTTAAAAAATGCTAAGTAAAATCTTAAAATCTGGGTGAAATATGTATATTCTGTCATAAGATTGGTTGTGTATTCTACTTAGATTGCAACAGAATTCTGCATGCTTGTCTCTGTAGAATTTCAATGCAGTTAATAAACAAAAATTTGTTCAAGGTCCCATGAGCCGAACTCTTGAATACAAACAGAATATATTTTAGTCATTGTTTATACATGTACAATGACCATGCATTCAAACAACAAATCGAAGACTTGAATTTTTGGGGGAAAAATCATGTGTTAGAATGCCAGTACCGGTACTTGTGTTTAATATTTAATATGTAAATATTGACATTTTTAAAAGGGTTCTTGCAGTAACCATGGTAATTTTTAAGGGGTGTTTATATGGTTAAATGTCCGAGGCAAATGTAATGCATTCTAAGTTTTATTGGGATTTGCGAAGGAAATATATGATTTTGACAAGTTGTAAAAAAATAATGTTAAAAAAGTATTGACTTTTTAAAAAAGGTTCTTGCGGTTGCCATGGTATTTTGTTGGTGTATATAAGTATGGCTAAATGTCAGGCAATTGAACTTATTTAAGGAAGGAAATATACATGATTTTGACAAGTTTAAAATAGATGCTCAAACAACTTCAGTGTAGATTTCAACTTTTTTAATTTTGTGTACATGTATTCTGCAAATGACCTCGGTTTTGTATTGCCCATCACAATTTTGTCTCAATTTTCATGGTCTGTTTTACTTTCTAATTCACAGAAATTCCTGGAGTATGAGGACGCCAACGATCAAGAAAGGAGGGCGTTGCAGGCTCGCGTGGAGAACCTGGAATTGGCACAGAAACAAATGACGCTAAAAGTCAAGAATTACACTGACCAAGGTATGAAAACAACGATCGATATTAGCAGACCCGTTGGTTTTGGGTTTTTTTTGGGGGGGGAGCAACATCTACAAGTTTTTCAGCTGGATTCAGACCAGCTGAATTTGTCCTTTTTTTTGGTTGTTTACTTACATAACATGGTGCATCATGGGCAAAGAAAGTTTTACTGTTTTTTTTTGTCATAATTGAATTTTGGCAGAGTCAAGAAGGTTTTCTGCCGAAAAAGAAATTGGCTTGGGTTTGTTAAAGTTTGGGTTTGAATTCTGTCCAATATTCGAAACTGAAGTCCAAAGACGATTACGTGATTACAAAATAGCTTCACATAGACAGTATTTTCCCCTTTTTTGTGTGATAGAAACGATGTCTGTGCAAGTTAAAAAAAAGTTGTGGTTTGCCTGAGACTAAAAAATACTACTACTGGTGCTATATTTTATTTTGTGCAAATTGTAATTATTTTGTTTTGGGATATTTTTTTGGTAGTGGCTCGGCATGAGTACCGGGAATCAGAGATGAAACAGGAATACATGATATTACAGAAGAGACATAACGAGGTAAGAGTATTCCTCCTGGCCCCACCTCCATTGCCCTACCCCACCATAACAGCCTTAACCCCCAGCTCCTCCCCGGACAGCGGTATCCCAACCCAGTACAACTCTAACACCCCCCCCCCAGTACAGCCCTACTCCACCCCCAGTACAACCCTACTCCACCCCCAATACAACCCTACCCAACCCAGTACAACCCTACCCCACCCCTAGTACAATCCCATCCCCCTCCCACAAGCAGGTTGCCCCTCCCCACCCTACTCCCATTGCCCTACCTAATCCTGAATCAACCACAGCGTAATATTTTTAAAGGGAATGTACAACATTTACTTTTGATGCAATTTTCAGAAAACAAATGGATTCGGAGATTAGTATGTGATAGCAAATATTGTTAAACTGACAGGTTTCACGTTTTGGGCTTGTAGATGCTGGGAAAAACCAAGAAAACCAATCATGTTCTTGTAGTCTGGTTCCCTGACCCCACTTTAGATGAAATGGGGCAAGTTATAGACTTTGGGGAATTGTGAGGTCAAAGAATCAGTCTAGCAGGCTCGTACCCCTTCACAGGTGTGTAATCAATTGCAAAGAAAATACAGAATAACTAAATATAAAAAAGAAGGAGCAATTTAAAAAAAAACCAACAGTTTTTTCCAACACTGGTCGGCCGACCAGCGTTGGAAAAATACAGTTTTACTTGAAAATGTCAGCACATCAGAAGCCACGATTTTACAGGATGCTTTAGACTGTCATTCCCTAACAATCCAGTAAGGTATTTTGTGATAATGTGATCATTTCGTTTTTTGATGTTTGCAAATGTTGTATCTTCCCTTTAAGTTACATGTACATGTACCTACCTGCCATGCACATGTATCAATCTGTAATGGCTTTTAATCCCATGTGGCTACTAATGGAATCAGGTTTCATACGTATTCCGTACGAGAATGTTAATTTAGACCATTCCTGAAAGCTAACAGGAGTAGCATCGTCTCGATTCACAGCAGTAATTACGTTGTATCAGTAGTGCATTATAACATGGATTATTACTTCAGGACTTAAGCCATTGTTTGTGTGTGGGATAGACATACATGCATTTTTTTTATGTGGCTGCATAAATTTGCATATCGTTACAGCTTGGCCAGCAGAGTACAGGAAAATTAATATTGTCATTCGGATTTGAACTACCGTATGGTGTTTTATATCAATCCATGACTAAGTTGTCCACAGCTGATATCATTTCTTTCAAGGGGGGGGGGGAAT
Organism: Patiria pectinifera; assembly: GCA_029964075.1. NCBI lineage: Eukaryota > Metazoa > Echinodermata > Asteroidea > Valvatida > Asterinidae > Patiria > Patiria pectinifera. Next base: position 29,342,137 of record CM057135.1, read on the forward strand.
ATTGTTATCAAAATTTGCCCTGATTTTTTTTTTTTACAAAAACACTCATGCATTACATGTACAGGTACCGGTTAGGTTGCGTGTGGTGTGACACTTCTATCACTTACAATGAACAAGTTTAAGAACAAATTTGCAGTCAAAATTCACTTAAAATGCCATAAATTAATGCAATTGACATAAATGCTACAGTGTCCTAAATAAATCCAAAACTGCATGTAATCTGGTGCCAGCTTGGCCCAGCGTTTCATTGATTTCATTTTCATCGATTGATCTGCCACGCAGAGGTTGGATAATTTTCACCTGAAATTCACATTTCTTATACAACCAAGAATGTTTTGTTTCGGTTTTTCATTTGGAATTTTTTTCAAGTTATTGGTTGTTCTTATTGCAAATTATTTTATCTATCTAGGGTTTTAAGTATTTTTCAAATCCTTTATATTGTTGGCAGCTGTACTTTTTGTATAGATACCAAAAACACGTACACAGGCCTATGTGTGCATACGTACACGTACGTTGTACTATGCGTACTTAAACTGCAGCGTGGTTGAACAAGGCAAACTAAAAGTGTCATGATCCCTGCATTGGCAATTAGTTATTAACAAACATTCCATTCCATTGATAAACCAGTTATATTTATGGCCCGTTTACACGTGATTAGTAGTGCATGCAGTCTGCTAGTAAACCTGTCATTTATTCAGAAGAGAAGCTGTACGAGTACACATGACGGTATACTGCTATGTGTACATGTATTTAAGTATTATTTTGTTTTCTAATGTTTTCTTGGCATTTTAAGAATATATTTTGAATAAAAACATGTCTGATTATTTTTTTCAATATCTTAAATTACTGTTGCTGTATTTTGAATAAAAAATTACTGAACACTTTTTAAATTACTGTTTTTAATCGAGCAATGATGAAATTGAAATCTTGTGAAATGTAAAAACAAATCTTAAACACCATATAATCATAGGGGATTATAGATAACTTCATCATGAATTGCAAAAATTCAATTACACTGTAAATTACATTCTAGGTACAGTGCACTGTACATACATTGTACTATTTACAGACAAAAGTTTTGAATTTGTTTATTTTTAAAATATTTTTTTAAGATGACATATTAAGTTCAGTTTCAGTGATAGATGTCACCTGTTCTAGTTATTCCCCACTCCTTTTCCTCAGTTACTCTGCGATCATGCCGCAAACTTGAATACAAATATATGACCATAATTGAGTTATAATAGCATCCAGACTGGCATTTCAAAATAAACTTGACCTGTGCCACTTCCTTTACGTCTTCGTCTTCGTCAGTGATGTCTCACGCTGTGCAGCAAATGATCTGCCCTCAAGGAGCTTGGTTTCTCCATCCCATTAAAGGGGCACGTCATTCCAATTGCTCCTGTAATGTCCTTACAAAAGATAAAAAGAAGGGAACAATAGGCCCCCCTAATGGTACACTTTGTATACATTTGTGTGATACAACTTTGGAGATATGGGGGAAAATGGCCTTGGCCTAAATACAATCGCCCATTAGAGCTGCAATACATTATGCAAAGAGGTCGCTATGCCAATTTTTAGTCTGGTGCTATGGAAACTGCAGTTGATAAGTGTGCAAACACACATAGTGAAACAAGGTACGACATCTTACCTACAGATGGATTGAAGGCATAAATGTTTCCAAAGGTCTAAACCTTAGGTTTCCTATAGAAGCACACTGACTTGTTTTATACCGGTATATATTAGGCCAAAAAAAAGAATAGTTCTGCTTCCGGTTACCCGACCGACCCTATTTTTAGGCTGCGACCCTAAAAATTTTATCGGCAATTCCCCCCAAAAAAAAAAAAAAAGATTGAATAAATAAAAATAAAAACCTTATGTCTTGTCTGTCTTCACAAAATACCTCTCAACAACCCTTTTACATAAAAAAATGCTTGTATTTATTGTTTTCTTACTTACATTCGCTATTTTTTCAAAAGAAACCTCCGTTATTTTTACAAATTCGCTGCGCGATTCAACTACTTCGCTGTCTATAATCACGTGCGTAATAAGCGCAATGCGGCGACGACTGGTTCCCGCCGCGCCGCGCAGGGGCCAATTATGAAAATGCGGTAACTAGTCTGTGCACGGCTATGCGATCGATAGCATGGCTATGCAGCAGGCGCAGGCACGTGCTCTGTCAACTGGTCGGACTCGACATCGTAAAAATGCTGAGAAAGACATCGTAAAAATGCCAAGAAAACACCGATGGAGAAAGAACATTTTTGCAAGTTAATTCACAGATTTGATCTAGCTTGTCTGTGTATGTATTTTCCGTTTTCACGAGTTCATTTTGAGATCGTACTACTCGTATTTGGAGTGATACAATGCAGCGTGTTTCCTGAAATTTTCGACCCGTTGGCTGCGGGCCGGGTACATGTACAGTGCATCACACACTTCGGAGTTTTGGCCAGCTCCCATTCTTGACTAGCGTTGTGCCTATGGTGCGAACGACCTGAATTTTCCAGAATTTTCCACAATTTTTTTTGCGAATTATCGAACGTAAATATATTGACAATAATTAAGGTAGGTTTTACTCACTTTTTGTGGCCATTTTGTGTATAGCTTTTGTAGTGCAATGGAAATAGTTCAGGCTAAAACTTTGCATATAATTGAATACCCCATTCAATCTGCATAAAAAAAATTGGCAAAAAAAAAAAATTTCCGACCGACCGACCCTATTTTTGAAAGGCATGTAATCGGAAGCAGAACTATTTTTTTTTTTGGCCTTAATAATGTTTGTTTTCAGGGAATCAAATCAGAGTTTATATGGAAATCTCATTAAAAAAAACACACCTGTAACATCACACAAGTTGAAGATGCTGTTAAACGTTAAATCACAATATATATCCCTCAAATTTGTACATAAAACAGTTCTAAGAATAGTTTTTCATTTCCGTAAGTTTCTAAATTCCAGTCAAAAGCGGATTGTGTTTCCCTTTAATGTCATGGCATGTACGTGTACTAAACGGTGTACGCCATTATTGCACAATGGCACGGTCAATAAGAGATCGTCTACCCTGCGATATAATTTTGTCATAATTTTACATAATCTTTTCTTTGCCGTTAATTTAGTGGTCAGAAGGGCTATATTTCCTTAAATGTCACAGAACATGTACACCTACATGTACATTACTACACACCTACATGTACGTGTACATGTACATGTGTGTGTACATGTATATCATTATTGCACAATGGCATGGTCAATAAGAAAACAGAGCCTCATCAAACCCACAAATCACTCGTCAGGTTTCAGCAATATGGCCACCGACATCACCCCTCGGCACTAGTTCCTGGTCTGAATTAAGAAAACAATCTTTTCCTGAGGAAATTTTTATAGCGATTCCAGTTAATCAGTTGTGGTCAGGTTTTTTTCCCCACTCGCAAACCCGTAAATCTTAGAAGAACTTGGTCATTCAGTAGTCATTAAGTGGAGGAAAAATGAAAATTACCCATACACGCTGGAGAAATGGTGCAGGCTTCTACTGTAAAGTACATATTATTATGACATTTTTACTGCCTTTTTACAGCGGTTCAAAAGACAAACTTGTAAACCCTTTTCATGTTTTTTGTTGAAAATATATTTTCTTTTTAATTTAAGTGGCTTCCAATTTCAAAGGCAAGTACCCAATAATTCGAATTTTTTATCATTGGCTAAGAATTTTCTTTTCTTCTAAAACAATATTGCTACATGCGTAATAACATGTTTAGCATGAAAATACAGTAATTAAACATACATTTGTAGCCTTTACAACACCCCTTGAGGAATTCACAATTATTGTAATTTTCAGCCTGAAACATTCTGAAACACTAATGAAAGAAAAGTCCCCCTTTTTTTAAAAGCCAGTTCTCAAACTAAACAGTTATAAACAAATTATTTACCCAACCAACTTTCCAGTCTGGAACTGCAGCTGTACATACATGTATGTACATGTATGTAAATTGCATAAATTTTCAAATTTCAATTCTTTGCCAAAATGTGGAATTTTTCATGTTTCAGATCCTGGGCCTATTATGTATTGTACTATCCACACACATAACGTGTTACGTGGACAAGTGCGTTTCGTTTTTCTTCTTTTATTTGATTACTACGTTTTCTCTGTAATTCTCTGTTCGTCTCCAACAATGGAATTTGAGCTTGCGTTCCTTGTCTTTATTGAATAAGACTCTGCTTGGTAGAAATGTGAGAATTATTGGATTTTACAGCTCATACAACGTGTACATTGTGCTATGGGTAAGCATGTACAGACAGTACAGTGTACAGGTACATGTATAGTACATGTACTAAATTTCCATTAATACGAAAGCCGCAGGGTTTTTAAAGCTGAATACAGATTAAAGGGAAAATACAACATTTGCAAACATCGAAATATAAAACTACTAAGATTTTACAAAATACCTTACTAGGATGTTGGTAAATGACAGTCTAAAGCATCCTGTAAAATTATGGCACCTGGTGTGAAGTAATTTTCAAAAAAATGGTATTTTTGTATACATTTCCAACGGTGGTCGGCCGACCACCATTGGAAAAACCCAACTATTTTCAACTACTGCTCCAAATTTACCATTGTTTTCAGTCCAAATTTTGTTTGCTATTGGTTACATGTTCATGAACGGGTGCAGGCCAGCTAGACTGGTTCCCTTACCTTACAATTTACCGGCATCAATACATTGATACATTTCATCTTTAGTGGAGTTAGGGAACCAGACTACTGAACATTTTTGTTTTTCTTGGTTTTTCCAGCATTTTCAAACACAAAACTTCAAACATGTCAGTGTAACAATATTTGATCTATTATATTAACCCCTCAAATAGTTCATTTCTGAAAATTACAGTAAAAGCCAATGATGTACATTCCCTTTAACGTAATTTAGAGATGTCCGTATATAGACATGTGCATGTACGTGTGTATTAAAATACGTTATGGACACACATGCATTTAAATTTACATGAAATCATACATGTAGATCTACCTGTACATGATGAATATCTGTACTCACCACTCAATCTACATTTTGTATTATCATTACATACGTGTATGAATTGACAGCTAATGCAGAATGACGTCCCTTAGTCTACATGTAAACTTGTCATACCGGTGTCACTAGAGGGCCATGGTGTGCACAAATGAGTGCAAGTTGACGTCAACTGTTGTGGGCTAGATCAAGGTGTTTTTAAACCATATAAGAGACACTATCCATTCAAATATGATCTTCAAAGACAGTATTTATTTTTTTAAAATCAGCATTACACACTTAAAAATAAAAAGTTTTTTTTTTTTTAAATGCACCGGTACTGTGTCATGGTTCTCGATTGTTAAATCCTATCAATTGTTTTAAAAGTTCCAAATTACATAAATCACACAAAATGGCACAATGCTACTATCCTAGTCACATGTTTTTTTTAGTCAGTAAGAACAGCTCCACAATGAAATCAGCTTGTCAGACAAATTTATACAAAAATCTTTCCGATATTAAGATATGTCACGTAGGAGTTGGACTTTGACAACTTATCAAGCTCACGCCATCTTTTGCAACATTGCATGATGGGGCTGTACTTGCCAACTATCACTATCAGAGTAACATGATACTATTGAAACAACGTGCTCTGATTTTACAATTTGACATGTATCCATACGTCAAGTGTTGTCTTGGGAATAATTTCAGTTACATTCAAGCACTCTTCTGCATTATTTTGCATTTTCTTATTAAGCCTCTCCGTCTCTAATTACACTCACATTAATTTTTCATCTTATATCCGATGGTACTACCAAAAAAAATCAGAAAAATTAACAACTGCAGAACGCCTTTCGGATGAGATCAAAAATACACCTGCCCGTTTCATTTCCTGGCAATATCTGGACAGCTGTGATTTTTGAAATTGGCAAGTGCTATCCAATAATGAAACCAGTTTGCTAGAAATTAATGAATTGGTGGTATATAGATTTGATGAAGAAAGATTATTGTTCAAAAAATGGTTAATGCCGAAACATATGCCCAAATTATGCAATTTTAGGCACAAGAATTTATAATTGCCATGCCATGTTTTTTTGAGGAAAAAAAATGTTTTGCCTCTGAAGAACATCTTGTTAAGATCCAAACATCTGGCTGGTAAAACAAATTTGAAAATACTTTTGGGTTAGGTTTTTAACCTTCCGTCAATATAAACAATTATTTTGGGTGTTTGGTCAAAAACTATGGTCTTTAGTCATTAATTAGTTCTATTCTTTCATTGTTTGTTAGGGCGCCAGTGCAAATGACAACCGACAGCCACAGTTTCCAAATATTATGTTTCCGAAATCTCTTGCTGGCGATTCCGCACAAGCAACCAATTAATGGCAGCTCATGTGCCATAAGAGGCAAAAACCCTTTTTAACTAAGAACTGGATATCCAATGATCCGACGTTCAACACGCTCTCAAAAAGTCACAGGTTTGCAACAAAGATTTGTTCTTCATCACAAGATCAAGACAAATTTGAAATTTCCATGTTTTTTATCAAACAAACTATGAAATTCTCTACTTAAAAACACCCATTTTGCAAAGGTACCATCATCAGCAGTGGGGTATTGTCTTAAAGTCATTGTGAGCAAACCTACTCAGTGTACTGCGCTGTCTGCACTTTGCACCTCATGAATATTCATGATGTGCACTGGAGCTTACATTTTCTGTGCACATGCCCTCTGGATTACTGTGTGTGGCATTCAGAATCATACATGTAGGTGTTCAATGCAAAGGTGTAAGCACAAAAGATAGAGGTGCCTGAAAAGTGTGGCTATTCTTTCCTGTACTTGGAACTTGTTTTTAAAATCAATTCATGCTGTCATTAATCCTGCATGTAAATGTACAGACACAGATCCAAACTGTTGAAGGCATACATGTACATGTACATGTACATGTACTTTTTTTACAGTTATATAAAACTAAAGCAAAATGTTCCACAAACTTGTTGAAATGAAAAGTTATTCCTGGTGTTTTCCACAGTCCATGCAGTACGTGGTATCGGCCAGTTTTGTACACCCCTGTATATGGTCACAAGAGAGCAGGTTGATCGAGATTTGTTGTTTTTAGAACTCAGGTTTTGTGATTCAGCTGTCATTAATATTCATGATCAGAGGACTGAACTCTGAATACTAAAGCACTGTACAAACAGCTGGAAAGATTGACTTCTTCTTGCACTGTGAAAGGTGCATTTCTATCATGGATTTTCTCAGCAACCGTGGAACCTTTCAAAGGATCTTTATTGTATCTTTTATTTTAATTCTTTTTCTCATAAACTACACTGGCACTGTATTTTTTTTTTATTCAAGACAGGTATTGTAAAAATCTTTCTTTTTAAATAAATTATGTATAAGATGCATATTCTATCATGGATTTTCTCAGCAACCGTGGAACCTTTCATAGGACATTTATTGTATCTTTTAATTATTTATTTTAATTTTTTTTCTCATAAACTACACTGGCACTGTATTTTTTTAAATTCAAGACAGGTATTGTAAAAATCTTTCTTTGTAAATAAATTATGCGGTGTAAATTCAAAAAAATTCAGAGGGCATAACGATTTGTATACTAAGCAGTTTGGAGCAGTTTTATTCATTTTCATGATGTACAATGTACATGTATACAAATTTTACTTTGGACATCCTAATTAAAATCAATTAGCGTATTTGATGCAAAGGCTTTAGCCTCAGCTCCTCTTGTCACTCCCCCATGCCCCTCCCATGCCATTCTTGTGATACAACAATACATAAGAAGGCTGTTTTGACTTACATTGTAAACGACATTTTATTTTAAAGTTTTGGGAAATCTTGTTCGTGTATCATGTCAGCCACCATTCATTTTTCAAAAAGTGTTTTTATTATAGTGTGTGACTTCACTATTGAACCCCCTCCCCTTATTTTCAAATGATTGTCAATTTTTTTTAAATTTCTTTTTATGATTGTCGTTTGTAGGTCCTACAGAAGTACATGGAGCACGTTGAGAGACTCAAGATGGCAGGCCAGACCGACTCAGTTGGCAGTCCCAGGTTATTCAAGTGAGTCTATATAGGGCTTCCACTGGTTAAAAGTTGTATTAGCCTTGTGCACACCTCATAGAGGGCGCTATTTATGTGATAATTGGGGACGTACAAGTAATACCGAATTATTATCCTTTTTGAAATTAGTAAGATGTTAAGAAAAAGTTTTAAGTTAGTTATTATAAGTTGTTCACAAAAAAAGTGCACACATGGTCCTTGAAATTTCAGTGTAATTTTTCTTTTCTTTGGTGATTTGTTGTTGTGTAGTAAGCCAAGGAAGTAAGCAAATTTCAGGAAGCAAATGTTTGGGTTCACAATTTGAATAGGAGACCCCTAAACTGAACAGTGTCTTTCTGAAATGACATCACAGCAACAACGCCCTCAGTTGTCCAGAAAAGCATGGAGAATTTTTAAATGTTTAAAGGAGTGCACTTTTCAATAAAAATTAACCAAAAAGGGATGTTGATTATTTTTCATACATTTAAGAGGAGTAGAAAGTTGCACAAAATGTCTTCCTAAGAAAAATCACTTCATGGACCCTTTAAGTGTGACAAGTTTTTTCTAATTTAAATAACTAAAGCTTTTTTTCAGAACAATTTTAAAATAAAAAGTGAAACAGCATATTGTTGAACAGCAAGTACCCCTGCAAGATGACGATGAAAATCTTTCATCCACGAACCACGATCTCATGATTAATTTAAACACCATCTCCAAATGTCACTAAAGGCCAAACACTTCTAAGAAAACCATGTGTGAATTTGAGTCAAAACAGCACTTCATTTTTTTCCCAGTACATGTATGTGCAGTCCATGTGCAGCATATATTATTGGACATATTGAAGCATCGTTGCTCTTCTCTGCACTGACCTGGATGAGTCATGATATTTTTTCTGTCCTTGATCTCGTGGCGTGCATATGATGAAATTTGACTTTGCAGGTACGCGTACAAATGTACCAGTACATGTACTGCACATACGTTGCAATAGGCGTGCACACGCAAATACAGTTCAAGTATTGCTTGGAAGGGGATGGAATCAAAAGGATTTGAAGGACGACATACAGTTTTCCAATTTGTCAAAGTCACGTTGGTCTTTCTGTAAACTTGGGGTCACCGTTTTCCTGTCCCTGTTAGGCAGTTTCTTGTCTGGCCTTTTTTTTTAAAGAAAGAGGCAGCCCTTTTTTATGGCCGATGGATTGTTCAATTTTCTCGACTATTTTGCTGATATAAAATTGTGTCTAAAGGAGCCATAATCCTTTCTACATAGCTACAAGTTTGTTGGAAACACATAAAAAGACAGGATATTGACGATATAGGTGCAAAATACTGCAAATGTATGAATAAAAAATTTTTAAAAAGAGGAGGCGTCAGGAAAAAAGGAAGCGGGCGGGGACAAAAAACTGGTTTATTTTTGTAACAATATTGTAAGTTCTAGATGCACTCAGTAATGTCTATTCCACTTACCCGGGGTAGTGTGATAATGTAAAGCACACTACGGTACCTCCCAACAAATGAGAATAGCTTGAACGGTAAAATTAGAAAGTTCTGAGGTAACGGGGACAGGAACAAATGTCACACTTCGACCATAAATTATAGAATGGCCCGCATGGATAAAGCCAGTGCAGCATAGTGTTCATTGAAAAGTTTTTTTTTTTTTTGATGGTTGAAATTTTTTTGGGCTTAAAAAAAGTTTTGTTGAATATCAACATTTTCAGTACAAAAAAATATTCGACAATGCGTACTCTGTGAGGAAGTCATTAAAAAAAAAAAATTGAACAAAAAATATACATTTTAATAATTTGTATTTTATACATGATTTTCTTCCATTTTATGCGTGTATTTAGTGAGAATTGACAGTAAAGTCATGCCTGATCAAATCAGAAATGACAAATTAAATTTACATGTACTTTGTGCAATTTTACGATACATACCGGTATCCTAATGGCTTCCACATGATGTCATAACGATATGAGAAATGATGATACAGTTGGTACAGATCAATAAATTTTCCTCCCACGGCAATTTTGTTACCAAACAATTTTCGTGTAAAGTGATACAGTGTGTTGACCAGTAGGCCTACTAGACTACAAGTGAATTTAAACATGACACTTCCTGTTAAAACGTTCTGTCTCCTGTAATCACAAATGATGTACATGTAATTGGAACATAGTTGTCGTTGTAACATTATGTAAGTCATTAATGTACCAAAAGTTTAAGAATAACCTGGGATTGTTGAAGCATGTGCAATAGGTTTGCTGTTCTGCAGTTATGGACGATTATCTCAACTCTAAAAAATATACTGTCCACACTTGTAGAACCCAGAAAAGAACTCAATGAAATAAGTGCCGATGTTGTGTACTCTCATGCATGGATCTACATGTAATGAGACATGTTATGTTATGTCATAGATTGTGTAATTGGTACAATGTAAATGCGTGATTGATGGATGGATTATTGAGTGATTAATGTCTTCTAAAGGTGTCAGAAGTGGGATGGAGAATTTCAAGAAACATGTATTTGATGTAGGTACATGGGCTATAGGCTTATTTCATGAATGGTTTTAAAGTGACTGATTGCTTGATTGAATGGTTAATGTTGGTGTCAGGAGTGGGATGAGACAGTTTTGATACCGGTACATGTTGCAATATACACAGTTATCTCTTGAGTTGCTTACTGGGATGAATGCTTCCAAACTAGTGTCAGAAGTGGGATTAACAATTTTGACATTTGCAGTTTGCATTTATCTCCAATCTTACAATTGTTTTCATTGTAAAATGTAATGATTGCCTGGTTGGTTGCTAAATTGATTGATTGACTAGTGCCTAAAAATTGGTGTCAGAAGTGGGATCTGTATTGACACGTGTCTTTGATGCCTGTGAGTGCCAACTCTGATGATAACCCATGATTGTTCTTGTTGTTTTCCCCTCCCATTTTCCCTCTCTTTTCTCTCTGCAGATTTTTCTTCCCTTTCTGCATTGTGTTTACAGTTTTTTAGGCGGTTGGCTTTGTTTCATTAGCTTGTGCTAATGCCGCCCAGCTTTTGCAAAAAAATCAAAACCAAAATCGAGGCTAAGTTGAAATTTACAAATCATTTACTCAGTGTTTTGTCCGCACATATGTGGTGGTTGGATTCTTTCTTTCACACTGTGTAGCATTTTTTCATTTCAATCAAAATTGAAATATTCCCCTTTTCATTAGTTGAGTTGCAAATTTGATGACAGCATTGACAGAATTTTCGGTCATATTGTGAGTACAAAAGTGTATGGAAAAAAGTTTTGGTGTTCCCAAATTTTATTGGTGGCAAAGTTGAAAGTGATTTGAATTCTTTCCTTTGACATGTTTGAAAAGTAGGCTTACAGCTGAGGAAAGTTCAAAAGGGAAATATTTTACTTTGAAAACAGCTCTAGAGAAAGAAAATCTGTCCAACGTTTCTGTAATGTTCACATGTTCAGTAGCATACCACAAGCAATATTGTCATTTCAGCTTTAAAGGTGCACTCGCAAAGCTTCTAACACTTTTCTCTTCGCTTAGTGTCCAGTACCATTTCTTTAATACATGTAACCTCATCTGAAATAACAAATAAAGGGTGATTCATTTAAGATTTCACTTCATACCTATACCATCATATTTATTTTGATTTCACTTTTTTTCACCATATTTTTTTTTTAATACCAAAACGGGCTAAACGGCTGTAATTTATTTGAACATGAAGTAAGTTTCTGCATTACAACTTCATGTTTTTTTCATTGGAACTTTTAAGCAATTACAACTGTACTGGAAAACACTGCTAACATGACTAGCACCAGGGGTCGATTTAGAAAAAAAAATTACATGCACAACTGAGATTTTGTAGACCACTAAGTGAGCACGAGTATTCAAATCTTTCTTCATTACTCTGCTGTTAATTTTTATGAAATTAGGAATATAAATAACCTGAGTTATTTCTGGAATGTTCAATTGTGTGCCTTTACTTTTTAAGTTGCATGCGTACTTTAAAACAAGTTTTTCAGGCTCCATCTTGCATGTCACTTTATAGCCATACTTCTCAAGTGCATTTTCAAATAATGACACGCAGAAAGCCTAGATCTCTAGGGGCTAGCGGCTCGGTGCGCAAACAAGAGAGGGCGTTTTTTTCACCAATTCTGATAGCCCAGTGGATGGGACACATAGCGTGTGCGCACTAGTTCGTGTGCGTATAGCGCGAAATATGCACGACTAATTTTACGCTGAATGTGCTCAAAGCAAGTGTCTTCGCGTGAGCATCAGGCGTCGTCAGCAGTGCGTTCAAATGCCTTTCCCAGTGGTCTCCCCCAACTCTCCCTTTCTTACCTGATGAGGGGGGTACTTGTGCACGGAGCCCATATGGGTCATGCTAGGAAATTGGGGTCCAGGAATGATTAATGAATAGCAACATAGCTACAGATATAAGATTTGAGGCTTTGCATGGTGGGGTATCGGTATCGTTTCGGTTTGCGGTAACACCATGTGGTAATAACTACTGCTTAGAAGATATTAGTTCTGAAAAGAACTTGTCCTGCTTATTATCAACTTTGCTAAGTAGTTTTTTGGACTGTTCTTATCAGAACAAAAGCAAAGTTGATAATAAGCAGGACAAGTTCTTTTCAGAACTAATACCGGTATCTTCTAAGCAGTGGTTATTACCACATGGTGTTACCGCAAACCGAAACGATAACATAGCTACAGGTCTACCCAAGATGTCATCTCTTTGCATGGAGCCATTCAGCTTCTTGTTTTGGCAAACCTTCTCTTCAGCAAGTACTAGTTAACTACATGTGTGTCCTGCATGCACCAACAGTTACTTAACCACCTCGTAATTTCATCCCACGAAACTTCAGGGTCATTTTCAGTTCTTACAACTTTGTTTCTCTGCTACTTTCCTCAGCGTAAATGTGTTTCTCGCATGCATCTGCCGGTACACCTAGTAACGACACAGTATGTAACATGCACGATTTGCACGATATTTCTTCATACTGTTTGGACGCATCTACCGGTATTTAACCGGTTCCCTGTCATTTCTCCCATTCTCTCGCAGGTTAAACCTCAACCGTCCCCACTCCCCGATTCTCATGGAGGGGGATGTGAGCGGGGTCACAAACCAAACCGAAACGGCCCAGTCCCTGAACTCTCCCAGTGCACAGCAGAGGAACTTTGTCCCCAACGAGCAAGCCAATAACTCGGACCTCCACCACGAGATCATGACCTCGCCCGACCGGGAGATTCGTGACGGGAAAAAATTGAAGAAGACGCCACAGAAGACAATTGAGACGCAGGCGGGCGTGGATACCAGCAATGCTGCCACAGGTAATGGTTGTAAGGTCAAAGGTCAGGTCAAAGGTTAGAAATCATCAGAATTTACATGTAATTTAAACAAAGACTTGGTTAATCTTTGTATTACTATTGGCCTTAAGGAGAGTTTTACATATCGAAGTCAGGCTTACAAAGCATTCCTAAGCAACACTTTATGCTGAGAACATCCGTAAAATTGGGCCATTGTCACCAATTTTGGGAGTATGAGCATAACCACATGTGTTCTCTAATCGACCAATCACTAGGTTCACTGTGTTGACCAAAAACAGCTGTCATTTTGTACACAGTGGGCGGGGCTTAATGATCCGGCTATTAACTATGTCCTTTTTTATATCAGGTAAATGTTAATTCTAATTTCTTTTTTTCAGTCACAAGTCCACAGCAGGATAATCGTACGATGAATCCTGAGCTAGCCGCCATTGTTGACAGCACACCGGAGTTGAATGACAAGAGGGCAAAGAGAATCAACATAGCCAGCAGTCAAGGGTAAATATCGCATCAATGTGCCGAAAACCTCAAAGTGTGTCTATCTTTTAAAAAAAAAACGCTAGGGGTCTCATTTTATTGAGCTTCCTTTAACTCATGTTGTATTAATTTTTTCCGAAAGAATCTTGAAAAGCTAAAGTAATTAGGCAAGGTAGTTTGGGCGGTGTGGGGACCGATTGGTTAAAGTTTTGCTGTAGCTGAAAAACAGAAACTGTTAAACCCCTCCCCCCTTGTGTGCCCCTCCCATTTCGTGTGTGGTTCCCCCCCCCCTCTCTCTCAGAATTTGGGGAGGACAATCATTTATTTTTTAATACTTATGCCCAGAGATGCCACTTTTCCGGTTTTAACCGGAATTCCGGTTTTTAAAAAAAATCTCACAAAATTCCGTTTTTTCCGGCCGTCAAATTATCAGAAAAAGAGAAGAAAAACTGTGGATATGCGTTGATTTTTACCTCGATTTAGTACATTTAGGCGCACGCATGGCACAACGTTGTTCGTTGAATTAGTCTTAAAAACAGTCTTTGTGTATGTTGTTGCCAAGCCTGCATGGGATACAAGGGGCCAACGTACTTGCACGCAGTATATAACGGCGCCTCGCGCGTGCTTCACCGCGTGCGGGCGTGTTGTGTGCTAAGCATACATAGCATTCAGCCTGGAAATCAAGTCTATCATTTCAGCTATCGGTGGTTTCCGATCGCAGTGATATATGTGAATACAAAAAATGCGGGTACCAACCATGTTTTCGTTGAGCGCATCGCATAGTGCAAGGATCATGTACACCGACAGCAGTGTTGCGGAATCATGCACGTTTCGTTTCGAATATTACGTTGGAAACTCGGGTAGGCAGAATAAATATTAGGAATATGGAAAAAGTCAAAGTGATTTTACGAACCAACAGCTTTAAAGGCCATAGAAGCAAAATGAAAAAATAAACAGAACTTGGCTTGGCTAACAACAGTACAAGATAAAGATGACAACGAGGACTTTGTGTCGGACACGGACATGACCATGATGACGGAGTTGATTTCTCCATGCTTTTTCACACACACAAAAGTTCCATTTTTTCAAGCAGCCGTTCCGGTTTTTTTTCAAGCAGACCCAGTTCCGTTTTTTTTCAAGCAGACCCTGTGGCATCTCTGTATGCCATTGAGTACCCCCCCCCAGTCCTGAAAAAGAGTAACCCCTCTCTCCCCAGTGCCCTTTGCAGACTGTACTCGGGTTACACCTTTGACTGTTACTCGGCAAATAATATGTGGAAAGCAGAATACGGCTTAGAACTTGCAATAGACCTTTGTCATGCTGCCACCATTTCAGTCATGTTCCCTGTATCCAATAACAGTACTGAATGATAATGTTTTTTTTGTGCAAAAAGAAAACCAGACTATTTTTCCTTCCATCCTCGCTTTGGTTACGTTGTTGAATAGGAATAAATCAAGATGGCCGCAACATGATAATGGTCTATTACAGAATTCTCCATTTTCATTCTTGGTTACAGGGAGAGTTACTCTACAATTTTTGATGAGCTGGATCCATCGTTGATTTCAGAGATGGACGAAGGAGCAGGCATTACAGGTAAAACCAAGACTCCGCCGCACATATCCGATTCATTTCAAACTGAAATCTTACACGAGGAACCGGCATTCAACCCTGAGTTTCATAAACAAGAGAACATGATTTCCAAAGAGTTGATTCAAATGTTCAGGGATGAAACGTCATTATTTGCATTGTGTCAGTGCATCGTTTCAAAGAATCCAATTGCATTTTGGATGACTTCTTCTTTCTGTTTTACTTTTTTTTTCTTCCAGTTCGTAACCTGTTCATATTCTTTTACTGATTGATCATACTAATTGTCACTTTCACTTCTCGCTTACTAATTCTAATGAAAACGATACTTGATATCTACCATTGTCAACCGTTGTTGAATGCATTTGAAAAACAAGGTTATATGTGTTTACATAAATAAATAAGTATAAAGCACTCAGTTTATTAGCCAAAACATTTCAAAATGGCAGCCATCTTGAAGTAAAGTTTGTCTACATGTGTGGTATTCAAATGCAACGTTTGAAGGAAAACTTTTTCTCAACTCTAAATTTTTTTTTGTCTTCGCATCAAATTCTTACTCAATAGTCGGTAGACTAGCTTGCCCCCTCGTCAAAGCCTTTGCCCAATCAGTGAAAAGGAAACAAGACAAGATGGCTACCAGACAAGCCTCAGTGGAGTTACTTGGCTACGGCTTGAAATTACACACAAGTCTATGTGAAGTGGCTGCAGCCGCTACCATAGACTCAGGTGTAATTTCAAGCCATTGCCAAGTAATTCGGACACAACCTATGAATTGGGTATTTAGTGGCTGTGGCTTTAAGATTTTTTGTTGATTAACTACAGTGAATACATGTACTGTTTCAGACATAGCCGTAGTTAATATTTGCCATTTCCATTGTCTGAATGTCTTGGTTGTTGGTTGTCTAACCCTGCATATAGCCATTGAAGACTATCTGCTCACACAATTCAAACTCTCTACTGATTCCATGCATGCCTTTCAAACCGCAGTGGATCCATCCGAGTTCTCGGGTATGTATACTAACACAACTAATGATACTCATATAATTGGAAATTTAATAACAGCTGAGGCCAAGTTCGCGCAAGGACTATAGTTGACCAATGGTTAACCATAGTCTGCCTAACGTTTGCCCGAACTCTGTCTAGTCGACGGTGGTTGACTATGCTAGTCGACTATTTGGAACAAGCCTACTGGGGCTGGTTGCATCGCTGGTAACCAATAGCCGCGCGCATTCATAAGGCACAGCAGGGAGCCAGGATCCAGAAATTTTGCGATGACATTTTGACCAGCCTTTGACTGGAGACGTTCGCGCGTTGCCATCAGTGCGCAGGCGTAAGGTATGTCACAAATCAACCACTAGTCGACTAATGATCCTTGCCCGAACTTGGCCTAACATATTGGACATTTTTACTGTCTACTGCCCTCTAGTGTCCAAAGTTTGCCATGGCTGTAATTTTTTTGAGGGGGTTTAATTTTTTTGTAATTTTTGTGGCGTTAAGTTGCGTTTTTAAATTCCTTTATTTTTGTTTGAATGCACTGTTATTGTACAGTTTGTCTGAATAATACAACATCAAACATCAACATAGCCATCAATTTTAGACATTTCTTGAAATTTTCTTAGTTTGTAATCTGAGATATTTGAACTTTTTTTTTGATTGCATGACACTGAAGTGATCTCAAAAAGTGAATGCGAAAATATTGTGGAGATATGTAAGGAACTGCGAACCAATTTAAAATCAAAAAGTTTCTCATGTTTTGATTTTTGTTATTTCTGTAACAAAAATTTGTGGGTTTGTTTCGCAACATTTCGTTTAGTTTCAATATAATTTGTTTTGTTGTACATGTAACATAGTTCTCACAAATCCCAACACATTTTCAGTTCTTGTAAAAAAATTGCTCAATGTATATTCTTTCTTTTCAATTTTTGGTCGTATTTTTTTAATTCCTATTTTACCACATGAAGATGATAGTGAAGAAAGTGATGTATCATATGGTTTTGATGGTAATTCCCTTTCCTGTCTGTTCTTTCTTTTAACCCTGATGTTTTCATGCACTCCTTGTTGGGTTCTTGGTTTCTGTCACTCGGACTTTCATTTGAGATGGTTTTGGGTCTGAAACCTTCCTAATTTTGTTTTGAAACCGTTCTTTCTTTGGAGCTTGAAGGGGTCAGCATGTAAAATATATTATCGGCTCAATATTGCGTGCGAGTATACTCCAGAGGAGGTTTCTGCAGTGTACAGGAAGATGATGATATTTTGGTGGTCCTAAGGGGAAATTTGAAGGGGAAAAAGTTCAAAAAAAATAATGCCATCTTGAATGAATGTTCCTCGAATTAATTCAATGTGGGTGTTTTGCTTTTTGCTCATTTTAACGTTAACAGTGGCCTTTCTGTGCGGCGGACAAAAAAGGAGGGCGCTATTTCAAATGAGTAATTTGGGTGAATACAAAAGATTTTACCCACTCAAAATAATGCCGTCCTGTCGTGTCCGCCATACATGTATCTCAAAAAAAAAAAAGCTAATGCCTGTCACATTGCTAATGATATATGATGAGGTGATTATAGATGTGACTTGCCTGGTCACATTGTATTGCTGGATTGCCCATGAAGATAGCATGATTTGGACCTTGTCGGTAGCAGGTCTGGGAAAAAGGTGGTTGGGTTTTAAAATATGTGTCTGAATCTTTTCAGACATACATTTGTACATGTATTTCAGGTGGTGTTTCCTACATTTTAAGAAGGACTCCTCAGGGTTTTAACACTTTCTTTTACAAATTGTCAAAATGTTACTGGGTGATATTCTTAATCAATTCACAAGGTTGTAAACACAACTGATCTGCAGTACATTAAGGATCGGTAATTTGGGACTTTTTTTCCTGAATTGGTTAGGCTCAGTGCAAGCATGGCAGTGCATGGAACAACATGCGCGCACAGTGCACACACACTGCACAGTAGTCGGTAAACTTGGACTGTTTCACGTTCCGCATGTGCTCTTTGCATGATTGCACTGTGGTGGAAGGGGGTTGATTGAAAAGTATGG
Source organism: Patiria pectinifera (assembly GCA_029964075.1). NCBI lineage: Eukaryota > Metazoa > Echinodermata > Asteroidea > Valvatida > Asterinidae > Patiria > Patiria pectinifera. The sequence goes on from CM057135.1 coordinate 29,360,601, forward strand.
TTTGCGTTAAACAGGATGAAAGACCACATTTTTGAAGACATTAGCACAAAGTTTTTGTAGTAATTATCTTTGAGAAATTTAGTCAATCTGGAACTTAAGATAGAACTGCCTTGCTCACAAGTGACTGTGTGTCAGTCAGTCAGACAGTTAGTGAGGAACACTAGTCTGGCCCCTCTGGGACCAGCACACACAAAATGGGCTTGGAGATGGGTGGGTACCAGACTTCACTATGTAGTGTCACTCAGCAGTGCTAAGCCGCGTCCGAATTGCTCGGCTACGGCTTGAATTAACACACAAGTCTATGGTAGCGGCTGCAGCCGCTTCCCATCGACTCGTGCGTAATATCCAGCCGTAGCCAAGTAATTCAGACTCGCCCTACTTGGATGAAACTTGAATGACGAATGAATTCACTTTTTTGTTTAAATCTAACCATGCATTTTGCTGTGCTCTTTCTCTCCCCCACTCGCCCGTTTCCACCTTTAACCGCTGCATCATCCTCTATATATATTAACAGTCATGTCGCCAGATAATTTCTACGGTAAGACCTCGGACGAACGCCGATGCGTTCAAGTGTCTTGTGTTTGTGGACAGTGCATGCTGTGAATTTGACAAAAAATGAACACCACAAAATCGGCCTCGACTCCAAGAATTAAAAAAGTAGAATTTGTAACAAACAAAATATTGCTTAAATGTTATGTGTGTGTATGTGCAGAACAGTGTACATTCATAATAGTTCATATGAACTTACTAGCTTCCTATAAATTTGTTTTTCTTTCCTTTTTTTTCAATTTGTTTTATTTTCGTCATTTCCTTTTTGAATAAATGTGAAAGAAACAGTAACCACAAATGAATCTAGAACTCGGTAACAAAAGGTAACAGGAAATATAACTACAGTCCAACACCCATTGTCATAAAAGTTCATCAAATATTCCTGAATAGTCCATGTTTAATTTCTTTAAACAAACAGAATTCTGCCTTCATTAAAAAAAAAAATGTAATTATTCGTACAGGAAAAAAAACAAATATTCTCACTCCAAGCAAAAAAAAATATTTTTTCTGCTCTTTTTCCATTTCATCAACACATTTCCTAAAAAATAAATAAAAATCTTTCTAAAACCACAACTCATGGCATTTTCAGTTCCCAACAGAAAGAGCAAAGGAGTGTTTTGACTGAAAATATTTTGCGAACAGATCCCACGAATTTGAAGGGGAAAAAAAAGAGAACAAATTTGAGCAATAGGAAGCATTAGCATCGTGGTCCTCTGTGTTAGGTTAGGCCACTTTACATGTAACAAGAAAATAATGCTGTCCACATATTTGTGGATCCTACTCTGTGTGTATATTTCTGTATGTAATTCTTCCGTACAAGTGTTTTCCTGTCCACGTTAAAGTGAATTTGTGACCATAATCACTGCAATGTGCATCATGTATAACTATAAGTAGTCATATGGATATTTGTTTTAATTCTGATGGTCAGTGGAGGAGTGTTTTCCTTGTAAATGTTCTATATTTTGAACTACAGTGTATGTAGCCAATTTGTTTGTGTGTGTGTGTGAGTTTGTCTTACAGTCGCTATGTGGACATGTGAACAAAAGATGTCCACATAATGCAGGTTGTGTTGACGTTATGTGGACTAAGCCGTGTCCACGTTACGTTCCCCCCTCTCTGGAAAACAGGTTTAGAGGCATTTTTGGGTTAGGGTTATCCGTCACATAATGAAGAGAAACATTCAAGGAAATAAAAAAATGAAAAAAAATTGGGGTTGAAAGAGTTTTCACAGTTTAAGTAAAGTTATTTTTTGTACCGAGTTTTCTTAACTACACGAAAACAAAGGAATGTCCACATAGCGTATGTAAAACAAACATGCGTGTGTGTGTGTGTTTTATAAGCCAAAACAATGTCGGTGAAATCCTGTGAATCTGTTTGCAAAGTTTTTGCAACTCTCTTGTATCTATTTGTGATTTGAGAACATTCTAGCCATAGAGAGCATTTGTAAGTAATTTTGCCAGTGCTGGTAGAATTTTAAATGAACCCGTAGTTTTTCCCTGTCAATATTAATTACACCATAATTCTTTTTCTCATGAGATGACTTTCATTCAACCACATCATGTGCTAGTGAACCTCCTGGACCCCTATTTATTTGTACAGCTTGTTGTGTCTTGATTTGCGTAATTTGGAATCGAGGTTTGCTCTACAGCAGCTGAGATTCATACAAATATTGTTTTGGTTCGTCTAGGTATGGGGAAGGAAGTGGAAAACATCCTGATGGAAAACTCCGAGCTCCGGGCAACAAAGTGAGTCTTCTGATGAACTCTGACATCATTAGTAAACATTATTCGGGGTTCATAATTATTCATAACATTAGTGAAGATTATGCAGCTTCATGGTTATTATTCATATTCAAGAGACAGGCCCATTATTTGAAGGATGCAAGTTCATTGCAGGATACTCTTCAGTAGCCAAATGTACTCCTGAATGGAGAGAAGCAAGGGGGAGTAAAGTATCCTTCCCAAGGACACAACATGAGGGCAAGCGGGTTGATTCGAACCCCTGACTCTCTGATCATGAGTCCTAAACCCTAACCACACTCCCGTTCCATCAAAAACAGTCAGGGAGTGAAAACCCAGTCTTACCTGGGTGGGATTGGAACCCTATTCGCAGAGTTGGAAGGTGAGGAACGCATCCCTGAATCCAATAATTTATTTCTGATCTTTTTTTATTAGGAATGCTCTAAACGTAGTCAAGGATGACCTGATTGCTACGGTGGACGAGCTCAAATCTGAGATAGAAGTCCAGCGCCAGGAGATTAATGGTGTCAAGACCACCAAAGGAAGACTGAGTCTGCGAATCACAGAGCTGGAAGAAGAAATCAAAAAGTAAGTCCAATAAGAACCCCTCCCTGTAAAAGGAGGGTCCCATTGGGTACGCTGAAGGGACTCGGGACTTCTGGCGAGTTTTACTCAAGTTTGACTCAGACTTGCTCTTATTTATGTGGAGATATTAAAAACCATTCATGCTGAATGTCGAGACGACATCATAGATTATCGCTGGCTGGTCTAAATCTATTTTGCTGTTTTGTTATTTATGTGTACCTCAGACTGAGGGAGGAGAATGACAAAGTCGCGGCTGTGGACGAGGACGAAGGGGTGCCCATGGCTCAGCGGAAACGCTTCACCCGCGTCGAGATGGCCAGAGTCCTGATGGAGAGGAATCAATACAAGGAACGATTGATGGAGCTACAGGAGGCAGTACGGTGGACGGAAATGATCAGGTAGGGATGTGAACCTCGACCCTACCTCATACACTACCTCCGTGAAACCGATCCCTGAACTCCTCCCTCCCCCTTCCTTTTCTTCGCCCACCCTGCCGCCACACACAACTAGAGGTACGAAAGACAGCACGGTGTACTGAAGATCAGATAGGGTTGTAAAGCCAACCCCAACACCCGCTCCTCTCCACTAAACTAGCCTCCCCTTTTGTCCCCTCCCCTTTTGTCCCCCCCCCCTTTTGTCCCCCGTCCCCTCCCCTTCTTCGGTCTACAGAAGTAGGACATCATATGTGATGCGATCAAGCTAAACGGGTCGTTTGTCGCCCCTGGTTAATTTTTTTTTATTACAGATTTGAAAAAAGCACAATCTCAGCATTACCGCTGTGAAAACTGCATGCTGATAACCATCTTTAGTTAAAACATTATGGAAGTCGGAACACCAAGAGATGTGATGAAGTGATGTGATGAAGTGGCCCTATTTTGGCCTGTATCTCCAAATGAAAATTCCCGACAAACGACTCATGTAGCTTGATCGCATCACATATTTTTGTGCCCCTGTGGGTGTGTTTCTTTAATGTTCAGGGCGCTCCATTCTTTGAGGCTTTGGCAAGCTAGCCCCAAAATCTTTTACTTGTAAGAATTTAAAGGGAATGTACATCATTGGCTTATGCTTTAATTTTCAGAAATGAACTATTTGAGGGGTTAGTGTAATAGATCAAATTATTGTTACACTGACATGTTTGAAGTTTTGTTTTCGAAAATGCTGGAAAAACCAAGAAAAACAAAAATGTTCAAGTAGTCTGGTTCCCTGACTCCACTGAAGATGAAATGGATCAATTTACAGATGCCGGAAAATTGTACGCTAAGGGAACCAGTCTAGCTTACCTGCACCCATTCATGAACATAAAACCAATTAGCAAACCAAATTGGACTGAAAAAAATGGTAAATTTGGAGCAGTAGTGAAAAATGGTTAAGTTTTTCCTACGGTGGTCGGCCGACCACCGTTGGAAATGTAAACAAAAATACAATTTTCTTGAAAATGACTTCACACCAGGTGCCATAATTTTACAGGATGCTTTAGACTGTCATTTTCCAACATCCTGTAAGGTATTTCGTAAAAACTTGATCATTTTATTTTTCGATGTTTGCAAATGTTGTGTTTTCCCTTTAATAGTATCAAAAAATATACCTTGTGTGTTTAAATTCTTTGCAGAGCTACCAGGGAGCATCCATCCTTTGAAGGCAAGAAGAACAAGTCAACAATCTGGAAGTTGTAAGTCTTGATATTTCATTTGATGTGTTGTTGTTTATTTATAAGCTACAAACCCTCTTATAACATGCAATGACAATTTAGAAATCATTAAAAATATTATTCCGCAATTCAAAAATTTTTCATTGCGGATGATTTTCAATCCTATAGTATAACATGCAGTCACAAATTAGAAATCATTACAAAAACCTTTCAGCAATTCAGTCATCTGATTTTTCTTTGCCAATTATTTTTCCTTTTCCCCAGTTTCAGCAACCTGTTCAGCACTACCCCGGCAGCCCCACAGAGAAGACCCAGCCCCCATCACGGCAACATCCGCTACAACGCCCCGACGTCCAGCGTCACTCCGTCCGGCAAGCAGCGCAGCCAGACCATCGCCTCCCTGGACAACAGAACACGGGCATTCGAGTTCCTTGAGGACGGGTGAGTGTTAAACCTCCAATACTTAAACCACAAACCGCTGTATAAACGCTCAGTGCATGAACAAATGAGGGCGCTAAACAAGAAAAGAGTTGCCTAACAAGAAGTGAAGGCACCCAATACTTCACTTGTTCACATTCATTTTGTGCAATGTTAGAAGGCCAAAAAAAAAAGTCTCCGGTTTCTTGTATGCGCCCGCGTCGCCGTAGCCATGCGTGTCGGCAAAATGAAAAAGTTTTTTTTCAATAAAAGATGATGTCTCAAAACCGCCAAACTCACTGGTTTGACTGGAATCCTGCTGCTGCACAATTTTAACGTGTTTTTAGATGGGGTTATGATCGAGAATAAGCTTTATGTGGCCTCTCCGGACTCCCATATATTTGCACTAAGTTTAGTCCGGCACCATTTGCAGTCATCAGCCGACATTTGAAGCAAAAAAAAAACAGGTAAAAAAAAAAAAAAAAAGCCGCGTCGCCGCACCACTTTTTGGGCAAGCTCCATACCAGAAACCTGAGACTTTTTTTTTTGGCCTAATGTCGGCATTGTCTTCTTCCAGTTTTGTTGTTGTTGTTGTTGTTGTTGTTTGTTTTTTCTCCTCCCCTGTCCTGTTAGGAAATTCTGCACAAGCGTCAGCTTCTTGCAAATGCCTCCATGCCTTCTGTTATATATTGCTATATTCATTTATCAATATTTCCTTTGTATCACATTTTTGAAAATATGAAAATAATTGTTCCACTGAGCTGAACTGGAGTTGTTTTTAATTAAATCAGCCACAGTGCTCTTCCAAAGTGTAGTCTTAGTATTTTTCTTAAACATACATCACTGTTCTGGCTTGTCACTAGCAGCTCATGAACAAAGCGACAACAAATTAGGACATTGCCGACACAAAGCTGGGAATTTCAATCTGTAGAACCCCTTGCCATATTCTGATGGTCAAAGGTCCAAATCCCACTCCATTCAGTTTCTTTGTTCGTTGTTAATTGTTACATCAAAATATTGCCGCATCGTCCCACAGTGACCCACGGAGCAACAAGGACAAACGAGAGCAGTACAAGAAAGTCAAGGCCCATGTACGGCAGGACGACGGCCGAGTGCAAGCCTACGGATGGAGCCTGCCGGCTAAGCTGCCTAGCCCACCCAAGGGCCCTGCTCAACAGACGGGGAATCTGTTAGGGGTACCTGTCCCGGTGTTCTGTCGACCGCTGACAGAGAAAGAACCAGGAACAAAGGTTAGTGGAAGAGGTCCGTTCGAGCTACATTTGAGAGAGGCTCCTTAAGACATTTTCCTATAGAGTCAGCCTGCCTAAAGCCGCCATCAGGTCGACCTGCGATTTGCTTGCACTGCGAAGGAACAATCGGCATCAAGCACGCTCAGGTCACAAAACTGAGAAATTGTGATATTATTGTGGAACAAGTAGCATCTCGAACACAGAATAATCACAACCGTGCTAACGTCACCCATGACGTGACGACGATTCACAATAAAATTAGATGATCCAGATGCACGCATGACATCATTACTTCACACAGGGCGACTGTGATTGATTCTTACCTGTCAGAAACACGTTCTGGAGCGGGGCAGAAGTTGAAATTTTTCTTCTTTGCGACTGTTAATTTTCTTTAGCCTCCACTGATGCCGATTGTCTTAATGTCGTCGCAGTTACACTAAGGTCACAAAAAAATTAAATTGGCAACTGATGTGTTCCTGGAGGTCGTAGCTCAGACGCAGCTGTGTCATCGCAAGGTTGACCTTGGGCAGCTTAAGGATCCAACTTTGGGGATTTCCTCCCAAATTTGGTTTGATTTCCTTTTCTACTAGGCACGGTTGTTTATTCTGATGTAAAGATTGCAACCAGTTTCTGAGTCGTGATCGTTGAAACTGTTTTCTTTTTCCTATTATCCCAGATCTGGTGTGCGGCAGGGGTGAATCTGACAGGCGGTCGTACCAGGGACGGTGGCTCCATAGTTGGGGCCAGCGTGTTCTACTCCAACAGTGCCCCGGACCAGCCAATCAGGAAGGAGAGATCGGACTCGGAGCTGAACAGACTGGATGACGAAATCACAGTGAGTCAAGATCCATTGACAATTAGAAATTAACATCATGTATAATTATAAATTGATCAAAAGCCATTAGGCTCATGTCTGAATTTAATTTGGGCGATTCACAATGCAGTGCGCCACCTAGAGTTTGCCACGGAGAGTTCATTTTTTGAGGTGCATTGTGGGAGACAGTCGACAAATTTGTAGCGCATGACATTTTAAACTGTTCTTTGTTCTGGTCAGTAGTTTCGTAAGCGTATGATTCAAGTATCGGTTTGCCCTTTTCTTTTCTTTTTATCAATATGGTGTTTTTGTAAGGCGGCAGAACGCTATCTTTTTATCAATATGGTGTTTTTGTAAGGCGGCAGAACGCTATGCCCCAATCTGTAACAAATTTGCTCAAGTTGTCTACTGACACTCATTCCAATGGGCCATGTTTTGTCGACCGTAAACTTCAAAAATGGACTCTCCATGCCAAACTCTTGGTGGCGCACTGCACTGTGAATCGCTCAAATTATCCAAGTTGTCATTATATTCATTCCAATTTCAAGTTGCCATATATACTTGCTAAACAATTTCAGACATTGAGCTTTCGTTTTCACTTCAAATTCTTTCAAAAAAACACTCCCTACACTTTCAGTGGTCAAAAATTGGAATGTCATGGCCTAGTGGAGTGTCATGGCCTAGCGGGTAAGAACACCAGACTCATGCTGGTGTGGGTTCGAGCCCGGACAGACACTTGTGCCCTTAAGCAAGGCACTTAACCATTATTGCTTCGTCATTCGGACGGGACATAAAGCCGTAGGTCCCTTGTGTTCCATAATACACGTTAAAGAACCCAGTAGACTTATCGCTAAGAGAAGGGTTCGCCCCGGTGTTTCTGGCAGTGCGATTATCTTCAGCCATGAAGTCTGCACTTGTAAGGAAAAAAAAATTCTCCGAAGTCTTTCTTTTTCTTTTATTTAATTTTTTTTAAATATTTTTTTGTTTCCCAGCAACAACAGAAAGCGATCTGCGACAGCAAGAAGAACCAGCTCTCTTCCCTCGTCTGGATATGCTCCACAACCAAAGACATGAGTAAAGTGACGGTGATCGATGCCAACCAGCCCCAGGTCCTGCTGGACGCTTTCCCTGTCAAGAACCCCCACATTCTCTGCATTGCTAGTGTCCCAGGTACAAAAAACCCTCAATATTATTTTTCGTCATTTGTTTGAAGAAGAAAACCAAGCAGTCCTAAAAGAAAAAAGTTCCCAAAGCTCAAATCTTTGGAGAGAAGACGATGAAGGATTCACAAGAATTTGCGCTTCTTACTCGGTGAACTTTGAGATGACATCTTGTCAAGGTTTTTTTTTAATTTATTTTAGGTCATTTGTTGAATTTTTTCAAAAATTTGCTTTTTTTTGTAAACAAAATTACTAAAAATGGGTTCTTAATGGTTAATCAGATTCCAACAAATTGTTAAGCCTCCTAGATATTTTCTTTCAAAAGCTGTATCCAGTACTATATTTTTTTTATTATTTATTTTCCATCTGCTAATCTCAATAAGTTTAGACGTTCAGTCAGAGAGTCCGAGCGTTGAAGATCTGATTGATTGTCTTTTTTGTAAACAGGAGCGATGGAGAGTGACTATCCTTCCGAGGACATAGAAGCGGCCGATGACACGGCATCGGTCAACTCGGTCACTAGTAACGGCAGCGACAGTGGCTTTGGTAACATCACATTGGTGACGGTCAGCGTTCCCGTCACGCCCAGGAGCGCAACGCCGTCATCTGAAAAGGGTAAAAAACATGCTTTGTTTTGGGGACTAGGGGGCAATTTTGTGAAGCTTTTTATCCCCCTGGCTTTCAAGCCAGACAGGGGGATATTGCTTTGATTGACTTGTGATTGTCTTGTAATGACTTGTGATGACTTGTGATGACCTGAGATGACTTACGTGCATGATGACTGATGATAACCTTTGATTGACTTGTGATTGTCTTGTGATGACTTGTGATTGTCTTGTGATGACTTGTGATGACTTGTGATTGTCTTGTGATGACTTGTGATTGACTCCTGATGACTTGAGATGACTTACATGTATGATGACTGATGATAACCTTTGATGACTTGTGATTGACTTGTGATTGTCTTGTGATGACTTGTGATTGTCTTGTGATGACTTGTGATGACTTGTGATGACTAGTGATTGACTCCTGATGACTTGAGATGACTAGTGATTGACTTGTGATGACTAGTGATTGACTCCTGATGACTTGAGATGACTTACATGTATGATGACTGATGATAACCTTTGATTGACTTGTGATTGTCTTGTGATGACTTGTGATGACTTGTGATTGTCTTGTGTTGACTTGTGATGACTTGTGATGGACTTGTGATTGTCTTGTGATGACTTGTGATTGTCTTGTGATAACCTGTGTTGTCTTATGACAGATGTTTGATTGACTGGTGATTAACGATGACTATTAATAACACTGTGTACATTCAACAGGCGATGGCACCCACGGAGAGGAAGGCACTGAATTCAAAGCGGAGGTCAGCGATGCCAAGTTCTCAAACATCGCCTCAGTTGAGGACGCGGAACAATCCATCACCAAGGCAGCCACCACGGCCCCCTCAGCAGACACCGTCGGCATGGAGGGACTCGTCAGAGACGAACACTTCGGCCGAGGAAACTCCACCTCCAGCACAGAGTCAGGTACTTCCAAAGACTTGTGTTCAAGGCTTGAGACGTTAAATCCTGGTTCCTGGTAACAAATCCGAGTCTAAGCCTGAGCACCCCCTCCCAAAGAAAAAAAAAATAATGAAGACAAATAGCTGGGACACCAGATCATCAAATATGTATTTTGATTTGCACTGAATTTGAGTCTAAACGAGTCATACAACTATTGTGCTTTATAGTATCCTGGTCAGTCTGTTCAAGTGACGGGGAATGAATTACCCATTTCGGCACAGGCCATATACAGTATGCTTTCCTTGACCACAAATGTTTGTGGTCGTAAGATATTTCTCCTAAAACTTTCGACTAATCTCAAGGAAAAAGTACCGCTTTGTATGTAGATTCCTACAGGAGTTTATTCAATCTACGGCTTGTTAACCTAGTTTCATTCATAATTTATAGAACTATAAAACTTCAAGACCAGAGCAAATTTGTAGATACAAAAGTATCGAACAAACAAATTTAAAAAGGAACAAAACATGATGACTAAATTTTATTAACTATATTTCAAGTCTCAAAATCCCCAAGCAACACACACGTGGCATGTTATCGGCTACAAATCATTCATAGCTATGAAAAATCTATAATTCATAAATACCTCAGACAGTTTAGCTATTCCTATTGGTCGAGAGCCCATCACGTGGCCGGTCTTAAACGGATGATAAAGACATGGCTAGCTGGTCTTAAACACTTTTCCAGTGTCATAATAAAATGTGGACTCCTAAAAATCCAGTGCCTCTTACCGTTTCATTGGTTGAACGTAAACAATCCTCACGTAGGCATGCGCAACACTACCAGCGAGTCAGAATTTTACAGTTCTAAATTCAAAACGCAACGCCCCAGGTGCGTTGTGCGCGACATCGCGCAGAACACGCTACGCGCGCGTCAATCTCCATAAAAGGGTTGTTTACATCTTACTCGCCAGCTGAACACTCCATTATTTTGCTGAAGGGATGTTTCAAAAAGCATGAAGTGAACTTGTTGAATAAAATCGGGATTTTTTGAACAAATTATTTGATTTTTTTTACCGAAAAAGGTATTTATGAATGGGAATAAATATGTGCTCGGTCGGTATTTATCACTCTGTTTAAGACCACTTAGAGTCTGGGTGCTGATAATTACCCTCGCCTCCGGCTCGGGTAATTATCAGCACCCAGACTCTAAGTGGTCTTAAACAGAGTGATAAAAACCTCCGGAGCACACATTTATTCCCTAAGTAAAATGTATGGCATATGATTCTTAGGGTACTGATCCTGACCACATTGTATCTCAGAGCATTCAGGTGACCCTCTGGGAGTGACCAACGACCCCATCCCATTGGAGATACTGAGACACCGGTCAAGCACGGCCGGGGCCAGCGATCTCTTGAAGGACGGCCTGTCAGCCGCGCCCACTGAAAACGACGTCATGCATGAAGAGTTTGAGAAGATGACGAGCATCAAGCCGACCATGTGGATGGGAGGGCAGGACGGATGGTATGTGGGGGTCTGTCACTATGTGTGGCACAGTGTCTATGCCACTGTGTGCTTAAAGGGAATATACAACATTTGCAAACATCGAAAAATAAAACTACCAAGTTTTTACGAAATACCTTACTAGGGTGTTGGTAAATGACAGTCTAAAGCACCCTGTAAAATTATGGCACCTGGCGTGAAGTCATTTTCAAGAAAATGGTATTTTTGTATACATTTCCAACAGTGGTCGGCCGACCACCGTTGGAAAAAACTTAACTATTTTTCAACTACTGCTCCAAATTTACCATTTTTTTTTTCAGTCCAAATTTTGTTTGCTATTGGTTACATGTTCATGAACGGGTGCAGGCCAGCAAGACTGGTTCCCGTACCTTACAATTTTCCAGCATCTATAAATTGATCCATTTTATCTTTAGAGGAGTCAGGGAGCCAGACTAATTGAACATCTTTGTTTTTCTTGGTTTTTCCAGCATTTTCGAACAGAAAACTTCAAACATGTCAGTGTAACAATATTTGATCTATTATACTAACCCCTCAAATAATTCATTTCTGAAAATTTACAGCAAAAGCCAATGACGTACATTCCCTTTAATAGTTGTGTTAGCCCAGGGGTGTAGGGTGGATGGTCTGTGGGGGTTTGTCACCCGGTGTAGCTCTGTGTGTGTCATGGTGTGCTTAACATGGTGTCTTACGAGGGTGTGGGATGGATGTTTGTTACCACGTCTGTCATGGGCTGTGTGAGTATGTGGTCCTTGTTTGTGTCTAGCCAGCAGTGTGGCTAGGAGCTCTGGGGTGCGTTTTGGCGGTCATAACCAAGAATTGGTTCGGTGGTTTCTTGTCGGTGAATTTCTTCGGCAATTTTAATTGGGTTAGAATTAAGCGTGATCATGTAGTACTCAAATCCCCAAAACAATTAACCAAAGAGAAACCACCGAACCAATTCTTGGTTATGACCGCCAAAACGCGCCCCTGTATGCTGTGGTATATATGTTGCATTCTGTAATTCTTGTCCCACTTTTGTTTATTTCTTGAATCCAGTCTGTACGTGCATTCGGCCGTCTCTCAGTGGAGGAGGTGTCTACACTCGATCAAACTCAAGGACTCAATCTTATCAATTGTGTAAGTATATCAAAATTGTTGTCAAACCGTCTGTCAAAATTGCCTTTCGCAGCCTGGAAGTTTTTGCTTTTGTTATTTGGAACCTAGAAATGTTTGGTTGGATTAGTGGTATAAGGCAGAGAGCAGGCAGTTCATTTTGTGAGAGCACTGGTATAGGATCTTGGAGGTCCCAGGTTCACATCCTGCTTCAGTCGCTTGGCTTTGTTCATCTATAAATTGAAGATTTTTACTTTCTATGTTTTTGTCGTTTTTAGGCACACCAAGGGCCGTGTTCTTGCAGCGCTGGCCAACGGCACGATAGCAGTCTTCCACAGATCCACAGGTCAGTAAGGTCAAGCTGTTGTGTTTGCTGCCCTCTATTGTCTGAAAGTTGGACAGTGTCTAATGCAGCAAATAGTAGTCAACAAATATCAATTAATCGTTTGTGCTGCCCTCTATAGGATAATAGTTGTATAGTTTCTAATATGGTAAATATGCAGGAAGGGTCCTTTTGAGCAACAGAAAACAAGAAATTTGCTAGTGGCCCATGAAAAGATTTCCTGAACAAAGAAAATAACCAAGGAAACTGACCAACATAGGTCCTGATATCTTGGTATTTTCCAAAGGTTTTCACATGATTGAAAAGATGCGTGCCGTGTGTTTTTAAAAAATGATATTATATTTTTCTCCTAACAAATGTTCAATTTGTATGTTTTGTTTTAATGGAAAAAAAATCAAATTTACTGTAAGTCCGATTTTGGGCTAGTGCTGATATTAAAATCCGGATTTTTTTAAAATTCAGTTTGAATTCTGTTATCCGGTTTGAATTTTGCAAACCAGCTACTCGAAACCATTCCAAAAAAATTAAAACATTTTGTGACACAAGTTAAAAATACAACTGGAATGTTCCCCAAATTGTAACTGCATTCACCCGTCATCGGTGCTGTGCTCTTGTGTTCAGGAATAGCCAGCCCATTGGACTGATTTGAGAGTTCCCTCCCATTTCTGATAAAATTACTGTTTTTGTAAAGTCCCAGCTATCATGATTTCCCAAACTACCCATCCAGTATGGAGGGCAAACTGACCGACAGTTCCTGCCCAGATTTTCATGACATCCAAGCCCCAACTCAAAATAGCACAGGGAATACATTTTAAATTCCCCTGTTTCTTTCTTTAACTTGAAAAACAATCATTTGCTGTTTCTCTTCATAGATGGTCAATGGGACGTGAACAATTATCACCTACTGGACTTGGGCCGTCCTCAATACTCCATACGATGCATGGTCCTAGTGTATGACAGGATCTGGTGTGGTCTCAGGAACAAAGTGCACGTCATACACCCACAGACGCTCAAAGTCGAGGTAAAGCCAATCTTCAAAATTTATATAATTGAAAAAAAATATCGGCAGCTAACAAGAAAGTTACTTCTTGAGAATTGTTTTGTGTAGTGTAATTTCTAATGTTATTTCGTGGCATTGAGGTCATACCAGAGAAGTTTTTTGGTTGTTGTCTCTTTTGATATTAAGCCAACTCGAGTCTCTTTGCATAAAAGGTGATCAACGTCAGTGTGGTCAAGTTTGTTCGTATGGATGTCAATTGAAAATGCCAATGCCTGCTTACCAGTATTCGAGAAGTCGGTGGTCAAAACCTGATGCCAATGCCAGTTAGAACATACTAGGACATCCTAAACAAAATAATTGTCGAGTGGTTAAGACTTCTGCACTGGAAAATTGGAGGTACTTAGTGTTTCCCCCACCATGGCAATGCTGCCAGATTTTCTCACAGGTTATCTACTGAGTCAGAGGCTAAAACTCCTTCATCAAAATTGTCTCAAAGTAACGTATGTGTTCTTTGATTTATTTTCTATCTTGACAGCGATCGTTTGATGCTCACCCTCGTAAGGAGAGCCAGGTCCGACAGCTAGCCTGGCAAGGCGACGGAGTCTGGGTGTCCATCAGGCTAGACAGCACACTGCGTCTGTACCATGCACATACGTACCAACACCTCCAAGACGTGGATGTTGATCCTTACGTCAGTAAAATGCTGGGTGAGTCAATTTGAGGTTTGCAGAACTTAAATGCGACCTCTAGCCACAAAATGAGCTTACGGAAATTGCCATTTTGCAGTACAGTGGGGCAAAGCCAAAATGTGAAGGGTCAGTTGATTTTTTGTTTCCAGGTGAACCTTAATCTGTAAGTCCTGTGCTACAATTCTCCATTTTTTTGGTACTGTTAAACGCCTTTAAAACCTATTTCATCTTGTGTTTATGTCTTGACTGTGCATTCACTGTAACACAACTGCAAGATTTTTAAATGTCTTTTTCTCAAGAATCGGTTTTACCACTTCAAGTAAGTTGGTGGTCCACATTTCCGTTACTGAACTCAGCACCCCTTAATGCTGTATACCATTGGAACGCTCTTGCTCTGCAGAATCCAGATATATCAATATCACCGTTTTTAAAAATTCAGACTTTAAGCTCATTTTGTAATGACAAGTCACAAATGTGCTTTTGTGACACTTGAAACCAAACTCTCAAAGCGCTTCACAATTAGTACCCTGTTCATCAGGTCATAAGCCTATTTTCTGCATAAGCTCGAGATCTGGTCAATCTGGTCCTTACCCACACAGGTACCCATCTAAATTCCTGGGTTTAGAGAAGCAGCTGTGGTAAAGTGTCCTGCCCAAGAACACAAGCATGAAGATAATGATTGACATCAATATGAAATGTTGACAGCGTATTTATCTTTGGTTTTCAGGCACGGGAAAGCTGGGTTTCTCCTTTGTACGCACCACTGCCCTGATGATAGCCTGCAACCGGCTATGGGTGGGTACCGGCAACGGCGTCATCATCTCCATACCGCTAACAGAAAGTACGTTGGTCCGAAAACAGACCATTCTTTATATTTTATTTTTGTGTGTCACATAATTTTGCTGAGTTTATTCTTTACTCAGAAGTAGAACTGATCGAGGTTTTTGATTCACCTAGTTACAACTCATGTAATAATAATATATATTACCCTGGATTGGACATTTGGGAGACATCCCCATAAACTTCTGTACAAAATTTTTCAAACTTAAATGTGCCCTAACCCAATATTCCCTTGTCCTTTTTCCACGAATTTGGTATGTTCACTGATTAGACCACAAGCAACAAATATAACCTAATTGCGACAATAAAATTGTGCCTCTAAAGGGGGCTGTGATAATGACCGATGTCTCCCATTGTGCAAAGAAATTATGATAACGTGTCTCCTTAGTGGTACCTTTACACTAATATGGATTTATATATTTGGCCAATGAAAACATTCAAAACGGCTCCCGGGAGAGTATACAGCCCAATGCTACCATTTTGGCAAAACTGGCTAAATCAAACACATAACCATCTTCACCCTCACAGGTACCCATTCACTCCTTTGTGGGGAGAAGAAATGATCAGGAAGAACAGTTCTTTAATAACTGATTGGGCTACCCTGGTTAAATAAGACGAAATAATTAACCAGTTAACGCCGGAGGACGTGTAACACGATCTGGCATTGTACATTCGCAGGGGCGAATGATGGGTTTAATCGTCAAGCTTTTTCTGAGTCTCGGGCAGTGGAAGTGTATGTATACACGTCTGTCGTAGCAAATATCGCTCTGTGGCAGGGCCTCGGAGTGTTGCAAGAATATGAATTACGAACCAATATAAAGTGAGAATTGTAGTACAAATATTGTACAAGTGATTCTCGAGAGTCAGCATTTTAGGTGTTTGACTTATATATTTTGCCTTTTTCAAAAATGGTGTTTTCGGGCCAAAAATAATCCCACCATCAAGTGGTTAAATAAGACGAAAAAATTGCATCAAATTGTCTTGCCCAAGGACACATACACCGCGACCTCAGGCTGGACTCGAACCCACAACCTGCAGAAATACCCTCAAGACCATGAGTTCAGCTGCAGCACTCCAATCATTCTAAAATCTAAGTCATGATTTATACAAGGTTTGTAAATTGATGATGTTTTCTCCCGTCATCCAGCGACTAAGCCTACTCCAACAGGCGGCAGTCGGCCAGGTGGCGTCATCAGGGTCTACTCAGACAGCAAGACAGACAACGTCCGGCCGGGTAACGTCATACCGTTCTGCAGCATCACGCAGGCCCAACTGTCCTTCCACGGTCACAGGGATGCCGTCAAGTTCTTTGTGGCCATACCGGGTAAGAAATAACCACCTCTTCTCCACCAAAATTACTTTCTTAAGTTGATAAATCATGAAATATAAACATTCAATTTTATTATAAGTTAATTGTACCGTGCTCAGCAAACACCGAGTGCTCATTAGGACCGCGAAACTATTCCCTGGTTTCGAAAAATGGTTTATTTACAAGTGCATTTTAAAGGTAATGTACATCATTTGCAAACATTAAAATTCAAAACTACCAAATTATTATAAAATAGCTTACTTGACTGTAAGTAAATAATAGTCTCAAGCATCCTAGGAAATCAGAGCGCCTGGTTTGCTGTCATTTTCAAGAAAAGTGGAATTTTGTATCATTTTCCAAGGATGGTTTGGCCGAACCATCGTTGAAAAATAACGGCATTTTTCAAATACTGCCCCTAATCGACCAAACTTACTTAGTCCACATTTTGTTTGCAATCGGTTACATATCTGTGAACGGGAGCTAGTCTGGTTCCCTGACCTGACAATTCCCTGACGTCTATAAATTGTTCCATTTTGTCTGAAGCATCGGGTCGGGGAAACAGACTACAAGAACATTGTTGGGTTTTTTCCTTCATTTTTTTTTTCGGCATCCATGAACACAAAACTTTTAACAGGTCAGTGGAACGATCTTTGTTATAAAATACCAACCCCCAAATCCATCCATTTCTGAAAATCATAGCAAAAGCAATTGTTGTATATTACCTTGAATGTACTTTTAATTTCACTGACATGTTTCAGAAAGTAAAACATTTATCCCAGAACCTTGTTGTTCTGCAGGCACAGCAGGTGGCATGACCACGTCCAACTCCAGTTCCGCGTTAGACGTCGCCCAGAGCAAGACGGCCATGGATAAAGGAGCTATCAAGAACATGTTGGTCATGAGTGGAGGGGAGGGGTACATCGACTTCAGAGCAGGTCAGTCACAAGAGGTTCCCTGTAACGACCTTTCAGGCCTACCAATCAAACAGTGTGCATTGACCAATCAGGTCATGACTTTTTGTAGCTAGGTCAAACTCAGTCTCAAGCACTGTGAGATATGCACAAACAAAGCTGGGCAGGTCTTATGTCGAAATCTAGAACGGTCCATTATCAGGCGTGAATATGTGGGAACGTCGTACATTGCTTTGCCTAGTTCCCAGTTCTATGTTCTCCAAACGAAATGGTTCATTAGTCTGAAGTACTGAACGGAAACATTTAGCGGGCGACACAAATTTGTGTACAAGTGAACAGATGTTTTCGTCCACTGACATAATGCTGCTTGTTCCACTTTTTGCTGTCTTTACGTACACCATCAGTGGAAAAAATGAAAGTGAAAGGTGACATTTAGTTCAATACCATTTTTTTCCAGCACCCATTGTCAGCTGAGTATCTATCAATAAAAACACTACAGGTGTGTGAACATTTAAATTCAAAGTTGGCCAAATGTACTGAGCATCACTGACGTTGCAAATACCTTGAATATGGGGTGTTGTCCCTTGAAACACTGTTTCACTGCTTCAGACTACCAGTAGCAACCCAGGAACACGGAATAGGAAAAATTGGACTGCCAACATAGAGCCGGTTAGGGCCCGTCTCAGTTCATATCCGGGACAATTTCCAGACAAGTTGCCAGTAGAATCATTCACTTTGTCGAGAAGAAGCTCTGCATTTGTCCCGGACATGTTCCGGGGAGATTTTCATTAGCAACTGCTTGACTCACCGACACTGATAACTTCATTGCAGGAAGATTGCAAGGAAGTTGTTCAAAATCGTGTAACCTTTACTCGACGCAACGTGTCCGGAGCTCGTCCCGGATACGAGTTGAAATAGGCCCTAAGCTTAGTTAGTTGAGTGTTCATAGAGTGTTCCAGCAGTCACGGGTTCAAATCCCACTCCAGTCACATCTCTCTGCTGGACTCAAAATTAAACATGGTTTCTTCTTGAGTTGTTGACTCATTCTTGGTTTTGGTTTTATCTGTAGGTGACGGAGACGACGAGGATGAAAGCACAGCCAGCAACAACTACGGCGATGATCTGACCAACTCGTCCCGCGCCGCTCGGAACGAGAGGAGTCACCTGATCGTCTGGCAGGTGTCGGGGGTCGCAGAGTAAAGCCACGCCCACCCCGCGCACCCAAGAAAAATGGGCGGAGCTCAAACCATGACAACAAGAAAGGCCAATTGAAGAACTGTGCTGATTTACAGCAAAGACCGCCCTCAGCCTCGTGCACGGAGCTGATGAAACTAAGCTGATAATCTTTAAAAAATTGAAGAATTTGTGGGATAAAATGAAATCATTCCCTTACAATCACTATTTTGCAAGTCGAGCTAAGGGCATGCTTACGTAACTGCAAGTTTGTTGAGTGTTATAGTGATTCAGCAGTAAAGCTAGTCTGTTTCAAGCAGCATGTGAAGCCTTGTCTGAAGAAGTGCCATGCTGCCGTGGGAAAAGACTAGCCATCTACCTGTCGTTACGTCCTCCCCTGTCTGTCCGTCAGCCCATTTGCCTATCTATCTCTGTCCATGTTAGTGGCCAGTATGTCCGTGCTCATGTTGTTAAAAAAAAGAACATGTTCTGTTAGTTTCAAAATTTGATGTTTTAAACTAGAGTCTTGCCTGCATGCTGCTACCAATGCTTGTACATAGTGCAGTCTCTGTAAATATGACCATGTTTTAGTCTGCAAATTGATTTCTCTACAAATTTGTTTTTTTTTATGATTGATGAAAATCAGTATTAACTGCCAGATATCTAAAAATTAAAGTTTACTCCTACAAGTAGCATTGACACTATTTGAATGGTAAGTTGACATTTTCTGCATAAAACATTTTAAAGTAGGACCAGGTACACGCCTCTTGTCACTAGCTTCAACTTCAACTACTAAGTGGGCAGACTAAGTTAAAAGAAAAAAAAAGAGGAAAACGGAGGTCTTTTCCAAAACTAAACTGTAGTTAAAGGCGCGTAGAAACATTTGCCATTTCCTGGAAACGTACATCTACCAATTTAAGGAGAAAATCCTTGCTCAAAGTGAAGATAGGACTGGCACTAAATACCCTGTGAAATTATTCGGCCTGAAATGGTATCACTTCGAAGAAAACAATCATTAAAGGTGGTTAAAAAAAAAATTGCCATCGGGCATAGTTTTTTATATGTGCATTAGCACATACAGTTACGAGAAAACCCCAAAAAATGAACATAAGTTTTCTCCATTTTCTCCACTGAGCTGAAATTCAACAGGTTATTTAAGATTTCCAGCAATTGTTTTGCTTCCAACGAAAAAAAAATGCACAAAAAAGGAAATGGTCCTACGTACAGTTTAAAACATGCTTATTTGTACTAACTGCTACTTTAGTGTAAAGATCCACTAGACGTAGATCTGATCCAGTTAGCCACACCCCCTTGATGTTTTGACCAATCCCTGCTGTGGTTGGAACAGTTAGCCCCGCCCCCATAATGTTTCGACCAATCACTACTGTGGTTGGAACATTTTTGGGTTTTTTTTGGCTCACCCTGTACATTTAATCATACTATAGTTCAACGATTGCTCCATGTTTAAAGCCAAAGAATTTCTCAAGAAACTCAACGCTCTTGGCTGAGTTACATGGACTGCACTGACCACCTGTCAGACTTACAGGTTTTGAGGTGTTGGGTTACCAGCCACCTGCGCAACATAACCCCTGTGAGCAAAGTACCAGTCAGATGTCAAGGCGCCAGCTGAAATGGAACGTCATCCCCCTCGTCCATTACGTCAAATGTGAAATTGATACGTAATCTGAGCCAACGTTTGACTTTCCATCAGCCGGAGATTTAATAATGACAGTAGACTGATGTTGAGGCCTTGCCCAATCAGAGAAGTAGTAGAAGTCATGTGACACGGTCTGGTTACAATTGTCATTCGCCACAGTTATATGTGGCAAAAGTTCAGCAGTCTGGTACCAGGCTGTTGTTCAATGAGCCATTTGCATGATTTGCCCCATAGTCCAGTGAGCATACTAATTTAGGTACATATATATTGATTTAGCCACGGTACTTAATAAACTATTCTTCTGTTTTGTTCTGATTTTCTTTTTCCTACAGTTTATCAAATCTAAACCTGAGAGTCAGAGTTAAGTGTTAAACAAAAAAAACAAAACCTTGCTGTAGGCCAAAGATGATGAAAAACAGTAAAATTGAAAGGATGCTTTATTATATGACAGCGAGTTTTCCGTTTCCCCCTCCTTAAAGTAGTAAATATGTCATAATCACCAATGCATATTATTATAGAAACTACCTTAAATTTATAAGCAGTTTATTAATATTGTACATGTAGATACAGATTATTATCCTGTTTTTATTTAAAACGTGTCCGCGGGAATCAATTTTGTATGAAATATGAAACTTGTGCAATGATATTATTATAAAATATGTTTGAAAGGGGATAGGCTGGGTGACCAAGTAGCGACTCAATGCAGTGAACTGAAGTTTTAATTGGTTCAACGATTGGTCCGTGTTTTTCTTTTTAAGTTCAAGTATTTAAGTCACATATCAAGGACCCCTAATAATTTTTTTCATTTTTTATTTGGGCAGAAGGCTATCTCATGATATATCTGTGATGTGTGTTCATGCGTAATTGTTCAAAGTTATCAAAAACAAAACAAAAAACAAACAAAGTGACAATGATAAAATTCCATCTTATAAAAGTGACAATGAAATACAGGCGTTTGCATTGTACCTTGTCTTTGGAAATATTTTGTGCTCTGCTCTGCTTAATGATTCAAAATGGGGTGGTCAGAATTTCGATGTAAATTAGTACTGTTCATTGTTGAGCTCAATTTTCCCTTGGAAAGTGCATTTGAAACAAAGTAAAATCAGCGATAATGTGTCTGTTGTCTGTGGTAAGGAACTTTGTCATTCTGAAACAAATCAGAAAGTTAACAATATCGATGTTGTTAAGATTAGACTGTTGAATTTGAATTTAAAAATTGTGAATACATTTTTTATTTATTTTTTATTATTTCGTGGTTAACGGATTTGAGTTGTAAATTGTAACTACTAACGCAAAGTATTGCATTTAAATGCTGTATATATATCTGGCTTGAAAATATTAATTTGAGAAACAAAATAGAGGTGTTTTAAAATTGTCCCGAGACTAATTTTCTTTTGACTTATACTTTTGCTAGATAGACTAATTCATTCTTATTTCTAATCTATATAGTTTTAAACCGGTTTATTAGTGAATTCTTAAGATTTTTATTAGCGTAGGGGTTAATTTCTTAAACTTTTAAGCATGATGGGAAATCTTGCTTAGTATGTTTCACTGATTACTAGTCAAAATTGTCCTAAAGTACATAACGGTTTGCTGAACGTCAGCTAATTTTCCTGCTAACCAGATATACATGCTCAGCATAATTTTCAACATTGCACTTAATGACCCCTAACTGTTAGTAACCCTTTTAATTTGAGTGGCTTGTTTTCATTCATGTGTTATTGAATAAACAACGAGCATTTAACTGTAATCTACATGTTTTATTCCAGTGGCATTTTTTTTGGCAGTATTTATTTTTTCGTTTGTGTTTTTAAAGAAGAGAGGGTTTAAATCGTCCTGCTAGAGTTCTTAACACCCCCCTCCCATAGTCTGAGTATCACCCGTTATCCACGGGGCCCTGTCTCCGATATAGACTACCCCTCCACACTGCCCCTCCCACGAAAAAAAATGAAAAGTGAAACATGACGAGATATAAAACATGAACAAAATAAAAGTTTATTCTCAACTCTTTTAAAGCCTCCATGTCCCAAAGCAATTTACCAGAGCGTCTATTTTATGGCCCATCTTATAATTCTATACCCTCCATTTAACGGGAGTAATTTATTTGAAATTTGAATAATAATCGCAATAGTCGGAGCAGGTAGGGCACAACGGAGCGAGTGGGCGTCTGTCATGTAGTCAGTCAGGAGTCTTCAATTTGTTGGCGTCTCTCTCAGACTCTTTTCCATCGCCGAACGGGTATTTTTTCCTCCAGGGGACGGAGGCGATCAGTGGGGGCCGACTTATGGAGCTCTTTTCCAGGGTCATTTGGAGGCCACAAAGTATCACATAATGGAAGGGAAAGCATCCTTTGCGCAAGTGTGTTATGCCTAAGGATGATTTGAACTTAGACAATGAATTTTTTTTAAACTATTTTTCAAATGATTAAAAACTGCTAGGCTGCATACTGGCATGGATAATTTGAAATACAGCCTGAAAAAGATGCAAATCAAAATAGGGGGACTGACATTTCGACCTTAGAGTCTTTCTCAAAAGCCAAAAAGCATAGTAATACGGAAACTTTTAATATTAAACATAATTTTAAACATTAAACATTAAAAAAAATAATAATAATGGAGCTAAACGAATTGTTCTGAGATCACAGATTTGTGAGCGAAAAATTGTGAACAAAAAATTGCACCCCCTCCCCCGGCATGATGTCTTGAAATAAGACCTTGAAATAAGTAGTTTTAAATAGACGCTTTCCCGGGCCGACAAAGGCAGAAGCAGCAATACAACAGTGAAGGGTCCTTGTTTTTAAAAAGCCACAAATCAAATGATTGAACATGCAGATTTTTAGATCTTATTTCCGTTTACGGCAACAAAAAAGTTCTTTTGTAGTTGTCCAGTATAATGCTCAATGCTAGCTCCGGATCCGGCATCTAACATTAATTTTTCATGATGCCCCGAATCGTCAAAGTTATAAATAAATAGTTTGGGCTACTCCCGTTATCCTATTATAGCCCAAGTGGGCGTGAAGAGTGAACGTTAACGGGAGAGACACCGTGTGGAGCACAATCACGCGCTTTCTAGAGGCCAAAACGCCCTCTCTATGCGAAGACGATAGAACTGCCAGCTAGCCAACCAACAACACGCGTACACCATCCGTGCAGAACGGCCCACAATCACGGGGTTGCTAGACTAGGTTCTGGGCACGAAATGCAACTTTTCTGCCGTTCAGACCAGGAGGTTTAGTCGGCCGGAGCTACAGGGAGCAAAATGCATCCTCACGGGACTCTAGCTGACATGCCAGTGGATGCCTACGACCGCTGCATCATCGAGGGTTTAGCGTGTGGTCCAGGAAGGCGGAACTACTGAAGTAAAGGTATGGGACCGGCTGTACACTTTTTAGGCCCCACCACACGAAGGGACACACCGACCTTTTTTTGTCGACATTGGACTCGAACGCTGGCGACCAGGTCGTGTGTAGGTGGTGACCGAGTTTCACAATGATTATTGCGGGTTTGGGCTGGGCTATGTCGTGTTTATTTGTCAATGACAAACCACAAACGAAGGATCTTTTTAGCATGTTGAAATGTGAATCTGAGTTTTATTATGGCTAAGTTGTGTTGCTTGCTTTACATGTATGAGACTGGTCTGAAAAATTCCTGAATAAATGCTTCAATATTTTCCCTGCTAAATTTGACTTTTTAGGACATACTATCGCTTTCTGATGATTGAAGGGTCATTGCAGGGAAAAATTAGTGATGGCCATCTGTGGAATTGTTTCCCCATATACATGTATGCTACAAACTACTGCATTTTGTATTTGGGTGTGATAACAAATACTAAAAAATACTACAAAACAAGTGCTACCCGGTATGCCCACTAAAATATGCTAGTACTAGTACAGTTAGGCCTACATGTACTACATTTAGTTAAAAAATTTCAGAAAAGGGTAAAATTCTGCCAACCGGACACCACTTACCTGCCGCCAAACATCCAAATTTTCACCTCACCTTGTGATTTCAACCAAGAGGAATCCAGGAAAGAGTGGACATGCGAAAAAAAATTGGTAAAAATGTGTTTTTGGAGCACATTTTGCACGCACATGTAGTGTAGATCTGAGTTGAAGCAGCCGGTCAAAACTGATTGAAGTGTCTGGAACAGCGGTAGTTATACGCATGACATCGATAACCATGACGTCGCATGAGACGTCGCATGAGCCGGCCAATGATAGTGCAATACGTCATTATGAATATTTATTTTCTCATGAATATTTAGTTTATTTCAATGGATACTTCAAATACGTCCAAAGATTGATCATTGCAACAGCGATCGTGCGCGGCCTAGCGGTTAAGAGACTCGTGTATCAAGCAAGCGTCCGAGGTTCGAATCTCGATGAAGTGAGCGACTGATTGATAAATAGAAATTAAGGAAAGGACGGGGTGAGAGTAGAGGAGGGAAAGTGGAGGGAATAACCATAAAAGAGGTAACTTTTGGCGCTAGAAAATTAATTGAAAAAAGTGGTGTCCGGATAGCAGAATTTTTCCGGAATAGGGGTGAAGTACTTTTTTCCCTTTATTTTGTGACACATCCGCAACAACTGCGTGGGGGATTTTCCCAACAATTACCCTTTGAGAGGATAAGTTTATGATAGCTTGTAATTTGATTGTCAACTCACCCATCCAATTTATTGTCCCTTCACAATGCATGGAAAAAAATATGACTTGTCAGTTCACGGAGGAAAATATCGATTTCAGGAAATAATTTAATTTTTTTACATTTTGCAATCACTGAAGTCACTGTACCATGCAATGCTCTTTCATCCATTTTTTTTCATACAGATGTATTGTCACTTTCAATAAGTTCACTTCCACAAAAAAAATATTTGCAAAATTGATCATTCACCTTTTGTGAAGTTTATCAAAACTATGAATACTGTTTTGGAATATGTTGTTCACAGAAAAACCTGGCTTACAAGCCTTACATTTATGTACCGGTATCTCCCAATCAATTTAAAAAAAAAACGGTTGCTTAAAGCGATAGCAGAAACGGAATTTATTTTCAGACAGGCATAAAAATCCTATTTTAGAGAAAACTTTGAATGTCACTTAAAAAGTGTACCGGTATGGCCAATTTCAGAATTCTTCATCGCTAATTGGAAAACATTCAATTACATGTAATGCATTTACTTAAATTATATGATTGGAACTGTGATTCAATGTTAAAGGGGCTATGCCATACCTACCGGTTGTCCGTGGCTGAACTGCAGCCATAGAGCTATGCACACATCTTTCAAATGGAGTGTGGTCGCTGTGCATAACCTTTAATGATTAACTGGTAATTTACACTGGTATGTTTGTTTTTCTTTCCCTACCTGTATGTACGTTTAAGAAATCAACTGATTAAATAATCATCGCAGCTAAGGAGAATAAACATATTAAAGTGAATAATAAACAATCGAATGAATATATTCAGTGACTGGTTTACTGATAAGCTTGAGGTACGCATACTGAACGGGTGCCGGGGGAATGCCATTTTTAGATTATTTAAATTGTTCTTCGACCATGCACGCACAAATTGTCACCAACATGCACACAATTTTTTTTTACCGTTCCCTCCAATCATGGCCGCACCCAGCTCGACTTAAGCTGTGACTGCGTGATGGAACGAGTTGTTACTTACAATGTACTGCCCTCGTAAGTTTTGTGATTTACGACAGCAGCAGATAACGGTCAGCTTGTTTAATTCAGAATTTATTTATAAATGATACAGAGGGCGGCGGCTTTAGGCCTCTAGACGTCTTGACAGCACAGGCTCGCCAGGGCTGATGAGTGATGGAAGTTGGCCTGTCGACTGCAGCTGGCTTAAAATGTGGAGGGGACAGCTTCAGGCCTTTGAAACAGATAAAACAAAAAATAGTAAAATTTGTTGCCGAAATTTGAGCTAAACTTAAAGATTCGCCAAAAGGAGACAGGTTTGAATTATGGAAGTTTGGTCGGCAGAAACCATCACTGATTACAGTAGCTTGTCGGATTACTACTATTGAGCTTCAACCCCATACACAGAGCATGTTTGCGGCTCTAAGAGGTGAACGATTACATTACCCCTGTGTGGATATTCCAAGGGACCCGACGAAATGTCAGAACTGACATCAACAACTGCAGTCAAGGCTGGGCCGCTCGGGCTGGATTGTGAAATGAGGACAATTCCAAATAGCCGCAATGCTATTGGGACATTCCCGGTCTGGTGACATTTGCACAAGTCCTCCGCCGTCATATTACACTGCAGTGCAACATGCCAACAATTGGAATTGGATTATCGAGGCGGCGATCTAAAAAGCTTGATGCTTGCACATCCAAAATTGCGTGGTGCTGAAACTGATGCCATTAATGGACATCTCCCGCTTTAGAGTGTTCTTTTGCCTTCTGTTTCTTTTTCCTTGTAACGCTCATCTACCCTTTCCCTTCCTGATAATTCAACATTCACCGGGGGTTTGTAATATTTTGCACAATTGACAAAGGTAGAGCCATGGGGTAAGATACCCTTTGAAAGTTACAAAATGTGCTATTTGCTTCCTGCATTGGAAAGAATTGAGTTGGATTCATAAAAGTACTTGTAAAAATGCTGAGGGATTTAGGGTTAACCACATATAATTGTTGTGTGTGTTTGCTTTACAATGCGTGGCTGTTTATATTTTAACTTGATTTCATTTTAATTTCTCCACAGTCTCCAGATGGTTCTGAAATGAATCTGCACAGCTAAATTGAACTAAAAAAACTTCATCATGGCCGGCAACGCAAGCGACATTGAAGTCCATTTCAACCCCAACGCTGACGAAACCCCAGTGGAGGTGACCCTGCGGCGGCGCAGCTCCGAGAACAGCCGCAGCAAGACCCGGACCCTGTGCCCTAAGCTCTTTGAGCGGGCCTCGGGCAGCTGGTGGAACCCCAAGTTTGACTCCAGCATCATCGAGGAGCAGTTTCAGTACAACTCCTTCTCCCAGATCCGCCGGCGATTCCGCTATGCCCTTTACTACATCCTGGCTGCCTGCGTGGTCTGGCTGATCTATCTCCCAGTTCAGACCACTTACACTGTCAGCAGTCAGGGTGATGAACTCTGCTTTGAGGATGGCAGCCGCGCGACATGGATCATGTTTGAGTTAGCCGTAGCCTGTCTCCTAGTCCTCTGCATCATCCTTCTGGTCTTCACTGTCTCTCATCACTACAAGAGGCACTTCCAGAAGATCTCCGGTGTGCTATGTCTTTGTCTTTGCGGACTTACTCTCCTCACCTTTGCTTCACATAGCTCATCCAGTAACAGTTACCCTATGAGCAGTGTGGCCACATTTGCCGTGTGCATTGAGACGATTCTCATGATGTACACCATGTTCCCCATGCCCTACCTGTACACCGTCATCCCCATGTTGATGTTTTCCGTGGCCTATGAACTGCTCTACTTCGTGTACGTGGACCCAGCAAACGCAAATCGAAGCATCACTGGCGAGGTCTTCACAAAACTCTGCCTTCATATCTGCGTGCACCTGATGGGTACCCACGTCTTCTTCATGTCCCAGGTGCGCTCCCGCAACACCTTCATGAAGATTGGGCAAGCGGTCAGCGCCCGCCATCAACACCAGATTGAGAAGCAGCTCAAAGAGACCACCATCCGCTCCTTGATGCCTGACTCCATCGCCCAAAAGCTTCTCCTAGAGAAAGGACGCAACGATGGAATCTTCCGACCTTTCTACATGGACCTCATGGAAGACGTCAGCATCCTCTTCGCCGACATTGCAGGCTTCACCCGCATGAGTGCCAACAAGAGTGCCGATACTCTTGTAGGCCTTCTCAACAACCTCTTTGGGAGGTTTGACATCCTTTGCTTAGATCACTATTGCGAGAAGATCTGCACTCTTGGCGATTGCTACTACTGTGTCTCGGGCTGCCCTGAGCCCCGTCCAGACCATGCCGAATGCTGCGTCGACATGGGCCTGAGCATGATAGAGGCCATCAAGGACTTCTGCCAGGACACTGGTGAAAAGGTCAACATGCGTGTCGGTGTCCACACCGGCAAAGTTCTCTGTGGCATCATCGGCAAGAGCCGCTACAAGTTTGATGTCTGGTCCAACGACGTGACCATGGCCAATAAGATGGAAGCGTCTGGCATCCCGGGCAAGGTGCACGTCTCAGCAGTGACTGCCGAGTTCCTAGGCGACAAGTACATCATGGAAGAGAGTAGACAAGATCGTCAGACTGTATTTCTTGGTAAGTTGTCCATTCTATAGATGCTTCTTATTTGTTCCATTAGTTGTTTTTTCTTTTCTGGTTTTGTTTTCTCTCATGAAAGGAAAGGGAGAAAGAGGTTTTGTGTGGTTATTACATTCAAAGGAAATTCTTTGTGTTGCTCTTTTCGCAGTCTTGAACTGCGTGGCATGACTGCAGTGTTCTTTGCTTAATTTTGTGTTCTCTGCGAATATTTTAATCCTATATTTATTTCTAAGGTGTTGTCAGTCGACTCCCAGCTTCAGGTAGTCTCCAAAACGTCTGTAGTACCATTAACATTTTGTAAACTGTAGTACTCGAAAACAGGTACATGTATGCAAACCAATCTTTCAGTTTTGCAGGTACATGTACAAGTGGCAAATTTCTTTCCTTTTTGCCACTTATATCTGTTTCTTTGTTTGCATTCTCCTCATCCTAAAACTAATTGACCTCCATTTAAGAATTAAAAGCAGGAAGCAGGCCTACATGTTTGACTGTAGGCCAACAAACATCCCTCGGGGACTTGTGAAGTGGCTGCAAAATCCAATTGACCCGATGTGGATATGTGTGTTTGCATCAAAGTTTACGGAAAAAAGAATTGGGAATTACCGTAGACCGAGAAAAATATAAGGGTCCACTGTACTAATTCAAGCCCCATTGAAAACAGTGTAAAATCAACAAAGTTCAGGGCCAAGTAACATGCAAGCCAACATCACTGGGGTTTCTGAAACAAAAATTAAATGATTGTCTTGTCTTTCATCTTTTCATTTCTTTTCAATTTTACGTACATTAGCCAATTACATTTTTACGTACATTAGCCAATTACATTTTTAAATATTCACACCCAAATAAAATCACCTCCCGAAAAGTGATAGCTCCCGAGCCTGCATGTAGCCATTTTAAGAGTGGCACCCTTCCACTTTCACAGGCAAATAGGACCCATTTTTTCATCCGTGATTTTATCAAGCCCGCCCTCAGATGGAAGCCCCAAAACCCGGGAGTTGATCCTTGGGTATATTTAAACAATTCCACCGTTTTTAAAGCCAAACGGTCTCCGTTTTTAAAAGAAATTGTGGGGGCACTTTTTATGCTAATCAGCTGGCGTAGAAATTCTCGCTTGAATTAGTTCAGTGCACCCATAAGACATTGCTACCTGTAGATGTTAATGGGCTCCATAGGCAAGTACCCCCTCAACGGTAAGAAAGGGAGAGTTGGGGGAGACCACTTAGAGGAACATTCAAACGCATTGAAAATGGCACCTGACGCTCGCACGAACACGCTTATGGCTCCATGCACATTTAGAATACAATATCAGAGATGCCACTTTTCAGGCTTTAACCTGAATTCAGGTTTTTTTCCAAAAATGTGACAACTTAAAAGTGCTGGATTCGGTCTGAAACATCCAGAAAACACATTTTTGAAAGGGGGTAAGGGTAGTTTCAGTTTTTTTAGTCGTGTTTCAGGCTTTTTATTGTTTCATTGGTGGCATCTCTGATACATACAAAATTAGTATGGGCATGCGATATGTCCCATCCACTGAGCGTCCACTGGGTGAGGGGAAAAGCCGCCATCTTCTTGTTCGTTCATGGGGCCAATAGTTTTCCAGAAAGCCATAAATTGAATTCATTGCAGATTGACTGATTTCATAACAGAATGGTTCCTGTCAAGTTGACTCACAAAAAAAAAAACATGCACACCCTATTATTTAAGCCCATGGATTCATGCAAACATTGGGCTTCTTTTGATATATTAAAAATGCACAATAAAAAAAAAAGATACTATGGAAGCCTTCAAATTGCGTAGACGATAACTTCAAATTGAAATTGTGAAACCGTAACTGCAGCATAATCCAGAAACCACACTGAGAGCGAAGAATGCAATTGAAAGTGTTCATCCAGGCCCTATCAATATTGGCACGTCCTAAAAATAGAATGAAATGGCTGGTAGAGTAATTACTGGCAGAGAGTGATAAAACAAAATATCTAAAAATAGATGGGACTGTGATCTGTAACAGGAAGACATGTAAGTGTATACTATGTACCAGTACATGCGCATGCACGGCACTAATATTCTCTGGTATGAATGCCAAAGTGAGCAGTCAGCAGTTGGAATGCACATTACATATTCTGTGTAATAATGTACCCGTACTTCAAGCAAACTTGAATCCTTGATCCTGATTGGTCGATCCATGCCAATAACAGTGTGATATTATCCCATACAACCGTGGTCTTGTACCACCATGTTCTTGTACCACCGCGAGAATCGCGCCATTCTAAGATGCGCGGACTTTTCCAAGATGCGCAGACTTTTCGAAGATGCGCATGCTACCGCTGCTCAAAGCAACATCCCTCCTTACATGTACATTGTACCTGTACCTGTCGTTGTGCCAGCAATTGGAAAATGTCTCTCCAATTTACACGTACCGGTATGCCATGTGAGGGCAAATTTACATGTAAATTATATCATACTCTACAGATAACATACATGCACAGTGCATTGCCATTCATGTACCGATATTTGAACAGTATGCAAAATTACATTCCACTTGGTACATGTACTTGATGTTTATTGCTTAAAACTGTACAGTACAGTATTCAATATTTGATGCATTGCATCATTACTGACAGTCACACACGAGTACATCATTATATGATGCCATGTTGTCTATCGTACATGGATGGGCATGTTCAAGTACTTAGCGTATGTAAGCGCCAAAAACAAGTGATAGGCATACAGAATGCATGCACGTATTGTGAACGTTGTACTTTGATCTAACATTTGTCCAATTGCAGGGTCATATACATGTATCATGAGTTTTGAATGAGACTTTTTGTGGATGGGTACATGTATCCAAATTACATTCATGTGCAAACTTGTGCATCACACATTGGAAGTTGATGAGTCATGTGCAGAGTACAGTGGCTCACTCCCTGCATACACAGATTGAGAATCACGGCGTCAAACGTTGCAGAGAGGATTTGATTCCAATGAACAGGAACATTTGCACCGAGGCGTTGGCCGAATCCCTCCTGCTTATAGCCAGACATGGCATTCCATCTTGCTGATGTTGGGTACACATTGAAAAAGATGAAATTACAGAACCTCTCGTCCTATTTAAAATCAATAATACAAAGATCATCCCCAGTGCCCTGTTTGTTAGAATGATTGTCAGCGGCACGCGCAGTTCAATTCGCAAAAGATATTATTCCCACATTGGCAAAAATAAATATTGCGCAGCACCAACTGTGCTGAAAGAAAATCACAGTCCATCTCACTCATAACACAATTGGATTTATCCAGGGGGAAAAACAAACAAACACTTTTCAAATCTTTTTGTCTTCCCTTTCTGTTTGGCCCATTTTTAATTGTACATGTAGGGGACACAACGTGTCTCCCGGGACACGGGCTCACTATTTTTACTTTGATCCGATGCTTCGTTGGATCGGCATTGTCGCCAATCGGAGCCGTCAATACGTTATTGGACGCCATTATTATTTCCCCAATGCAATATTTCTTTGGACGGACAATATGCGCCGGTAATGTCAACTGCAACAAGAGCTGGCGCTATGTGTGAAGCACGCTGACATTTAACGGATCACGTTATTTTGGGAGAAAAAAAGACCTTATTGATCCCGTAACAGTTACATTAGATTGCTCTCTCTCAAATCTTTTTGCCGCCTATTCCGAGGGTATTGAATTATGGACGACTTTAAAAAAAAAAAGGGAGCTAGCACAGAAAAGATTCCAAAGAATCCGATTAAACAGCCGAAGGGCTGGGATGTTCACTCCATTTGGAACATTGCTAATTTGATAGCAGATGTGCATTCACTCTCTCAACCGTTTCAAAATGGGCTTGCGTCTGGCCTGTTGTTTAGTATTCGTCTTTACGTTCTTATTGCGGTATCGTATGAAATCCCTCGTGAAGTTCTTTTGGTTTTTCTTGAAACGGTGAATTATTTTAAGGTTGCCCGCTTTGAAATTTTTAAGCCATAAAAAAAATGTATTTCAAAAATGTAGTAAAAATGGCTTTTCGCGATGTTTTTATTTTGAGACCCAAGCACAAGTTGCCGCCAAGTTTTATTTCATTAGACAGCAAATGATTTAAACACAAAGTTAAAGCACTTACAGGAGATCTTATTTTGATGATAATCTGACGCATTTGATACTTTCGATATGATTCCTCAATATCGAAAATTTCGATATTTTGATATGATTAAAAAATTGCCATCGATCGGCGATATCGATATCAAAATAGTATCGAATAATCGAGTAATATCGATATGTCGACGGTGCTTAAATGTAATATCTTGGAAATGTACAAAAATCTGATAATCCGAAAATTTCGATGTTTTGATATTAAAAAATTGCTATCGGCGATATCGATATCAAAATAGTATCGAATAATCAAGTAATATCGATATATTGACGGTGCTTAAATGGAATATCTTGGAAATGTACAAAAATCTTATTAGCCGTCATAATTTACATAATAATTTACAAAGTACAAATTCTTATGGCCCTACAAGTCGTTATGTACATAGACCTACATTTATATGCATGCTTACTGATGAACATGTACCGGTACACGTGTATAACATGTACCGGTACGTTAAAAGGTAATTTATTATTTGTTTCGAATGAGATTATGTCTTTGCAAACATGCAGAGTGAACTGCAATTATTGCTCAGAAAACATGTTGGTTTCTTACAGATCAAAAAAGCCAATAAATAAAATGGCCTAATGCCGCACAAACGCTACACTGCCAAAGACGTGTTGCGTTGACATTTAAAAATCCATTTTCCGAAGACGGGTCCGGGACGATCGGAAATGCAACGGCGGCCTGGGCCCCACTCTGTGAATATTGATGGGATGGACAAACCTGGGCATGTGAAAATGAAGCGGAAAGCCTGTGGAGTACGGTTCCCTAGCGGTTTGAATCCGGTGGTCTGTCTGGGGGGGGGGGGAGTGAAAGAAAGAAAGAACTAACGAATTGATAATGAGAGGTTTGGTACCGGTACATGTTATGTAAAGCTAAATTTTCTGGGAGGGGGAGTGGCTCGACAGCTTTAGAGTGGGGGGCAGCTACATATTAATTGTATGAGATGTTTTGTGGACAGTTGGTTGATTTGTCAACTTTATTTTTATATCTATGGATATTTTTCTAAAAAGAAAATTGTTAGTAATGAGATGAAATACACAGTGTGTGACTGATAGTAGTGATATCATGTACATGTACCGGTACACCTGTATTTATGTGTATTGTTCTTGTATCATAAGCATGTCATTCAATAAATGTGGCTAGTCCCCTTTTTTCTTACGTAAATGATTAATTCTCATGCACTCCTTAACCCTAACGTACCTGAATCCATCAAAACCCACACACCTGTTTCGGGGGATTTCGGTGGATTCAGGATACCTCCATATTGCCCAAACTGGGGGATTTTGCTGGATTCAGGATTGTAATCCTAGCGGAACTGCAGGATTTTGATGGATTCAGGATACCTCCATATTGAGCTGTTGGGAGGACTTTGGCGGATTCAGGATCTCAACAGATTTACTCCCAGCTAACTGGTGGATTCTGATGGACTCACTGGCCACCAACATTTTCTTGCATGGCAAAATTGATGGATTTTGGCAGATTCAGGATACTTTCTAGTAAAAGAGCCCAAGGGGTTAGGGTTAATGCATTTGTCCTCCAAGAGTGGTTATGAATGGCAAACTACATACCGGCACTATCCAACAAATAAATATCATTTGAAGTCATTCTCAAATGAAACTGACATACATACATACTATGTACCAAGGTAACATGGATAGAAAAAAATTGTCACACTTTGGAACCTTCATTTATAGAATGACCAGTGGATGCAAATTGTATGCAAAAAGAAGGAAACCCACTTTTGACGGAAATTTTAACGTACTAACACTGTTTTTTTTTAATACGTGGAGAAAAATCTTTAAAAAAAAAACCCACAAATATAGTGATATTATGCTAATTTGAATACATGTCACCAAAATCACTGTTGTCGTGTGTACCTGTAAGTCTAGTTTACCGGAAGTGTTTTTGTCTTCAAATCAAGCTCCGGAGCTCATCAAGTGGATAGTATAAAGCCGTCCGTGGACAAACAGGTTTGGCACATTACATTTTTAAACTACATCTCAAAGACAAAATATGCTTTTGCGATCATGTTTTCGTCACTTACCGATATATGTTCAAAGATCAATATTTTAATACCGTTAAATTGAAATTTTGAAATATGCTCAACAAGTAGGTGAAAATTGCTGTCAAAAGTGGGTTTCCTTCTTTGTGGACCACCTTGTAGATGTACTGCATGAGTACATGGCTTACTAAAAACATGTACAAAAATTGCTGTCTGGTTGGTTGCCATTTTATTTCACCAGTGCCTTTATCGTTCTGGGTAATAATGATCAATTGCCCGTACAAAGACTTGGGACAGCGCGTCATACAGTAATATGCATAAAACTGCATGTTTTGGGCCAGAAAACAAAAACAAAAAAATACGCACCATGCGGCTGTTTATGGACTGTGTGTCTGGGTTTTCATAATGAAATTTTTTATTATGAAAAAAAGAAAAGAGGAGTAATTATTTTTTGGATTTTTTGGAAAGGTTTTTTTAATTTTTAAATTGACTTAATTTTAATCTATTCGGTTAATTTAAAAGCTTCTGTGTATGGCCTCCATTATAATACTCCGTATTAACCCAATTCCAATATCAAGGCACGATGGCGCTCCGTATAATCCCGTCATTAAGGCCCCCAAACCCTACCCTGCTCCACACAGTAAAGGTCAGTCCGCACATTAACAGAGGCAGAACGATCATCTTCGTGTCATCCCGCGTCGGGCACAATCGCTGTTTGAAGCATCCGTATTACACGCCCCGTACATGTTTACATTGACGTGATTGCTACACTGTTTTTTCCCCTTCAGTTTTAACTGTGATGTGTCATGAATGTACTGTGTACAATTGGAGAATCTGTGCTCATAAGTACTGGTACATTAGCTCATGAACAGAAATGAATACATGTAAATGTATACATGTGTACATCTGTGGTGATTAGTATGTTCTACGTGTTGAAGTGAAAGCATTTACATGTACATGTACATAATTTGGAATTCATCGCAGGCCTAACATTTTAATTTAAGCGTACGGACATTGCAAAATTGTATTCACAAGTATACCATGTATAAAAAATACATGTATTTTTTTCCCCAAGAAAGCAAAACTTCACATGCGTGTTCACATCACACAGACCTACATTTGTAATGTCAGTAGCTTAAACTTAATTAATGTACGTGTACAAAAGTACATGTATCATGTGATTTATCCAAATTACCACTCTTTTTTCAGATTAAAGTCAAATTACTTGTAAAGCCAAAAATAAAAATGTGATTTATTAAAGTTACTATTCTTTCATCAGAATAAAGTCAAATTACATGTAAACCCCTAAAACAAAACCAAAAAATACACGACCGTGGAATTTGTTATGGAAAGTTTCATTAGCTGTTTTCCCTTCCGGTAACCATCAACATTTTTTATATGTACTTCAAAATTATCCACGGTGGCACTTCCATCCCAAAAAAAGCAATAAAATATCCTCGTCTCTGTGCAAGACCGTAAATTCTAATACATGTACTCGGTACCAGCGAGTGTCCAAAACAAAATTGTCTTCGCTGTCTCGATAAGAAATGAGCAGCGAAGTGTGTAATGCCCATAAAGATGTTCGCACGCCCCCGCTTCAATATTTTCTACCTTTTTTTAGCCCTAACTAAATATAATTAATTTATCAGAATGGTTGAAAGCAGTGATAAAAATAAACACGCAGTTCAATATGTTTGCAGACGCTTGGGAAGAGATGGACGTTATTGCATCTGGAGTGGGGACAGGCGAGCAGGAGTCGGACAGGAATAACGTTGAAAACAGACCTGACAAACCTGCTTAGCGGAGCTATATTTGTTTAGACAGCAGTCCATGTGTCTTTATTACGTTAGAGAAATCTATTAAAAGGAAAATTTAAAAAGAGCGTCCCATATTCATTTGATTTTATTAATTTGATTTCAGTTCAAATGAATTTCGTATGCCCTAGTCCTACATATACGTACATGTAGCTCCCCCCCCCCTAATTTTTAGACAATTCTTGTACAGAATTTAAGGTGCAAATAATCCCAAAATAGAATTGGGGTGAAACTGTGCTATGAAAAATATATTTCAGAAGGGCATGAGTATGTCACACATCTTGACTGATTATCATTTTCCCAAATCTCAAAACATTTTGTTTTACTAAAAT
Source organism: Patiria pectinifera (assembly GCA_029964075.1). Classification (NCBI taxonomy): domain Eukaryota; kingdom Metazoa; phylum Echinodermata; class Asteroidea; order Valvatida; family Asterinidae; genus Patiria; species Patiria pectinifera. Next base: position 29,397,358 of record CM057135.1, read on the forward strand.
AACTTTGATCAGACCCAAAATCAAGTCAAAATATATATTTCACACATCTTAGCATAATTATATATAAAGAAAAAAAATTCCCCCTATTTTCTTTTTTTTAATGAAATGACTCGGTTGAAATATTGAATAAAATATAATAGTCTGCTGCCAGCCAGGAAGAAATTTAAGAACTTTAAGTCCAAAAATAACAATGAAATTATATATTTAAATGAATTTATTGGGAACAAAAATTAAATTTACAATTGAAGCTATTGCCATGCCACTGACAGCGCTGTGAAAAATGCAGAAAAGGGACTTTTATGCAATTTGACAAAAAATGCAGGAAAAAAAGGACTTGCAAATTTGACCGCCACCTCGCAACTCAGGCGAACGTTAATTTGCATGAGCGCTGCTTCCTATTACATTGGATTCATCAAATTGCATCCAATCAATCTGTGAAACTGTCTCCTGCATTTCAGATGAATTGTCAATTTGCAACAAAATTGAATTTCCCCCCCCCCCTTCTCTTTCAGCTTTCAAAGGGAAAATTTGCCCATAAATAGGACCCCAAAAAATCGTAAATATTCATCATAGAAACAAAAATTGGCAGAAATTGGCTGAAAAGCCAGCGCTAGGTCAGAATATTGGAGGCAACAAATTACAAATCAGATGAGAGCCCAATTATCCCTTGCTTCCCAGCTTGTGCAGACGGCGGAAAAAACGATGGCCAAAAGAGTGGAAAATGGTAACCTGGTTACCAATCAATAACCGGTACCCGTCCCGTGACTCATCCCCTTCTTTGCATTGAATTTGTCATCGTGACTCAGGGAACCGTTAAGGGAAGCAGGGGGGGGGGGGGGTAGGGAGAAGACGAGGTTGTCTCAGGTCATTGTCTCTCTCCCAAACTGTCATCTCTCCTTTCAAGGAATTATTCATGATAAAATCCTGTCTGTACTTCTGTTTGCATGCTTCGTCCCCCCCCCCCCCCCGAAAAAAAACTTACTAATGTTGTATGTCATTTTCTCATCAGAGAAACCACATCAATGATCACATTCACACAGTACACCCATGTTTGTTTATGGTGTAAATCAAGGATTTTCTATTGTTCCTCTTCCCTTTTCCTTTGAAATACTCTTACTTTTTTGCAACAGCTCTCAATGTTGGTTTTGTACACGTTTTCTAATCGAGGTCGTCCTCGATTTGGTTCCTGTCCTCATTTCACTGATGATGTTGCACGTGTGTGTCCTCAATTTACACCATAAACAAATGCATGTAAACTCCCCACCAAAGTTTGTTGATTTTGCTGCCATATTTCTACATTTTTTGTCAGAGCCAGAAAGTACCGGTATATTAAACAAAATGCTCAAAACTTTGTAGACTGGGTGTGATTACTATGCAAAAAAAGTTTACATCTCTGAGCATATCTTCAAAATGTGATGATCCCACCCCAAAATATGAAGACATTAGGTACATTTTTGTACACAAAAGTTACAATGTGCTGTACATATCAACAAGCAGAGTTGATCATACATTTGATATTACTGCTAGATAATAAAACAGGATTGTTTGAATATGATTTTAAAAAGCACAGCTCATATTTCTTGAAGCTTGCCTGCATTTAACCCCTTAGCTTTCAACGCTGCCTGGATAAAAGAAACCTTCACTGTCTGAGGCGAGAAGTTGCCCCTGAAAACATCACAACTCACCGGAATGCCAGCAATGAATTATTCATGAGATTCAGAGTGTTATTGAGGCTATTAATAAAACTGGGGAAAAAGAGTGTCATTCAAAGGTGTTACCTAGGAATTCTTTAGTAAGAGATGTGTTTGGGAAACGTCTGTGATGATGAGCAGTCTACACATCTACGATACTACATGTACATGAACTCTTCCGATTTTTGCCTACACTTGGGCTGAAGTTAATACATTTTCAGTTAAGATGTTATCACGCTTTGCCAAAATGCTGTGGATCAATGTAATTTTCATCGTCTCTGATGTGATTTATAAATCAAGGGAAAAATTGCATTGCTTCTAAAGACGCCAAGTGTAAAGTTTCATTTGATAACTAGGGTTGATTTCCCTTCATAATTTACATACAGTCCCTTAAAATATAATTTCAACAATATCCTCGCTAACAGTTTTGATCAACTTACACGTGTACGGGTACAATGAATATGACCATCGTTTTAACCTGTCAATCTATTTTATCATGAGTCCATAGCTCTTTTTTCTTGGTAATTCTGGATGATCCCTTCTCAGATTTGAGTCAATTTCTAGGAACGATTGGTTTAAACAACTTGCCTAAAACCCATTATCAAACCGAGCTTGTATCAAACTGCAGCCGGACCGCGCAGTCCCTGTCTAGCCAACGCTTTACCAGCCCTATACACATGTACATGTACATCGTACATGTGTGCTGTAGGCATGTTGATGGCTGTCTTATCTGATTAGATTCCTAGGAATGAACGGAAAAATAAACACGAAGTTGGCAGTGAAGGTAAAGTCCACGTGTGGAGATATGACTGCATTTATTACATGTAAATAATCAAACAGGTGTTGTGTAAATTTTATGTACACAAAACGTATGTTGCCGAGTCTATTTCTAATATAGGTTTTCCCGGCTATTTTAAAACATTTTTCGTTCGAATTCACCGATTCTTATATTCAAATTCGTCCAGCAACATCGATTTAGTGCACTTCCAATGTTTAATTTCGTCTTTTGTCAGACAATTTCAAATTTAGTCCAAACAAATTCAAACAATGAGCACACGTTTCGACCAGGAGTATTCGATTTCGTCTCGTCTCATGCCGAAATCATGTAATTGAGAAATCAAATTTGTCTAATACCACTCAATTTAAACATAATTTTGTTCAATTTCGTCATACTTCATAGCGATATCTTCAAAGGCATGCCTGCCTCTAATAAGAATAAATTTTTACTTTTTTATTTCCTTATTTCGCCATAAATGTGTCATTTCTTTTGATTTTATCTTCTAAAAATCTAAAGATATTATGTTTTTAGATAAGATGAGTTTTGACACCGATTTTCATTGAGATAAGGACATATTGTTTGTGAATGATGTAAGTTTTATATGTTTATATTTATATTTACTGGACTGGTAATTTACTAAATCCCATTTTTTTTTGTTAAAGTAGTACGACTTACTTCTGTAGAATGAAAAAATAAACCAAATCCAACATAATGTAAACTAGCGTCCCTGTCAACTAACACCTTCACTGATCGAAAATGTAAACTAACAGGCAGGCGCGGACGACGAAGAGACCCACCGCCAGCCACGGTAATCTAACAGCCTAAAAAAAGTGAAATGGCTCGCCGCTGTAAAACTACCGTGGTCCACGCTGTAAAACACTATGCGTGTGACGCGTACTGTACACAGCGTGTGTAGGGCATGCGCTGCTCTGCTGCAGCGCTTCTTCCAATCAGGCTCGCTACTTTACTAGTTAGAAACATGACAACATGACAGATTTTTGATTTTGTGAGAGTTTAATTGGGCTAGATAGACGTAAAAATGATGATGAGGCAAGAGAGAAAATGACGTGGCCGACTAAATTCAGCGCGAAAAATGCACGTCACAGGCACGTCTTATCTCGCATGGGTCAAGAAGGTGTGTGTGCCGCCTGCAATGTGTGACATTCTGCCAGTCTCGAACAGCGAATGAACCGTTCCGTCGCGGAATATAAGTCCAGGTGGGAACGCACGGTAGAATTACACCAAAGCCAGTCACGGTAACTTTCCGCGTGGCCGCTGAAGAAAAAGTCCAATGGGAACACGGCTTAAGTGTTTTTAATGAGCTGTCCAACTATGTGTTATTGCCTTTAAGGATAAATAAAGTTTTTTGAATTGAATTAAACTGAATTGAATACAGTACATGTACCAGTACTTGCGCATTTTACTGTAAGGGCAAATTGAAAAATATACAGTCAGCAGTACTTAACAGAAAGGTTCTTCGTGCACCTCTTTCCTGTACAGTGACACGGACGTTGTTAGGAAAATTAAAATCGGTAACGTGAGAAAGTGCGATTTGGGCTTGCAATGTATTTCCATACAAATATTGTGCAGGCGTAAATGTGTCCCCTTACAGCCAATGTGCGAAAAGCGTTATAAATCTCAACAACAGTGTAGTCTGGTGCCACTTGATCTGGTACCACGCGGGCACGGCTTGCCTAATTTGTCATTATCACCTCGGTTGAATTGTGTCAATTGTGACAGAAGAAACAGGTGTTGGGTTTTAAAAAATTCACAAATTACGAGCAGTCATGATTTTGAAAGACATTTATTGCTTAGCTCGATTAATTTCTGCAATATCTACCGGTAGTTTTCCTTGACAAGCTCGCCCACACTCGACACATTTTTTCTTTCAATTTGTAAAAGAAATGCACAGGAAAACATTCTCACCAAACCCTTTTTTGATTGGTACAGCAGAATTGATATAAACATGTATTGAGGAACTCTCTTCTAGGGTTGAAAATCTGCTGATTTCAACACTTGTACATATGCGTACAAGTAGATCATGTTTCTTGCATTTTGTTGAGTTGTGGAAATAGCTTTTCATTTGATCCCTGAATTGAACTTGATTTCAAAAAGTGTTCAATCAGGACTAATATGATAGAGACACAATCAGGACTAATATGATAGAGACACAAACAGCCTGCATATTTGAGATACACGGAACTAAGTTTGTTTTACAGAAAAACAAAAAAATTGCAAGAAAGAAATGGTCCGTCAAATTAATGTCTGATCTCTGGTTCTTGCATCATGCATCTTCCATGCCTGACTGCCCGCCTAACATCATGATCACATTATGACATAGTCAACCGTGGAATAAACATCTTTAGCCAGGCCCGTGCATGTACAAATGTATGCCTCCAGGCTGTCATAAGCACCCGTACATGTCTTCGTACTCCAGCACGCTTTATGATGTGCTCAGAATGCCAGGGCCTAGGCATCCGCGGAGCCCCTATTTATAGCCGGCCGCCGTTCTAAATCGGGAGCGAGCCCGGTCCCCTCCTTTTTTTGAGTATTAAATGCTTGGACAGTTCTATGCACCGTGACATTTAGCCGTTCACACATGCACCATTGCCCGTGGGGAACAGAGTGGTAGACAGACACACAAACACCCCAGCACAGTGGACACAATACGGGGGCAAATTACTCAGGTCTTGAGCACAGTGTCAGCCTTTGGCCCCTTTTGCTCGTTCTCAACATAGAGAAGGAAAGTTTGAAAGATTTGCTTTTATCTTTTCTCCTGCGGGCTTGCATTCGATTAGCCCATCCAATCTGAATTGAAAAAAAAAAAAACCTACAAGATTTGCCCGGCGGATAGATGTATCTCACAAGTGCTCACAGTTTGCAGGAGCGAAACCCTGTGCCTGCCGGCCGTGTTCAAACATTCATGAATAATTTGTACAGTAGATCATTATTTCTCATTATTCATAAGCGCATATATTTTTACGTACCAGAGAGCATGGGCTTGTCTGTTTATAGACTTCCACGGAGAACGTACATGACCATGTACCGGTAGCAAAGCAATTAAAAATGCACTTGAAAGGACCTTGGTATGAAGACTTATATTGCTTTTATGTATGTAAGTTAAACAAATATACCAGTATTTCATAATCTGTACTTGTATTGTACATGTTTCAGATGTCTGTTGCAATTTTTCAATCTTATATTGAAAAAAAAAAGTGTTTTAATTTGCTTATACCAGCTGTGAGATAATTCAGACGGTTGTTTGAAATCCAACCTTTTGAATCTGAGAGAAGGACATTGTCAGTATAGAAACAAATGCATCTTTCAGACCTTGCTTCCAAGTGTCAGCCTTTTTTTTATTGACAATCTCATCCCTGTCGTATTAACTTTGATACCAAAATGGAAACAATTCTAGAATTGATAGTGGAATCAGTACTACATGTATATATACACAGTATAAAAGAAAAAGTATTCGCACAAGTTGTACATGTAGGCTAATTGACGCATTGTTAAACTTTGTACACTGGACAGCTTTCAGGAAAGTTTCGGGGCAAAAATGCCCGGGAGTGCTCAAAGCACTCGTACATAAATGTATCTAGGTCAGTGGTGGTTAAGTTTGAGGTATTTGGCTTTGCTTCAAAGTTATGCATGTTTCGCATTCTGTAAATGTGGGGTCCTCTTTTGTCCTGTTCTTGTTAGACGTGTCCATTTAGTACATAAATCCAGCCTCTGCTACTTAAAACAACTACACTATGTACACCAGCAAGAGTTCGGCAGTCTCCTGATGACGAACAGAGCACACTGTTCGAAACGTCGAGTTAAAACAACTGAATCTTCTCAGAACCACACAACTCAAAAGAGATTTTTATTCATATGGTGTTACCGCAAACCTTCCATTCATCATTGTTCATGTCCACCATGCAAACCTTTACACTTTATTTTTTTTGCAAATTTGAACTCCTCTTGTATACAAATATTTTGACATCCCTTTTGGGTTAATTTTAATGAAAAAAAAATGCACTTCTTTACGCATTTAAAATGGTCCATGCTTTTCTGATTTCGCGATTTGCTGCTGCGGCGCGTCAGCAACTCAGACGTGCGTAACACATCGCGCAACTCGCGACGCGTCATTTCTAAGCCAGTTTTATTAGAAAATTCATTGAATAATTATGAATTAGACCGAATATTAGAGTTGAAATTTTAGCTATACAGTCCAATGAGAGCTTGTTTTCCTTCAATGACTAAAGACATAAAACAGTCACCGACATGTTGTAAATACACCTCACGGCGTCGCACTTACGACATGTTTAGTGAGAGTTTGATGAAATCGGGTGCTGGACAACTAAGGGTGCTGTTGCTATGATGTCATTTCAGGAAGACACTGTTCAGGAAGACACTGTTCTGTTCACATTGTGAACCCAAAATTTGCTCATTGAAAACATTTGTGAGAAAGATTTGCTCGTTGGCTTAGTGCCATGCTACTGACACAACAACGAATCACCATAGAAAAAAAAATTACGACAGCTAAATATTCAAAGTTCTGACAACTGTTGGTGCTGAAATAGCTGTAACATTGAAGTTTCTGCCTGGAATGACATCACAATTTGCTCATGAATATGGAAATTCCGATTAGCATAAAAACAAAGGCACCAAAATACCCTTGAAAACGGCAAAGCAAAAATTGAACATACCGGTAGGGTTAAATGGGACACAAATGTGCATTTTAGAGGATTGCTTTAAAAAAAACCTTACATTGCATAGGCCCTTTAAGTCTCAAATAAGTATTTTGTAAATTCTCAACGTACTAATTTCCCCCAAAAAGTGATTATGTACAAAGCAAACTATCTACCCAACAAATGCAAATATTTTGAACCCATTCCAATGTTACTTGAGCTGCAAAGTAAAAAGTACCAAGGTAACAGGGACAGGAGATACATATGTCACACTTTTGACTCCACATTTATAGAATGTTATACGTACGATACATGTACGTCATTTACAAAAGAAATCCACTGCGCGAGCCCTTTTTTTGGTCACCAAAGGTAGAAAAGCTATTTATTGAAAATAGAAAAGTTGTTTACAATATCGAAACAGAAAGGCTGCCAAGGCCCACGGAAACCAAAAGCGTTTCAAGCCCTGATCAAATAAAATCCAAAAATAGCCCCGGAACATCACTCCATGAAATTGCTGATTCAATAAACCAAGGCCCAAAAAAAGCAAGGGGTGTAAAACTGGGCGAATGTTTGTGGAGGCACCCCCTGTGCACACACTGCCCGAGTGATCTGTCGAGTGAAGCCTGTGTACCGAGGGGAGAAAGCTCTCGAGTTGAGGGATGGGTCAAGTAAAGTGCCATACTGGAACAATTGAAAGTCTAGACTAAACAGGTACAAGTAGGCTCTAGATTGAGAAAAATGTACATGTACATGTACATCCATAGAGTTTATTTCCAAAATTCAATTCATTTGGAAAAAAGTGGAAAAGTTGCACGGTTATGAAAACTTAACATGCAGTTTATAAGGCCCCAAAAAAAGTCTCCGGTTTCTGGTATGGAGCTTGCCCAAAAAGTGGTGCTTGTTTTTGTTTTTGTTTTTTTTTACACCGTTTTTTTTTCTTCAAATGTCGGCTGATGACTGCAAATGGTGCCCGACTAAACTTAGTGCAAATATATGGGAGTCCAGAGAGGCCACATAAAGCTTATTCTCAATCGTAACCCCATCTAAAAACACGTTAAAATTGTGCAGCAGCAGGATTCCAGTCAAACCAGTGAGTTTGGAGGTTTTGAGACATCATCTTACATTGAAAAAAAAAACTTTTTCATTTTGCTGACGCGCCCATGGCTATACCTTGACGCGCGCGCATACCAGAAACCGAAGACTTTTAGCATTCTCAGGTGTAAACCCTTCCCAAATTTACGGATGAAAATTTTCCCAGCTCTAGAAACCACATAAAAAAGTAATTTCACCATCAGTCTAAGGGAAACTTTTTTCATCTCGTCCTTATCTTATTGACAAATCGCGCATTAATTCCTATTTGCATCCCACTTAACGGTGTCGATCGGCGCGGCAGAGTCGTGTTTTAAATAACAAGCGGTCTTTACACCAAGCAGAACACGCACAGAAAAAGCAAACATGCCCGACTCGTGTAAACATAACATGTACATGCCTTCTGGTCCAAATGACAAATGGTTATATATCTCAAATACAATTGTTCCCAAGGCAATGCAAGTTTAGTGACTGTGCATCGTAATGGGGATAATTATAGTTATACAACTGTATTCTGGGTAATTATTGAATGGATTTATGTAATTTGCGATAGCGCAGTGGACTAACCCATACTAAATGCAACAGAATGCAACACAGCTGAATGAGAACCCTGCTAAATGCAACAAGATGCTGTGGATTCTGTTGTATTGTGCAGTGAATTATTGGCACAGCTTGGCTCTACGGATAAATGCAGATTACCCCACCAAATGCAACAACATGCAACAGTGAATTTGTGTTGCACAGGACTTGTCACCATGGTCATGAACCATGCTGAATGCAACAGTATCCAATGGATTTTTAACTTTCCCTGGTAAACTGTACAACAACATCCAACTGCTCAAATGCCTAGCCTGCTAAATGTAACAACATGCAGCAACACATACGGTATGGTACTTCAGTTGACTGCTAAATTATACATGCAACTGCTCTATCAACTGTCTAGCCTACTTAACAACATGCAACAACACATGGTACCATACATGTACCGGTACAATACTCGAGTTGACATGGTTGACTGCTACAAATATAAAAAGAACAACATCCAATTGCTCTTTCAAAATGACGAGCCATCTACCAGGTACATTTTGTAAATGCAACAACATGCAACCACACATGCTAAATACGACAACAACAAAATGCTGAAATGCCTACTTTAGCCTGCTAAAATGCAACAACATGCAACAACACATGTATGGCGCTTCAGTTGCCTGCTAAATGCAACCTACTGCTGTTGCATTCAGTTGCATATTTAGCAGGGTTGCATGGGGCATTGGTACACGATGTATTCTTCCATGCTGACTTGACCTCCATATTTCACATATTTTGAGCGCACATCCCTGCTGCCTGGCATTTCCAAGTTCAAAATGGCATCTGCTGTCCATGGCATCCATGTATATCATAACCTGGTTATGAGAACATGTAATATAACCTGGTTATATGAGAACTAAATGTCAAATAAAAACTTTGATTCTTCCACTTGTTTTCATTTATGATCACAGCAACTGTTGCCATTTCCTCATATAAATAATAATAATAATAATAATAAAGAGCATTTATAATGCGCCAAATCCATCTTGATTAGATGCTCAAGGCGCAGAAAAACAAACAAATAAACATGAACAGCAAAAACAGCAGGGAACAAAAGTACGCACAAATGAAAATACATGAATATGAAACAGTACATATGAGAGTGAAATCAAACTGGATGATTAATGAAATGCTGCTTGGAATAGGTGGGTCTTCAGAGCACATTTAAACTCATGGGAAGTAGCACTATCACAAATATTTTGAGGAAGTTTGTTCCATAACATACAGCATGAGAAAATGAACGGTCCCCCCAAGATTTAATAGTTTTAGGCACAACAAGCAGGGACGAATTTGCAGACCTGAGGTACGGTACCTACATGTAGCAGGGTTGTAAGAAATGAGCACATCAGAATTATATCCAGGGGCAGAACCATGTAAGCAATGAAAAACAAGCAAAAGTAATAAATGTTGTCAGAATGTTGTCAGGTTGTTAAATGTACATAGGTTCCGGGTACTCTTCAGAGTTTTTGAAAAACTTTCCATGTACATTTGAAACTTTGCATGGCGGTAGTGTAAACCAGTGAGTGTTTGCGATCACACCATGCGGAAGAATCTCTTTTGAGAAGATGTGTGGTTCTGAAAAGAACCGGTTGGTTGTGAACTCGACGTTCCGATCAGTATGCTCTGAGGGTCTTGGAGATTAAAAATCATAAAATGTACAGGGTGAGTAAAAAAAAACAGAACCCAAACCCTCAAAAATGTATTTCATATTTAAAAAAATAAGTAGCACCAGAAAAAATAATGACTGGAAAGCCAATTTCAAAAGCTACTTTTAGATGAAAAAATTACTGAAATTGCTCAATCCGTTCAAAGAATACCACCATTTAAACGCAATGACCCTAAAACCTGTCTCATCCCAAAAATCTATTTATTGTGTGTTTTTGACTGTTTGGAACAACAAAGAAAATGACACAGAATACTTGTGATTAACACCCTGGTTAGGCAAAACACATGATATATAAAAAAAAATTTTTTTTTAAACAGGGGGCCTTCAAGGACTTTTTGCATTGTTTAACGTTTAAACTAAGATTTCATTTTGGTGATGTTTTGAAGACAATGTTGTGGACGATATTGTGAATCACATTTTTTTGACGAGACAGGTTTTAGGGTCATTGTGTTTACATGGTGATATTTTTAACGGATTGACCAATTGGTCAGGTTTTGATTTTTTTCGTTGTGAGATATTTGTTATTCAAGGTCTGCTGTTTCAAACATTGCAAATATTGGTATGACCCCCTCCAAAAAAATCCCATCTCATCAGCATTGCATGTGATCTTTCTCCTCCCTTTTTTTTTTTAGCGTTTATACAAATTTGCACTAGTTGCACACATCCATCAACCTAAACTTGTTACACAGTGGGGCCAAACCGTTTGCTCAAAGATTCTCCTCTCATTATTCCCTCCCCTCAGTGCTGTCTCAGATACATCATTGCCTTCAAATATTTACCGAAACCTCACACCCCAACGCCAGATGAGCATTATCGAGGTAACCCTATCCTGCCACCCTCCTTTGACAGATACAATCACCGCGCAGCCGGCCGCGGTGTCCCGCAATCCCCAAAATATGAGGAAATGAAACGGGGGTCATGGCAAAGTAACGGTAGCTCCAGCGATGGCCATTAGCAGCGCGCGCTGCCGCTCACACCCAAACGGGTCGTTACATGTATCGCTCTCACAGCAAAGCAGGGGTGGAAATCGTAAATGCTACACTGAAGTGGCGCGCTGAAGAGCACCCGGGAAGCTTTTAGCCCCTTGTCGGCTAATTAAATTCCTTCTTCTTTTCTCCCTTCTACATATCACCATATGTCTGGTCAGGTATTTTGTGGGGGGAATGTTGGGGGGGTTGAACTGTTGATGACGGAGCACTGTCCTGATCCTTGTTTTGTAAGCATGTGAAATATGCATTTGAAATATGAGAAGCTTTTTCGCTTTGTGAAGATATTTTCGTGAGAGATCTATCAACTTCCCATGAAAGGAAAATTAATTTTTAAATTTCTTTCTTTCCTTCTTTGCCCCGATCATGGCAGCATGTACATCTGTTGGTGTATTGTGTATTTTCCTAGAGGAAAATGACAAGCAAGTTCTCGGGATACATGTCTCAAAACCTTAGAAATGGACTACCACTAGCGATTAGTTCCTTCAGTACTTTTGATCAAGACCTAATGTACTTTTGATCAAGTACAAATTAACCACATGTAATTCCATTACAGAAAATACCTCACCTCTGTTTACCTACATTTGCATATCAGCGCGCATGCGCACAAACATTCGCTGAAAAGAATAGCGCCCAAGCCACACCCTCATTGTCCACTGCATGCCCCACACCCACAAAGGACCCTGTAACATAATAGCTCGTCCTAGTTTTTTCAGCGACGCGTAGTGTGAAGACGTACAATTTTTAGCTGTTCTCGCTGTGATTATAAAATGGCGGACTCCGCCAAAACCAAAAGAAAACTGTCTCAAGCCGTTCTACTGGAAAGTCACCCTCTACTCAATCCAAGCGTGATAATTCTTCTGCTACGACTGGGTCCAATCTCCCGGGTTCGGCAGTTGGAATTTCTCCGGGGGTCAACATGGTCAAAGAATTCTCCAATGAGAATTACGGCCATTTCTCCGGGGGTCAACATGGTCAAAGAATTCTCCAATGAGAATTACGGCCTCTCCCCGACAAATCCCGCATTCTTCCGGCAGTCTGCAAGAGCACATGCACGCTTCGGAACAACAGGTCGACTCGTGCGTGCAGGCGGGACGGCGGGGCTTGGCGTTCGAAACCCAAAGGTTCTTCGGTAATCCGACCAGCCCCGCCGGGTCACAGAGGCTTGGGGCACCACCACCACCATCACCATCATCTTCAGTCAGCCATACTACGGGTTCGTATTCTCAACCTAGTTTTACAAGCGAATCTCGGCGAGATTTTCTTCATCATTCGGAGCCTCACACGTGGTCTTTTTCCCGAACGATCCTCGTCACTTCGACCACAATACTCGCACTCCGTATCCACTCAGTGTTCCAGCCTACGACCCGCGGGTTTATCCCCAGACATTTCCGATGGGATTTTCACACCATTACACATCTTATCGGGGTAATTCTTCACATTATCCGCGAGATCATGGTGTACCTTTCACAGGACAAAGACTTCGTTCTCCGCAACGCTTCGGTGAACACACCAGCCGGGCGGGGAGAGAACGCCGCGATTCACGGCGCCGTTCCCGGTCTCGTGCGCGGTCCCGTTCGGACTCCGACGATCGACTTCGGCGCCGACATCGTTCTTCTCGTCCTGATCGTGATTACTCACGGTCGGATTCTGGTCATCGAAGCCGACACTCACATTCTAGATCTCCTTCAAGGTCTTCTTTTCCTCGGGCCAGACAGTGGATGAAGATAGTCTCTCATGTCTCTCCAATGTCCAACAGGCTAATCTTACGATGACGGAAGTGGGTAAGATCCTTCAGTTTCCACCCCATTCCCCAGTCGAATCTACTCGACCTTCATATCGCAGAGATTCTGGTACTTGTAAATCTAAGCCTTCGCAGCCCACTTTTCCCATTGATAGAATGTTTTTTGGTTCCAACTGCGTTTTCAAATGGACTCGGACGGGGGAGATTGACCGGACATTCAGGCCGATTGGATTGTGATTACTCATTCTTTGGAGTCGTCTCCCATGTTCGAGATTACCTTCTGGGTTTTCTCTTATAATGTTATTTATTCTGTGAAATGCATGATAACACTACATCCTTGCCGCCTTTCCATTAGCAGCTCTCGACCGGCTATCGGTAAGCTTTCAGTTTCTCCATCCTATAACAGTGGGTTGGTCCTTTTGAGCATGTTCATATTACAGGCTCACATGTTCTACGCTCAAAGCTACCTTTAGATAGTACTTTTGTAGGATGCAACCTAGGGATGCAACCTGATGCCACTTAGTTTGATATCATTACAAGATTTAAAAAAAAAAAAAAAAAAAATAGTCTTGACTATCCATAGACTGGTAGTCATGGTAGTGGTACTCAAACGTTACTGGCGTCTGGATGCAGCATTCTTTCCCTGCTTCTTCCCAATATATCATACGATTGGGTTGGGGTTTGTTTTGTAGGAGGATTCCTTATTCGATTCTTGATATTCTATCATTGAATATCTTGCTCAGCTGGCCTGTTTATATATTCTTCAGCCTGTTGGGATGGTTCGTTGATTTTTACAATAGACCATTCTTACTCTTACTCTTCTTTGTCTGGTGCCCTTGCAAGTTGCCATGATATCTCCCTAAAACTGACTGAGTTTTATTGGAGATTTATCATTCTGCTTTATTGTCTAGATTGGTGGAATTGCTTTTGGACTTATTGCTAATTCTGGCTATTTGGCATTCATGTCTTGAATGAATGCTTCTTGGCATAATAGCAGGTTATATAGCAAGACTTTATGGTGCAGTTCCATACTTTGAGATAAGTTAATCCTCATAGGTGCTTGGCATGCATGTACATCCTACTCGTCGGTCTCAACGGGTCTCAAACCAGCATGATTCAGCTAGGAGTTTGTAGACGGCCTTCTCTTCATCCTTGGCTTGGCAGAGAATCTCGACATATCCGACATATCCCCTCTAGAACAACTATTTGTCCCACAATCCGGCCAGATGTGGTTTATGTAACTTCATACATAAAGGGGTTGTCAGACACTTCTTTGAAGCATTGTTCAGAATTCTTGTCTCTCGGTTATCCCTGACCACGAGCTTCTGCCTCAACATGCACTTGTTTGTTGCTTTACAGAAGGTTATCTTCTTTCAAAATGATCTCTAGACAGGATACTTCCCAACTGGATCAGGTTTGGCTTACTTCAATCTTCTCAGTCAGTAACAGTCTGACGAATGGCGGCCCATTATCAGACTCGACATGCAGAATTCAAATCAGATGAAAATGCTTTTTCTTCTCCAGTCTCTTGAGACGGTTGGTTTGCTGCTTCCATCAATCTTTGAGATACTAATGTCCTTTACAGTACTCATGCATGGATCATCAGAAGTTGGACTTCTGCATGCTACCCACAGGTTTCGCCACCAGACCTTTTTTTTCACACAGCCTTTTGGTCCTTTATAAGAATCGCCGTTGTTACATCATTCCTTTACAGCAAAACATATCTATTTGCTGTTATACTTAGATGTTAGGCTACAGCAGACCTTACATGTAATTGTATCTCCAGTTTAGCCTTTAACAGTCTACCTAACTTGCACTTGAGGTGGTTTTTCAACTTCAGCATTAAGCTCCTTCAACTTTGTTTCAGGCTTTACTGGGAAAGGTTCAACACAACGTGATGACATCAGAACCTTCTGGCATCTTGATGATAGACCTAGTTCCTGGTGCATGACACACAGAAGCTCTGCGCTTTCCTTTGTCTTCCCATCAATGCTACTAGGGTCACTCCCCAAGGATTCCAGTTACCCATCTTAGCTATGACCTACTGCACCTTTTAAGGACTATGTACCGGGTAACTACATGTTCTACCATCGCATTGGGTACCTCGGACAGGGTTGAGATTCCATCTGTATGGTCTTTCATTACCTAGCACTTGGCCAACTATAGAGAGCCAGTTGCTTTCCTTCACTAGAGCTATTGACAGTGCTCGAGACCTTGCATTTGCTCATCCAAAGTCATAATCAAGCTTGTCTTGGTCGGATGGACAATTCCACAGTTCAGATGTAGTGTACTACATGCTTCTTCTGAACTCGCTCTTTCTTCTTGCCTGTCCACTTTAGAGACACCCAGTTGGCTGTTGCTTTAACGTTTCACCTGGCCAGAAAGAAGGTGTTGAATTCACTTCAACAGAATGATTCTTCTCCCATCAGTATTCAGACAAAGGTCCTCAACATTCTCAGTTTGCTACCAGTACTTGCACCTATCTACAGGTATTTGCATCCCTTCCAGGCCACCAGCTTCCAATTCCAGCCTTTCGCCAAGTTTATACTCATCCTATAGTCCTCTGATCTAGCAGAATCCTTCAGCTTCAGCGGCAGGAATTCATACATGTAGCTCCTTTTGGCTACAGCAGCCATAATCCCTTTAATCCTAGACCACCTTGGTCTCACAACAGTAATTCTACGCGGACACAGCTACATGTACTCTCCATCTTGTACCTGGATGCTTTCATTATCTGAAAACTACAGTCTTTACAGTCAGAAGCAAGTTGATTCCCCATGGGGTATGATAGTAGCTGCCAATCCCGATCTGCATCTACACCTTCATTTGGGATTTCGCTGACAGTCTTTCAATCCAGTTTCAGATATCTACTGTCCAGGGTTACTGATGAGCCATAATTGTAGTCCTCTATCAGGGTTCCAATGATACATCTACAGTTTCCTCAAATCACTCTGATGCACGGCAGGTTTATCAGTTGACCGCCTACTGTAAAGTACCGGTAGATAGGCCTACCATCTTTGGATCCAACTATCGTCATTGGGTCACTCACCTTGGCCCCTTGCGGAACCAACAGGTACATTGCAACTCTCCTTTCTGTCAGGTTGCGAAACCCATATTCTTACTGGTTGCTGCAGTAGCTTACCTTAAGAAGGGAATTTCACTAAGTTACCAGGTCACAGCCATTGGCACGTGACTGCATTTACTTTATTCCATGGGTGAAGTTCAACACACGGAATAATTCAACTTATTTTCAGACCTGATATTTCCGGCCAAGTTGACATCCTCTCCATTAGTAGCAAAGGATATGGTGGTGCCCCATGCGAGCTCTGCAGAACTACAATGCTCGCACTGATGGCCTTCAAGAGGCTTCATCATCAAGCAAATGCTCGTACAGTCATCTAGCATCATCTTCAAGCCTCTGTGACCATGATCACTCGATTGTCGGTGCCACCAAAGAGTGCCCTCCCGAAATCGAGGATCAAAATCTCAAGCTCAGGAAACACCCAGCGTGACAACTTCCTGAACTCAACTGCTTGGAGCTTCCTTTTCAGATACAGGGAACAGGACTCTCTTTTTCAGGTATCAGAAAAGCGGACTGCTGGAAGAACCCTTACACTGTGACACCTTGCTTATAGCTGTGGTGCAAGCACAGGAGTTAACTAGCAGAAAGTCTTCCAGGAAACTGCACAATCAGCAGCCCGTAAAGCCCGCAAAGCTCCTTTAGAATAGATAGGCAGCACCCGGGTATGTCTAAGCAACCTTTTCATGCCATTTAGAATTGCATGTAGGCCTAGTTTAGACTTTCAAGAACCACTGCATGTCCCTTTCCCCCCCTTGAGACTTTCGGTGCTACTCTGCAAATGTAGGTAAACAGAGGTGAGGTATTTTCTGTAATGGAATTCCTAAAATCCAAAGGGATTTTCCATTCTAGTAAGAAAATACTCACCTCTGTTTACCATCCCTCCCTTTAAAAAAAAAAAAAAAAAAAAAAACTAGGACGAGCTATTATGTTACAGGGTCCTTTGTGGGTGTGGGGCATGCAGTGGACAATGAGGGTGTGGCTTGGGCGCTATTCTTTTCAGCGAATGTTTGTGCGCATGCGCGCTGATATGCAAATGTAGGTAAACAGAGGTGAGTATTTTCTTACTAGAATGGAAAATCCCTTTGGATTTTAGGAAATTCGGAACAGGTTCGTGTACTACTGTACATCTCTTGGCAAATTGTCTTCATTTGGCATTAATTAGGATTGAACCGAACCTGTATTCATTAACCTTGGGAATCTCATCTGCAAGTGTATGCCTGGATGACATCTTACGTGTACCGTACTAATTGCCTTTATGTAATAACAAATCCCCACTGCACGTTTTTTTGGTGAGTTTTTTTGTCCAGAGCACGTGAGAGTCGTGTCCGGAATCTTTTTCCAATTTTCGGACACTAGTGACCTTTCCGTTCCCATTTCTCCGTCTAAATTGCTGCCATAATGAAAGCGAGTCGTGGTCGGAATCCTTTCCTAATTTTCGGACTCCGCTGACCTCCGTTCCTCCGTCATTTGTTTTCATAAGTTAAATTGTTTGCCGCCCCTTACCTCTTCCAAAAATTACTCCAATTTTAATTAAATTAGACTGCGGAACACAGTTCCTGAAGATTTCTAACAGGTTCACTACGTATCGACACATCTTCAGAATTTTGCCCAAAAAAAATGGCCAAACCTCCAAGGAAATTGGGCACTTTAAAAATAAATGATGGAAAACTTGAAACGTGACACATAATATATATAACCATTGATTGAAACGTGAGACCTTCCCCAAATAGGGAATGGAAACTGTTTTGATTTGTTTCCAGCCTTGGGTCATTTTTTTTTTCCTTTTCATTTCGGTAAATTTTGCCCCTTAGCCAGGTAAGGTATCCATTTTATGGCGAGTGCCTTGTTTGTCGGCGAGCCAGTCGGTGGTTGTGCGTGAAATTGGTTATCCCTAAAGGGTACTTTGTGTCAGTGTCTCAGTCGTGGCCTAAAATTGAAACCATTTTTGCATAATAATAAATGGCATGCATTACTTTGTGATGAGGCTCGTTTCATCGTACATGTAAGTGTCGTATAATTTTCTGAGCTGTGACACCTTGAAAATTGCATTTATTTTTGCCTTTCATATTGCATACGCAATATGAACTAGAAACATTTTCCACAAATTCAGGACCTGTCGTTCTTACTTTGCCAGGTCATATTATTTTACCGTTCCCAGGTGCTCCATCCTAGTGTCCTCTTTGTAACCATCTCACTGACTGACTGAGAGACTATGTCATTGTGAGTCGGGCAGTGCCATTGTATAGGATTACCCCGTAACGCCAGTGAGTGGGCTACATCCGGCCCATTGTGTGGACCAGATTGATGAAAATCCCTCCAGTGACTTGCCATTCCAAACCAATCGATTGGGTGCACTCTGAGGGACCAGCTTTACTATAAGTTTGCCTTGTCTTGGATTTCTAAAAATAGCTTGACCACACCCAACCAGCTAGCGATAGTGCAGTGAGTGTGCATGTACGTATAATAACCATGTTTTTTGTAATTAGGAGCATGTTTTGTGTATGTATCCATGTACATGTACATTGTACATGTATACCATTTTTGATTGACCCATGTTTGACCATGGAGGAATTACAACATTGAGCAAGGCAATACCGTACAATGTCATACATGTACATGTACATATACATGTATGCAAAGTGTATGTTTCATGTATGGTACATGATATGTTCCATATGTTTATTGTACATGTACGAAGATGCCTATCCATACATGTACTGTTGTACGTGCTCATGAATATTCACAAATTTAGCGACATGTATGCAGTTTTACGGCCATAGTGTCGGTGCTTTCCAATCCGCCAGGGGGCACGCTGTGGATTGGGTTGTCCAGTTCAGTCTCCACTGGATCCCCTTGGGTTTTTCCTTCCGGAGAAATTCTAGTCGATCTTTCCTGGATCACCGTCGCCTCTTGCTTAAATCTTGGCTGGTATTGCAATATTCAAGTTAGCTTTTCGAGAATCCGAATGTCAGTAAGACTCATGATTTGAGGTTTTCGGCTCTGGATTAGTCAGGGTTGCCAGCCTCTCTGTCTGGAAATCAGGAAAAACCTTGAAATTTATGGGCTTCCATGTTGTTGTTTTTCCAGTTAGGGAAAAAGCAGGGAATTGCGCGTGTTTGCGTCATGTCAATGCTTTACACCCATTCACAGATTAGCCCAATAACAAACCAACTACAAACAGAAATTTCCAAAAATGTCACTTGACACATCTTTTAAATGTGCAGTATACTACGTATCTTTTTTAAAAAAATGCGCTTTTTAACAATAATTTAGTCCGTTACTTTTTGGATAACTGCAAATGGTCCACTCTACCTTTAAAGCTACAGTCCATCATTTGCAGCTATCCAAAAAGGAACTGACGTAATCATTGTTGAAAGACATACTTGGTTGAAAAATAGTAAGGGGACTAAACTCCCTGTGAAATTATTCTTTCTGGCAAGCTGTCATTTTGAAGAAATCAGCAAAAGAAGGCCTTGCCGTTAGAAATTTCCGTTAGTACATGTATTTCTGTTTTTACTTGGCGAAGCGCACAAGTGATTGCAAGACATACATGTGTGCACGGTTGCTATAATTCGTTGGATCGGCGCACGATATCGTGTAGCTAAAATCGACTCGGTGAGAACGTGTCTTGAACCCTGAATTCAGGCCCAATTCAAAACATGATTCAGCAACTTTTGATTTGAAATTGAGATCCTAGAATGCTGTTTTTCTCGGAATATACAGCTGAAGCTGAGCTCAAATTTCATCAGGTTAGTTGTTCAGCACCCTTCTTTAAATTTTGAGCACGTTTGTTGCTTCAAACGAACAAAATGCCCGAATTACAAATGATGGACTGTACCTTTAAGTGAGCTTGGGCAGCACATGTACGGTACATGTACATGTACATGTACATATCCTCTGTTAAAATTCTATACATGTACATGTAAATTTTTATTAGCACGCCATGCAGTTAACAAAGCAGGGCACATCTTCAACTTTGTTAAATCTTAGGCATCGTCACATCATGCACTGTAAGCCTTAGGGAGTGTGTGGTATTGGTACACACATACATGTGCCTGACCACACAGGCCACTGTTTGTATCGATCTCTCGGAATGGTGGCAAAACACCGGGAGGACTAGACACCGAGAAAAAAAAAAACCGCAAAGAAAGAATTGACACACTTTGGTTCCTGTATAAACATCCATTTAATTGGCCTGTGTTTAACAAGCTCAGTTAAAACAACAACCCACCTGAGAGGAATCGTCCCACTTGTTATTTCATTCTATCCCGGTTCTATAAGGATAACATTGAGTTTGTAATTTTCAATTACATGAATTTGATGAAACAATTACATACCGGTAGATGTACCGGTACATGTACGCGGTATGTTGAGTTTATTCAAGGGTCCATGAAATGAATTTTTCTTAGGAACAGATTTTGTGCAACTTTCTACTCTTTTTATGAACACTATTTGGCATCCCGTTTTGGTTAATTTTATTGAAAAACGCAATTCTTTAATTAAACATTCAAAATTGTCCATGCTTTTCCGGACAACTGAGGGCGCTGTTGCTGTGATGTCATTTTAGGGGTTTTCTGTTCAACTTGTGAACCCAAACATTTGCTCATTGAAAGCATCTGGGAGAAAAGTTTGCTCATTGGCTTACTGCCATGTACCTGTAGATCCAACAACGAATCACCACAGAAAAGAAAATTTAGGACAAAAAAATATCCAAAATTCTGGCAACTTTTTGTGCTGAAATAGCTGTAACATTGAGGTTTCTGCCTGAAATGACATCAAACTTTTGCTCATGAATATATGGAATTTTACAGTAGCGTAAAAAAAACCAAAAAAAGGTACCAAAATGCAAAGGTACCCTCGAAAATGGCAAAACGAAAATTGAAAATACCAAATTATATGGGATACAAAGGTGCATTTTCAAGGATTGCATTAAACAAATTGCTTTACATGGGGCCTATACATGTAAGTTCAGTTTGTTACTGTAAGTACAAATTTACTGTACCAGTTCATTTTCATGTACGTTCATTGTTTTTATCTTGCTTTTGAGTTGTAAACTAAAATAATGCTCAAGTCGTAGTGGTCTATTTTCCCCATTTACATGTAGTTTGTGGTGTTGGATTAAATTAAATTCAGAAACACGGCGAAAAGGCAATTTGCATTAAGGACATGTGATGTGGCCTCACCCCTATAGGATTCTGACAGGCCAGTGTAGAAGTTGTCTTGAGTACAGACAACGGAATTCCACTGGTCTCACAGGTCTGCGGGCTAGGGATACAGAGAGCACACCTGCACATATGCATCGATGCGATTACACCCCCCCCCCCTTAATCATTGGGCTGTCCTTTGTTTCTTCTTTTCTATCGTTTTTGGAGGATGCAAGGGGGGGGGTGCGTTTTACCTTGTATTTTTCCCCTTCTTCCGTCAGGCATGCTTTTTTCCTCCTGTAAACGTTGGAACTCAAATGTCAGGAATGTTTTTCCTGTTCAGCCGGCCGTTATTGACGTTGGGAAGTGCATTTGAGAATGCGTCCCAGTGCCGGGGATGGATTTGTTATAGATTGGCCGTACACCTGTCTGTTGAGAGCTCGGCAGCGCGGAGTGCTGCTCACTGCGCTTGTTGCGCGGTGGGTCGTGCGCCGTCCACGCAGCGCTCGCTACAAGCCCATCTTCCCCTGATTGTATTTGGAGCCTGTTGAATTTTTTGAAGAGGCCTAGATGTTTCGGGGTTGGCTAAGTTCAAGGGACGACGCAGACTCCGAGGAGGCTGCTGAGGTGCAGATTGTTTCTGCAGCTGGTCGGGAGTTGGAGGGGGGGGGGGTGCGGGGGTTGAAGAATGGATTAGGAGTAATCAGTTGGTTCGCTTTATTAGAGATGGTCATTATTTTAAAATTGCAATCATTTGATTGATATGGAGTTAAGCAGAAAAACTGTTGGTTGACGAGGCTTATGGTACTCGTCTCTCGTAAAAATTAAGCTATGCTCATTTTCCAGGCTTAAGAGAAGCTGTATTTTGTAATCATTTAGTTCTGTGGAAATGAAATTACATCATGCGTTACAGTTTTTGTGAGGGGTAGTTTTGTAAAAATCCATGATGTATGCAGTATTTCATTGCATCTCAAAAAAAATTCAACGGACTACAAAATTTCGCTCTAACAACAGAAATGACTTGAAGCATCATTAAAATTGTCATCAATGTTAAATGAGTTTACCTTGGGACTTTGGCTCAATCTGCGTCTATTCGAGGTCCTGCTTCACGAGTACTAACCATAACAGAACTCAACCCATCAAACCCCAACGACATGTTTTGTTGGAATCTGTCACTTGTCAGGATGGGTACAGTACCCCTAAACTGACAGTCTTTTACATTGGGTTGGCACACCTCCAGAATCAAAGTCAGAAATATGTGTGTGCAGTTTCCCATATGGAGTTGGAATTTGCCAGGATGGGTATGGTTCCAAGTAAATCATGCTAGGAAGTTAGGGTTAAAATGCTTCGAAATTAACCAAAGATTAGAGTATAAGTTTTGACTTAAAAATGTCTCAATTCGATTCTGAGCCAGAAACAAACCTGAGATTGGAAGGGGAAAAAACACCTCTCAAGTGTTTTGAACATGCATGGCCGCAATAAATACAACATGTACGTGAACATAAAATGCAACACAAGAGACTCAATTACATGCAATAACACCTTGCTTGTGTACATTCCACAGGTAACCTCTGGGAAGGAGGTTTAAGGTCACTGAGGTCACAAGATGGTACCATGTACTTGAACGAAGGTTCACATTATTTTGAACACATCTCATCTAGGCCTACATGTACACGTATGGTACTACCGGTACTTGTACATGTACATTTGTGTACATGTTGTATTTGTTTCATGGATAATGCACTCCTTAATTGAAGTGACACAACTCTGATATTCAAACCCCCCCCCCCCAAAAAAAGTCACTTTTATAGTCAAAAATGCAGTATGGAAGCCTTAACTCCAACCTTCCTAACTCCATCAAAATCCATCCCCCAATTTCGGTGGATTTTGGGGGACTTGGTCCTGCAGGCCTAGTGTGACTAAATATTGATGGAGTATGATGGACTTGGGCCTGGAGGCCTGAAGCAAAGCATACATTAGCAGCGGGTTTAATGGATTTTGTTGGACTTGGTCCAATACTTTGTAAAAGACAGTAGGGAGTAATAGGGTTTTTAAGGGTAGACATTTTGTACATAAATACATGTATGTAGAATAAAAAAATGCTCCCAAAGTAAATTAGAAACAAGAAAAACATCAAGAAAAAACATACGTCCTCATCTTATTTTGTTGAATGTCTCCAATTCCAGTTCTGCCCAGAGCACCAAATGTGTCTGGTCTTTGGCAAAATACATCACAAATATGAAATTAGTTGTCATAACAATCACCTACATTCCTACAAGAAAATTTATGTGAACTTTCAAGTTTTGACCAGGTCTCTAACTCATATTACACGTGAGGCTCTTCAAAATAAAAATTTTTTTGGAGAGTATCGCAAAATTCCATTCATGATATTTATTTTTATTATAACAAAGAATTTTATTTTTGGTTTAAAATTTGGCATGCAGAATGCACTCGGGTTTCACTCGCTGAGGCAGCAAGAACTTCAGCAAAACATGTTGGAATTTTAGTTGAAAACAAGACACAAATACATCTATCGGATCTGATGACAGAAACAAACCATGATGTGTTTAGAGTAGACCTACAAATGTTGTCGCTGCTGCACATTCTTCAGGATCCCTGAACATGGAAAACCCATCAGGGGAATTGCCTCTTGTTGAAGGTATTCCAAAGATGCCCCGCGTTGTTATTGATAAACCTTCCAGATATATATTACCATCCTCCCTGCAAATTTCCCCTTCCTTTCAAATTGATTTTTCATACAGTCCCATGTTTGCAGAATTTGTAAGTGTGTACAGTGGAGCTGTCATTATCCCAAGAAAAGAGATGAAAGGGGTATGATTTATTGTTTTAATTTGCCTGGAAGCATTTTGGGAAGGTTCGCCCTTACATCCAGATGCTTTCGTTCCCATCAGAGAAGTCGTTGGAATGATCGGGCATGCTGATTGACGTCTTGCCTAACATTTCATATCCATCATTCGGCCCAACGAGAGGGGCTTTTATCGCTGATTGCAGATTAGGGTAATCAGAATTTCTTGTCGGTTATTTTAGTAAATTATTTTTGTTTGGTGATTGGTTGCACGTTTTGCCAACAAGAAGTGCATGCAGAGGAGAAATGTGGGGAGAGAATTTAACACACAAAATTTGAAATGAAATTATTTAGACTACCCTAAACTGTAATCCCAACCCTGCCCCGCCCCAGCTCACCCTGCCCTGCCTTATCTCACCCTGCACCCATTCCACTCCACCCTACCCCACTGAACCCCACCCCACCCCACCCTGTCCCACCCACCCACCTTGCTCCACCCTGCCCAATCCCACCCCATCCTACCCTACCTGTGGCATTGCAATACTGATAACCAGTTGATCATGGTAACACAATTGTCGCGTGGGATGTGTACGTTAACTATGATCATTATTAAAATTGTTCATAATTGATTGTGGCGCCTGAGCTTACGTGTACATGTACATTGGTTTTTTTTCAGTACAGTATAATCAGTCATTTTTACTACATGTATACTGCATTACCCATACTGTTCCATTCTTTTGCTCCTATTGTTTGGGCTTCAACTTTTTCTTGACATGTCCTGTATGGTTTGCACATGAAAACCTCCTGAGGACTAAGGCTCAGGTCCTACAGGCTTTTATTTCTGCAGGTAAACCTTTGTTCTTTGTTCGAAGTCCACAGAGGTAAAGGATGTTGAGATCTACGTAAATGCAAAAGTTCTACATGTACATGTACAAATGTGCTGCATACAATGTACATGTACACGTACATGTACCAAATATGGCAACTTATACAGTACATGTTACAATCTGTAGTCATGCAGCAATGTGTATGCTACTCCATGTAAAAATCTTGAATACTTGTAAATGTAGCTGTTGTACCAATGCTCCAACTGCCTCGTAATGCTTCAACAACATTTCCAATCACATTTGGTGTGAGACCCCTCTCTACTGATGTTCTGATAGACCCCCCCCCTCATTTAACTCATGACAGGAGCCCCGCCCATTCCACTCTTGGACTGAGATTTGCCGACGAGCCCGTGGTCGCATAATAATGAGCCCGGTCCGTGCGTGCGTCCCGGGCCTGGTTACCCATCCTCTTAAGTGGTGTGTACACTCCTATCTGTGCCACTTATTTTCTCCTGCGCTCTCCGCAGGGATATTTTTGCAAAAGCCAATATTGGGAGGGTTTGTGGCGTCATCCGTTGTCGGGGCAACCATCTAGGGAGATTAGCCATATATGCAAGTACATGTATGTGTTGGTACATGTAATTCTAATGGGCCACCAGCGTTCAAAGTGTGGACTAGACATGTATGTGAAAGTGTTTGCGCTCTAAGTATGATTAACATTGCAATTATTTGATCATATATGGTCCAACAACCAAATACGTAAAATCTGTATACAGATTACATCGACCGTATTTGTCAATTATTTCCTTCTCTTCCGCAAATATCGAGCCCTCTCAGAACCGACGCTGGATTGCAATTAAGGGAAGCGATTAGCATCAGTTGCAGGAAGGTCCTTCTCTGACTGCCTAATCAAAACCTCCACAAGGCTTCAGTCGGCATTTAATACAAAAGAAACGATATGCTGTTTGCTTTGAGGATGGGCATATTTCTTGAGGAAGAAAACATTTTGTTCAAAATGTTTTTCAGGAAGGTCTGTAGTTAAGTACGCTTTCTTCATGCTATCACTTTGTCTATTAGGATACAGAATTAGGTGATAGTACGTATGCGATCAATAAAATGCAAATTATATCTTTGATGTGGAGAAAAAATATTCAGATCAATTCTAACTTTTAACAGCTGATGTAAAGTTATGTCAAAACCAAAAAAAAGAGGAAAAAAGAGCATAAATCTGTTGTGTATTTTTGCTCCATCAGTTATGCACTAGGTCGGAATATTGTCAGCTGCATGTCTACAAGGTTCGTCCAGGATTGCAAGTCTTTATAAATTATTCATGAATTTTTATTTTTTTTACATTTTCCCCCGTTTTTGTATTCTGTTGAACAGATTGTCTGATTTGCCTCAAGGTGTTTGGCCATCTGTATTTTTTATATCGCGATTTTCTGTTTTGTTAACACGTTAGGGTTTTTAACATAATCTGCTCAATCATCTTTGTACTGAAGTACCCTGGTGTTGGCTTGGACTTGTGTGTGTGTGTGTGTGGTTTGATCAAGAGAGAGCCACAAAAGAGTATCACCCTTGCCAGTGTGTTTAGCGCATTGGACTTGAGATCTGAGTGGTTAATGCTCCTACGAATTGCGAGTTGGGGTCTACTGGCCTGTAGTACTTCTAGGTACTGGTACATGTTTCCTTGACCTTTGTCACTTATTGGCAACATCTCTCCACTCAGGAGTGTGATGCGAGTATCTGTGAGGGTGGAGATTGTTGTTGTTGTTGAATCAACTCTTATAGATACTCAAAATGACAGCAGTTGAAAGTTCTATGTAATCAATGAAGTAGGAGAACAATGAAGAAGGATCGTTTTGTGTCCTTAGGCAAGACATTTTACTGCAATATTGGTCTCTCCCCCTACCCCACTGACTCCCTTGATTGTCCCCTCCCCCAACCCATCCCTTGCCTTCCCCCACCTCAACCCTCTCCCCACCCCGTTGTCTCCCCCTCATCGCCCCCACCCCCACCCGTCCCTCGCCCCCACCCCTACCCGTCCCGCCCCCCACCCCTACCCGTCCCTCCCCCCCCCTCCCCCATGAAAAGATTAATGGGTGCATCGAACTGTAGGCCAAACCACTGACATCACTAGTGCCCCACTTGTGAGTCAGTTTAGTACATACGTGTACATGTACATGCAGATGAGAATACAGATGTTTATCAACGGGTTATTTTAGGAAAGAAACATGTTCAATTGGTTATCAAGTGCCCGTATGCATAATTGAAAATAAGTTTCAGACCAAACAATTTTGTTTTTAAACAAACCGCAGAGACCGTTTCCTTACTACAGCAAAACATGCACCGTAGTCGTCAGTTGAATGTAAAAACCACAACGGAACATCATGTCCTGGCACCCTCAACCACAGCTTGAACTTTTTCAATTCAGTGAATGGTCCCTGGGGAAAAAAAACCCACAGATTTTTAAATAGCTTGTTGTAAGAAAGATTGGTGTCATTTGCTCATACATTGTACCATCCCGGAATTGAGTCGTTCGACAACGTACATGCAGTTATAATCATGATAAGCACGCCACGACTCAGTTGTTGATGGGTTTTTTTTTTATTAAGTGGGGAAGGTACCGGTTCATGTACGATGATTGCAGAGTCTAAATTTAGGTACACAATAATCACGCAGGTAAAGCATGTAAACTGAATGCAAAAAGACTTTCTTCACTGCATTTGAGTAATGTGCTCAAAAGTAGTTATTGCTGATTTATTACCCCCGCTCGTCAGGCCAATAGGCATTTTAGCAACATCTCTGTTCCGATTGGCTGATGGGAATGTGACATTTACATGTTATGTTGTGGTAACTCAGCACAAGGGTCTCTTTTATTTTCATCCAAGTCACAAAAATATTCCCCGGTGGTGATAACCCCCCCCCCCCAAAAAAGGGTTATGGAGCAGATAAATTCATGTATAATTTCAACAAAACTTGTCATTTGGAAGATCGCGTGTAAATCATGACTTTGACTAAAAGCGTCGCGCTATATAAAAACCAATCCACAGAGTGCGAATAAGCAATCGCTAATGGAAAGCCATCATTCACTGTCTGCTGCACTTGTTTACTTCAGTCCGCAATGCTACCAGTCCGGGCAACATTTCTGTTTAAAATTGATCGTAAATCAATGGGAGATTGACTCAAAAGGAGCCAAGTTTTTACGTGCGGGTTATTTTCCTTACGGCGTGCGTCGGTCCTGGAGCATGTTAAATTATGGGGTTCGTACGTTTGTTTCTTGAGAACACATACAATGCCCCATTAGATTGATTAAAACATCAATTGATTTAACGTGTTTGGTTGTCCATGACACTGCATCAAAAGTTTGCTGTTTACTTTGTTTGTACGATCCAACATCGTTTATCGTACAACGCCGGAGTATATCCCCGTCATCGGATTGGTGGGTCGTTGATCACATGTCATTGAATTATTCGCCCCAACTCACGGCCCGACCGCGCCGCAAAAATGGAAGTTCTATTCCATGGTAAATAGAACTTCACACTATTGGTTGCTCTGACCAATCAGATGACGAGGATTTATTCATGTGATGTATAAAACAAATAATGATTGTCTCTCATTCGTGACAGATGGAATGTTCCATACGCCTCGTGGAATGGAACATCCCATCTGTCACCTCATGAAATTATTCTTACCATTGTACACATAAGGCCAACAAAAAAAAATTTTCTGGTATCTATATGCTGTTGCCGTGTGGTAGCATGAAAAAAAAAAAAAATTTTTGATGTTTTGAAAGATGAAAGAAACCAAACAAAACACTGGGTTTGACTGTTGCTGCTGAATTCTGCTATTTTTTTTTTTTTTTTGTGGGGTTAGGAATAAGCTTTGTGTGGCCTCTGGCCTCTCCCCTCTACCATATATTAAGTAAGTTTAGGCATTTGCCATCATCATCCAGTCATCAACCAAAAAAAAAAAAAAAAAAAAAAAAAAAAAAACCGCGTCACCGCACCACTTTTTGGACAAGCTCCATACCAGAAACCGGAGACTTATTTTTTTTGGCCTAAACATACCGGGTACATTTTGCGTACATACTAATTAAAAGATACTCTAACTTCCCCCATTGCTTTGGCTCAATTTCAATTTCTCAATTTCGTTCAATCACCTTGTAAAGGGTGAGTAAAAAAAACCGAAACCACAAAAAGGTAAGTATTCTGTCAGCAAAATAAAAACAAATCACATAGGGATGTGCGTGAATTGTTTTTGTTTTGCTGAAAGAACGCACACTTGTTTTGTGATCCGTGGACAGAACTTTAAAACGGTGGTTGTGTTTAAAATTCCGTAACTTGAAAAGTACATGAGTAATTTCAATGATTCTTGTACTAAAAGAAAGCTTTTGAATTGGGCTTTCATATCCTAGATTTTGAAAGTGCTACATGCAGAACTTCACTAAGACAATAGTCCCGACATTTATTACTCACCTTGTACGCTCTTGTTCAGGTGCTACATGTACCTGTCACATACTGTTTTCTATGCATCAGGGGTGCATTTATTCCATGTACTCAAACATGACCAAAACTGTTATTCATTCAGCACAGCCTTATAACGTTAAATTGCAGAAAAAATGCCTGGGGTTGGGGTGGGGGAAGGTGACAAATCATATCAAGTACATGTAGTTACATAACCATACACAGGGCTTGAGCATTATTCAGTGTGGTGGCATGTCGGTTGATGAATCGATAAATGTCTTTCAGATGTGAAAAAAAAAACTTCTCCCCCCCCCCCCTCCAACATGCCCCTTCCCCCTCCCGGTTCCCTCAGAAGCATGCCCAGTGAAGTCTACGCTTGCCTGCGTAGACACGCACGCGACAACTCAACCGTGTCAGTGTCACGCAGGGGCAACATATTGGGAGAGACAGAATCTTGACTTCAGCAAGACTTGTATTAAGATTGTGCCACCAAGACGTTGTCTGCACTCCTGCAGAAAATCTATGCGTACATGTACATCATACTTGTGGTACAGTAATTTGGACGTCATTATGTCAAAGCCTCATTCTAAGGATGGCATAGGAATGTTTATTTAAATAGGGGTTAGGAAACTAGGGCAGTACGTGTCTCTGTAGCAAAGGATCCAAACAATTCCGGGACGAAAGACAATTTTCAAAACTGGACTAATGCCTCCGTTTCATCCTTGCTTGAATCTCCACTAGAGTCTCCTAGATGCAAAAACGATTCTACCGTAATTGGAAACACGGGTGCCCTTTGAGAAACAGATTACATGTACTTTTGGCCGGTTGGCCTTCAAAATTGCCATTACATGTCCGTTCAGAAAATCCAGGGTTCTCCCATTTTTCCTGGAATTGCCTCCGTTGCATTCAAGATCATGATAAGACCACCGAAGAAGCTTTGAATTCAATCCTTGTAATCTGGTGATATAAAGCCACTCTCCATAGTAAGTACGACATGTACCCGGAGGTTGGTGAGTAGATGGGGGGGGGGGGATAGAAGGAAAAAATGAGTGAGTAGCCGACCAGTACCGACTGCCCAGATGAAAAAAATATGTAAATGATTTACATTTTAATGATGGTGCGAGCATCTGCAAATGGCGCGTAAGGATCTTTGTCACCTCGTAACGTCTGCTGATGACGGTGCATATTAAAATGTTTTCGTCCCCAGACCCGGGCATTCGGCCAAAGCAGATGTTTCTAATGCAGCGGGATCTATTTATGGGAGTCTGTGATTAATTTACTTGCTGATTAGGGGCTTATAAATCAGTGAGACTGTTTTCACAAAAGGACGACAGTATCGAGTGGTGAAAAAAAAATGTTATTTGATTATTGGCCTTTTCAATTTTTTGTACCTTCTAATTTTTTTTAATGTTATTTTTTACATGTAACTCTCCCTCGCTAGCTGGCAATTTCATCAAGGCCGGTGCAGCAGTCAAAATAAATCATTTCTTTGGAATTCAAATTTCATGTGACACCGGAAATTTTTTTCTCTCAAAAACCAGTCAGTCAATGTTTTATCAACCATTTAAAACCACCCACGTGACGGGCTCTCGATCAATAAGAATGGACAAGCTGTCCGAGGTATTTATGAATGTGCTTCAAAGAGGTATTGGGTAAAGGGGTAGTGCAAGGTAAGCAGGCAAGGTCTGAAAAAAAATTTGGCCTTGCGTTTGCCCCGACCTGGAACCTGGTTATACAGGTCCTTAATCTGATCAGAAACTGGCAAAAAAACATGGATGCTTCGGGGACAACCTAACAACCTATTTGTTTCATTTACTAAGACTTGCCTTCACTGACAATTTCAGTAGCACTGCATGTGCTCAATGTTACATGCATCTGCGAACTTGTGGAAAGACAGTCATAAGCTTACTAGGTTGGGATTCGAACCCACGACCTACTGATTACTATCTGAGATGTCTTGCCACTCGTCCACTGAGCTTACCGGTGTCAGCTTACCAGTGCAAATCTGATATGTAGCAGTAGGAACCACAATCAAAAGAAGAGGGGGAAAAAAAATGAAAATTCCACTAACGGACCGCTTTTCTAAATTAATTCTAAACAAGAGTGGAAGAAAGAAAATTCAATAAGGCAAAGTAGGCCCCCCCCCCCTTTCCCCCTATTCAACGTCAAAATGAATTTCGGAAGAAAATCCATCCCAAAAGGAGGGAAGAAAATTAGAATGGATTTCATTAGTTTGGACGTGGCATTTCGTCTGCCGCCCTGACATTTTGGAGGGAAAATGAACAGGACAAAAAAAACGTGAGCGCACATGTAGTAATGGAGCCTGGGGTTACTCTCACTGTGTATAGCATTCCCGCAATAAAAAAGAGCATGGCAGACGTGTGGATTTCTCCTGAGTGATGTATACGATTGTATACAGATGAATGGAGCGAATCACGGCACTCGTCGTAAATGATTGAACGATGAACATTCATGTCAGACATCATCTGAGGAAATCTCGTTCAATTTACCTCCCCCCCCCCCTCCCCAACCACCCCCAATCTCAGAGATGACATTTCTTGGGTAAATATGAAGGTGAAAAGTAACCCAAAAAACTGAAAGGAGGGAGTGCAGTGAATTTACTCTCAGTCCATATGGAAAAATTGGGGAAAAACATTCATGCGATCTGGTGTCCAAATTTCTGCATTGTGACCTAAGCGTGGTTTCATCTATTATTCTTGTCTGATTTCCAATTGATGAGAAGCCTAAATTCTACAGTCTTCATCACAGCACTTTCATCTTTTGCATCACATCATTCTAGTCAACTGAAAATGACTCAAAAAGCAAAGATTATTGTGGAAGTTTGTTTTCTCCACAGAATACAAAGAAACAGGAAATTTAAAAAAAAAAATGCTGGCTGTGTATCATATTTGGAAATAACAATTGTGGGACAAACCAGCATCTTTCTGTTCTTGCTTGCTTTCCACAAAACTAAAGTTGAATGCCGTCTCAAAATCCTGAAATCTGTCCTTTTCGTCATTTTTACTCCGAAAATGGAACAAAAAATTTCCGAAGCCCTAGAGTTGGCATATGCTTGCTCCTTTCCAGCACAGCCAATGATGCTATAACAAGATGATGATGGTGATGATGATGATGCTAAAAAAAAATGACGAGGCAATTTACGGACCAGCTTTGCCCGTAACAATCGGGTCATAAATATTCAACGGCTTCATTTGCATCTGAGACAGGACAGCGGTAGCAGACCCCTAGAGGCTACCTAATGGATCTCGCACACCGCTGCAATCACAAATCCTTCCATTAAGTCTAACATCTCTGCTCCATCACCTGAATGAAGATACGCGAGGGATTGAAATCTTGCCGTTTTTTTATTTTTTTATTAGAACATGAAGTGCATCTTCTTTTATATCTGATTTGCTTCATGATTCTGCTCGATCAAGTTGCATTGTAGTTACCACAAAATTTGATATCTAAAGCATGTTCCTGGTCACGATATTGTAGAAATATGGGGGCAAAAAGGAGCAAGAACCAGTCTATAAGCACTAACCCTTATATGCTGTGTCCGAAAAAGGGCTACGGCTACTCAACATAGTGTGCAGGTGCCAATAAACTAGAGCCACAGCCTCAAATTACCCCGTTTCGATGCAGCCATACCTCACGAGATCGCATTTGTGAACAAGTACCACTCTCACATTTTAAGAATATTTTATTTATTTTTTTACTAAGTGTCGCATTTCATCATTGAGAGATACATTTACTTGTGAGTCCAAAACATTACTTACTCCTTCCACCCCCCCCCTTCAAAAAAAGACAAGCATGCATGTAAAATTCAGGGGAGCTTTCGGCCAGAATTTTGCTGTAATTCTATATTTGTAACCACGAACGTGTTCTCCATGTCTCCGACTCTCCAAAATATTTACCAGAGACCGAGAGACGCAAGGTAAGGACATTGCAGCCCGGCGCTTCAGCTCAGCCGAGCAGAATTTGTGCGCCTGCGAGGAATTCTATTTCATGGTCCAAGTGCATTTTATCCACACTTTTCCATCACCACCGTATCACATGCCCCAGGTACGAGTACAAAACAGTGTGATGTACATGTATAATGTGCATGTACATGTAATAGTGCAGGCAGAAGTCCTAAGCAGTCTTTTGCATGCAAATGCTATTTAAAGTTACTTGAATGTGCAGTACGTGTACATGAAGTATTGTCGATGCCGAGACAAAGGAATGTATTATTTTGCTGAAGTCCTGTATTTTGCATTTTGTACATGTATCTCTCCCCTCTGAAAAAGGGACCAATATGCTGGGAAAAAGAAAAGAACCAACCTGCATGCTTTAGTGTCCTTATTATCTTGAGTAGCAAGATAAAAAAAATTAAAAAAATAACAATGTTTAAATTTCTTCCTTGTCTCTATAATTAGTTGAATTTCAGGGGAAGCACAAATTACATGGACCCATTTCCTTTGCCTAAAAATCCATGTCAGTTACAGATCCTGAATCACCGCTTATTCCCTTCCAAACTAATAAAATCCGTACATAATAATAACCCTGGATGTAGGCGTTCGCCGGCCCTCGCAATGTCCATTTATTTGTCAGTACCCCGGCCAAGGAAATATAATTCTCATTACCTTTTCCCGTCATCCCTTCCAAAAAGGGAAGAAGAAAAAAAAACAACATCTGAAGTGAAATTGCTGTTTTGGATGAAGGGTGTGCATCGCCCGAACGGGCGGCAATAACAAACATTTGATCTGTAAGGCTCCTCGTCCTGGTTGCATTGACGTCACGTTCCTGTCGCTGTCGCTCACTGTCAGCCCCGGCTGTAAAGCAGAGAGCTGTTTTCAGGCCAATTAGGTATTTCATGTATTCACACAGGATGTCCCTCCCAAACCACCGCCCCCCCCCCATCTCCGGAAAAAAAACACCATCTCTATATTGTTTTCAAATCTGTTAAATGTAACTCCTCATTCCTTTGTAATCTCTTCATCTTTAATGACCAGTTATCAGTATAACAACCCCCTCCCTCGATGTTTTCGTCAAATTCTCGTCGCTGCTTTCCAAAGACAAAATTTGTCTTTGTGTAAACACCTGGCCTTACATGACATTCCAGCTGTCCCGTGCACGACAGGTTTCAACACGCACACTGTGGAATCTTAATTTTCGGGCAGAGATTGTTTTTTCTTTCTTTTAATTTGAACTTTGTTTTCCCACAATTTTGACAATTCTTTGCTGAAATTGAAATCAAGTCTTGAAGGATATCCTTAGATGGATATAAATGTATTCGTTATATTGTGTGCTTGGAGACTGTTTATTTCATTGGTCTAGGACGGCCACGTGACTGGACAATAAAAACGCATGTCACACACTGAGGATGATATCGCACTGTGTTCATTACATGCGTTGCGCATGCGTGTGGAACCTGTCGGTACGCTAACTTCGCGCAATGAGAACTGCAACATCAAATGCGCAGTCTCATGTCCGGACAAAAGATTTTTCAGTTATCAAAGGTTAGATTAAAAAAAATAAAATCAGCTGGTCTCCAAATGCGTGAGGCAGATGATTTTTTTTTTTTTTTTTTTTTTTTTTTTTTTTTTGATTGTACAGACAAGGTGACAACTATGGTGCTTTATTTGCTTTTGTTGTGTCCTTGGGGTCCTTTGGGGTTTGCCCTAATTGCCCTCCATCATTTGCCTTTGTGCAATTTCCCATTCCCATTCCCAAAAAAAAAAAGAAGAAGCGGCAATAGATAGAGCTGCTGCTGCTACTGCTGCGGACAAGGGAAAAAAAAAAAAAAAGGCATGATGAAAAATCGCGGCCGCCGCTGACCAGAGACCGACTTCTTTTTTTTTTCTTGGCCTTACACTGACTTAATTTATTTCTCACACAGTACATGTGTAAGTTACAATCATTTATCTTTTTGAGCTATTGGCACAATATCTGCTGTGATGTGGGTTATGCAGTTTTAAACCCCTCAGGGCACATATCATCCTCGGTTTCGCCTTGGGTGCTCTGCGCCCCTCGGGTGTTAAAAACATCAGATCCCACCTCACAGCAGTCAACAATTGCTAAGTGTCTGTTCACGTTCTGCAGGTTTTGTTGCCTGTAAATTGTATGAAGTCTCATGTGTAAAAGATGCCACTCTACAGGAACAGTATATATGACTTCACTGTCACCCCGAATTCCATTTCCATCAATTCCAAAAATTAGCACTTCTGCCCAAACCACCCCTACCCTGTATACCCCCACCCTGTCTGTTACCCTGTTTACTACCCTTTCTGCTACCCTTTCTCCCAGAATGTATCGAGAGGTGTCTGTTATCGTCTTGCATCTCCCCCCCCCCCCCTCGTTTGCTTCCCTGGTATCGGTACTTCGCTAGGATTGACGTCATTTTCCATGTCTCCAGCATGCACACCGGGGCACCGGTTATTGCGACTGTGTTGACACAATGACAGAGTGACGTTACCCTAGCCAGTACATCTGCACGTTTTCGTTGGGGATTTTCCGTAAACAAGACGTCTCCGATGTTTTTATCCTTCCAATGGTGTATCATTTTGTTTGTTCACAATGTTGTAACTTAATTGATAATGTATGGAGGTTAACATCAAGCCGGGGTTCTCTTTTTAACTGTCAGTTTGTTTTTGCCTTGCAAGAAGAGCATACATTGTAACTACTTAGATTTTTTTAACAGGTGTTTAGTAGCAGTTGTTCTTTTCAACCATTTTCCTGGCATGATGGGGAGAAGTAGTTTTTTTCAAATGAGAACTGAGTTAGTTAAGTTATTGGTGAAAAAGCATTTACATGTAACAGAACATTCCTTGACAAAGATTTTGGAATAGATACATTAATTTGGGGGAGAGGGTGCGGTTGTGGTTTCTCCTAAACGCTACATTTTCTAAATTTCTGCATCTCTGAACATTATTGAGCTAAAAATTACAGCCACACAACTATGTGTATATGTGAAGGATAACTCAACAATCATTCAATTTAAAAAAGAAAAGAAAAAAAAAGCTGCAGCCACACTATACCGACCCTAAACCATCTAATCTCGCCGATATCACTCCGGGCAAAGCAAAGAGGGGGAACAAAAGTACGCAATCGGAGTGTGTTGATCTGCAATCTTCTCTCTCCCTTATTTGCTCCCTCTTTCCAGCGCTCCAGCTCGCCGGACAGAGAAAATCCCGACTCGAAATTACTTTAGCGGTGAGGATAATGTCCCATCAGACCCGGCCAGCTGCACATTATAAACCTGTTATAGTCGGGATTGGATTAGCGTTCAGCTCGGCTTCTGAGAAGAACCAAAAAACGAACGCCAGCTGGCGTACAATGCTTTCGTGTCCGTTGCTTCAGTTAAAGTCCTTTTTTTCTTCTCCACGTTATAACAATTGTATTAGGCAGGTTACACAAGGTGAACTATTGAATTTTGTCTTGTCTGTTTCCACTGAAGCACCCCCCCCCCCTATTATGAGGCCTAAGTGCTGCATTTTATTTATAAAACAATTGGATTATGCAGATTACACGTGAACAATGTAAAATATTGAAGATTTTCTTCACTATTGTCGTATTTATTGCACTTGTAAGGGTACTTTTTCCCCTATTACACATGTATGAGCCCTAAGTGCTCAATTTAGTTATGAGAGAATTGGATTATGCAGATTATACGTGGACAGCTTTGAATAATTTCTTCATTTTTTTTTTTTGTATTTGTTGCATTCCTTAGAGTCTGTTTTCCCATAACCAGACAGAAGTCAATTTTCTATATTTTATAAACTGCATATATTGCATTTCTATCATTTAATTATGCTAGAATTGCTTACCCCTGGTAATAGGCAGTTGTACTAGTATATGATACAGAAAATTGATTATTTTGCACTTAAACAAACTACATGTAAAAGGAGGAAAGTTATATCATTTCAAGGACAGCTCAAATGCAATATGGTTTTAAAATATTCTGCAACATACAATGTACATGTAGGTGGGGCAGCAAAAATAAACAATGAAAACGTTTTGAATCCTGGATAATTCGGAGAATTTGACATTATGATTACAAAGTCCAAAAAGGGATCCTGTTACTTGGTTTTAGAAAAAAGTTCACATTTCTGTAAAATGATTTCTTCATTTCCTGTATACCGGTACCAGTATATTTCCTTTAAAGGGAAAATACTACATTTACAAACATCAAAAAATAAAACTACCAAATCATTTTGAAATACCTTGCTGGAATGTTGCTGGACAGTGTAAAGCATCCTGTAAAATCATGGCACCTGGTATACTTTTCTTCTTATATGGAGTCAGGGCAAATGATGTATATTCCCTTTAAATGTTAAGAGTAGGTGTATGCTATGCCTAGTTTGGCACGCCTTTATCTGCCACCCAATTCATCTGGCAAAAAAAGGGGGGAAAAAGGAAAGATCCGCGGGAATCATTATCCAGAACGAATCAGCCGTTGCTGAAATTGAACTAGGGAGATGCAAAGCATGCATGCCTTTAATGCAAGAGAATGCATTATTGCAATACATTTAACTGCATGGCTAAATCCCGCCGTTCTGTCTGGTCCACGCACTGACCTCAATTTTAATTTCTTTCCCTCGCTTTTTTTCTTCTCTTTTCTGGACCACAGTCAAATCCAATTGACTTTTGCTTTCATTCTGTTCTATATACAGTATGTAACCTCCAGGGTTTAGTCTTAGTCATGCAACATTGGCGGAAAATTACGTTTGGCAAAAATCAATCAGGTTTTGTCCCACAAATCTGGGGGAGGGGGAATCACTGTCAGTCGACACAAATTCTTGAACATACATGTATACAAAAAAATGGATATTCGTTTCAGTGCAACTGACCCCAAAACGTTACAAATTTTGTAAGACCGCATTAAATTTACACAAAAATATTTTTAAAATTACGATTATTCACTCAGACATTGTAAGAATAAGAGACTAAATGGGCCAAATAATCCCTCTCATTGTTACTAATGATGTTTTACAAAGTTTTCCTTCAAAAATTGTTTTTACGGTACAAAACCATTTGACATTATGGTGAAGCTCTTTATAAATTCCGGGGCATATCTCGTAGTGCCTGTTGCTACATGTAAATGCGGCCGTAATATGATAGCACCTCGCATTCTGAATAGCGAAGCACGCACGCCGGCCGGAATTAATCAGCTTTTAACCTTTCCATGCCCGGGTAGACTGGCTCCTGAGTGGCCACCAGAGGGCAGTGTTTGCTTTGAGTGTTGGCAGTGCCAGGAGCACTCAGTGTACATACATAGTTTCGGTACATGTACATGTATGTGTACATGTACATGTACATGTACATGATGTACATGTATATTTGTACTTTGTACAGTGTACATACCAGATGCATTGACTCCATTCAGCAATATTTGCTACACACAAATGCACAGACATGTTCAGTGTGTGGAAATGTCATTACCCTATGGGCGCACTACTTTACTAGAAACATGCTTCATTTAAAATGTTCAGCAGTGCTGCTGTTCAGCCGCAACTAAAGCATTTACACACATGTATATTTGTTTTGTTGAGTGTTCTGTATCTTACTTTTTCTTTCTTCAAAGAAGGTTGCTTTTAGGAATGCCGTTATGTTAAAAGGACACTCGAGCCCAAGATGGTCTTTGGAATTCACCAGTCTTAACGTGGGCAGTGCCATGTTGTTCCTTTTAACCTTAGGACAAATCCAGGAAGTGCAATGTCCAATTGACGTACAGAGCCAATTAACCATGATATCTAATTCATGATTCAGAGAAATGATCCCAAACTCCTTGTCTGTAATTTCCCTGACCATCACTAGATGATGGATGTGTATAAGATTTGAAAAAAATAATACATTTTCAGGTTTATTCACTGAGCTCTTAAAATCTCTGTCATGGACATTACATAATGCCAGAAACGCCCCTTAAATATCAGTCAATTAATGTTGCAAACATGGACTAAATTTCAAGATTGTATATTATTTGAAACAATCTAAATCATCAAAAATTAAATAAGGGGAGTTTCAGCTGTAAAAACTACAA
This sequence comes from Patiria pectinifera, assembly GCA_029964075.1. Lineage (NCBI taxonomy): Eukaryota > Metazoa > Echinodermata > Asteroidea > Valvatida > Asterinidae > Patiria > Patiria pectinifera. The sequence continues at coordinate 29,436,916 of CM057135.1, forward strand.
GTTAGAAAGCTGCCCCTCCCCCTCTACTAAAAGCCAGAGTGTAAAATTGCGTCAATGAGGGCAGCACACAGAAAAGGACTGACTGCTTACATCATGGTACGGCTGTAGCACTCCAACAAAAAACAAAGCTGCTTGACCTGTATTGGTTTCGCACAGCATTAAATATACACAATGTGTGGATGCTTCTTTTGTCATTGAATTCTCAAGCTTCTCAACATTTGATTAATTTTGCCAGGAAGACGATCTCTGTAAAAACTGTTCTTGTCTCCGTCTTTGTTAAATCTTTGAAACTAGACGCGCCGTCAGACAATAGGCCCAGTGGCGTATCCGGGTGGGAGGGGATATATTTTCCAATATGTATAATGGTCAGTTTTGAAAAGCGCCCCCATTTGGAAGATGAGTACCAAGCGCGGAAGTGTGGTTGCCCCTTCGGTCCCCCGACATCAAAAGTTGGATATGCCACTGAAAAAGCCGAAATTGTATTCAATCTGCCAACTCTCCCTGATTCTGCAGAAAGTTCCCTGAAAATAAACCAATCTTTCCATGTTCTGATGAACAAATTTTTTAAAATCTCCCTGATTGTGGAAACTTTTTCCCTATTATGTTGAATGTAATTCTAAATATCTCCCTGATTGTTGTACAGAATCTCCCCGATTGCAAGATGCAAATGTTGGCAGCTCTCGTAAATCAAAATGTATGAAATACATTCAGTAACATGTAGAAGTACATGTAAGGCACAAAAGAGTTTTTTGATTGTCAAGCCGTACCTTGAAGTCATCAAAATGGGCTTGTAGCAGATGCTGTCAATGGCTTTTGTTTTTTGTTTGGTTTTTAGGAGAGCTTTTTTACTTGCTTGTTTTTAAGGTTAAAACTCCCTCTTATTTATGGTACGATGTTGTAGGTTTTTTTTCAAATATATAATAATACTTTTCAAAATTGTCAAAGTTTGCCACATATGTTACTGCGTTCTAGCCTCATATCTCTCAAAATCCACAATGAGGTTTTGAAGGATTGTGTAGGGTCGCGAAAAGTAGTGCCTGCAGACTATCAATGTAAGTTTACAATGTGCGTGGGGCTAATAGCGGTAGCAACCCTTTGAAAGTTCAAGTATATCCAATGTGCCAGTGGATTCCTGTACAGTGGTGGATTGTGGATAATTAAGGAAGGTTACATGCAGAAATGCAAAAGGAGTTAGGGTTAATGAACCCAGTGACTGACAGTTTCTGGGGTTTTTTTTCTCTGAACTACAGGTGGCAAGACTTACTTCATCACCGGACTGAAGGAGGACCCTTCCGCCAAGCCAGCCCAGCCGGACGGAGATGCGGAAACATCGACGGATAATCCCGTGGAGCCCGTGAGCAGGACGGAGAGTAAGGAGGAAGACACGAGCGAGAAGGGAGAGGGGCCAGGAGACGAGGCCGCCCGTGGCTCCTCCCCTAACGGTAACCAGAGCAGCAAGCCACTGCTAGGGGAAAGCAAGACGGATTCTCGGCAGAACAGCCCTGTGTGGAAACGTAACTCTCCGGGGTCTCGCAAGCCCACCAATCCTGATGCCTTGGCACATGTAAGTCTTGCTCCAAGACTAGATGTTAGCAAATGCACCCATGAACATCATATAAATCAAGTAGTGGACCAAGACTGAAGAAGCCTGTGTCCCCTCGCAAACAACACACCCCAGTTTCCACCCCTCCCTCAAGCCACACCCCTCTCCCAATCCACACTTGTTTCCAACCCACACCGCTCCACCAATCCACACCCCTTCTCCAATCCACACCCCTCCCCCAAGCCACACCCCTCCTAAATCCACACCCCTCCCCAAATCCATACTCTTCTCCCCCCACAACCCTCCCCAATCAACACCCCTCCCCAATCCACATCCCTCCCCCAATCCACACCCCTCTCCCAATCCACATCCCTCCCTCAATCCACACCCTTCGCAAATCCACACCCCTCCCCCAATCCACACTCCTCACCCCCAATTCCACACTCCTCACCCCCACACCCCTCCCTAATCCACACCCCTCCCTAATTCACACCCCTACCCCAATCCACACCCCTCCTTAATCCACCCTCCCCAATCCGCACCCCCCCAATCCAAACCCCTCCCCCAATCCACACTCCTCACCCCCCACCCCCCTCCCCCAATCCACACCCCTCCCCCAATCCACACCCCTCCCCCAATCCACACCCCTCCCCCAATCCACACCCTCCCCAATCCGCACCCCTCCCCCAATCCGCACCCCTACCCCAATCCGCACCCCTACCCCAATCTACACCCCTCACCTATTCCCTAATCCATACCCCTGTCATGGGCTGCTCACTTCCAGTCTTGAATCGATATTATCAGCACTTTTATAGTGAGCATACAATTGGTTGCTCATGGATAATGAATATCCATGAGCAAAAAGTCTTCGGCTTGGCAGTACCATGATGTTTGCCCTAAAGAGGGTAGTTCATCATATATTGTCCCACACAAATGCATCTGAACTCTTGGGCACGTTTTGGCGCTGTGACCGTAAACATGTTTCTGGTTCGCGGCCGTTTTGGCACTTCGGTTACACTGAAATGACGTCATTGTTTCGACCAAAGTTGAACCGAGGTTTCCGGTCAGTTCACTTATGTTTCAAGATGGCGGAAAGGTGAAGCTCAGCAGACGACGTTACATTTTACCATAAATGGGGTTTAAATAGTGGGTTTTTACCTTCAATCAAACCTCCCACTTTTGCTTTGAATGTTATTGTTAATCACGTCCACACACTCTCCCATCTTTAGTTTGCCCTAAAGAGGGTAGTCCATCTGGGTATCTCAACCTCGTAAGTAAATTGTCCCACACAAATGCATCTGAACTCTTGCTGATGGTAAATTTACACAAGGTCAATAGAGTGCGCTATTTAGGCATAGTAGTGGGAAAATTGACACCCTCCTGCTCGATAGACCAATCCAGGCACGCTGTCACATTTATCACGGAGGCCCCCTTCAATGGCGAAAGCACTGTGCTAGCTATTGTTCAGATAATCCATTACGGGGCAGTTACATGTACTGTGAATAATAGCGAACAGTGTTGCACAATGGTTTCTCCATCGATGGGGGCCTTGTGAGTGTACATGTACAACCGGATTCGTCTGTAATTCAGATTGCAAACATTAAAGTAGAGTCCATCATTTGTCATTTGTGATTATTTTTCGTTTGAAGCAACAAAAGTGCTCAAAATCTAAAGAAGGGTGTTTAGCAACTAACCTGATGAAGTTTCAGCTCAGTGAATGCTGTACATTCCGACAAAACAATATTCTAGAATCTCAATTTTAATTCAAAAGTTGCCAAGTCATGTTTTGAATTGCGCCCAAAATCAGCGTCCGGGGCACGTTCTCATTCAGCTGATTGCAGCTGCGCGATGTCGCGCGCTGAACTGACAAATAATAGCAACCGCGCGCGTGTGCGTCGTGTCAATGCTTGCGCGCACTTATTCACAGCTTCGCCAAATTAAAAACGAACTACAAATTTTACTAACTTTAGACGCATCTTTGGAAATGACCTTCTTTTATTGTTTTCTTCAAAATGACAGCATGCCAGAAATAATGATTTCACAGGGAGTTTAGTGCGATTGCTATATATTTAAACAAGTATGATTTTCATCAATAACTTTGTCAGTTACTTTTTGGATAGCTGCAAATGATGTGCTCTACCTTAAATAAAAAATACTGGAATGGAGCCTTTACTGCCCAGCTCTGTTTTGGTGAAGTCATTTTAATACATCTTGAAATTGTTTGTGCTGATGCTAATGTCTTGTTTTCTCTCATAGCTCCAGATTCCTAGCCATGTTAAAGGAGAGAATGGAGGTTTGGGGCCAAGCAGGACTCCCTCCGTCCGGGACCTCATCGCAGAGCACTCGGCCGACGGCACTCCTCTGCCTCTCAACATCTCCCGCCACAACAACCCCCAGAGCAACACCGACCAGGACTTTGTGGACTGCATCAAGCAGGAAGGAACCACCGACTACTTCCACAAGCCTCCTATCAACAACCTAACTCTGACTTTCTACAACAGGAGTATAGAGGCGCTATACCGGGCCCAGTTCCGGCAGGACACTTCCAAGGAACCCAGGAATCCTGAGGCTGGCCGCAAAAACCGGCGTCACTCGTCGGAGACCATCTCCACGGCCAAGTACAACACTGTGTTTGACGTGGTGATCTCGTTTGTAGTGTATCTGCTGATTTCAATTGGCAGCTTCTTAGTGTTCCAAGTACAGGTCCACTGGTTGATTATTTTCCCCATTGCTGCTGTCCTGCAGCTGTTGGTGCTGTCCGCAGTGCTGCTGCAGGCTTTCAGCAAGCAGCGGTCAGGCTTTTACATGGCCCTGTCTGGCTTCTTCCACCACTGGGGTCCCAGGCACATCCTAGGTGCCATCCTGATCAGTCTGCCCGTTCTTGCAGTCTACGCCAACTTCCTTTGCCAGTCAGATATAAGTGTCTACACCATGCAGTTCTTTTGCTTTCTTGTTGTGGTGGCCCTACTCCACTTCTGCAACTTTGTCCAGCTGAGCTCCTGGATGAAGACCATCCTGGCATTAATGTGTGCTGTCGTCATGCTTGTGCTGTTCATCATCAACCCGTGTCACCAGGATGAACGGCCGACCGTGATCCCGGCTTCCAACAACTCGCTCAACGACTCTCAGGAGTTTGTCGGATACATGAAACTCCCCGACGCAAGCGAGTGCACCTTTGAGACAAACCTGAACATGGAGGTCATCATTGACATCTTCCTGCTGCTGATTCTGGTCCTGTTCCTGAACCGAGAGTTTGAAATCTCCTACCGGCTAAACTTCTACGGTGGGGTAGAGGCAGGGCAGGACAAGGAAAAGATGCAAATGGAGAAGGAGGAGGCAGAAGCCCTGCTGCATCACATCATCCCCCTCTTTGTCACTGAGCAGATGCGTAGCGACTCCAAGTTCTCCCAGAACCACGACAACGTGGCCGTCATCTTCTGCAGCATCGTCAACTTCATTGACTTCTACGAGGAGGCCTACCAGGATGGCATCCAGTGCATCCGCGTCTTGCATGAACTCATCAGTGACTTTGACAACCTCTTGTGTGACTTTGACCACCTCTTGGGTGAGACGAACTTCCAATCGGTCGAGAAAATCAAGACCATTGGGCCCACGTACATGGCGGCTTGTGGCCTGCATCCTCCCTCGGCCGAGGATGACGGCAACCCTTCCAAATGCCTGATCACCATGATAGAGTTTGCTACAGAGATGATCAAGCAGGTGAAAGTCTTCAATGATGAGATCCTTAGCATCACAAGCGGGGCCTTTGAGTTCATCCCCCGCATTGGTTACAACCACGGACGGCTCACGTCAGGTGTCATCGGCACCACCAAACTCTTGTATGACATCTGGGGAGATACAGTCAATGTCGCAAGCCGGATGGACTCCACAGGCCTGGCCGGCCACATCCAAGTCACTGAACACTCCAAAAAGGCCCTGGAGCCCTACTATATATTCGAATACCGCGGCCCTGTCAAAGTCCGAGGCAAGGGGGACATGACGACATATCTTTTAAAAGGAAAACGCGACGCCCCTTTGCTAATAGGAGAGTGTAACTCAGTACCTGCTAGTCCCAATGGTCCCAGCACTCCAAGTAGAGAGGCATAGCATTTTACAGTTTTTCATCTGACTTTCAGCAAAGTAGTTTGAGCATTTGTAGTACTTAGATTAGTGGACTTACCAGTTTTGATATAGAATTAGTGTGATTTGGGAGACAACTTCACATGCATTTTAGAAAATTAGACATAATTTTCTCCTGAGCTCTTAGAATTTTCTCCTGAGCTCTCCTTGTCATCTTGTGTCCTAGTTTAAATGTTCGGCTTCCAGAATGCCAATAGCTGTACCTTAAAAACAAGAATTGGGCTTGATAATCTGTAAAATGCCTAGGTTTGGAGATTTCTACAAAAGGAAGGTCAAGGGATAACTTAGACTGGAGACCTTACCTTGTGGACTGAGGAGAGACAACGGCTTAGCTGTTTTAGAGATGTTGTCGGTTGTTTAATGCTTCCGTTGCTTTGATAGGCCAAAAACACAAGCTGGCATAGTCACGACATGCAGAACCTATGTGTAGGCAGGTAATAGACAATTATCTTGTTGCGGTCATCTTGATTTTTTCCCCATTCAAATCAATGTAACCAAAGCGAGACTGGAAGGAAAAATAGTCTGGTTCCTTTTTGCACAAAAACCATTATCAGTCAGTGCTGTTGTTGGATACAGGGAACATGACTGAAATGGTGGCAGCATGATAAAGGTCTATTGATTCGTTCCCATGACAGGAGTCATCAAACCAGAAAAAAAAATGCTTTGAAGTGTTTGCTGTTAACTAACATGCATCCAAATAATGAAGGATTCATCATGCAAATGGGAATGCGGAGCAAATTTTGACGTCACAAAACACTTGCGGCAAATTTTGATGGAATTGAAATGTTTTCAACCATGATGAACTGGCGTATGTCTGCACCGTGTATGAGCTGGCCTACAGACAGTGACCAGACAAGGGCGCTACAGCTCGTCTGTAAACCAGCTCACAAATCCCTGCTTCCATTGATAATTCCGAAACTGGTCCTTGTTGGACAATATTTTCAGAAATCCTTTATTGACAACTTTTTGCTTGCTCACTCATTCTTCATTTAAGAACAACATGTACTTGTAGGGGTCATTCAGAAGTTGTCAGAATGTGGAGTGGCCAGTTTGGGAAATCTTTTGTCTTCTAGTAACTTTTTTTGCATGCAAAGGTTCCACATAATTTGCACGGATCAGGTAATTAATTTCAACCATGAAAATCAACCATTAATCTTCCATGTTTTACTTTGCCAAATTCATCGCCAAAGACAGCTAGTGTTTTTCATTTATTGAGTTTGTTCTCATATTATTAACGAGCTTCCAAATTTTCTTCAGCAGCAAGTACACGTCCTAGGATTACACTGTAGTTGACACACATCAACCGGTATTCGCAGAGTTCGCGTCGTGTCTGCCATGGCAACAGCGACCCTAATCGGTTCGGTGACTGGTGACCACGATTCCCACTGCATTATGCTTAAAGAGGTCCAGGCACCGGACATTATTGTCTGGTTCCTAATAGCTTACTACTGACAAAGCCTGCTAAGGAGAGGACATGGACCCTGCATCATGTGGTAGACTCGCCAGTGAGGGCGCTTTACTGCATGCGAGGTCTATAGAGCCCATGTTTGAGCACGTCTTTAACTGAGGTGATGTCTGTCGATAGAAGCATTTAAAGGTTGTGTGATAAGGCACCCGATGACTCTTGGTTCAGTATATTGCTGTATTCTGTAAACCACCAACGCTCTGTACATTTCCAAAAAACTAGACACAAGAGTACTTCAAAAATTGTTCGTGTTCTAACTAAACGTTTTTCCTGTCCGTTGACTAGTGTGTGTATATAAGTGTACATACATATTGCAAAACTGTAGGGATGATCATGGTTTTAGTGGTATGCAATGTGTTTTTGAGGCATGTCTTGAAGTTTGGCATAAGGACAAAAATATTTAAAAAAATTGTATTCAGACATTAAATTATTTTAAGTGCCTCTTTATATGCTTCTTAAGATATCAGTTGATTCATGGGGGGTGGATTTTTATTGATGTGTGCTGTAAATACGATATGATTTGGGGTTGTTTTTTTTGAGGGGCAATTTTACCTTTTGTTGATAAATTTACAGTGTTCCCATTGTACAAATAGTGATCTTTAACTTGCCAGTTCAAAACTTCTCGTAGTAAAACAATTGAATAATCAGTGACTATTTTGGGAGCAGTGTCGTCAACATGTACATTTTGGTTCTAGGTATATTTGTCACTAGATTGTCCTGACGAGTGTGACATCTCGTTTGCAGTGGGATTGATCAACATGTGACGGACATAACTCAGACGATCTTTACGTGTGATTAAAAGCAAACGTGATCCAGGGAGTAAAGAACTCTTAACTCTAGATTGGTTCCTGCCCCTTTCCTGTTAAACTCTGAGCTCTATATGATGGAAAGACTGGGTACCAGCCTGCTTGGCTGTCATTGCAAATTTGTGTAAAATGCCTAAGGCCATGTTCAAATTATGGCTACGGCTTGAAATTACACACGAGTCAATGGTAAATAGCTGCAGCCGCTGCCATAGACTTGCGTGTTTTTTCAAACCGTAGCAAAGTAATTCGGAGGCGGCATTGGCTTCATGGGCATTGAAAGATGGAACACAATTTGGGTGATTCCCAAGTTTTTCCACAAGGCACTAATTTGTCAGTCCCTGGGACTATTGACCAGGACCTCCCTCCTGCCCATCCCCCTCCCCATCCCCTCCCCATTCCCCTCCCCATTCCCCCCCCCCCCCGGTTTGCCCCATCTACCCACTGCTGTCATATCTTGTATTCTGTCTCTGGCAGTCAATTCAAACTCAAAACAAGCGTCATGAAAAAAAAAGTTGATCATAAAACAACCCAGATATTTAGCAGGCATGGCTCTATACTTCGTGGGAGTTAAAAGGGAATCAGCTAGGCATGGGACTTGAAAAAAAAGGCAAATATTTGAGGAAAAAAATGGCATTTTAGCTAGGTCAAATGAAATAAAACACCCCCCCCCCTCCGAAAATTAAAAATATATATATTTAAACAAATTTCTAAGAAGATACCTGGGTAGGTCTCTCTGACTTAAGATATTGTGAAATTTTAGTGGGAAGGTGACAATACAGAATCTTTAAATAACAGGTTTAGTGTTTAACATTGTCGGCCAAAGTTACTGTATAGTATTCCCATTGTAAACTGTACATAGAGGTGTGCATTGATTTCAAGAGGTGTAGCTTTTTTTATAGGGCAATATATATTTAAATTAAGATAAAAATGACTTTTTATGAATTGTATCATGATTTTGTATTAATTGAAAGTTTGTCGTTGTGCGTGCTTCCATTCTTTTCATATTTTGTTTCCAGCTAGCTGTACAGCAGTTAGGTAAACACTCACAAGGGCAAATAGGTATTTTAAATTTGCACATGATTCATGTTTGATTTTTACACCACATTCAAATACCTACTTTGTCTTTTTGCAGGTTGCAGGCCATGGACCCTTCCTGCCCATTGACCAATGACATCACAGCATTTGGTCAGGTGACCACCATGGCCCGCTGATCTCTATATGAAGACTGGATAGCGTATGCCCATACACCCAAGGGCGGATCCAGGGGGGCCAGGGGGGCAGGCCCCCAAAAGAAAACCATTTTTTTTTTTTTTTTTTTGGCATCCCAATAAAGGCAGGAAAAGAGTACCCCCCCATCTTTTATAAAAAAAAACATTGGTTAAAGTGGTCAGAAATTGCCTCAGATCGCACCACAGAGCATCTAGAATCCAAAAAAATCTCGGGGCCCTTAAGCGGGCCCCGAACCCCACGCCGTAATTATTTTGACCCACTTTTTTGGGGGACCAAAATATTTTTGGCCCCCCCAAAAATTGTCTTCTGGATCCGCCCTTGCATACACCGTACATTTTGACCAGTTTGCCCCAGTCTTCCAAAACTGGCTGCCCATATACGAACATTATACGTGTACTTACAGTGTGCGCTGTGACGCGCATTTGTTCAGTACACGTATTATGATGTTCTAAAAAGGACAAGTTTCCGTCTTGATTATATTTATCCAAACATCGCAAAAAGTGAACTGCGGCATTCAAAAAGTGAACCTCCACGTTTGACAAATTGTGAACCAAAGTCAGTGGTGGTGGACAGAAGGTCGACCAGGTGAACCACGATGTTACAAAAGTGAATCAGTACTGGCTATTACAGATGGCTGCTTGTCCGTTAGGCAAAAAAAAAAAGTCTCCGGTTTCTGGTATGCGCGCGCGCCAGCCATACATACGTCGCGAAATGAAGAAGTTTTTTCAATGAAAGCACAATTTTAACGTGTTTTTAGATGGGGTTATGATCGAGAATATTTATTTGGCTTCCTCTGGCCTCTCCCCATAATATTATTTGCAAGTTTATTTTGCACTTGCAGTCAGTCATCAGCCGATAAAAAAAAAAAAACAAAAAAAAAAAAAAAGCCACGTCGCCGTACCACTTTCTGGGCAAGCTCCATACCAGAAACCGGAGACTTTTTTTTTGGCCTTATAGAACACCAACCAGTCTCCCCAATATGGCTTCAAGTGGCTTTCTTCTGCGGCTCTCTGTACCCTATCCAGTCTTTATATCGAGACCAGTGCCATGGCCTGGTCAGTCTTGGTCACACGCACTGTGAGACAGGGACGCAAGTGGGTGGGGCTTATTGTCTTATGCTTATTGTGGGCCTATTGGCGGCATCCATTACCATGGTTATGTTTTTTCCTTTCTTCCCACGAACAAAACATTGCAAACCAAAACTTTAAACAGGACAGCTGTTTTTTTTTCTAATATACCCACACCAACAGAAAAACAATTGGTCCGTGTTTGATCTATTCAAAACCTGTTGCCATGGTAACAAAAGTTTCCAAGATGTGTTTACAATGTGTTTAATATAAACCTGAATTTTGAACAGCAAAGTGTCACACACTTATGAATGAACTATTAAAATTTAATGGTATTTTTCAATCCGTAACAGCAAGTTAATATATATATTCTCTATTTGATCTTTAATTCAGTGCAACTGTGTAGAAACCTGTATAATGATAATCTTTATCCGACTGAAGTAACTAAAATATTTTGAAAAAAAAAATAAAGTATTAAAAGACTTGTCGTGACTTTTGTATAAGTTAGAATCAAATTATATGTATATCTGGTGATATTAGCTGAGGGTAATCATGAGTGACACTAAATCTGAGATACTCTTACGGTGAAATTCTAATTGAAAATGTTTTGATGTTGAATTCAAACAAAGTACTACTAACAACAATGTTTTGTATTGCCTAAAGAGTGGAGCATGTACAAATTATTAAGTTGTCTTTTGCTGGAAAGGCCCATTATAGAGCTAATCTAGAAATTGGAGTGACTTGTCTTTCAGAGACAAAACAATTAAGAAAAAGGGAAAACAAACTGGCCAGTTATGTGTTCAGATTTAAAGTCAGCCTGTACAGACCAAGTATATTTAAATGAGTAACAGTAATACAGTCCATGATTTCCTAAGTAAAATTTGTGATGTCACTGATGAATATTCATACAAGGAACTTATGCTGTATGATTGGCCCAAAAAAAATAGATAATTAAGTCTTGAATATACATAACAGCCCAAAATCCTTAAAATTCATTCATTTCTTATTTTAGTTGAATATAAAATTGCCCTGGCATATCTTTATGCAAACTAAAACAATTATATATCACCACAATGTTTTCCTTGTTATCAGCCTGAAATAATGTTACCAAAAGTCATGTCACCCAAAGAATATTTAGTGATGGGTGTGTCATATCAAATTGACATGCAAAATAAAAGTAGATCCTGGTTTTCTTGAATTGGTCTTTTTTTTTCTTACATGACATAACAACTTGAGTAAAATCTTCACTGTGTTTGTTATGGGTCACCTCCCCTCACGGCCAACAGAAGCAGTTTGTGAAACCATGGAGGTAATTCTACCTCCATGGTGAAACAGTGGCTAACTTAAGGCTGTCTGAATGGCTATGGATGAAGATACAGCAAGCCATTAAAATTAGCCACAAGCCATATGAATAGCTTTCTGAGCCGGGGCTATCTTAGTGTTTTAGCATTTTCCCCTCTGATATGGAAGCTATAGACAGGCTATCTTTAAGGTGTGAGGTTGCAATTTTCTGCAACAAAATAATTTTACTAATTATATTTACAATTTTATCCAAGAAAAGGACAAGTGGAGACAGTTATAGGTAATGTAAAAACCAAAATGCTTGGTTTAGTTTGTGCACTGGGTAAAAAAGTGTTATAGCACTGAATGTCATTAAAACAAAAATGGAAATTTAAACTGTGTCCACGGTGTCGGATGTTACGTTTATGTGTGAGAAGTGTGCATTCTTATTTTTTGTCTTGTAAATGCAATTGCAAAGCCATAACCACACCCTCCCCAAGTTTCTTAAGAATTTTTTTTTTAATTGTCGCTTGTTCCATAGTGGGACTCGGTGATAAATTGTTCAATCCAAATTTATCATGTTTGAAAGGTGGGTGTGGCTTTATGGGATTAAGTTGAGGGGACAATTTTAATTTATATTCAGGGCAGATGAAAATTGTTTTATCAAAGCTGCATTCCCCCCCCCCCCCATAAAACTAGTGAGTTATTCTACGTCAATATATCATCTACATTTGAGGGATCGGGGGGGGGGGGGAGATTTCAGGTTGCTTGGTACTTGTTCAGCCTAATGTGTGTATCAGGCATATTCCAATTCTAGCTAGCATGTTATGTGCAGTAATACCAAAAACAAACAAAAACTAAACAAGTCATAATACTTTTTTTTAAAGAACAATATAACCTCAATTATCAACACTGGCCAGTGTGTGTCGAGAAACAATTTTCCCAAGGACTAAATGAACTTTCTCTAATGTGCAAAATGTCCCGACATTTTTTTATTGCTTAAATTTTTGGGACAATAAAGTATCAGTAGAATGTCCAAATATGTATCGCCAACAGCTTAAAATAGTACTGATTGAATGTGTTGCTGAATGTGTAGGTCACAAATAGTGGGGGAATAACCATTGGTGTAATTATATGCTTGACCCAAAATTGAAGCTTTCCCCTTGCATGTTACATACCGAATTGATTTTCTTTTCAATTTAGATCATTTAAAAAATATCCAAATAAGGATAAAATCGATGGAATCTTGGACCTATAACCTAAACTATGTGTGAATGTATGATTTTCGCTATGCTACGTTTTTTTCTCCTTTTTTTTTTAAATGAAGAAGAAAACCTAGGCGCTGAGGCCGCTGGGTATTTAAAAAGCTCCCAGCATGCCTTTCCCCCAAATTCCGAACATTCCCGAACGTAACGGTCTTTGCCGAGTATTAATCACCTGCCAATCTTTTCACGCGTCGGTCCCGACGCACCAATAACAGCCCGAGCCACGTACCGCGTGACCTCATGCTAATAAGAAAATTATGAATAAATTATTCTACGGCACTCGGGTTTTCCCGGAAGCTTTCCTTGTTAGTCCTCTGACAAGCGTAAAAAGTTTTCATCAACAGCCGCCATTTTGAGCGAATTCGGTCGGGGAAAAACTGGCGTTTTCGACGGAAATTTCTCATCATTTTGGCAATCATCTCATCTGGAACCCCTTTCGGTATTTTATTTGGTTATCACTTCACCCCTAGCGACTGAACGGGAACTCCTAAGTCGTTTCATCATGTAACGAAAACGATTTGAAATCGGCGATCGTTTTCACACTCGGCTTTGTACACGGGAAATTAAGGTTGAACTGCACAGGATACGTCGATTTTAAACCATTTTTAGCAACGCAGTGGTGAATCTACTTTTTGTTTATCCGGAGTCCTCACCCAGCAGACAACCGATGGATCATATTAACGCAAAACTGGAACATTCCGGTATCAAGTAAGACTGAAATAGTGACTTCTTCGTATCACTGCGAACACGGAGTCGTCAAATTTTTTCAACATGGCCGACCTGGAAGGTCCGCCGAACAAGAGGGCGAAACTATCGGTGCCGATTTCGACGCCGAGTAGCGACAACACAGGTGATTGGATACTTTTCTTCAATAGCTAGAAAATAGAATAAATGTTAAAACACGATATGATAAAAAGTCATACTTAAATAACCAATATTGGTGAGAAATTATCATTCGAATAATCCAGGCATTATAAATTTCATGAAATTGTATGTGAACTTTGGCCCTTGCTATATTTCTTTTGCCCTGGATTTCTTTCTGATTCTAGGGCCTTTCTAATTCTAATAATTCAATACGACACCAGACTAAAATAATAAGACATGTTTGACTGAAATCTCAGTGGGTGTTTCCATGAAACCTATGTATGTTGTTGGTTGTCATGTTTGTAATGACCGGTTCATCGTTCTGTTCATCGTCATACTTCATGCGAATGCGATGCGACGTCACAAAGCATTGCGAAATTAGCCGGACTTGAAATGTGTTTGCAGCGCGATAACTTGCCCTGACGTCACAAATTTGCATTCGTGTTTGCGCCGAGCATGCCGAGTGTGAACCGGCCTTTATATAGATCTCTGCAGTTCAGTTTAAAAAACAAGTCCATGTTGCAGCAAGTGAGAATGGCTTTTTTTTTTTTGCTTATTCTTTTTTTCACATTTGACAAGTCATGCTAGTTGCAACGTTGATCCATTTCAAGAACTCCACAGTTTATATTGGTCGTTCATTTCTTGTTAAGTAGTAAACTCTCTGCTTAGGTAATTTATTATTTAGCTTCACTTGTCATGCTAGTCCGAGTAACAAGGATTCTACAAATTGCCTTTTTAAACATTTGGTCATAATTTGGCAATAGTAGAATCGGAAGGAATACTTTTCCTTGGAGTGCCAACAAATTATCGCGCACTCATCGCCCACCAAAACCATAACAATTTTACCCCCCAAAACAGACCCCAAAGTGCCAAATGCACCTCCTTGGGATCAGGTAGAGATTGATAATTAAGATGGTGGTTTAATTCCAAGAGCTGCAGTTCATTCGTTGACACATTGAGTCACGATTCATATGAATGGCGAAGCAGTGACTTCAAGCCCAGTGTTGATATGATCCCCCGAAGAGCAGTGCGGATTCTGATCGTGTAAGGCCTCTTTTAATTGGGGATGACAAAGTGTGTTTATTTGTGAAATCCGCATTGACTGGACACCCTTTTTTATGTATTATTGGCTTACACTTTATGATGTAGTCGATCCAATCAGAAGGCAGTAGTTATACATAAAGCAAGGAAGTTTTTGTTGGAATGTCAGTTCATCGCCATTTTGACGAAGTGACGAATCTGCCCAAAACCAAGATTTTAAGCAGTTTGAGATTTTTGGTTATTTTAACATTTTATGATGTCTTGTATGTACATCATACATGATTACCAAATTACTAGACACAAAATTGTGTACGTTAATTACGCTAATTGCACAAAGTGCCGAATGTGCAACAACTTATTTTTTTCCGTTTTGACGAAGTGACGAATCTCGTTTCGTCACTTAGTCTCGTTGAATTTACACATGTACTATATTTAGATTTATGTAATCTCTGCAAGTTGTGTTTTGATGAAGTAACGAATCTGCTTTCAAAAATGTATAAATTTTATATACATGTACACATGCGTGGGACGAACCTGTGTACAAACACAATGCTACATACGTTTGACCAAGTAGCATTTCCGTTTTAACGAAGTGACGAATGTCTTTAGTAATATCTTATCCTGATTAAACATGCCTTCATGAAAACAGAGAAAATTTTTTGGCTATTAACTAAAGGGCTATAGCATCAGTAAAGATATTTTTCAATTTTGGGGGAGAAATGCAGGCGAACATGCAATTTGAAAAATCAACCAACTTCATACGCGATTTTCTCAAAACTCAGTTTAGCAGCTGATTGCGCAAATTTGTCACTTTGTCAAAATGTTGAAGATTTGTGTGCCATCTAGCTTGCATTTTTAAATGAAATGCAAGAGTCTATTTCATTATGAATATTACTGTAAATTGAATAGAGGTCTCTCTCAAATGACGTCATTTCCTACAGACCAGCCACGTGCACCGGGTTTTTTTAGTGTCAATTTGCATAACGCGCATCGACTGCATTGTATTTCGAACACATTTTGAGCAACAAGCGCGTGTTTGGAACATTTTCAACACAGCGCAATGCGTGCTTGATTGCGTACAATACGCAGTTGCAGTTCTCCTACAGAGATGGCCGTC
Organism: Patiria pectinifera; assembly: GCA_029964075.1. Classification (NCBI taxonomy): domain Eukaryota; kingdom Metazoa; phylum Echinodermata; class Asteroidea; order Valvatida; family Asterinidae; genus Patiria; species Patiria pectinifera. The sequence goes on from CM057135.1 coordinate 29,452,735, forward strand.
TTTGAGAGAGACCTATTACATAGAACTAGAGGCTACATGTGCAAGTGAGAATTTCTTGGGGTTATTTTTGTGCAGTTTCATTGTAGTGCCTTGTTCAAATTGAGCAACCCTATATCCATCAAAATCAACTCTTTCTTTTTGCAGTATTTTGATGTCAATCTTAAACCCCAACCATCGCATTGTCCAACTATTGTTGGGATTTTCCCAACTGTAGTTTGGGCCATTGCTATCCGGTTCGTAAGTGTGACGTCATCTCAACTTACTGTACATGGTGTAGCATGGCACCAATGGAACCGGAAGTTAACGCAACTTGAGTGTTTATCCAATGGGCGCTCGTAATCAGTGGTGCGTGCGCGTGTATGACGAAGTCACTTACGAACCGGATAGTAACATCCACATTACAAAGAAGAGCCAGTTGGTTTAGTTTGGATCTTGGTTTCTCAGTTTTCTGAGGAAATACCCAAGACTTTAGGCTTTAATTTGTACATCTAGTGCTATTTTCAAGACAATGTCATTTACAGATTTATTACTAAATCTTTTTAAATAGAAACAAGGTTCCCTGAAAAGAATATTGCATCCTGACGCCTTTTTTATTATCTCACTGATGGTCACTTATCGCCAAAATGTTGAAAAGACATGAATCTGGGACTGAGAAACATTTCCAATTTTGTTAGAAAATACTTTGAAAATGCACTCAACTCGTCATAGACTTTGTACACGACCAAAGAAGTGGTGTCTGGATACTTCAATTTTTTCCGGTTCCTCGAACTGTATAGGTTAATAGTATAGCTCAGTTCTTCCATGCCCGTTAACAGAAATTACACAAATTTAACCTTTTCCATCCAAAACCCACTTGCTTTTAATTGGGCATTATTGGTATTTAAATTTGTTTGTAACAAAAGTCAAAAGTGTGTTCACAAATGCACATCAGCTTCAGGCACATGTGTATGTTGCATACATTTTGTACCAGATTTGCTTTGAAGCGTAAAATACATGTTAATCCTAACCTCCCAGCTACCATCAAAATGCATCCCCCATTTTGGTGGATTTTGGGGGACTTGGTCCTGCTGGGCTGGTGTGACTAAATATTGATGGAGTTTGATGGACTTGGGTCAGGAGGCCTAAAGCAAAGCATGCATTGGAAGCAGTGTGATTGATGGATTTTGGCAAACATGGTCCAGTACTTAGTAAAAAAACCAGTAGGGAGTTGGGGTTAAAGCATAAAAAGCATTTATATCCATCCTCATAATGGATACTCAACCCCCAGAATGGTGATGGAGTGCTGGTAGCCATACGACTTGCAAAAGTTCTTCACAGCACACTCGCTTGTCAAGGGAAGAGAAAAATGCCGTATTTGTTTTTAGATCTCAATATTGCAGTATATTAGGTATGACTGAGCTGTAACCATGTAAAACGGCATGTTTCTTCTGAATTGCCATTGAACCAAATGCCCTGGATATTTTGCTACAAAGCCAAAAACGAACACTGCATTTAACCAAAGGCACATAATACAGTGTTCTAGCCAGGCATCAAATAGCGCTAGCACCCGCTACGCTTTCGGAAATAAGCGCTACGCTTAAATCGCGCCGCTACGCTACCGCTACGCTATAAATTTTGGTTGCGAAAAAAAAATATCTGCCCTTTGTTCGTATACAAGCGCAGCGACTTTGAGCATTGCGCACTGGCCGTACGACACAGCGAAAAATAAACAACGATCCCACCGCACGTACCCCGTACGATACCCACGTACCCCGTACGATACCCCTACCGTGATGCTGCGCCACACGCATTCGCTATGATAGCAATAAGCACTTGCTGTTTTGTGCTGCGTAGATACAGCGCTCCGTACGGACGTACGTGTCACCAACATGTCACGTACAAAGCGCTATGTGGACCACACCATTTTGCGCTATCGGGTGTGCTTCCCTAAGGTCAATATTTACAAGCATTTCAACTGTTTTAAAATTATAAATAATACTTTTTAACAAGTCCGAAACATATAACTGTTTGAAAATAAGTCCTTCAACGTCGGAACATAATTTTCGTAAAGGATTTATTCGAGAAACGATGTCCAAAGAAAGGTTAAGCACCCCTACGCCCCGCACGCCGAGCCGGCCGGGCCGGCCGCGGGCGGGATAGGAAGCAATTCCCGGTGATTATTTCTCATCGTCATTATCTACAATTATATTTTTTAACATAACAAAAATGAGATTTCTCCTTCACATTGTGTTGTAGCATATTGAAATTGCAATCGCCGACGACTTTTTATGTCTGAGACTGAGACCTCCATGGTTTTACAATTTCTCTCCCTGCCGATCGGATGGTTTTATTTACAAATGTAAAATCGGAACTACTGCTACTACGGCAGCGCTACACAACACAAGGCTTCTTGAAATATGAAATGTTCATGCGATTTGTTCTCACACTTAATATTGACAAAGTAAATCCCAATTTTTTATAAAACATTGAGGAACTACTAAAAATGGTTAAACATCAGAAAGCATCGATCTTGGAACAACTTATACATTGTAAACGTAATCTAAAATTTTAAAAACAGAAGAAACTTTACAGGAGCAAGAGTATTAATCATTGAAACAAATAAAACAAAATTTCTTATAATTTTAAACACTTCTGCTAAAAAAAATCAGGGGAAAGTGGCAGGGAATCGCCTCAGATTGCACCACAGAGCATCTAGAGTCCAAAATTTTGCCGTAAGGGCTCCGCGCTCCACGCTCGCATTAGTCGCCGAACCAAAAATTACCCCTGCGCTATAATTTCACCCTGGCTAGAACACTGCCTGTATACAGAAACATCTGGCCCCATGAAAAGGAACAGAGGCTGTATTTCATGTTCCGTCCTGAAATTGTTAAAATGCTCAAAACTAAATTTGTTCTTTGTTTCCTTTTCCCTGTTTTGATTGTTGTTGATTTTTGGTAAAGAGTGCCAAACATGTGAATTGATATTTGTGGAATGAGTTCATCTGTTTGAATTGTTGGCATTTGTGTGGTAGTTTGTAAACCTTGTTTGCCGATAGCTCAATCATGTAATGTGTTAAACTGAAGCTTGACCCTGAGCAATGATGGAGCAAATCTTGACACACAAAAAATATTTCAATATGTGGTGCTAAATGATTGTCATCCTCATTTTACAGAGTTGCTGAAGTTACTGGATCTGTCCGAAGAACTCATTGGACCCAGCTCTAACAATGCCAGCTCTTTGTCCGTCGGGGTCTCCATGGGGTCCTGTACCCCAACCAATGGAACCACCTCTGCCGCAGTCAATGCAGACCCCCACCCCGCGGACGCGATGCAGAAGAACAAGCAGCTCACCAAACTGCTGCAGTTCACCCCACGCAGTGTCGGGGGATCCCCAACAAACACCAACACAGCCAGCGCTAACAACAGCCCCAAGCCCAACCAGGGAGGCGGTAGCCCTGCAGTGGGTGGGGCTAGTAACCCTATGGCCAACAGCTTAGCAGCTACAGGCTCCACTGGCATGACTATGGGGTCCTTCCCAGGCCATACCCAGACTGGCAGGACAGTACCCAATGTGACCAGCTCCCCCATGGTAGCCAACACCATGGTCAGCTTCTCCACGGCCGCTTTCTCTTCGACGCCCCAGCTGAACGCAAGTGCAAACTCGCCGGGCAACCTCATCTCCAGTGCCAGTCAGGCAATGATGAACGGACCCTACTCTATAAATAGTGCAAATAACTTAGTGGGCGTTCGGAACACTGTCACAAATAGCACGGCCATGATGGTCACCCAAAACGCTGTCAGCCAGTCATCGCAGGTTCCCATGCTGGGCAATATGACGTCGGCCAACCCACAAAACCCATTGCAGAAGGTAAATGTCTAACCTAACAAAAAACTTAAAAGGCATCCCATTTGATTTTATATGAAGTTTTCTTGTATAAATATATAATTGATGCGTATAAATATGTAATTGATGGTACATTTGCAGCGCTGATTCACCTAATTTGCATATTTGATTACAGATTGGAAGGCCCTCAAGCACCCCTCCTGTCGGCCAGTCCAACCTCACCAATCCCTTTCAGGTCTTCTCCTCAGTGGGCTCCACCGCCTCAACTCCTTCCCTTCAATTGAACGCCATGTCCACATACACACCCACCAGCGCCACCACAACTCTCTCAGGTGGCAGCGGCGGTGGCGGCAGTATCCTGGACAGCCTGAACATGCCCAACGTCAACATGACCCCCAACCTGGCCAATAACCTGGCGGCCAGCCTGCCGGGTAATCTGACTGGTGTGACAGCAGCCGGCGCCAACCTGCCCAACATGGCCGGCGGCATGCACGGCAACATGGTCGGGGGCTTCAACTCCTCGGGGAACCTGGGCGGCAATCTTGCCGGCAACCTGCCCTCGTCCAGTCTGCCGTCCAACATCACCAGCAATGTGCCTGGCAACATGGCTGGAAACATGGCAAGCAATGTCAATATGAATATTTCAGGTGGCATTTCTATGGTAAGCGGGTTGCTCTGCTTTCCTACCTCCCTCTCTCTCTCCCGTTCTTTCTTTAACTGCCCACCCTGTCTCAGCTACTCTAAACTTCTACTCAAGCTTTACTAACGTCATGCTTTCATGTGTGCATAGCTTCAAAAAAAAAAATCAGAGTTTCAAAGTTAATTTCACGACTTTAGTTTAATCTGGCACAAGTTTCAGTGCACTATCAAGCCTGTGTCGAGATTTTGTGCAGTCAGAAAACTCTACTCATCTAAACATTCAAGTTGCCAAATCAGCTGTTTTGATCAGATGCTGATATAACATATGACTTTCTCTTCCACTGCTGCTTTGGACTGTTTACATCACATGTATTTATCATAGTTTCTATGTTTATGTCAGCACTTGAATGAACATTTCCTAATGTTGTCTGGGATTTGTTTTTTTCAATCACAGGGAGGCATCAGCCAAGGTGCTCAGCCTGCCATGCCTGGTACCCAGCCTGGGGCGGCCGGTGGGACCCAGACCTCCCAAGCCGACCTGGGCAAGCGCAAGCTGATCCAGCAGCAGTTGGTGCTGCTGCTGCACGCACACAAGTGCCAGCGGCGGGAGAACCAGGCCAACGGGGAGAACAAGCAGTGCGGCCTGCCCCACTGCCGCACCATGAAGAACGTGCTCAACCACATGACCAATTGCCAAGAGGGAAAGTCTTGCCAAGGTGAGTGGTGGTCTGACAATCCTCTTGAAAATCGGATATGCTTGAAACATTCCCATTCAAATGAGTAAAATGAGTACTTTCTCATTCAGGTCAGCCCTGAAATACAGGGTGTTCCCATACTGAAAAGCTGATCTCTACATGCATACTGACTATGAGAGTCCTTCAAGTTAACATGTTGACAAAAATAAAAAATTTTAATAACTTGATTTTTTTTTCTTTTTCTGCAGTTGCCCACTGTGCCTCATCAAGGCAGATTATCACTCACTGGAAGAACTGCACACGTAGTGACTGTCCAGTTTGCTTGCCACTCAAGCATGCGTCCGACCGACGACACGGTAACTATCATAAGAAATCTTGGAAGTTTGGGCCATGCAGACTGTAATGCTGAAATAAGCATAAAGGAAATTTTAAAAAACATCGGATAATGAAGTTGAGAAAACCTATCTGTGGGTATTGAAATTAGACATTTTGCATGCTAGATATTGTTATAGTTTGGAACAATTTGCAATGTGAGCATGACCAAAAAAATAATTCATTTAAAAGTTAAGAATGTTGCTAATTTAGATTCCTAGCTTTTGAACTCTGTCCTAGAGTTCATTGATTGGAGTTTGTTGGTACACATTTCAAATGCCTTTAAATTAAAACGCACTCTTTTTGCAATTCAATCTTCAAGCAGAGAAATTGTTGCACAGCGCCATGGCCGGCCCTTTGCCTGGCTCCACTGCCATCACCACAACCATTGATCAGAACTCAATGCAGCGGGCCTACCAGGCACTGGGCATCCCGTACAACACCAAGAATCAGACCAGGCCACCGGGAATGCCGAACACTCTCAGTAAGTAGAATTATAAGACTTTAGGTCTACTCAAGTTTTAAAAAGCCTTCTAAATATAAGGCATTGTTCCGTTTAAAATGTGTATATAGTAGACATCAGATGCATTTTCATGGTACTGACATCCAGTAACACATTCTCCCTCATGTTATTGTGCAGATACCTCTGGTAATGTGCCGGGTGCTTTCACTGGTCCCCTGACCAACGCTGGTGCCCAGCAGCAGACAGAGGCCATGCTGCAGTCCTTCAATCCCGGCGGCAACAATGGCGGCAATGCTGGCCCCAACATGGGCATTGCAATGCCCATCAGCGGCACCACGCAGCCTTGGCAGCAGTTTGTCACCCAGGATTTGCGGAATCACCTTGTCTTTAAATTGTGAGTAAACAATTCTGGCAACAGTTCTGGTAAAGAATTCACCCATAGTGGGCTCTTCTTCAGAAACTGGAATTTTAAGTTCCTGAAGTAAAATATTTTCAAACATCCATCATAACCTTATTTAAAAGTTGACGATATAAATCTAATCTTGTTAACCGAGATTATGTTAACATGTTTACTTCGTTTTGATCTATCCTACAGAGTTCAAGCAATATTTCCTTCGCCGGACCCCCAGGCCATGAAGGACAAGCGAATGGGGAACCTAGTGGCCTATGCCCGCAAAGTAGAAAAGGACATGTACGAGCAAGCCAGTAGTAGGGTAAGTGCTGGACAAAACTTGAGCTGTGCCCAGTCACTCAAAATACCAAAGTAACATTGGGAGATTAAAATGCTAATTACCCCACCAAGTGATATCCAATATGAAGTTGAAACTTGTTGGTTGTTGCTTATGCTGCAACCATTTACTCTGGCTTTTAAGTAGTTTTCATTTTTTTTTTTTATGTTAATTGTATCTTTTATGTAACAGGAGGAATACTATCACCTCTTGGCTGAAAAGATTTACAAGATCCAGAAGGAGTTGGAGGAGAAGCGACAGAAGCGGATGCAGGAGACAGGAGGTACCAACGCTGCTGGAGGAGGTGGCATCCCAACAACAGCAGCGGCAGCACTGGCCCAGCTACAACCTCCTCAGCCACTGACTCAGCCCAGATTGCCCACACAGAGTACGTCACTTTTACAATTGCCTCATTTAGATCAGGATTCCAGATTTGTAGGGTATTAAACTGTTGCACGCAAAAGTGTTTGGGTAATTAAACAGTTTGTGGTTTCTCTGAAGATCTGAGTTTATTTTTTTTATCTCTTTCCGTAGATGGTCCGATGAGCGTTGCTCCAGCCACCCCGGCCCCACCCTCTGTCGGCCCCAACTCAGTCCCCCAGATGTTGACTCCCCCCTCCAGCATGGCCCCCGCCAGCCAGCTCACCAACCAGCTCACCAACCAGATCACTCAGAACCCCTTCACCCAATTCCCCCCGCTGCCCACCACGGCCAACAACAACGGCAACAAGCAGCCCCCGTCCAATCTGGGCATGCAGGTACTGACCCCGCAATCACAACAGCCGCAGCAGCAGCAGCCTTCGATGCCAGCTACGCCACAGTCGCAGGCAAGCCAAGTTGGCAAACAGGTATGAACCAGCTCTGTTGTATTCTACAACCCTTTGATCTTTAATCATTGTGGATACACTTACATTTCAGTTCCTGGAAATAGTATTGCTGGATGATGTATTTTTGGAAAATGAGTAAGTTTTAGTGCATTTATATCAGTGTGAGATACGAGGTTTAGAACGACACATGAATAATTCAACTCTTGTATAATAAAAAAAAAAATGTTCTCATTTTCTTTGCAGGGGATCATAGGCAGTGCTAACTCCACCCCTCCAACGCAGACGGTGGGTGTGAACTTGCCGCAACCCAATGCCATGGCCCCCAACACCACTACTGATTCTGCGCTGGCAGAGGCAAATCAACAGGTGAGGATTCCAACATAGCTCTGCTAAGTTCAGGAGATTGGTACAGATACCCTACCTTCCAAACGAATCTCCTGATGATTTGTTGTTTATGAGTGGCTCAAAAGGCAAATCTCATGAAGCTCCTTAACACAAACATTTTCTAAGCACAGAAAATATAGGCTCAGCAGAAGCAGGTAACCAGCCAAAATTCCATGTAATGTTTACTGCCCGTGACTGGTAATCGGTAGATTTGTGCTTAAAGCATAATTTTACTAAGCGCTGTTTTCTGCTGAACAGATATTTTAAGGTGGGTCCGGGTCTCCACACCCTAGCCACTGTTGTAAGTGGGGAAAGTTTCTTCAAATTTCTGAGAAGACTTTGGTCTTGGGAGAAGCCTGTCACACCAATGTTGCATGTTTGATTCCAAACAGGTTCAGCCAGCCACCATTGGCAAGCAGCCACCTTCCACCGAGCAGACTGCCCAGCCCTCCTCTGAGACCACCACACCCGCCGCCACGCCCCAGCCCAAGCAGGAGCCAGCCCTGACCCCCAAGGGAGGCAAGCAGACCCCGGCAGGGCCATCCAGCTTGGAATCGGGAGTCAAACAGGAACCCGGCGACAACGGCAACCTATTCACCTGCGGTTTCAACAGCGCGGCCCCCTCCCAGCCGGACGGCATGAGCGGAGTTGGGAAAGGCAGTGGCAAGGGCTCTGGCAAGGCTGGTAATGGCAAGGCCGGTAACGGCAAGGCTGGTAACGGCAAGGTTTTGATAAAGCAGGAACCAGGCGAGAACCAGGACGTAGTGGTGAAGTCAGAACCGGGCCAATCGGCCAGTTCACAGGTGCAGCAGAAGCAGCCTGTCAAGACTGAGCCAACTAAAGCCCCTAGGTCAAAGAAAGGTAATTAGCCTTTACTATATACAAGTAATTTACTTTTGAGTCTTTTGTAACACAGCACAGTCTTTTGCATCAAGACGATCTCTTGCAACAACTCAATAAAATGTACTTTTGAAAGTTGGCTTTTCGTTTTGTCTCATGAAAACAACTCCTTTTGTGCGTCCGGGCCAATTTTCATGAGGTAGGCAATACCGCATTTCTATGTCTTTTTTTGGTCAACCGACTTTAAATTGCAAAATATTCAAGGAGGTTTAGTTAACATAAACCCTGTCTGATGTTTTTTCCCACTTGCAATAGTTTTCAAGCCGGATGAGCTTCGGCAAGCCTTGATGCCAACCCTGGAGAAGCTTTACCGTCAGAATCCGGAGTCCCTTCCCTTCCAGCAGCCGGTGGATCCCAAGACCTTGCAAATACCGGTTTGTGCTGATCCCTGTTTTGTTCTTTGTCCTCAGTTGTTCTGAGAAAAAGCTCAGCTACCCATGCCTTGAGAAGATACCTTGTGCCTGTTGTGATATTAAAAATGGAAAACTTTTAATTTGGCAGTTAATATGAGTACTTTGCTCCCTTTTCCTCTTTTTTTCCGATACAAACTGTGTGACTGATATGAGTTTTTGTAGTTTGTGATGACTAACAGCCTATCATTTCCACATCTTTTTCCTGCCTGGTTAGCAGCCAGTGGTGTGAGTCTGCATGCTGGAATGGTTCTGTCACATTTTTCTTTCTGTAAAATTAGGATCTTGCTTTTTGACACCGCGGTAGTCTTGCTCAACCAAATTCGGCAGTGCCCAAAACGCTACTGATAAAAGGTGTTTTTTTCGCCATGCTTCAAAAGATAAAATGCCAGCACTTGTCTTTGTTTTTGTCAACTACCACTCAGCCTAAGAACTCCCCCGTCAACGGAACTCGAGCCAAGAAACCCAACCCCAAACCCTGTGAGGTATGTCTTTTCCCCCTACAAGTTTTTTTTTTTTGGCTGTCGCCACCACCGACACCACCAACCCCTTCCTCGGCTGGACTGGGACGCGCTGGTCTTGAGCTGCGCTCGGACGAGTTCCGTTCACGAGAAAGCTGTCAGTGTTGTAGTATTCGTCTTGCATGTTGCTAGAAGCTTGTGTGCTTGTGCTTAGCTTGGTACTAGACTCGCTAACAGGGTTGTGTGTGTAATGGGAATAACTAATGGACAAGTATTGTGATGTATCAGGTTGTTTAGTACTGGTTGGCAATGAATTCCGTTAACCTCAAAACTAAAAACGGAATAGTTTTGTGATCTATTGCTTGTGAGTACACAAAATATAATCTGTTTTGTAACTTATCACTCATAAAAGCTATATTTGATAGCCATTCAAATATAGTATAGCATTCACAACCAATTCATCACAGTGGTTGTCAAAGGTGAAACATTGCACACACTTCCCTTCAACTAACAAGAGCAAAAAAGAAACAGCCAAAAATATTCATCTATTTTGCGGTATTTTTTCTGTTGAATTTTACTCCTCCAGGACTACTTTGACATCGTGAGGCAGCCCATGGACCTGTCCACCATCAAGCACAAGCTGGACACCGGGGTGTACCAGAACCCCTGGCAGTATGTGGACGATGTCTGGCTGATGCTGGAGAATGCCTGGCTGTACAACCGTAAGACGTCCCGCGTCTACAAGTACTGCTCCAAGCTCGCGGAGGTATTTGAGACTGAGATTGACCCTGTCATGCAGATGCTGGGGTACTGCTGTGGCCACAAGGTAGGCATCCAAGCACTCTATCTTACCCCCACCCTTAAGCCCCACCCTTCTCAATGTCTTGATTTTTTTAGGGGATAAGGGAACTGTAATTCTTCCTCTGAAAACAAGTGCTAGTTTGAATGATTCTGACAGCAGTATTGTTTTACCGCTTCCCTGTTTGCAGTTTGTTTTCCACCCGCAAGTGTTGTGCTGTTATGGCAAGCAGCTCTGTACCATCCCGCGTGACGCTGCGTATTGGAGCTATCAGAACAGGTAAGAATTCAAAATGCAAAATCATTTTTATGCTCGGAAGCGAGCATAACAATAGTAGGTTTTTGTTGGGGGGGGGGCGATTTTAGTCTAGTTTGAGGAGCAAATGGCAAAATGAAAAGTTGTCAGGGGAAAAAAGTTTCAATATTTAATTTCTGTGGAACACTGATTTTCATGATATATTTTCATCATTACTCCAAGAAAATTTGGTCGGAGAAGAATGATCCTCATGAGTATGTTTGTGATTTCCTTTTTCTAGGTATCACTTTTGTGAGAAATGCTTCAATGAGATCGAGGGTGACTCAGTGACATTGGGAGATGACCCAACGCAGTCACAGACGTAAGTAGACTCGCTTGTCTTGAACGTAATTTCGCAGGTAATTTTCACGTCTGTTGAAGATACTAGATCAGGGCTTCACCCTTCTAACACTCTTCTGTCAAAAAATGACAAACTAATCTGAATGACTTTTCCTACCTTTTCAGTCCCGTACTGTGGATATCCCATTAAAGTCTTGCACCCAGGATACCCCAGGTTATAGGGTTACACACACATAAATGAACCCGAAACCCAGTCTGTTCTAAGAAGATGTCGTCGTGAACATTAATGAATGTGGTCTGTCTAAATGGGCTAACTGTACACATTATGAAATGAGGCAACATTGAACTTATTATGACCCATTCGTCCCTGTACTGCCCCAAAGCGCCCTGCCGGTTGCTTCCTATAACGCCCCGAACCGCCCAACACTCTGGGGTTTTTTTTTATTCATCAAGGATTAAATACAGTGTAGTACAATGTATCACAAGTTCTAATGGGTTTAATGACGAACTTTTATCACGATTTTATGTGCACTACTTTTTGTCAAACTCGAAACATAACTAGTGCTACTAACCCCCCATTAGTTTATGTACATACCTAATGGTACAAAACCCAGTTAGTTTTGTAATTGTTGGGTTAATCAGAAATCTATTACTTGCTCAAACGTATGCCAGTATACTTCATGAACTACGTGTGAATTTGACACTAGTAATATATCGGCATTGTTGGATTCACTGCTGGGTTCTGAAAATGTGTTTCATAGAATCTTTCAGTAGTTTCGTAAAATTAGGGCTGTGTATTGGAACTGGGTACCCGAGTACTCTGCCTTTCATGTCAGGAATCGGTTCCAGATTATGGGATCGGGTACACGTAGCCGACTTTACAAATTACTTTAATAGTAACTTCTCAGACAATGAAAAAGAGAGGTTGTGAATGTCATGTGTGGATAATTTTCAAAATGAAAGCCAGGCTACGTGGGAAAAACAAAAGAGATATCACGTTTATGACTCTCGTGAAAATTCCACTTTTCACCTTTTCAGCTAAAGACCTCACTGTTCACACTTGTATCTTGCTGCATTGATGTGGCAGTATCAATGTACGGAACTTTATGAAAAATCTGAACAGCAACTTCTGAGATATGAATTTTGGGGTTAGGCTTCTTTAACAAGTTCCCGGGTACCTGTTTGGTTTTTTTTTTGGTTTTTTTGTGGTTTTTTTTCGTTTTGGTACCCAGTTCCCATATTATCTGTAAATGCACACCCCTATCGTAAATGCAAGCAGGCTGCACATGATTGATAGATTTACAGATGCGCCAACATTCCCAGCATACTTTGGTTTTCTCAGGAAATGCCCCCTTGTTGGCCATACCAAGGAATACATATTCCTAGATAAGCTAAAAACACCTTTGTGAAGAAATTTGTCTTTGCGAGAGATTGGATGGCATAGTAAAGTGTGAGCACTGACTGGCTTACTTGTCGGAAGTAATAGATTTCTGGTAACGCTTAACTGTTTGCACTTACTCCAATAGGTTCTGGTGGACTGGCAATGAAACAAGGTTCAACCATTCTAAGCAACTGGAAAGGTAAACACAGTGGGTCACTAGGTTGAATGCCTCTCAAACATAGAAGGGGATGCCATCTGATGAACAACCTCAATACAAACACACATTGACAACAAGCTTCCTAACAACAAAGCAGCGGAGCTGTGGATCAAACGCCAAAATTAAAATCCAGAACACTCACGCCCCCTAATCCCATATCGTAACATTGAAATTTTGTTGTTTGTTTTGAAAAGGTTTTTTTTTGATAACTAACACAATATGCACACAGTGGTCATTTCATTGAAGTCCACTTTAATACAACTTGTGTCCTGCCATGACTCTTTGAATTGAAATGATCATATTTTGTTGGTGTAACACACCTTCCCTTTCTACAAAATTGAATTGTGAACATGTTTAATATCCCAAGTTTGCAGTTTATTTGAATCATTTGCTTGTGATGTTTCCTTTGCAGTACTATCAAAAAGGAGAACTTTGTGAAAATGAAGAACGATACCCTGGACATTGAACCGTGAGTTTGGCTCGTTGCCTTTTATCATTTGGTGCTGAATAAAGTCGAAAATATTAAAAAAGAAACTTAATACATTGAACCGTGTAGAACTACAAACCATTCCTAAGCTGATCGAAACAAACCAGAATATGCCCCCCAATCAAAATAAAAAAGAAATTGCTGTAAGGCATTTCAATTAGCTTTTTCTTTTATTGTTAATCACAAGTCAAAAAATTATTTCAAGTGACAATGCCAAATAGAAGGTTCTGAGTTCATCAGCACAGCTCAACAGGTTTATTAGTTATGATGGAGCAGAAAGAAATCAAAGGTACATCAAAGTGGTCATGAGACAATTTTGTCTGAAGATCAAAATTTGAATAATACTACTGTCTGTTACAAATAAGGGGAGAAAGTAAAATTAAACAAGATGTAACTCTACATTTTTACTCCGAGGTACCCAGAGGTAAACCGTTAAACCTCCAGGTAAACCTCCAGGTAAACCTCCAGGTAAACCTCCAGGTAAACCTCCAGGTAAACCTCCAGGTAAACCTCAAGTTACTGCCTATTTAATTTCGCATTCTTCCCTCATTAAAATGCACACCGAGAGAAGAAGGCTTTTTGAAGATTTTCAAAATGCTGAAAGGATGTTAAATTGTAATCATAAATTCTTTCAAAACTTTTACGATATAAGAAAAATACCCAATAATTTTGATATGGAACAAAACCAGTTAATAAAATCAATCATGTTAACTTCCTTTTAACAACAGGTTTGTAGACTGCTTAGAATGTGGGAGGAAACTCCACGTGATATGTGTCCTGCACAATGAGGTCATCTGGCCTGAAGGGTAAGCACAAATTCACTGTTTAAACCTACCTGAAAGTCTACAGGTTCCTTCCAAAGGACATGCTGAATTTGGTACTCTCATTTCATTAATCTGTGAATGACTAACATTTTGTCTGACGTGACTATTATTTCTCCTTACCTCCCTTCAGCTTCATCTGCGACGGTTGCAGAAAGTCCAAAGGCATCAAGAAGAAGGAGAACAAGTGTAACGCTAAGAGTGAGTAACATATTAAAGCCAGGAATATTTGCTTCAGCATGTTAAAAAAAAAACACCGGGATTGGTCACATGAAGCAGTCATGTGATGTGTTCAATTAACAGTTCAAACAAAAGATCTACCATTGACAGTCTTAACTTTTCGATATGGAGTCAGTGTGTGTGTCCATCATTGTCAAATATTGTGTAAACAATAACTCTCTGTTTCTCTAAACACTACAGAAATGTATAATTATGAATTGTTACTGATGTTAATTCAAAATTGCTGCATAAAACCTGTCAGAGCATTATTTTCCAGCATCCCTCAAAAAAAAAATGCTATATGTACAATGGAATTGAAAGTTTATGGTGGAAATACTGCATTTTTTTGCTTGTCTGTCGTCAAACAGAACTGCCGTCATCGAAGCTATGCACCCACTTAGAGAGCCGAGTGAACAAGTTCCTGAAGTGTCGCAATACGGGAGCTGGGGAGGTAACCATCCGGGTGCTAGCCAGCTCTGAGAAGACGGTGGAAGTCAAATCAGGCATGAGAAATCGGTAAGGGACTTGTGAATTGCGAGGGGGGGAGGGCTGTTCACATTTTGTGCTAACTGTTGAACGGTCTTTTTGTGGTGTACTCATGAGAACCAAGTAAAAAGCACTTTACGTTTCACTGATGTCTGTGACTGTCTGTGATTTTCTGTCTGTGTCCTTTCTGTGATTGTCTCTGATTGTCTTTGAATGTCACTGCTTGTTGTTTAATCGTTTTTGCATTTTTAAAATTTCCCTGCAAGGTTTGGAGATGACCTACCGGAAACATTTCCCTACCGGGCGAAGGCACTGTTTGCCTTTGAAGAGATTGACGGGACGGACGTGTGCTTCTTTGGCATGCATGTCCAGGAGTACGGCTCGGAGTGTCTCAGGCCAAATCAGAGGTATGAGAAATACTAGCCCAGGGTGTTTTTTTTTTGAAAGGAAAAATTGTCTCAAGCAGTTTCAGCTTTACTGAAAAAAATTCCGGAAAAGCCTCTTTCATCATCATTTTTTGTTTCTTTGTTTTCTTTTTGTACTGCTTTCTCAAATCCTTTGCATTTTGTACACAGTTTTGAGTGCTATTTTCCCTTGTATTATCTGATGACATGCCTAAAAGAGCCATTTATGTTGATGCTTAAATGCTTAAAGCAGATATTTTCTCTTCTTCCTTTTATTTTCAGGCGTGTGTATATATCGTATTTAGACAGTGTTCACTTCTTCCAACCCCGTGCTTACCGAACAGCAGTATACCATGAAATCCTCATCGGCTACCTTGATTATTGCAAGTTATTAGGGTAAGTGAGATTTTGTTGCTTTCTATTTTCATCAAACTCCAGACTTGGAGTGGATCTGCTTGTTGCATTCAAAGACTTAAGGCCAGAAGACCTTTTACTGGTGTGTGTCCTCAGTTTTGTTAAATGGAATGCCGATGCCTCCTTTATTCAGGTATGAATGGGCCCACATCTGGGCGTGTCCCCCGAGCGAAGGGGATGACTACATCTTTCACTGTCATCCCCCGGAGCAGAAGATCCCTAAGCCAAAGAGACTGCAGGACTGGTACCGTAAGATGTTGGACAAGTCTGTGACGGACAAGGTCGTTGTGGACTTCAAGGTTAGATATGGACGCCCCATACCCCATGCCATGCTTGCTATATGTTTCCCTGTCCCACGTTAGTGTGCCCGGGTCCTTAAAGCATTTCCCCTACGTTATCTTGAGGCATCACTAATCATTCTTTACAATGTTAAGAATCTTTTTGCTCTTGAAAAACTTCTTCAGTGAAATCAAAAGACTATTCTAAACAAGTTCTGAAATGAAGTGGATCTTTTAGTAGGAATAGTGCTAAAAATCCCAAAATTTGCCGCCTGATTTTACAGACGATGCTCAGTTTCTTCCTGAATTTTAAAGCGCTCTTTGGAGCTAACAGATTTGCTCAGCCTTAAAGACCTTTCCAACTTGGTTCTCTGCTTACCAATATTATGCAATATTTTTAGTATGAAATGGATTTTTGGTGTAACTGTCAAATAGGGAAGTGTCATTAACACACCCTTTATTTCAACCAGAGTTTCTTTTTTCCTAGGATCACAATGTTTCATATTAATTTGTTTGAATTGTTCAGGACATCCTGAAGTCGGCAATGGACGACGGCATCACCTGCGCGACCGAGCTGCCGTACTTTGAAGGCGACTTCTGGCCCAACGTTCTGGAAGAGAGCATCAAGGAACTGGACCAGGAGGAAGAAGAGCGACAGAAGGCAGCGGAGAAGGCCGCCGCGGCCAGCGCAGGGGAAGAGGTTAGACAGCTTGAACGTATTCCACGTATAGATTGTTTCTGGGTTGTCATACCAATGTAAAGAGGAGTGGACTGTGTTCATGGAAAGTAGATAGTGTTTGTGACCACTCGGGGAAGCCATGTTGGGGTGCGGAACATTGCATGAGCGAGCGCTGGTTCTGGCGCATAATTTATTATTAACCCTAACTCCCTGGTATACTTTACCAGGTACCATATTCATCCTGGCAAATTGCAACCCCATATATGGGAAACTGCACACACAGATTTCTGACTTTGATTCTGGAGGTGTGCCCAACCCAATTTAAAAGACTGTCAGTTTAGGGGTGCTGTACCCATCCCGACAGATTCCAACAAAACGTTGGGCTTTGATGGGTTGGGGAGGTTAGGGTTAATGAACACAAACCCATATCGTCGTTATGTGAATGCTTGGTGTATTGGCAATGCGTTTGTGTCCCTCCTTATTTTCTCTTTATTACTGAGTCTTGAACCTTTGTATGGAATCTATGGAATTTAAACAGTATAAGGGTGGATTGGATAGAATTCATTTGTCTCTGTTTTTGTTTTCCTTTCTAATGCAGTCTGTACCGATCGGCAGCAAGAAGTCCCAGAAGAAGTGCAAGAAGAACAACAAGAGCAAAAGCAGCAGCAACCGCAAGAATAACAAGAAGACTAACTTCCCCCAGCAAGGCAACGACCTGTCCCAGAAGATCTTCTCCACGATGGAGAAGCACAAAGAGGTGAGCCATCGCTCAGCCCGGAGATAGTCTGAACAGCATTACCCCCTCATTGTTTAGTGCGGTCAAGTTGCCACAGAGTAAAGACTTAGGAAGTTTGGCACTGGGAGCCAGGAAATTCTTAGCAAACCTCACGTACACGTATTTGCTTAAATCCACTCCTCAATGTAATCTCTGTTTTACGTTCCAAAATTCATGTCCTCCTTGTTACCTTTCATCAATTGACGCTGAAATCTTTTTGCCCTACAGGTGTTCTTTGTCATCCGTCTGGTGCCCAACCCCGGCCAGAACCAGGAACCCATCCAGGACCCGGACCCCTTGGTGTCCTGCGACTTGATGGATGGCCGGGACGCCTTCCTGACCTTGGCAAGGGAGAAGCACTATGAGTTTTCCTCACTGCGACGGGCCAAGTACTCCACCATGTGCATGCTGTGTGAGCTGCACAACCAGGGACAGGACCGCTTTGTCTACACCTGCAATGAGTGCAAGCACCACGTGGAGACAAGATATCACTGCACCGTCTGTGAGGTAAGTGCCACCAATTTTCTTTTATAATTCAAGGGGTTTTTTTTTCAGGCAAGGAGATATTTTAAGTGAAGTTTTTTTAACAAAACTTGGAAAGTAACTTCCGAATTGCCGTTGTAAACTTGACTTGTTATGATTGTTTTGGGACATTGACACGTATTCTTTTCATTATTTTCCACAACAGGACTATGACTTGTGCAGTAACTGCTACCGGAAGATTGGTCACAATCACAAGATGGAGAAATGGGGACTGGAACTGGACGTGGACTCCAACAGCGGTGCGTCGCGCAACCCACAGGAAGCCCGTCGCCTGTCCATTCAACGCTGCATCCAGAGTCTGGTCCATGCTTGCCAGTGCCGAGACGCCAACTGCCGCCTGCCCAGCTGCCAGAAGATGAAGCGGGTGGTGCAGCACACCAAGGTCTGCAAGCGCAAGACCAACGGGGAGTGCCCCATTTGCAAGCAGCTCATCGCCCTCTGCTGCTACCATGCCAAGCACTGCCAGGAGCAGAAATGCCTGGTGCCATTCTGCCTGAACATCAAACACAAACTCAAGCAGCAGCAGCTGCAGCACAGGCTGCAGCAGGCACAACTGCTGCGCCGACGCATGGCTACCATGCAGAGGGTGACTGCCCCAAACCAAGCCATGAACCCACAGGCTTCCACCACCGGTGCCAATCCCATACAACATGGTGCACGACCTCAGCAGGCCACAGGAGTGGCACCCCAGCAGCAAGGGGGTATGAAACCTCAGAACAATGCCATTGGCCCACCACCAGCTGCAATACAGGCGGCTAAGCAAGTACAAGAGGCCGCAGCCAAGGTGGCCCTAACAAATCCCCAAATGGTGCCCCAACAGCAGCAGCCACAAAGGACTGTCTCGCCCTCACAGGGCCAAGGGAGGGGCATGAAGCCCATATCATTACCTAACCAACTGGGCCAGGTGAATCCAATGCCGCCACCACAGCAGATCAGCCACTTGCCCAAGTCGCTCTCCATGCCCAATCCGGGGGCCTCTGCCGGCCAGATGATGTCTCCCATGGACCCGTGGAACCAGACCCAACCACAGACTGTGCCTGTCAATGTGACAAGTATGCATGGCATGCAGAACATTCCCAATGTGCCAAATATTCAGAACATTGCAGGAGGCGTGGGCATGAACATGTCAGGCAACGTAGGAGTTGTGCAACAACAGCAGCTGAGCCCTGGTGGCATTGGCCAGCAGGGTCCAGTCCGTGCCAACAGCTTCCCACCTCAGGCGCTCCAGCAACTGCTGCAGACGCTCAAGTCACCGCAATCGCAGCAGCAACAGAAGCAGGTTTTGAACATACTCAAGTCCAACCCTTCGCTAATGGCAGCATTAATCAAGCAGCGTTCACAGCTGCAACAGCAGCAACAAGAAGCACAGGCCCAGCAGCAGCAACAACAGTAGCAGCAACAGCAGCAACAACAGCAGCAACAACCTGGGCAACAGCAGGCAGTTCAGCAAGCCGGCAACCCGCAACAGGTATTCAATCAACAGCAGCAGCAGTGGCTGCAAATCCAGCACAGACGGTGGCTGGCTAGACAATTCCAACAGCAGCAGCAGCAACAGCAGGTCCAGCAACAGCAGGTCCAGCAACCATTCCAGCAGCCTCAGATGCATGGCAACCTTCCACCTTTCAACCAGGCTATTGCCTTGCAGCAGCAGCAGCGGCGGAATGCAATGGCCCAGCAGGGAGCAGGCTCACAGCTCCTGCCGCAGCAAATGCAGCAACTTCAACAGCAGCAGCACCTCCAGCAGCTGCAACAGCAACAACTGCAACAGCAGCAGCTGCAGCTGCAGCAGCAACAACAGCAGCAGCAACAAAATCAGGGTGACCCCATGGCGAGCATGCAGTACCAAAAGCTGCTCCTGCAGAAGCAGCAGCAGCAGCAGATGCTTGCAAACCAGAACCAGACAGGAGTTCAGCAGCAAGGCATGTTGCCTAACCAGTCACCGCAGCATGTTATGCAGCAGGTGCGTTCACCGCAAACAGCCAACACCCTGGTGCAGGTGCGATCGCCCAATCCTAACCCCTCACCGAGGCCTCAGCCCACCCCGTCCCCCAGAACGCACTCTGCCCAGCCATCACCCAGGCCCATGCAGCAGATAAACTCCCCACACCCTGGCAAGCCTGAACCTATGCAGACGGACCAGCCAATGCTGTCACAGAACCCACTACAGCATGGGACCATGGCACAAATGAACAGTCCTGCCAATGCTGCTACGTTAAACCAAGACGATTCAGACATGACCCCCTTGGATCCCCAGGACCAACTGACAAGATACGTGGAAACCTTGTAATATAGCCATTTTTTTTAAATAAAAGAATACCATTGACGTTAAGTGACCCGACTGCTCTACAATATCACAGAACGGCCACTATGCAATCTAGTGGTATAGCTTCATTAGTGTGGTTTTTTTTTTTTTTCAGAACAAATTCAACTGAATTTTTGAAAAAGTCTGTAAAGTTTTATTGTTATTTTACTTTGTATTTTCTTCTCCATTCCTACTTTTGGATGATATTCTTAGGTTTGTAATAAATATTAAATACAAAAAAAATTAATAATATAAAAACTTCTAAATACAAGTATATGCCTAGTACATAGGACTCGTCGTCGGTTGTAGATGTCGGGTTGTGTGCTGGACTAGGAAGCAATTATTTGTACAGAAATTTCCCGGAGGGGCAATTATTAAATATGTTGACTATGTAGTAGTTCAGATGTGAAAATGAGAGAGGAGCCTAGTTTATCAAGGAAAAAAATATACAGTTTGTTCATTTGTTTAATATCTTCCTACGTCTTAATGTGCTGTAAGATTTTAGCTAATATGTAGACGTAGACTTGTCTCTTCTCCCTATTTTTAATAAAAAGCAACGACAAAAAAAATTACAGTGCTAGTACGGTATTAACTATGAAATGTTTGTGTGTCAGGTGTTTCTTTTATCCCCTGCGGCGTAGATAGTTGAATAATTTAATTGAATGATCATGCAGGTTCTGACATTAAAACTATATATGGTATGAATGACAAATCCTACGATGAAATCTTTGTACAAAGACGAGACAAGAGAGGGGCACACATGCTAATTTCCTACTTATATATCGTATTGCGTAAAAAGAAAAGATACAGAGGACGTAACTCGAATGAATGTGTGCACTTGACAGATTTGGAAGATTTTTACTTGTCACTTTCTGGTTTTTATCTCCATTGAGCTATTTGTATTAAATGTATATAAGATACAGTAAAATAAAACATGGACTGTGGAAGTTAACCATTTTGCAGCCTCGACCTGAGATACAATTTGTTTTTGTGTGTGTTATTGTTGATATTGTAACCTCATAGAAACTGTACAGTTATTATTCCCTTCCCGGCTCATATACTAGTTACTTTTTCCTGTACAAAATAAAGAACAGTTATATCGGAGTATTATTCATCTATTGTGGCTTTCAGATTTGGAAATTTCCGCTGGGCAGTTTTGAAGCTTACAGCACAACACTAAATACATGTACATGTTTTATGTACGTTGTAGGTGTTAAACAGTGTTCTTATTCCTTACGATGTGATACAATATTTTCCAGCATTGTGATAAAGAGAAACCTGTGCATAATTGTACAGTATGTCCCCAAAAAATGTCCGTCTGACTGTTTTTAAAATAACTACAAAACCATGAAGTCAATTTTGAAAATGTTTGGTTTTGCAGATACATGTACTTCCAAGCCTTGGCCTCAACCCCTATGGGTTTCATTAATTTCAGTCACTCATCGCTGCACAGTTGTCAATTCAGCACTACAACATTTTTGGACACTGTGACCTAGTTCCATTCCTTAGTCAATATTAGTGCTGTGTTATGTAAGCTGTGTAAAATCCTGCGTTTTGAAAAAAATAAGGCTGATGTGGTTTGGGATTGGAATCATTTGCCCTTGAGCATTAAACTGAGGTCTTGCCATGATGACTGATAGCCAGGCAAATGATTCCAATCCCAACTGCACCCCTTTTCACAACATGAAGGATTTTACACAGCTTACTTAACACAATACTGAAATTGAATAAGGCAAAGAACTTGGTCACAGTGTCCAACAATGTTGTGATCAACAGTTGTGCAGTCATGCGTTACTGAAATTAAATGACACTAACTGATAGAGTTACGCCTGTCGTGTTGCAGAAAATGTAGGGGGAAACGTCTCTGGTTCACGATTTTAATTGGGTAGGTGTTGACCAACTGTTGTGCAAGAAATTCCGAATGCAAGCATGGGCGTCGCGAGGGGGGCGGGGGGCAAGGGGGGCACTTGCCCCCCCCCCCCCTGGAAAGGAAAAAAAAAAAAAAAAAAAGAGGCGCGAAGACAAAGTGGTGTAAATTTAATGAGTGGGAGGGGGGCAAAATGTCCCTGCCCCCCTTTAAAACTGATAAATCGAGAATGTGTTGAGAAATACAAACATTTTTTGGCAAAACAAATTTTTTGCCCCCCTCTAGAAAATTTTTTTGGCGACGCCCATGATTATGCAAGTTTGTCGCACACCAGTCGCAAATCCTGGTTCCGGATTGGTCGAAGTATCAGTCACGTGCCATCACCACACACTTTCCAGTTCAGCAAATTGGGGACAAAGCAGGAACATACATTTTTATTGTGCTAGTCATGCACATCAAAACGACAGCGGGGAAAAATGTTTTGTACGTCTGCCAAGGGCTATACATAATGCTATTTTACCGCGAACTGATCCTCAGATTTCCAAATGGAAAAGCCCGCTTTTATTTTGAACACTTTGTATTTCCTTGTGTTGCGCAATAGGGATTTTCCATCATACCGATTGGATATCATCACAACTAGAAAAACAAATGCAGCGTAAATACTCCCATAAACGTATGTAAATGACAAATAAGTCGGAGCTCTGACGCCATAATATTCAACTTAACCAAGTTTCAACAATTTATGGTATTGGTGGTAGAAGGTAGTAGCAAATCGGAGCCAAGTTTGCGAGCATTTGATTTTCAAGACCCTTTCCCTTGGATGGACCTGTCACAGTAGTCCAAAGTGGGCACGGACGTAAACCGCGCACGTTTACGTGTGTATAAAAATACAAAAACAATGTACAGTGGAACACCTTTTTAACAAGGTACTTTACAAATTACCTTGTTATAACATGTACAGGTGCCTTGTATAATGGAAAACAGAGAACAATACAGACTTAAGGGACCTGCAGTTTTCCTTATTACAAAAGCAGGATGGAAATATTAGTGCCTTTCTTTGGGCTCGACTGTATGCACTTTTCAAACTATTTTCTGGACAGATTTTATTCAATTAACACCCTTACACATGCAAAGTATTGTTTATGGAGCCTCACCAGTGCCATTGAGTGTAAAATGCCTATTCATAGAGTTTCAGATGTTTTCTGTAAACCCCGAGTTCGCGGAACTTGGCACCCATAGTGTTCGTGTGAATGGCAGGGACTTTCCAACATTGTGTAAGACACATCGTTTTTATACAAAACATACTGGCTCTTTTCCTTTCGGTGCAAACGAACAAAATATTACGAGACGGCAACCTCATATCTCCGTAGAACGGTCTACACGTACCTACAAGCTTAATATTCATCGGTCATGGAGAAAGGCCCGTTATCGGTGCGGACCTGTCTGTGTATCTTGGGGCTTCTGCCCGGTCCCCGATCTAAGACGATTGCAGGTCGGTGCGCAAGCCTCTGGAATCGATGTTGGCGCCGAGATATACATGTATACGATTCGATGGAAGATGAGGAAATGAGTAAGTGAACCAAATGTTTGAGGCAAAGGTTCAACGGGGGATGTGGGTTACACGTAGGCCTACTTCCACAGTTTTTTTTTCTTATCAACGAGTACTGGCATGGTAGGCCTACCTCATTTTATTTTGAACTGCATTGCTGCGACCAAGGAAATTCACACTTGGTACAAAATGTACTCGATTTTAACCCAATCATCAACCCTCCATCGAGATGCCTTAAAACTATATGGCTAGTCATCCGTAATCAACAATTACAAGCATGATATGGACAAGCAACAACCCCCTCCTCCGAGATAGCCGAAACGAGCGACGCCCTTGTGCCCCTCCTAACTCCATCCTCTCCTTAATCTGACTGGGTTTTTTTGTCATTTTTTTTTTAACAACAGGTTATGGCATCGTTTCTTTTCTGGCTCTTACATCAATCGTGTTGCTTCACTTCGTAGACCTCGCCATCATATGCGTGGATTTTGTGGGCAAGCAGAAGGACACTGTCTTCGTCCTTTCCTACTTGACGTACCTCCCTCACCTGACCATGACACTCTTGTTCTGTCTTGGAATGAGACTGTATCTGTCTTGCGTGTACGACCCAAACAGAGATCGCCTGGCCGTGTTTTCTATAGACTACCTAAAGGCGCGCTCCGAGTACAGCCCCGGTAGCCTGTGGTTGCGCTTGGCCGTGTTCATGGCTCTACCCATGGTCTGCATTGTCATGAAGTTCTTGGTGTTCTTCAAGGAGTCCGGTAGTGCCTACTGCCCCCGGGATGCCTTCGTTTACATCAGGACCATAGGGGGCGTGGCCGGGTACGCCCTGTACGGCATCTTCTGCTTCGTGATCCACAGCCTCCAGATGTCGCATCGCGAAGAGTTTCACGTCGACGCGGTCAAGATCAGCCGGCGAGCTGCGTCTGAGATCGAGACCACCAAGAGCGACATACGAAAGCTATGCTTCGGCTTCCGGAGCTTTCGCGATTTCGTCGGGGCCTGGCTGTTACTGTCCTTCTCCCTGGCGGTCTTGGGCGTGTTCTTCATGATCCCGTACACAATGGACACACTGCCGGAGATCAGAAAGCACTTGAAGGGAGAGGAGTCCAACTTACTGCTGTGGACCGTCTTCACGTGGTGCGACAAGATCCTCTTTCTTGCGGGTCCCCTGCTGGCAGTCTGGGGGTTGAACGTCGGGCTTCCTTGGCGCATCTTCAGAGACAGCATCCTCCAGGCGTGGGACCGGCATGGGGCCGAATACACCGAGGACGGCAAGGATGAAAGAGCAGACAGAGCGGACAGCAAGACGCTGGATGAGATCATCACACACATCAGTCTCCTGAAAGACGGTGGGTCCTGGATCAAGTCAACTCTCATCTTCTCTATCATCAGCGTCTACCTGGGGACCACGCTGGACCCTTCCCAAGACTTGGACCCTTGGATCGGTTTAGCTTGCAGACCATATTTCAATGACACCGATCCGCATTAAACTCCTGTTCGTCTCCGGGCCTGCTATGAGACGCCCCATGCAACCCGAATACATACCCTTTCGTGAGTTTTTTTTTTAATCGTTGGTTTGTCGAAATACAAAAGTTTTTCGCTTTCGAAACACAAAACGAACGAAAACGATCGTTGGCTGCGTTAAAAGTGGAGTAAAAAAAAATCCAGTTAGCGCAAGGTAGACTAGTTCCCACCTCCAATTTTGGGACCGGCGGAACCAGTGTGATCGCACGCGAACCCGTTGTGTTCAAATGCAAATAAAAGAGGGTATACCAGACACCCTAAAACAAATAGTGTTTTCGTTAAAACTATATACATACGAGTTAAAATATCGAACTGTTGAAGAGTAGGGGGCCTATATGGACACATAGTGAACCAAGTGGAGATTCATAAGAGACTGGACTGGGCGGGGCTCCCTTAAAAGCGGGACCAAGGGGGGGGGGGGAGACGTTAAGCGTCAAAGCAAGGGATGGATATCAACGGGAGATACAGACATGCTGTTCACCTTGTATTTGGATTCAAAAATTTAACTAGTGTATGGACTATTTGAATCGAGTTGAAGTACTTGTAGTCACGTAAACCAACGGCATAATAGAGAAGAATAATTCATTGAGGTAATAATTTTAGTTCATGCAAAATAACACATTTGATAACTGTAAAAATTATTGGTATGTGTAGGCCCATAGTGTTTTGCATGTTTGTTAACTTTTATAGACATTGACATTCTTTCTTGTTTGTATGTTTTTACAATTGATTTCATTTGTTTTGTTTCTTCAAAAGCGTTCCCAAGTGGGGATTAAGCATACATGTATGTTTAGTCATATCGAATGATAACAGGGTAAAAAAAAGTTTTTTAAACCAATTTAACAGCTATATATACACACACAGAAAAAAGCTTTTAAATTTTAGCATAGTTACTTCTGCAAGTGCAAGTTTCGACAGCTTGCATTATGTCATGACACTGATCTAAATTGTACCGAGGTTAAAGGGAATGTACAGAAATAAATGGATTTCGAGGATTAGTATTTTATAGAAAATATTGTTAAACTGACTTGCTTCTCGTTTTGGGTTTGGAGATGCTGGAAAATCCAAGAAAAATACCAGCTGAGCTGTTAAATGCATAAAGCGCCCTCTATCTTAACGAACGGCGAGGGGCCCCCTTTTATTTTGATTGCGCACGATCGCACGTGCACCGTACAATATCTGCGCTTTCTTGGAATATAACATCGTCAAGACTGGAATAATTGCTGGTAAGGCTTTAAGAGAAAGGATGTTGCAACCTGACGCTGCTTTTTTCTTTATCATCCCAATGAAGATCGTTCATAGCAAAAATGGTGAGACATAAATCGGTGTTTATGAGAAACAGGAAAGAAAATCTCTTGACTCTGCATAGACTTTATACACAACTGCTGAAGTAGCATCAGGTTGCACCATTATTTCCCTCCATATAGTATATGGATGTCAGTCATTGCAAAAATGTTTAAAAGACTGAGACATTTCTAATTTTATTAGAAAATTAGGAAATGTTAGGATGTTCTTTGACGCGTACACAGGGCTGCCAACTTTGAGTATAAGAGCTGAGATAGCCCCATAAATGTGGCCAACTACCTCGGTAAATACGCCACACTTCCACCATGTAGAAAAACATGTTGAACTTTGTCAAATTGTGATTTTCACATTTAGCCTTAGTTTGTAGCTTATTTTTGCTTTAGAAGCATACACACCCTCTTGATAGGCTAATCAGAAAGTGCTGCCTTTTTCAGATGTCTATTTTTCGTGAAATTTTCAGATTCGTTTGCACACGTTTGCGTATCAAAATGTCAACATGAAATTTCACGAAAATTAGATATCCGAAAAAGGCAGCACTTTCCGATTAGCCTGTTAAGAGAATGAGTATGCTTCTAAAGCAAAATAAACTACAAACTAAGCCTAAATGTGAAATCAAAATTTGACAAAGTTCAACGTGTTTTTGTACATGGTGGAAGTGTGGCCATTCATGTTGTGCCAGGTAATAAAAATCAATCTGTTTATAGGGTGCACAGACCTAATTCAAGCGAGAATTTCTACGCCAGCTGATTAGCATAAAAAGTGCCCCCACAATTTCTTTTGAAAACGGAGACCGTTTGGCTTTAAAAACGGTGGAATTGTTTAAATATACCCAAGGATCAACTCCCTGGTTTTGGGGCTTCCATCTGAGGGAAGGCTTGATAAAATCACGGACGAAAAAATGGGTTCTATTTGCCTGTGAAAGTGGAAGGGTGCCACTCTTAAAATGGCTACATGCAGGCTCGGGAACTATCACTTTTCGGCAGGTGATTTTATTTGGGTGTGAATATTTAAAAAAAAAATGTAATTGGCTACGGTACGTAAAATTGAAAAGAAATGAAAAGATGAAAGACAAGACAATAGTTAAATTTTTGTTTCAGAAACCCCAGTGATGTTGGCTTGCATGTTACTTGGCCCTGAACTTTGACCCTATATATTTCAAAATGGCGGCCTCTAGTTCTCATGCGGGCGGGGGACTTGAATACAGTTTTTTTGTGTTTACGTTCGTCGTAGAAGTCGATAGCAGAGTTGTAATGACTCGAGTCAATGACTCGACTCGAGTCCGACTCGAGTCACATTTTTTGGTGACTCGACTCGACTCGAGTCCCGACAGGTAAATGACTCGACTCGACTCGAGTCACTGCGAGCAAATGACTCGACTCGACTCGAGTCCCTCATCAGAATGACTCGACTCGACTCGAGGAAGGCTAATAAGACTCGAGTCCCAAAAATAAAAGCAAAACTTACTTGCGAAAAATATTTGCAATGACTTACGCCGCGCCGTTCGCGTTGCCAGTTTTTGTTCACGTCACGTTATGTTCGCGAATTATGTACGTTCATATACAGCGGCCGTCTGTTTTCCTTCCTCCATTATGATACAACAAACATACACCGTGTCGCGGACTCCCACCTTGTGGTTCTATAGCATGTAATGCTAAATCCGGAACCAGACTTAAAACGCATTTCTCAATCCGTGGTTTCATCATTGGTTTCGGGCAATTTCTTATAAAGCTCTTGGTGGAACGCTGGCTAAATTTATGTCCCGATTTCACACACACAAAAAATGGATACGGATGGGACCACCTTTAAATAATCAGAAACAGTTTTGTATAATGTAATTAGGTTTTGACGTTGTCAGCGATCAGCGAACAACAAAATCTAAACCCGAAGCCAAAACAGTTATAAGACCGAAGTTTCACATCTTCTTATCTGTGACGTGAGTTAGCAATGGAAACTGTTGGTTGGGTACCTTACAGCATACTTTTTGTCTTTGGATTTTCGTAATAGACTGGTGCCTTGTATTCTTTCTCTCTTGTGTTTGTTGCTTTTTATTGTAATTTATTATATAGTGTTCAAATATTTGTGACTCGAATTGACTCGAGCTAAACACTTGACTCGACTCGACTCGACTCGACCACACACTGTGACTCGACTCGACTCGACTCGACCTTGCTGACCTAATGACTCGACTCGACTCGAGTCACTTCTTTAAAATGACTCGACTCGACTCGAGTCACAAAAATCAGTGACTCGTTACAACTCTGGTCGATAGAGAGTCAAAAACTAGCTTTGGGAGACAGTTTTCTGGATTGTGAACAGAATAAGGCCTGGATAGGGCATAGCCTCATCCAAAGTGTATTATTGATGTACATGTACATGATATTCAGACTTAACTGGCTACAGTAATATAACCCTAGCTCAGGCCGACTTCAACCCTAACGGAGGGTATAAATCTAATGGAGAGCACCCCTAACGGATCGTAACCTAGCTAACGGGAGGCAACCCTACCGGATCGTAACCCTAACGGGAGGCAACCATAACGGATCGTAACCCTAACGGAGGGCAACCTTTGTGAAACGTAACCCTAACTGGAATGGTGGTGGTGGTTGTGGGGGGGGTGTTATTGTTGAAGGGGGTACTCGGTGTGGGTGGTTGGTTAGGGGTGGGGATGGGGTGGGGGTGGATGGGGGTATCCTTTAAAGACATGAGCCTTCTAAGTAAAACCTTCAATGACCAAGAAGCATTTCCTCCCCACCCTTTTCAAGATAACCACGCCCACCCCACACAAAGGAATTTAATATTTAAATAATAAAAAAAAATCAAAGAAAACAAGCGAACAAAATAAAAATGCTCCCATGCCCTCAGCCAACAACCCATACACCCACACCCACGCACATTTGGCAACAATAGAACTTTATTAAAATGATGCTATCATTATTTCTGAAGACACTGCAGATTCCGTGAGTGTGCTGGTAGTATCGGCCGAGAGCAAGTCACATGATACTTTCTATTTTTGCTTATACAAATATTGAGTGGCTCAGCGTGGAATGGGAGGAATTTTATCGCAAGGTAAAATCTGGACTTTTCCATTTCAAGAGGCGATGTCGCGCAGAACGCACCTGGCGCGTTGCGTTTTGAATTTAGAACTATAAAATTCTGACTCCCTGGTAGTGTTGCGCATGCCTACGTGGGGATTGTGAACGTTCAACCAATGAAACGATATAAGAGGCATCTGTTATTGGCATATGTCCTACTACATGGGTCCACACAGTGATGGTCCGGTAACTGGTCACACACCCATCTGTTATTACTATACCTCATACATATTCATGATCGAGAGCCGAACGTTCACTGGTCAATTCACCATCACGTGCCAGATGTTATTCTTGCTGTTTACCAAACGCGCGCGCGAGGATTCATGCACATTGTAAATACGCATGCGTAGTAGACTGTCGCATGGGTTACCCGTGCGACAGTCTACTACGCATGCGCTTTACAGAGCAATCGAGGAACTGTCGCACGGTTGCAGTACGCACGCGCGAACATCGCCCAGGAGAGATGCATGGTTGCATGGTTTGCGTAAATGTTAATTTCCAGAGCTCAATGATGCCGTACTGGAGAAAATTTATAGACCGTGTAAAGATGTCTCCTGTACAAAAGAAAGTTGTACACATTGCAAACAACTGCATTTACAACTGTAGTAAATATATTATATTGCAAACGAACCGAACCAGTAATTGAAGTTGATATTTTTGGTGAGCTGTACAAGTTTCCCCGAATTTTGTTTTAGGTGCATAATAATAAAACAAAATTCTGCAACTGAATATGTATGAGGTATAGTAAAACAAATATAACATGGTTTATTTCGGGTGGACAGTCGATATTAGCTCCCCTCGGTATTGGAAGTTGACAAACTAGTTCCCTCGGCTTCGCCTCGGGAACTAGTTTGTCAACTCCCAATACCTCGGGGAGCGAATATCGACTGTCCACCCTCTAACCATGTTATATTTGTATATTGGCATATGTCCTTCTACATGGGTCCGCACAGTGATGGTCCTGTAACTGCGTGGTCATGTTGTGCCCATTCTTGAAAATCACGCATTTTTAAGAATGTGCATGCACATTCTTAAGAATGTGCAACTGGATCCTTGCGCAATCTTCGCAAAAATAACTCTTCCAGATTGAGCGCACATTCTTAAGAATGCGCGACAAGATAACGGTCTTGTCGATGCCGAGCACCGGCTGCGCTTGGCAAGTCTAGCTGCCTCCAACCTCGTCCCCAGGATGTCGAGCAGTACGCGCCCACCACTACCTGCTCTCTCACCCTGGTATTGGATCATTTGCATGTGCAAGATTTTTGCAGACGTATGCAAATGAGGAACAGTCTGGTGCCTGGATATGCGTTACACATTAGCGTTTGTTTTTGTATGCGGTGTCTGGGGTAAAAACAGTCAATTCGTAGCAGCGCGAGCACGGCGTAAGTTACGAAAACACGATTTTTGAAATCAAACTGTTACGATCTTATCAAGACAACATGCAGTATCATATTTCATATTAATATGAGCAAATTGGAAAGGAAATTAGTATTTTCGAGAAGGCGTGGACGAATGATCGCGAAAACACGTACTGCACGTTGTGAATATATAGCACCAAGTACACGATAAAAATCCATTACTGGCCAATTGCGGTATCCAATCAGGATACAGGAAGAAAGTTTCCTATCCAGGGTTTACTATTGGAAACGCGGTTGGAAATGAAGTAAGCACTGGGGACGAGGTTGAGCTGCCTCCTCGTTCACTGATTCTCAATAATTATACTGTTGCAACGCGAGGCGTTGAAAAGTAGAGTGGACAGGCGCGGTTCTAGAACCAATATTTTGGGGTGGGCTAGCATTATTTTTTTTTTGGGGGGGGGCGTATTGATATGGGGGGGGGGGGCGTACGGGAAAAAATAAGAGACATAATAATACTAGTGGAAAGAATTCTGATTTTTGGGATAATAAAAGCGGGGGGGGGGGAACGTAAGAATGAAGAATGTGAAGAATGAGAATGAATACTGCGACATCCCATAGTGCTAATGCTATTTCCCATTTAAATTGCCACCAATTTATTGTTCACACCCCACCATTACGTCGCAGAGCTGGATTCTATCTAGTCAAAAGAGCAATTTTGGCAGCTTCTGGACATCGTTTTTGTTTTTCGTGGTATGCATATGATACATACAGGGACTTGTAACTTGTCTAGTCTAAACAAAGCACTTCCCAGACTAGTTCCCAGTCCTCCGTTATTACAAAACTTCCCATAGTGGGCAGAAAAAGCAATAATAACAGGTTTAATTTGATTCAAATTATCGTAGTTATACGAGTACAGAAGCATAGAACATTTTCTTTCCTCTTTATATAAATTGTTTCCCTTTTAACCGCTATACATTTCATTTAACATAATTATGTCGTGCAATGTTTGTTAAGATTGGGCAAAATTCATAAATTGTGCACGTGATATTCCCACCCAATCTTAAGAATGAGCGCTCATTCTTAAGAACGCGTGCGTGCTCGTTCTTAAGAATGGACGCTCATTCTTAAGAATGCGCACACATTCTTAAGATTGCGTGATTTTCAAGAATGGGCACAACAGTCACACACCCATCTGTTATTGGCATATGTTCAATGTCAGGCGTCATGCGTACCGCGCGCTGTCGAATGTCGAGTCTGCATCTATATCTCAGCCACACTTCAATCAGTTTTGACCGCGACCGGCTGCTTCAACTTAGTTCCGCACGACGTGTGCATCCGAAATGGGCTCTAAAAACACATTTTGCCTGAGTTTTTTTGCGCATTAACACAGCTTCCTGGATTCCTCTTGGGTGAAAAAAAGGATCTTCCAGCGTGGATTGGAGCTGACTAATTAAACTGACAGTTTCGAAATCTTCATCAACGTTCACTCCCACCTCCTGAGCAGCAACGTTACACCAGTGGCCAACGTCACGGACTTAAACGTGCTTGGCTGAACTCGATAAGGACAATTATCTACGTTTCACTACATCAGTTGATGAACATTGACATTAATTGTGGATGATGCCGCGACCAAAACGGAAGGCACCACCACCGTCACGTTTAGCGGACATCGACACGGACCATGGCCATGATGGAGTACAGCCTAGTAAGCGGCGTCGAGGGGCCAAATCGTCTACCAGATCAAGTGGTCAAGAATCGTCTCAAGGTATTGGGCAAGGTCCCACTTCCCAGGGTCCACATAGTGATGTTCCTGGGAAAGATTTCCATATACCAAGTTCACTCAACACTCTGTGTACAAACCCTATGAGAGTGGACTGAAAAATTCTAAGTGTTTTCTAAGAAAATGCTTGCATTTTCTCACTGTTCAAATTGACTTTGATGACATGAAATTGCTATCTGGGGGCTAGTGTTAGTCGATACAGAGGAAAATTAGTGAACTTCGGATATGGTACTCTTGCCACATGTACATGTCCTACCACATGTACATGGGTCCACACAGTGATGGTCCTGTAATGTTCATATTTGATATAATTGTTGCAATAATCAATCTTTGGACGTATTTGAAGTAGCCGTTGAAATAAACTAAATATTCATGAGAAATAAATATTCATAATGACGTTTGCACTATCATTGGTCGGCTCATGCGACGTCATGGTTGTCGATGTCATGCGTCATGCGTACCGCTGTCTGTCTGTCAGCGCAGCCGCACTTCAATCAGTTTTGACCGGCTGCTTAGTTCCGCACGACGTGTGCATCTGAAATGGGCTCTAAAAACACATTTTGCCTGAGTTTTTTCCGCATTAACACAGCTTCCTGGATTCCTCTTGGGTGAAATCACAAGGTGAGGTGAAAATTGATGTGTTTGGCGGCAGGTAAAGTCGTGGCCCAGTATGGAATTTTCCCCACAGTGTCATTTAGAGTAATTGGTATTGGTATTTATTTTCCGATGAATTTGTGGACTTTTTCGGTGTTTTTTTACTACATTTTTCAAAAAAAAAAAAAACAATTATAAAAAAATCCAGGCGGCCTCCAAAAAGGAAGAGGGCGGGGTCGAGAATCTTGGGGGTTTTTTTGCTCTGCCTAATGTCAAGTTTGATAACACTTACCAAATTTATTTCTCTAACAGTTCCTGGTCTACCACCAGTGCCAAACCAGAAGGAACAGGTTAGTGTTTTTTTTCACAGCATTTACAGTCAGGTCTGATTGAAAAGAGTTGTGGTAGAAGTGCATTTGCTGAGTTACAGCTTATGGTTGCACAATGAAGGAAAACACTAAATACGTGCTTCCGTAATGTGATAATTCGGTAGGAGAGATTGCTTTTTTAAGTATATTGCATTAAGATTCATTATATTGGGATTGCTGAAATCTTATCACTGGATCAATAGCAACTGCATGGGTGGATTGTGTGCGCTTGCCTCCATCACCACTGTGGCCCAGGTTCAATTCTCTGCTTTAACTATACACAAATAGACTTGTTCCTTTGTTTTTCTCTAGTCCTTTGTCATGAGGGTTCCCCCTGGGCCCTCTTGTTTTCCTTCTACAAAAAATTCCAAACTTTAATCTCTGGATGTGTTTCGTGGTCAGATGGGCATATGTGTTGTATGGTGGCAGCCTTGGGCATGTTAACTAATTGCCTTCAGGTCAACCTTGTTACATTTGTGTCATTTGCCATTAAGCCTCTCAGCTGTGACTAAGGACAGTTGGCTCCCATTTTGTACGTATTTATTTGGTCATCAATTGTGGTGATTAGTGGTTATTAGGCCTGCACCCTAAGTAAAAAGCAGCCACACATTATTTTCATTGCTGCCATACATACTGAAAAGTTGAGACAATGAATTTATAGTGCTCCCTAGCAGCTTGTTTCCTAACAGCAGGTCTTATGTCTGAAGAGAACGTTAAGTTGTTCAATTTTAAAAAAAAAAAGACAGAAAGGAGCAATTCTTGAAAGACGTCCTCAGGCTACTTTTACCTAGAATGAAAATGTTTTGGATAAGAGAATAACAATTACGTCACTCCAGTATTAAGGTCTCGAAGGCTAGTGAATTGTAATAGTGCATGAAACACCTTGCTAGCTACACTTTGGGAAAAAACCTGGTCAGAATAAAACACCTTGATCTTCTCTCAAAAGTGAAATAAAATCACTCATTCTGCAATATGCTTAATGTGGATCGGAGCCAATAAAAGAACTTCCAAATGCCAAACACATCCGTAAAGAAATTACCTGAATAAAAATAAAGTCCATGCACGTAGATGGTACTTCAATACAAATCAAGTATTAATGCAATTTAAAGGGTTGTTGCAGGATATTATCAATGTCATTTTACTGACATCATTATCTCTGTTTCCATGGTTACTATATATACAGATGTCTGCTTCAACAAGACCAAATAGTGAATCTGAGTCTGACTATGTGCCTGAATCAGAAGATGACAGTGACGATGAAGCAAGTGATATCATTAAAGGTACATAAAGATTTATTGTCCCATTTTTCTTCCTCACAAACAGTATATATATGCAGCTGTTACTATAATTTTCAAGTTGATCATCTTAGGAAAATGGAATTATATATACGACAAGCAGGATCATATTCACAATGAAGGCCCTGTGGCTTAACCACACCCATCTGTTATTGGCATGTCCTACTACATGGGTCCACACAGTGATGGTCCTGTATTACTGGTCACACACCCATCTGTTATTGGCATATATCCTACTACATGGGTCCACACAGCGATGGTCCTGTAACTGGTCACACACCCATCTGTTATTGGCATATATCCTACTACATGGGTCCACACAGCGATGGTCCTGTAACTGGTCATACACCCATCTGTTATTGGCATGTCCTACTTATATGGGTCCACACAGTGATGGTCCTGTAACTGGTCACACACCCATCTGGTATTGGCATATGTCCTACTACATGGTCCACACAGTGATGGTCCTGTAACTGGTCATACACCCATCTGTTATTGGCATGTCCTACTTATATGGGTCCACACAGTGATGGTCCTGTAACTGGTCATACACCCATCTGTTATTGGCATATATCCTACTACATGGGTCCACACAGCGATGGTCCTGTAACTGGTCATACACCCATCTGTTATTGGCATGTCCTACTTATATGGGTCCACACAGCGATGGTCCTGTAACTGGTCATACACCCATCTGTTATTGGCATATATCCTACTACATGGGTCCACACAGCGATGGTCCTGTAACTGGTCATACACCCATCTGTTATTGGCATGTCCTACTTATATGGGTCCACACAGTGATGGTCCTGTAACTGGTCACACACCCATCTGTTATTGGCATGTCCTACTACATGCGTCCGCACAGTGATGGTCCTGTAACTGGTCACACACCCATCTGGTATTGGCATATATCCTACTACATGGGTCCACACAGCGATGGTCCTGTAACTGGTCACACACCCATCTGGTATTGGCATGTCCTACTTATATGGGTCCACACAGTGATGGTCCTGTAACTGGTCACACACCCATCTGGTATTGGCATATGTCCTACTACATGGTCCACACAGTGATGGTCCTGTAACTGGTCATACACCCATCTGTTATTGGCATGTCCTACTTATATGGGTCCACACAGTGATGGTCCTGTAACTGGTCATACACCCATCTGTTATTGGCATGTCCTACTACATGGGTCCACACAGCGATGGTCCTGTAACTGGTCACACACCCATCTGTTATTGGCATGTCCTACTTATATGGGTCCACACAGTGATGGTCCTGTAACTGGTCACACACCCATCTGGTATTGGCATATGTCCTACTACATGGTCCACACAGTGATGGTCCTGTAACTGGTCATACACCCATCTGTTATTGGCATGTCCTACTTATATGGGTCCACACAGTGATGGTCCTGTAACTGGTCACACACCCATCTGTTATTGGCATGTCCTACTACATGGGTCCACATAGTGCTGGTCCTGTAACTGGTCATACACCCATCTGTTATTGGCATATATCCTACTACATGGGTCCACACAGCGATGGTCCTGTAACTGGTCATACACCCATCTGTTATTGGCATGTCCTACTTATATGGGTCCACACAGTGATGGTCCTGTAACTGGTCACACACCCATCTGTTATTGGCATGTCCTACTACATGGGTCCACACAGCGATGGTCCTGTAACTGGTCATACACCCATCTGTTATTGGCATATATCCTACTACATGGGTCCACACAGCGATGGTCCTGTAACTGGTCATACACCCATCTGTTATTGGCATGTCCTACTTATATGGGTCCACACAGTGATGGTCCTGTAACTGGTCATACACCCATCTGTTATTGGCATATATCCTACTACATGGGTCCACACAGCGATGGTCCTGTAACTGGTCATACACCCATCTGTTATTGGCATGTCCTACTTATATGGGTCCACACAGTGATGGTCCTGTAACTGGTCACACACCCATCTGTTATTGGCATGTCCTACTACATGGGTCCGCACAGTGATGGTCCTGTAACTGGTCACACACCCATCTGTTATTGGTATATGTCCTACTACATGGGTCCGCACAGTGATGGTCCTGTATTACTGGTCACACACCCATCTGTTATTGGCATATATCCTACTACATGGGTCCACACAGCGATGGTCCTGTAACTGGTCACACACCCATCTGTTATTGGCACATGTCCTACTACATGGGTCCACACATTGATGGTCCTGTAACTGGTCACACACCCATCTGTTATTGGCATATGTCCTACTACATGGGTCCACACAGTGGTGGTCCTGTAACTGGTCACACACCCATCTGTTATTGGCATATGTCCTACTTACATGGGTCCACACAGTGATGGTCCTGTAACTGGTCACACACCCATCTGTTATTGGCATATGTCCTACTACATGGGTCCACACAGTGATGGTCCTGTAACTGGTCATACACCCATCTGTTATTGGCATATATCCTACTACATGGGTCGACACAGCGATGGTCCTGTAACTGGTCATACACCCATCTGTTATTGGCATATGTCCTACTTATATGGGTCCAGACATTGATGGTCCTGTAACTGGTCACACACCCATCTGTTATTGGCATATGTCATACTACATGGGTCCACACATTGATAGTCCTGTAACTGGTCACACACCCATCTGTTATTGGCATATGTCCTACTACATGGGTCCACGCAGCGATGGTCCTGTAACCGGTCACACACCCATCTGTTATTGACATATGTCCTATTTACATGGGTCCACACAGCGATGGTCCTGTAACTGGTCACACACCCATCTGTTATTGGCATACAATGTATGTCCTTCTACATGGGTCCACACATCAGTGATGGTCCTGTAACTGGTCATACACCCATCTGTTATTGGCATATGTCCTATTTACATGGGTCCACACAGCGATGGTCCTGTAACTGGTCACACACCCATCTGTTATTGGCATACAATGTATGTCCTTCTACATGGGTCCACACATCAGCGATGGTCCTGTAACCGGTCACACACCCATCTGTTATTGACATATGTCCTATTTACATGGGTCCACACAGCGATGGTCCTGTAACTGGTTACACACCCATCTGTTATTGGCATACAATGTATGTCCTTCTACATGGGTCCACACATCAGTGATGGTCCTGTAACTGGTCACACACCCATCTGTTATTGGCATATGTCTTACTACATGGGTCCGCACAGTGATGGTCCTGTAACTGGTCACACACCCATCTGTTATTGGCATATATGTCCTACTACATGGGTCCACACATTAATGGTCTTCTAACCGTTTACACACCCATCTGTTAGTGTCATTTGTCATACTCCATAGTTCCACACATTGCAATGGTGAATGACAAATAACGTTCATTTGAAAGTAATGGCTGAGTATAAAAACCTTTCCCATATGCGGGGGCAGCAGAACTCGGGGGGCAACACAAAAAAAGGGCACTTGCTCAGAAAAGAAGAAAATTGGAGGAAAAGAATATCGTCCCAATCATTTCGCTATAATTTTGAATACGTTGTCCATCTTGCTCTTTGTGTTTCTTTGACGTATAGTTATAGAGAGAGACCATTTTTTTGTAATTATGATAGGGGCCTATTTGCTTCTGATAGCCAGTTTAGTGACCATTTTATTTGAATGAAGAGCTCTATTTTTTTTTAGGGGCCAGTTCCCCATCTTTAGAGGGGGTGCAAATTTAAACCTACCGGCACTAATAGTGCTTTCGAGGAAAGGTTTTCCATCTAGATGGCTTATTTGTCGCCCTATTGCAATAGGGGTATTTGTGCTTTTGTTTTTGTAGTGCGATCACATGCTTTCACACATGTGTCTTTGAGGGGCAGTTTTATTTTCATCTCGAAGGAGGGGGGGGGGCCAATTTATAAGCTTGAGAGGGACACTTTCGTAAAGGATAACAGATGCACATGGATTAATTTTTATTCTTGTTCTTAATTCAGAGGTTCGTGTTGTCCCTGGTGCAGAAAGGTCCTACGAGAAACGTCAGGCATGTTTGTTCTGCAGTGAACGCATTTCAAAATGCGCAAGACACTTGAAATCGAAACATAAAGAGGAAACACTTGTCAAGGAAGCAATGGCTGTAGAGGAAGCCTCTCGAGGCAGTAATCAGAGAAGTAAACCATTTGAGCTCCTCCGGCTGCAGGGCAACTTTTACCATAATATGGAAGTCATTGCTACAGGGAACGGAGATTTGATTGTTGTCAGGCAGCCTCCGAAAGGTCAGGCAGTCAAGGTGTCTAATTATCTCCCTTGTCCAATGTGCCTGGGCTTCTTTGTGCGCACTGACCTTTGGCGCCACAAGAAAACTTGTCCGCACCAGAGAAATTCAACGAACTCACCAAATGATGACTCAACGGTTGTCAAAGGTGATCCTTTGATTAAGGCACTAGGTGAAAGCTTGCTTCATAAGGTGCACTCTCAGAAATCACAGTACATCTCTCAGAGGCAGTGTCAGCTGGGACGGCTTGTTGTTGAATTATGTTCAATGGCAGGTGAAGAATCGAGCTACCTTGGTGACTACTTGAAGCCTGAGCGTTTTAAATGGGTCGTAACAGCAGTGCTGAAACCGAGTGACTGGAGTGAAAGTCGAGAAAGTGGCATCCCAGAGATTGGTGTTCCCTCTCTGTCACTAAAGCTGGGATTCTTTCTGAAAAAGTGTGTGCTCATCCTACAGGGCACAGCACTGCGGGAGAAGGACAGCTCCCTGCTGAAAAACTACAAAATGGACCCTCAACGTCACGAACATGAAGGGTCCGAGAAAGTCTCATCCCACGCTTTACCCACATGGACAGAATTGATTGAATATGAGGTTCTTCGTAACATGGCCCTTCGAGCAGGTGTTAAAGATCCAGACTTGATCACAAGCACCAAACTGCGTAAGTATAGCAAACTTCTCCTTGCTGTAGAGGGCGACCATGTCTCCAAATGGTCCGGGAAGAAGCTTGATGACATTAATCTGTCAGGTGTTTTTTCATTTTAATGTATATTAAAATAATGATAATAATATTGAACATTTATATAGCGCCAAAACCCGCCTTCAAAAGATGCTCAAAACGCATCACAAGTATAAAAAAGACCATATTATATTAAACATAGAATACAGTGTTCTCCACATGTAGGTTTTGGGAGGGCGGGCCGCCCTCCTAAGAATTAAGGCCGCCCTGCCAAAGGATTGGCCGCCCTGCCCAGAAAATTGACCGCCCTGCCAAAAATTTTACAAATCATGGATTTTCTAACGATTTTTTTCACAAAATGTCATTTTATTTCAATCATAATTTTGAAGAAAAGTCGATGGAAATGGCACGTTAAAATCATCGCGAACGTAGTTTTAATCTCTTTCACCAGTCGTTAGTGGAGTATTTAAACGGTAGAAACACAGGGCATGACACTGATCAGAGCCTTCTGCGGCTGGACAAAAGGTTACACATTGACATGCGACATGGAAAAATCACTGTGTCGCACGTGCGTGCGAATATGCAATGGTACCAGCGGCGCGTACGTACCGCACCGTACCGTCCGCTAGCACATGGCCGGTCGGGAACGGGTAGCCTTGTGAACGATCCAGTGGATAAAATCATTATGTTGTGCAATGTTCGGAGGTTTCAGATTTAGTTGTACAAAATGCAATGCTTTAAAAATCATGATGATTATCTCGAGGATAGCGAAGAGAGCATTAGCGAAACATTTCACTGGCATTTGCTGGAAGAGAAAGACGATAATGCCTGATTTTTCCCCACGTATGAATGCAAGTGTAGTAGTGGAGTTGTGTGGTTGAATCATGGACATGATTGAAGCACCATGAACGGTGCCCTCTTCTTTCGGACTTTTCCCTCGACTTTCTCAAGTAAGAAGTGAACTCCTTTATTGATGACTCCATTACTCTAACCGTAATTCAGGCATTTTATGCAATGAAAACACTGACCTTTTTTTTTTTCATCGTAAAATTTTGTTTGAATCGAAAGTAAAGCAGGAGTTGGTGTCCGGAAATTGGGCATGAAGTGTATTGTACATACATGTACATGTACATGTGTGTAATGGCAGCGTGGACCAGATTTCGGACACATATTTTTGTTCGACCTATTTTCCGATTTTTTTTTGCCATATGCCAGTTCCGATGACGTCATGCCGCCCTCCCAAGGAAAAAGTCTGTGGAGAACACTGGAATATACAATTTGTTATGTAAAAAGGTGTGAAAAAAAATCAATTCTAAAAAGAATTAAAATGTCAAAGATCAAAATAGTAAAACAACAAAAGCTGAATATGCATATATTCCAATAAGAGCAATTTAAGAGGAAAAATGCACTAGAACAATAAAAATACTCCCCCCCCCCCTTAAAATAGAAAATACTGCAATTATTTTACACAGCTGAAAGGAATCATTTTGGAAAAATATGGATATTATTTATAGGCTTTACAATCACGTATATCGTTATGTGCCTTAACATAGGCTTTGCCCAATGTACCATTGTTTTGTAATGGCAAAAACGCTTTTGATGTCCATGTGCAGACGAAGGGTCAGACGAAGGGTCAGATGGAGCTGACGCACAAGAGAAAGGTCAACCTAGGAGTGAGTACACCAAGTCTTTTGCCAATAAATGTGTTTATGCACTGTAGTGGGTACCAGTTGGTATCAATGTGCAATGTAGCTTTGTTGAAATAGGGGAATCATTCAAGGATATCACTATCAACACTAAACAGGCCTTTGAA
This sequence comes from Patiria pectinifera, assembly GCA_029964075.1. Classification (NCBI taxonomy): domain Eukaryota; kingdom Metazoa; phylum Echinodermata; class Asteroidea; order Valvatida; family Asterinidae; genus Patiria; species Patiria pectinifera. Next base: position 29,494,324 of record CM057135.1, read on the forward strand.
TATTAAGAAAATGAAAGGCCAGTATAAAATTTGTTGTGCAGCGTTATGGAGTTCCATTTTACCTGACTGGTAACCCCTCTCCCCCCCCCCAAAAAAACCCAAACAGCCAAGTTTTCAAAATATAAACCAACCCTCGAAAAAAATGGTGCGAAAGACCCTCAAGCTTGTTACTGGTTGAGTGAACTTGTACTTAAATATTGAATGCTGTTGTGAATTGATCATTAAAAAAAAGGCAATAGAAGGCTGAGCCTTTGTTTTCATGGTCCATTTTAACATTACCATTAGGTGCTGCTCAAGAAGAAGCTGCTTCTTCATGTGTCAAGAGAAGGAGAAAAGGCCCGGTATGTAAAATTTTGTTAATTGCTTGCTCGCTCTTTTTAGTTAAAATTAGTGCATCGAGGGAAAAGATTGCTATATCCTCAGAATGGTGTCTCAGTCACAAGATATCATTAACAGTTTGTTCTTTAAAGTGACAATATCATTGCAATTCTTTAAGACCTACTTTAAAAAAAATGGTTGAATACCTGATTTGATTGTAGATAGTCTGCACCAGAGTTGTAACCACGTTTTCACGTCAAGTCACAAGTCAAATTTTTACAAGTCAAGTAGATTTTTTCTGAGTCAAGTTAAGTCGCAAATCAATGTTTTTCAAGTCAAGTCAGTAAAAAAGTCACAGGTTTAAAGTCCCTTTTTTTTTTAAATCCATCTGAACATAGCAGTAGAGACAGGAACCAGTCACCAGGACATGTGCGCCACAGGGTTTATTATAGCTTGCATCCTGTAGTGAAATTTTTTAAATAAAAATTTTACAATTTTCAAGTTTGCTGTCTACAACTCCTTATTTGCATTTAAAATAGTCTGAAAATGGGATTAAATATCTAGAAAACCAATTCAAGGTTCAATTTTTGCAGGACATTTATTATTCATTTGCCAAACATTTTTGGCAAATAAGGAAGAATTCTTGCTACGCCTTAGTTCTGTATCATGGCATGACGATAGTATTCGTTTTCAAGTCGTTTTAAGATGATGTCACTTCCTTCATGCTTCTCTCCACTATTGAGTAATGTGCAGCACAATAATGTGGTACCTTGTAACACAACTATATCCAACGGCACTGATCTCCATGACAATGCACACCACAAATACCACTTGGTACCTTTACGATCCCCACATGTACAATGTACGTGCAGCTTGCTGCAGGTACATCAGGTCTTTGGCTTTCTGCTCAACTGAATTTTGCATGCGTCCAATTTTTCTGTTTATTTAAACAAAAGTGCATATGTCAGCAAGTCAAATTTATTCACGTGGACTCAAGTTGCAAGTCGTATTTTTCCAAATCAAGTCTCAAGTAAAAGAAATAATGACTCGATTTCAAGTTTACAATTGAGTGAAGAACACTGGTCTGCACTAACATTAAAAGATTAGTGACATCTGCTATGTCAGCAGCTTTATAAAGGTGATTGTATGGTAGACAGCACATGACAAATATTGGACAGCACATGAATATATTCAAACTCTTATCATTGTTGATGCATATATCAATGATTGGAGTGAACCCTGTACATTATTTAATTACAGAAATCGACTGGCAAGAAAGGGAAAAAGCCCTCAGGTAATATAATCTTCTGATTCTTTACTCCCCACCACAATACGTTATAACAACGAAGTTGCTGGATTTATTCCTTTCGATTATCTAAGTAAACCTATCGATGGTCAACTGTCCTCCTGCAGAGTGCAATCACAGATAGATCTGCTTTTTTCCCAGTGTGGGCGAAAAACAATCGAACAAAAACATGTTCTTGAATCTGCAGGCGTGTTTGCATTACCACCAAGATCCTCTTGTGGCAATAATCCAGTTTTTGCATATCTTACGTAAAGACTTTGATAGCAAATCTCAATAGCAGGGTAATTACACAATCATATTCTTTGCCTTTTTAGTAATAGCAGGCCTCGGGCATACCAAAGTACACCAGAATCACATCAAACAAGGTGCGTTGGAGTGAGGGTGACCACTAGTATGTCATACAATGTGACTCAACTTCATGGACAGACCAATTAGGCCTATAGTTTTGATGCGCCCGCTCAACCTGGCGTATACAGGACGTTTTGTAAATATAAAGTTTGGAATTAGTATGGGCCCAAATAACAGGAATCATCATTATCCAATCCATTTTTATTTGGGGGTGTTGTTTGTCCCATTTTTTTAAAGTTAAATTGCAAAAGTGTAGATTTATCACTTTTTGCCTGTTACTGAATTATAGGTGTTATTGTTACAACTCATACAGGAAAACAAGGCAAGCGTTCAAGGTGGACTGTTGAAGAGAAGCAAGCGATGTATGAAACACAGCTAAAAGGCTTCATAGAAAATACTGCAATTATTTTACACAGCTGAAAGGAATCATTTTGGAAAAATATGGATATTATTTATAGGCTTTACAATCACGTATATCGTTATGTGCCTAAACATAGGCTTTGCCCAATGTACCATTGTTTTGTGATGGCAAAAACGCTTTTGATGTCCATGTTTTGATGTTTGTGAGGTAACATTAATGAACGTGATCATTTGGTATTCAGAATTGGATGAAGACGAAGGGTCAGACGAAGGGTCAGATGGAGCTGACGCACAAGAGAAAGGTCAACCTAGGAGTGAGTACACCAAGTCTTTTGCCAATAAATGTGTTTATGCACTGTAGTGGGTACCAGTTGGTATCAATGTGCAATGTAGCTTTGTTAAAATAGGGGAATCATTCAAGGATATCACTATCAACACTAAACAGGCCTTTGAATATTAAGAAAATGAAAGGCCAGTATAAAATTTGTTGTGCAGCGTTATGGAGTTCCATTTTACCTGACTGGTAAACCCTCTCCCCCCCAAAAAAAAACCAAACAGCCAAGTGTTCAAAATATAAACCAACCCTCGAAAAAAATGGTGCGAAAGACCCTCAAGCTTGTTACTGGTTGAGTGAACTTGTACTTAAATATTGAATGCTGTTGTGAATTGATCATTAAAAAAAAGGCAATAGAAGGCTGAGTCTTTGTTTTCATGGTCCATTTTAACGTTACCATTAGGTGCTGCTCAAGAAGAAGCTGCTTCTTCATGTGTCAAGAGAAGGAGAAAAGGCCCGGTATGTAAAATTTTGTTAATTGCTTGCTTGCTCTTTTTAGTTAAAATTAGTGCATCGAGGGAAAAGATTGCTATATCCTCAGAATGGTGTCTCAGTCACAAGATATCATTAACAGTTTGTTCTTTAAAGTGACAATATCATTGCAATTCTTTAAGACCTACTTTAAAAAAAAATGGTAAAATACCTGATTTGATTGTAGATAGTCTGCACCAGAGTTGTAACCACGTTTTCACGTCAAGTCACAAGTCAAATTTTTACAAGTCAAGTAGATTTTTTCTGAGTCAAGTCAAGTCGCAAATCAATGTTTTTCAAGTCAAGTCAGTAAAAAAGTCACAGGTTTAAAGTCCCTTTTTTTTTAAAATCCATCTGAACATAGCAGTAGAGACAGGAACCAGTCACCAGGACATGTGCGCCACAGGGTTTATTATAGCTTGCATCCTGTAGTGAAATTTTTTAAATAAAAATTTTACAATTTTCAAGTTTGCTGTCTACAACTCCTTATTTGCATTTAAAATAGTCTGAAAATGGGATTAAATATCTAGAAAACCAATTCAAGGTTCAATTTTTGCAGGACATTTATTATTCATTTGCCAAACATTTTTGGCAAATAAGGAAGAATTCTTGCTACGCCTTAGTTCTGTATCATGGCATGACGATAGTATTCGTTTTCAAGTCGTTTTAAGATGATGTCACTTCCTTCATGCTTCTCTCCACTATTGAGTAATGTGCAGCACAATAATGTGGTACCTTGTAACACAACTATATCCAACGGCACTGATCTCCATGACAATGCACACCACAAATACCACTTGGTACCTTTACGATCCCCACATGTACAATGTACGTGCAGCTTGCTGCAGGTACATCAGGTCTTTGGCTTTCTGCTCAACTGAATTTTGCATGCGTCCAATTTTTCTGTTTATTTAAACAAAAGTGCATATGTCAGCAAGTCAAATTTATTCACGTGGACTCAAGTTGCAAGTCGTATTTTTCCAAATCAAGTCTCAAGTAAAAGAAATAATGACTCGATTTCAAGTTTACAATTGAGTGAAGAACACTGGTCTGCACTAACATTAAAAGATTAGTGACATCTGCTATGTCAGCAGCTTTATAAAGGTGATTGTATGGTAGACAGCACATGACAAATATTGGACAGCACATGAATATATTCAAACTCTTATCATTGTTGATGCATATATCAATGATTGGAGTGAACCCTGTACATTATTTAATTACAGAAATCGACTGGCAAGAAAGGGAAAAAGCCCTCAGGTAATATAATCTTCTGATTCTTTACTCCCCACCACAATACGTTATAACAACGAAGTTGCTGGATTTATTCCTTTCGATTATCTAAGTAAACCTATCGATGGTCAACTGTCCTCCTGCAGAGTGCAATCACAGATAGATCTGCTTTTTTCCCAGTGTGGGCGAAAAACAATCGAACAAAAACATGTTCTTGAATCTGCAGGCGTGTTTGCATTACCACCAAGATCCTCTTGTGGCAATAATCCAGTTTTTGCATATCTTACGTAAAGACTTTGATAGCAAATCTCAATAGCAGGGTAATTACACAATCATATTCTTTGCCTTTTTAGTAATAGCAGGCCTCGGGCATACCAAAGTACACCAGAATCACATCAAACAAGGTGCATTGGAGTGAGGGTGACCACTAGTATGTCATACAATGTGACTCAACTTCATGGACAGACCAATTAGGCCTATAGTTTTGATGCGCCCGCTCAACCTGGCGTATACAGGACGTTTTGTAAATATAAAGTTTGGAATTAGTATGGGCCCAAATAACAGGAATCATTATTATCCAATCCATTTTTATTTGGGGGTGTTGTTTGTCCCATTTTTTTAAAGTTAAATTGCAAAAGTGTAGATTTATCACTTTTTGCCTGTTACTGAATTATAGGTGTTATTGTTACAACTCATACAGGAAAACAAGGCAAGCGTTCAAGGTGGACTGTTGAAGAGAAGCAAGTGATGTATGAAACACAGCTAAAAGGCTTCATAGAAAATACTGCAATTATTTTACACAGCTGAAAGGAATCATTTTGGAAAAATATGGATATTATTTATAGGCTTTACAATCACGTATATCGTTATGTGCCTAAACATAGGCTTTGCCCAATGTACCATTGTTTTGTGATGGCAAAAACGCTTTTGATGTCCATGTTTTGATGTTTGTGAGGTAACATTAATGAACGTAAGTGATCATTTGGTATTCAGAATTGGATGAAGACGAAGGGTCAGACGAAGGGTCAGATGGAGCTGACGCACAAGAGAAAGGTCAACTTAGGAGTGAGTACACCAAGTCTTTTGCCAATAAATGTGTTTATGCACTGTAGTGGGTACCAGTTGGTATCAATGTGCAATGTAGCTTTGTTAAAATAGGGGAATCATTCAAGGATATCACTATCAACACTAAACAGGCCTTTGAATATTAAGAAAATGAAAGGCCAGTATAAAATTTGTTGTGCAGCGTTATGGAGTTCCATTTTACCTGACTGGTAACCCCTCTCCCCCCCCAAAAAAACCCAAACAGCCAAGTGTTCAAAATATAAACCAACCCTCGAAAAAAATGGTGCGAAAGACCCTCAAGCTTGTTACTGGTTGAGTGAACTTGTACTTAAATATTGAATGCTGTTGTGAATTGATCATTAAAAAAAAGGCAATAGAAGGCTGAGTCTTTGTTTTCATGGTCCATTTTAACGTTACCATTAGGTGCTGCTCAAGAAGAAGCTGCTTCTTCATGTGTCAAGAGAAGGAGAAAAGGCCCGGTATGTAAAATTTTGTTAATTGCTTGCTTGCTCTTTTTAGTTAAAATTAGTGCATCGAGGGAAAAGATTGCTATATCCTCAGAATGGTGTCTCAGTCACAAGATATCATTAACAGTTTGTTCTTTAAAGTGACAATATCATTGCAATTCTTTAAGACCTACTTTAAAAAAAAATGGTAAAATACCTGATTTGATTGTAGATAGTCTGCACCAGAGTTGTAACCACGTTTTCACGTCAAGTCACAAGTCAAATTTTTCCAAGTCAAGTAGATTTTTTCTGAGTCAAGTCAAGTCGCAAATCAATGTTTTTCAAGTCAAGTCAGTAAAAAAGTCACACGTTTAAAGTCCTTTTTTTTTTTAAATTGATCGTCAGTGGAATGTTTTTGTTCTTACAGGGACACATGAAAAAAAAACCTACATGTAGTCTCTAACCTGTGATGCAGAAGGTCAAACAAACAAATACAAAATGTTATAAACTGATTGTGGCTGAAGTATCCCTCAAAGGCATTATACATACAGTTGTAATTGGTTTTTGCCATAAGTTTCAGAAATAGATGCATCTTGGTAGTGTAGATAACATTCAAATGTCGACCATGTCATACATTTGTACATTAATGTTGATAGACCATGGGAAAAACAAGAAGACGGTGCCATTATTGTATGTTGAGGTTCCCTAAAGCGCGCACTGAACAGAGAAAAGCCAAGTTCCTACATGATATTGGCATCTGACAATAATCTAAAAGAATTCAAAATGCACTTTTCTCTACAACTACTGAACACATGGTGCTCTAATTTCAGCAAATGATTGCTATTTTGCCGTACTTTTATCCAGGGTGGTCATTTTGTGATAACTGTAGGACCTTTAGGACTGTAGGATTTTGCTTGAAAAAAAGGAGGGGTGAGAGAGAAAAGAAAAGTAAAACTTTGCTACTTTGAGCCCAAGTAAAGAATGCTTTAAACAGCGGTATTTCTTTCTTTTCCAACTAAAACTCTTGTATAATCAAAAACAAATTGAGAGCATATTCCTACAACTAGATGTTCTCATTTTCTTTGCAGGGGATCATAAGCAGTGCTAACTCCACCCCTCCAACGCAGACGGTGGGTGTGACCTTGCCGCAACCCAATGCCATGGCCCCCAACCCCACTACTGATTCTGCGCTGGCAGAGGCAAATCAACAGGTGAGCATTCCAACATAGCTCTGCTAAGTTCAGGAGATTGGTACAGATACCCTACCTTCCAAACGAATCTCCTGATGATTTGCTGTTTATGAGTGGCTCAAAAGGCAAATCTCATGAAGCTCCTTAACAAAAACATTTTCTAACCACAGAAAATATATGCTCAGCAGAAGCAGGTAACCAGCCAAAATTCCAGGTAATGTCTACTGCCCGTGACTGGTAATCGGAAGATTTGTGCTTAGCGCATAATTTTACTAAGCGCTGTTTTCTGCTGAACAGATATTTAAAGGTGGGTCCGGGTCTCCACACCCTAGCCACGGTTGTAAGTGGGGAAAGTTTCTTCAAATTTCTGAGCAGACTTTGGTCTTGGGAGAAGCCTGTCACACCAAAGTTGCATGTTTGATTCCAAACAGGTTCAGCCAGCCACCCTTGGCAAGCAGTCACCTTCCACCGAGCAGACTGCCCAGCCCTCCTCTGAGACCACCACAACTGCCGCCACGTCCCAGCATAAGCAGGAGCCAGCCCTGACCCCCAAGGGAGGCAAGCAGACCCTGGCAGGGCCATCCAGCTTGGAATCGGGAGTCAAACAGGAACCCGGCGACAACGGCAACCTATTCACCTGCGGTTTCAACAGCGCGTCCGCCTCCCAGCCGGATGGCATGAGCGGAGTTGGGAAAGGTAGTGGCAAGGGCTCTGGCAAGGCTGCCCTTACAGAAATGTCCCATGAGCATCCCATTCCCATGGTACCCCATGGGAAACCCATGGGGTCATCAAGAACACCATGTAAGTAATTAAAATGATCACCATGGGAGATTTTATGCTCATCATGGGAAACCCATGGGAACACCATGGAGATTACATGGACAACTTGGGAACACCATGGGGATTTTACGAGCTCCATGGGAACACCATGGGAACACCATGGGGATTTTATGAGCTCCATGGGAACACCATGGGGATTTTACGGACACCATGGGAACACCATGGGGATTTTATGGACATCATGGGAACACCATGTGGAATTAATAAACACCATGGGAACACCATGCATGGGAATTTATGGACACCATGGGAACCCCATGGCGATTTTCTGGATACCATGGGAACACCATGGGGATTTTATGGACACCATGGGAACACCATTGGCATTGTATGTCACCATGGGAACACCATGGGGATTTACTGGACACCATGGGAACATCATGGGGATTTTAGACACATGGGTACACCATGAGGATTCGGACGCCATGGGAACACATAATGTGGGTTATATAAATTATGAACACAATGGGAACACCATGGAGATTTAAAAGGCAGCACGGGGACACTGCCGGGTTATACTGGAGAACATGCATGTGCCATGGAAAACCATCATAGACCAATTGCACTCCCAATTAAGTTATAGGCAAACCTTTCTTTGATTTAATTACTTAATCGCCTAGCTGTAAATTTGAATTAAATTAAAAATATTTCCCTTGTGGTCATAGAGGTTATCAAGAATTCTATTTGTTAAGCTCACCGTGGGAAACTCCTGTGGATGTTCACCAATTGAACACAATGAGATAAATACCATGGGACACCATGGGAACAGGCGCGGTTCTAGAACCAATATTTTGGGGGGGCTAGCACGGTGGATCCAGAATGTTTTCAGGGAGGCGTGCTGAAATGTTGACCGGTTATTTTTTCCAGACACATAGGCCTCCGAAAATCAATAGGTGGGGGGGGCTCATGCCATATTTTAAATGGGGAGCGCCAATAAAATCCAAAAATTATTCACACTATATTAACTATAATGCACCCTTGTCATGGCTATTTCTTCTTTAGGGGAGACCGTTCGCATGTACATCACAATCCTTCGTTTTGCTAATACAATTTTTTTTTTACGGAATTTATTTTGGGGGGGGCTAGACAAAATTTTGGGGGGGGTACAGCCCCCCCCCTGGCCCCCCCCCCCCCCGTAGAACCGCGCCTGCATGGGAACACCATGGGACCACCATGGGACCACCATGGGACATTTTTGTGAGAATCGCTTACAATAATAAATTGGGAACACTGTGAAAATATGGTACAACTTGACAAGTGGTATGGGAGCAATAATGTGGACGTTGGTCATAGAGTGCATAAGCCACTCCTATTACGTGGAACAACCCCTATCGGAGTTCCATGATTTGCTTTACCTATTCGGTGTATAGCACTTAACACACAGGGTTAAAATGTATTAAGGAAGTTGTTATTGAAAAAATACCATGGAGCAATACATCTTTTGAGAAATGAAAGGAAACCATACATGGGAAAAAACCCATACAAAATTTCCCATGGGAAAATTCCCATGCTACATGGTGTCCAATTCACCATGCAATTCCCATGGGGTCCCATGGGAAAATTTCCCATAGGAATTACATGGGAGATTTCTGTAAGGGTGGTAATGGCAAGGCCGGTAACGGCAAGGCTGGTAACAGCAAGGTTTTAATAAAGCAGGAACCAGGCGAGAACCAGGACGTAGTGGTAAAGTCAGAACTGGGCCAATCGGCCAGTTCACAGGTGCGGCAGAAGCAGCCTGCCAAGACTGAGCCAACTAAAGCCCCTTGGTCAAAGAAAGGTTATATAGCCTTTACTTTATACAAGTAATTTACTTTTGAGGCTTTTGTAACATAGCACAGTCTTTTGCATCAAGACGATCTCTTGCAACAACTCAATAAAATGTACTTTTGAAAGTTGGCTTTTCGTTTTGTCTCACGAAAACAACTCCTTTTGTGCGTCCGGGCCAATTTTCATGAGGTATAGGAGCGCAACACCGTATTTCTATGTCTTTTTTTGGTCAACCGACTTTAAATTGCAAAATATTCAAGGAGGTTTAGTTAACATAAACCCTGTTTGACATTTTTTCCCACTTGCAATAGTTTTCAAGCCGGATGAGCTTCGGCAAGCCTTGATGCCAACCCTGGAGAAGCTTTACCGTCAGAATCCGGAGTCCCTTCCCTTCCAGCAGCCGGTGGATCCCAAGACCTTGCAAATACCGGTTTGTGCTGATCCCTGTTTTGTTCTTTTTCCTCAGTTGTTCTGAAAAAGCTCAGCTACCCATGCCTTGAGAAGATACCTTGTGCCTGTTGTGATATTAAAAATGGAAAACTTTTAATTTGGCAATTAATATGAGTACTTTGCTCCCTTTTCCTCTTTTTTTTCTCTGATACAAACTGTGTGACTGATATGAGTTTTTGTAGTTTGTGATGACGAACAGCCTATCATTTCCACATCTTTTTCCTGTCTGGTTAGCAGCCAGTGGTGTGAGTCTGCATGCTGGAATGGTTCTGTCACATTTTTCTTTCCATAAAATTTGGATCTTGCTTTTTGACACCGGGGTAGTCTTGCTCAACCAAATTCGGCAGTGCCCAAAACGCTACTGATAAAAGGGTTTTGTTCGCCATGCTTCAAAAGATAAAATGCCAGCACTTGTCTTTGTTTTTGTCAACTATCACTCAGCCTAAGAACTCCCCCGTCAACGGAACTCGAGCCAAGAAACCCAACCCCAAACCCTGTGAGGTATGTCTTTCCCCCTACAAGTTTTTTTGGGGGGGGCTGTCGCCACCACCGACACCACCAACCCCTTCCTCGGCTGGACTGGGACGCGCTGGTCTTGAGCTGCGCTCGGACGAGTTCCGTTCACGAGAAAGCTGTCAGTGTTGTAGTATTCGTCTTGCACGTTGCTAGAAGCTTGTGTGCTTGTGCTTAGCTCGGAACTAGACTCACTAACAGGGTCGTGTGTGTAATGGGAATAACTAATGGACAAGTATTGTGATGTATCAGGTTGTTTAGTACTGGTTGGCAATGAATTCCGTTAACCTCAAAACTAAAAACAGAATAGTTTTGTGATCTGTTGCTTGTGAGTACACAAAATAAAATCTGTTGTGTAACTTATCACACATAAAAGCTATATTTGATGGACATTCAAATATAGTATAGCATTCACAACCAATTCATCACAGTGGTCGCTATAGGTGAAAACATTGCACACACTTCCCTTCAACTAACAAGAACAAAAAAGAAACAGCCAAAAATATTCATCCATTTTGCGGTATTTTTTCTGTTGGATTTTACTCCTCCAGGACTACTTTGACATCGTGAGGCAGCCCATGGACCTGTCCACCATCAAGCACAAGCTGGACAACGGGGTGTACCAGAACCCCTGGCAGTACGTGGACGATGTCTGGCTGATGCTGGAGAATGCCTGGCTGTACAACCGTAAGACGTCCCGCATCTACAAGTACTGCTCCAAGCTCGCCGAGGTATTTGAGACTGAGATTGACCCTGTCATGCAGATGCTGGGGTACTGCTGTGGCCACAAGGTAGGCATCCAAGCACTCTATCTTACCCCCACCCCTAAGCCCCACCCTACTCAATGTCTTGATTTATTTTAGGGGATTAGGGAACTGTAATTCTTCCTCTGAAAACAAGTGCTAGTGTGAATGATTATGACAGCAGTATTGTTTTACCTCTTCCCTCTTTGCAGTTTGTTTTCCACCCGCAAGTGTTGTGCTGTTATGGCAAGCAGCTCTGTACCATCCCGCGTGACGCTGCGTATTGGAGCTATCAGAACAGGTAAGAATTCAAAATGCATACCTGCCAATTGTTCCGATTTAGGTGGAGCTGTTCCGATTTCGGAGATAAAAAGTGCCCGAAAATCGGAACGTCCCGATTTTCCGAGTTGCGAGAGAAGAAATAATAAAAAAAATTTGAATTTTTTATGCCCCGGCGAAGCCGAAGGGCATACTGTTTCTGTCATGTCCTTCCGTGTGTGTGTGGGTGTGTGGGTGTGGGTGTGTGTGTGTGTGTGTATGTCACACTTTTGCTTTCATCACGATAGCTCAAGATAGACTTGATGGATTGTCATGAAACTTGGCATTTAGTTTGATAGTGGATTCCCCAAGAAGCCTATTGAATTTGAGGGCTACATGTACAAGGTCAAGGTCAATATGGCTAAAACAAAAGAAAATGCTTTCATCAAGATAACTCAAGATAAATTAGATGGATTGTCATGAAACTTAGCAGGTAGTTTACTAGTGGGTTCCCAAAGCAGCCTATTGAATTTGGGGGTTACTGGTCAAAGGTCAAGGTCAATATGGCTAAAACAAAAGAAATGCTTGTCATCACGATAACTCAAGGAAGACTTGATGGATTGTCATCAAACTTTAAAGATGGCTTGGTAGTGGAACCTTCGAGAAGCCTATTTAATTTGGGGGTTACAGGTCAAAGGTCAAGGTCAATATGGCTAAAACAAAAGAAATGCTTGTCATCACAATAACTCAAGGAAGACTTGATGGATTGTCATAAAACTTGACAGGTGGCTTGCTAGGGGTACGCCCAAGAAGCCTATTGAATTTGGGGGTTACCAGTCAAAGGTCAAGGTCAATATGGCTAAAACAAAAGAAATGCATAATGATAACGTAAACAAAAGAAATGCTTGTCATCACGATTACTCAAATTAGCATTGATGTATTGTCATGAAACTTTAAAGATGGCTTGCTAGTGGAATCCCCAAGAAGCCTATTGAATTTGGGGGTTACAGGTCAAAGGTCAAGGTCAATATGGCTAAAACAAAAGAAATGCTTGTCATCACGATAACTCAAATTAGCATTGATGTATTGTCATGAAACTTTAAAGATGGCTTGCTAGTGGAACCCTCGAGAAGCCTTTTGAATTTGGGGGTTACAGGTCAAAGGTCAAGGTCAATATGGCTAAAACAAAAGAAATGCTTGTCATCACGATAACTCAAGGAAGACATGATGGATTGTCATAAAACTTGACAGGTGGCTTGCTAGGGGTACGCCCAAGAAGCCTATTGAATTTGGGGGTTACCAGTCAAAGGTCAAGGTCAATATGGCTAAAACAAAAGAAACACTTGTCATCACGATAACTCAATTTAGACTTGGTGTATTGTCATGAAACTTGTCAGGTAGCTTACAAGTGGTACATCTCTTTCTACTTCATTCTGTAGGATCTTGTTGTTTTTCACTTCACATTTAATTACACAACACTTACCCTGTGAAACCAGTTGTAATTCAGAGGGAGGGGGGTGCCACAGGTCAAGATCAGTGTTAACTAAACAAATCAATGGTTATGTAGCTGAATAGTCCCACAGCCAGATAGCTCGTATAAATTATCATATCAAGAGGGTGGCAGTGTGTCAAGTTAAGGGACGGTTGGGGTGGAGGGGCATTTGTGTTGGAAGACACACTTTTCTTGTTTTTTTTTATGCCCCGGCGAAGCCGAAGGGCATACTGTTTCTGTCATGTCCTTCCGTGTGTGGGTGGGTGGGTGTGTGGGTGGGTTCAAGTGGGTGTCTGGGTGGGTGTGTGTGTGTATGTCACACTTTTGCTTTTATCACGATAGCTCAAGATAGACTTGATGGATTGTCATGAAACTTGGCATTTAGTTTACTAGTGGGTTCCCAAAGAAGCCTATTGAATTTGGGGGTTACTGGTCAAAGGTCAAGGTCAATATGGCTAAAACAAAAGAAATGCATTATGATAATTAAAAAGAAGTGCTTGTCATCACGATAACTCAAATTAACATTGATGTATTGTCATGAAACTTCAAAGATGGCTTGCTAATGGAACCCCCAAGAAGCCTATTGAATTTGGGGGTTACCGGTCAAAGGTAAAGGTCAGTATGGCTAAAACAAAAGAAATGCATTATGATAACGTAAACAAAAGAAGTGCTTGTCATCACGATAACTCAAATTAGCATTGATGTATTGTCATGAAACTTCAAAGATGGCTTGCTAGTGGAACCCCCAAGAAGCCTATTGAATTTGGGGGTTACAGGTCAAAGGTCAAGGTCAATATGGCTAAAACAAAAGAAATGCTTGTCATCACGATAACTCAAGGAAGACATGATGGATTGTCATAAAACTTGACAGGTGGCTTGCTAGGGGTACGCCCAAGAAGCCTATTGAATTTGGGGGTTACCAGTCAAAGGTCAAGGTCAATATGGCTAAAACAAAAGAAATGCATTATGATAACGTAAACAATTAAAAGAAATGCTTGGCATCACGATAACTCAAATTAGCATTGATGTATTGTCATGAAACTTTAAAGATGGCTTGCTAGTGGAACCCCCAAGAAGCCTATTGAATTTGGGGGTTACAGGTCAAAGGTCAAGGTCAATATGGCTAAAACAAAAGAAATGCTTGTCATCACGATAACTCAAGGAAGACTTGATGGATTGTCATAAAACTTGACAGGTGGCTTGCTAGGGGTACGCCCAAGAAGCCTATTGAATTTGGGGGTTACCAGTCAAAGGTCAAGGTCAATATGGCTAAAACAAAAGAAATGCATTATGATAACATAAACAAAAGAAGTGCTTGTCATCACGATAACTCAAATTAGCATTGATGTATTGTCATGAAACTTTAAAGATGGCTTGCAAGTGGAACCCCCAAGAAGCCTATTGAATTTGGAGGTTACAGGTCAAAGGTCAAGGTCAATATGGCTAAAGCAAGAGAAATGCTTTCATCACGATAACTCCAGATAGACTTGATGGATTGTCATAAAACTTGGCAGGTAGTTTGATAGTGGATTCTCCAAGAAGCCTATTGAATTTCGGGGCTACAGGTACAAGGTCAAGGTCAATATGGCTAAAACAAAAGAAACGCTTGTCATCACGATAACTCAATTTAGACTTGGTGTATTGTCATGAAACTTGTCAGGTAGCTTACAAGTGGTACATCTCTTTCTACATCATTCTGTAGGATCTTGTTGTTTTTCACTTCACATTTAATTACACAACACCTACCCTGTGAAACCAGTTTTAATTCAGAGGGAGGGGGGTGCCACAGGTCAAGATCAGTGTTAACTAAACAAATCAATGGTTATGTAACTGAATAGTCCCACAGAACCAGATAGCTCGTATAAATTATCATATCAAGAGGGTGGCAGTGTGTCAAGTTATGGGACGGTTATGGTGGAGGGGCATTTGTGTTGGAAGACACACTTTTCTTGTTTTTGTATTGAGGGCGCTTTTGCTGCTACCTTAATGGTATAAAATCCGCCTCACTCTTATGTACGACGAAAGGGACGTAAACCAGACTCATACATCATCGAACAGGCATGCATGTCCGAATCAGGCTGCGCCTGCAGCCGTTCGCGCGCACAGGCTTGTGCGATCAGCCACAACCTAGCCGCAGCCCTGTACGTCATCTGGCTGGTGTACTGCCTCTCTTGTGTGCTTACTGAATTAAGCGCGAGCTAGGCACGGCGCGTTGGACTATCCACGCACGTTGTTTCTTCATAGTCTTCGGTGGTTTTTCGTTGATATTTTGACCATGCTGCTGAGTCGCACTTTTTTTGTCAACGTTTTTGTATGAGCATCTCAACAGCAACATGGACCAGGAGGATGATACACTGAAGGAGAAAAAGCAGCAATGGAGTCAAAAATTCCGAGAGGAATATCGTGAAAAATTTAGAAATGGCAAATGTGCATTGTAACAGGCCTATGGATGCATACCTGCAAATAAATTCCCATAGACACTAGTGCTAAATGCCCATACTTCAAAATTATTTTAAAAATACTCAAAACTCTCACAGGTATTCAAACTGCACAGAAAAATGATGATCAATGTGTCATCTTTCATTTTCTTTTCAATTTTTGGTGGGTTGACCATTGACTTTTCGAGATATTTTCACGCAAAGAAGACGACCCCTATTTTCCCCAAAGCGGAAAAGTAGCCATCTTGAAAAACGATCCCTCCACAGCATGGCAAAATAGCGCCACTTTCGAGCCCAATAGCATCCAAAATGCTCAGAATTGGAAGCCCCAAGTCTGGGCCAGAGGTTCATTGCCATACCTCTTCAAGCCAATTTTATGGCGCTCAGAACTCTCTAATATAGAATATTTTGAGGGTATAACTTTTATTCATGAGCTTGGCGGATCGATTTACCTGTGTGCACCCCTATGTACGTGTGTGTACATGTACACCGTACAATGATGTACAAACTTTTCCAAATAAAATTGTACTTCTCACTGCTTGTACAGTGTACATGTAAAATGTATTACTGTTACTGAATATCTACATGTGATTAACTGTGAAGCATGTAAGTCAGCAGTCATTTATTCTTACATTGTAAAAAATTTTGATCAGCAAAAACCAGCTGCAAAATTCAGAAAACTATCCACTAAATAAGATTAGTGTCTGTTGGGCCTGCTTCTGGATATCATGTAACATTTTAGGCACATGTACATGTACTTTGTATGATTGCCCCTGGACCCAACCCATTAGCGCCGCTCACCGTGTGTGATGCGTAGGCACCCTGTTCCTCTTTCTGACTTTTCAATGTTGGCAGGTATGAAAATGCTAAATCCTTTTTATGCTCGGAAGCGAGCATGACAATAGTAGGTTTTTGTTGGGGGGGGGCGATTTGGGTCTAGTTTGAGGAGCAAATGGCAAAATGAAAAGTCGTCAGGGGAAAAAAGTTTCAATATTTAATTTCTGTGGAACACTGATTTGAGTCATGATATACAGTCAAACCTGTCTTAGCGACCCACTGTACACAAGGAACACCTGTCCGTAACGACCATTTAAAAATCCCCCCTGACAAATCCCATTACTTAAGTCCTGTATAGAAAGACCACCTGCCCAGGGACCAGGGACCAGGGACCAGGGACCAGGGACCAGGGACCAGGGACCGCACATTTTGCTTCTGTAGGAATGCTAAAGTCTGTACAGAATGACCGCAAGCCATGAAAAGCGACCACAAAATGCCCACTTGTTTCTGTACAATGGTTGATTCCTTACTCAAAAGAAAAAGCAAGAGCCATGCACATAAACCACTTCAGAGGATTAGTAAATCAACCACAGGATTTCCAGGACATTTTCAAGCTTAATCTGGGTCTGTGGTCCATCAACAATGCCCCTATTGTCAGTGCAGCAGCTTGGATAGCTGAGCTCCATTCAACAAAATGCACTGGGCATGTGCATGACTTGTGACCTGTCAGTCTCATCCACTCACATACTCTTGTTATCATTAAAATAAATTAAATTAAAATTCGTTTACATGTTTTCTGAAAAACAAAAACACACAACATACTCAAGTATTTTTGTTGTCAAGTTTATTGATCAACTTTATTTTTAAATCGTGAAAAAAAGATTTAAATTTTTTTTGTGCTCTTAATCGACTTTTGCGCTTTTCAGCAAGTTTGCTAGCATGTGCAATTTTGCGCATTGTGTTTACACAACATCGCGTAGATTACATTTGCCCTGCAATGCGAGTTTGTTCCAATATTGCTTTTGAAAAAGAAAGAATATGGCTCCATATTCTTCAAGCCCGAATCCTGGAAGGAATTATTGAAGTTAGCTTTCACTTCAAATGAAAATGGAGGTATAAAAATAGCTCCATGAACAGATGTACTGCAAGACCCATTCAGCATGACTCGATCCACTCGGTCCAGTTTTCTTCATCCAGAAAACGTTACATGCCTATCCTACTATAGTATGTTCAAGCTGACAGTCACACAGTATATTATACTGGCAATTGATCTTTGCTTACAGGCAGAAGTGAGGCACTTATTTCATACAAATATTCAGTTTTGAATTCTGCCATGTCCAGCCCCATGCACATCTGTACTGCTTCTTGTAGTGTTGTGATTCAAACTGTACTGGTTTTCAAACTTCCCACACACTCAGTGCAGTGGAGGAGCTGTGTGGGTGACCTTTCGTGAAACCTGACCCCTGCATGGTTAATACACTGTGTATATGGAATCACGCGTGGGTCATGCACAGGTCACGCACTGCACAGGGCACACAAGGTCACACATGTGGTTGTGGGGAACAGGATACAGTGTACCCTGCAATATACATGTACAAGTATGCATGGACTTTTTGTACAAGTACTGTTCAGTACATATTGGGGCGATATTTGTTCATGCCTTTGAGCCTAGTTGTGATCAAAATAAAAAATGTTTGGTGGGATTTACACCCGTAACCTCTTGCTTGTGAGATAAGATTTCTAAATACACAGGCAGTATGCATGTTACAAATTTACTGTGTAAATAAATGTGAGCTTCATTTTCACGTTGCATAAAAATTCACTTTTCAGTTGTGTGTGTCATTATTCAGTTATGTTATGTAAAATATGTTTGTATTATTGTTACATGTACATGTATATATCATCGTCACAAGCTTTTAAGTTCATTTGGTGTCTTATTGGTGAAGGCCGATTCAGGCTATGTCATACAAGTGCATCCAGTGCAGTGTAGGAACATTCCACTTAATTGTAAGTACAATTGGTGCCTTTTTGGTGTAGCTGAAGTATTCTGGTGCACATTTTGTGTGGTTGCTTTATTTCTAAGTAATTTTGGTGCTTATTGGTGCAGGAGAAATCCAGACTAAGTGTATTTGGTGCACTATTGGTGCACGCTGCAAATTGACAAAGACAATTTGGTGCTGTTTTGGTGCTGTATTAGTGTCCTTTGGTGTAGAGTTTGTATTGGTGTACTTCTGGTGCAGACCTGCAGGTACACCAAAAGTACACCATAAATGCACCAGTAACGTTGGTGTACACCAGAGTTGGCTAAGCATAGCCTGCACAATAGCATTTCAATATATAAACCAATCATATCATGGACTCAACAAGTCACATGATCAGTGATGGCCTTGTGCATTCCACAGATTAACAGTCAGTGTGGGAAATTTGAAAACTGCAGTCAGTTGAATATATTGTCAGTGCAGAGTGCAGTAGGCTGCACATAGTTTTGCAAGAAATTGTAGAAAGCATGGACATTACCTTATGCCATGAATGCTTGTGGATATAATTTCATGTTCACATGCATGCACTCAACCTGTACATTGTTGTACATGACAAAATACACTGGATGACTGGCTGAAAGTCTTTGGAATTGACAACTTAAAAGCAAAAGTTGAACCAAGCAATATGGAGCCTCCATACACATGTATGCAACACACTCACAAACTGCTTGTATTAAGGGTAAGTCTACAGTTTGTACTACCAATGGGTCTATGTATTCCTACATGGTGGGTATTCAGTTTTTGGCTAGATGAAGACAATTTTATTCTGGCTTTGAGTATGTTAGTGTTCATGATTGTGATGTTGAACATATTCCTTCATCCATGATTGAATTTTTGAATCAGCTGGATATCGGATGATAACTGTTTTTAAATTGTGATGCCAACTGGCATAAAAGTGACTGCTGGTTGCTTCAAAGATAATTCAAATTATAAACAGATAATTGTTGCATTATAATTCTGGCCATTGCTTTTATAAGCATGACAATGTTAGACAAAAACAAAGAGTGTCCCCATGTTTTTACAGCAATTCTGAGGCTGATAAAGTCTTAAAGATCAATTTTCTTATTTTATATATTTGATCACAGTCTGTACATATAGCTCTTTTGAATTTCAAAATGTGTTAGCTGTGTTAAAACTGGTTCAATACATGAAATTATTAAAGCTTATAACACGAGTAATTTTTGAAATACATTGTGAAATTAAAAATGTATGTTGTAGGATGCCCATGTCAATATCATGATAGCAGTCATGATATAGCATTCACAAAGCATGCATTATAGCATGCACATGCCATAAAGCATTCATCATAGCATGCACATAGCATTCACATAGCATGCAATATAGCAAAAGCATTCCTAATAGCATGCGAATAGCATGTGAATGCTATTCTCATAGCATCCGAATGTTGTTGTAGCATTCACGTTCGCAAGCCTAAATAGCATTCTCGATAGCATGTGAATGCTATAGCTCATTTACATAATTCGGGCTTCTGACATGCTATAAAACTGCCATAAGACTGCTATCCTCAAAGAATGCTATAAAAAATGCTTTAGGAAGTATAGACATGGCTTTTTGTGAATGCTACCAAATGGCAGTTCTCATAGCATTCGCCTGTTAAAATGCATGCTAAAGGAATGCTAAATGAATGCTAAATGACAGCAGTCAAGTTTGGTAATGCCATCTGATGAACAACCTCAATACATACACATTGACGACAAGCTTCCTAACAACAAAGCAACGGAGCTGTGGATCAAACGCCAAACTTAAAATCCAGAACACTCACGCCCCCTAACCCCATATCGTAACATTGAAATGTTGTTGTTTGTTTTGAAAAGGTTTTTTTTTTTTATAACTAACACAATATGCACGCAGTGGTCATTTCATTGAAGTCCACTTTAATACAACTTGTGTCCTGCCATGACTCTTTGAATTGAAATGATCATATTTTGTTGCTGTAACACAACTTCCCTTTCTACAAAATTGAATTGTGAATATGTTTAATATCCCAAGTTTGCAGTTTATTTGAATCATTTGTTTGTGATGTTTCCTTTGCAGTACTATCAAAAAGGAGAACTTTGTGAAACTGAAGAACGATACCCTGGACATTGAACCGTGAGTTTGGCTCGTTGCCTTTTATCATTTGGTGCTGAATAAAGTCGAAAATATTAAAAAAGAAACTTACAGTGAACCATGTAGAACTACAAACCATTCCTAAGCTGATCGAAACAAACCAGAATATGCCCCCCCCCCATCAAAATAAAAAAGAAATTGCTGTAGGCATTTTAATTAGCTTTTTCTTTTATTGTTAATCACAAGTCAAAATATTATTTGACAATGCTAAATAGAAGGTTCTGAGTTCATCAGCACAGCTCAACAGGTTTATTAGTTATGATGGAGCAGAAAGAAATCAAAAGTACATCAAAGTGGCCATGAGACAATTTTGTCTGAAGATCAAAATTTGAATAATACTACTGTCTGTTACCAATGAGGGGAGAAAGTAAAATTAAACAAGATGTAACTCTACATTTTTACTCCGAGGTACCCAGAGGTAAACCGTTAAACCTCCAGGTAAACCTCCAGGTAAACCTCCAGGTAAACCTCCAGGTAAACCTCAAGTTACTGCCTATTTAATTTCGCATTCTTCCCTCATTGAAATGCACACTAAGAGGAGAAGGCTTTTTGAAGATTTTCAAAATGCTGAAAGGATATTAAATTTTAATCATGAATTCTTTCAAAACTTTTACGATATTAGAAAAATACCCAATAATTTTGATATGGAACAAAACCAGTTAATAAAATCAATCATGTTAACTTCCTTTTAACAACAGGTTTGTAGACTGCTTGGAATGTGGGAGGAAACTCCATGTGATATGTGTCCTGCACAATGAGGTCATCTGGCCTGAAGGGTAAGCACAAAGTCACTGTTTAAACCTACCTGAAAGTCTACAGGTTCCTTCCAAAGGACTTGCTGAATTTGGTACTCTCATTTCGTTAGTCTGTGAATGAAACTAACATTGTGTCTGATGTGACTAGTGTTGCGTTCCCTAATAGCAGTTCATGAAACATTTATTAGAGTCAACAATAATTCAATAAGTTGGAGGGAAACAGAGCTTTGGGGTGACAGTCACACATGTCAATACACTGATTTATTTATCTCATCACTTTACATAATTTTGTTAGATTTCATCAACCTATAGGGGTTCTCCTTTTGGTAGTCTTTGGTAGCGTTATAGAGATAACAGGTTGGCGTCTACAAAGTCTATACATGTACTATGTACTATGGCAAAACCATGTCAACCAATACGAACTGAGTGGGCACCGGCACGGTACGGGTAATCGACGGTCAGACCGAAGCGGGAGCGGTCCGCTACGGTGACCGGGGAGGCAACGGCAACTGGATGGGGCCAGCAAGTGTACCAGGCTGCACTACAGTTCGAACCAAAGTGTGCATGTGGCGTATCGGGTATCCAAGGTCAATCGAGGCACTATGCACCAAGGATAGTGTTTATGACAAGACCGGGCTAGCATAGCTGAACTACGGGGGAAATGGCTACGGGGAGCCGGCTGGCCACAGTGGGAGCGGTCCGCTGTGGTGATGGGGATGAACTAGCTCTGGCTGGGCTAGAACACCAGACAACCGCACAACATGTTCAATCTAAGACTAGCAGTCCAATGGCCATTCGAAACTGCACAGCACCATTGGGACTAGTGTATTACTATTTCACCAGCTTCTACACACTCCTCGAGGGATCTAGGAGAAGGATGCTTCATAATAACACTAGTACTAGTGATTGCACTATTACTTCACCGCGCCTCAACCACCAAGGGAGGCTGATGCTTCGTAGTGACTAGAGTTACACAACAATCGGTCTGTCAGAGTCGAGTTCGTCGCACATCATACGATTTACCGCACAACATATAAGTTCGCCGCACAACTTTGGGTTTAGGGTTCGTTCGCACTACATTGGTTTCGTGGTTCACCGCACTGCCGAAAGTGAGGAAAACCTCCGGTATTTATAGGCAATAGAAGTCTCGGGATTAAATAATGCATGAGAACTGATTTAGGAATTAACCAATAGTAATCTTCCATGTCTAAGGGTCACATGACTAGTCACATGATTTACTAAGAGTGCCTAGTGCAAGAGACTAGAAACGTGTGCATTTACATAAGGGAAAACATGGAGAGAGAAGTGTGCAAATACAGAGAGAGAGATGTGTGCAAATAGTGCGATCAGAGTGCAAAAGTGTTTACGCAACATCTCGAGCAACCTTGACGGAGTGAGTGACAAGCTAAAAGGTTACTGTGTCACAGGTTATTGACACCGCAGGATGTCTTACCACGCCCAGCTACGCGACCACGCAAGGGTAGCATTCCATTCCCCCGAGCTAAGTACGGGACTGGAAAACTGGACCGAGAACTCCAGTTAGTGTTCATGGGTAACACACGGGGGAGAGAAACGCTCCATGCCCTGAGCAGTCTCTCGGAGAACGCCAAAGCACGCATGCTATGGGGAAAGGAACTTAGCTCGCTGGGGCGAAGGGAGGTGTGGTCAGTCGCACACATGTTCATCGCTACATGAATAATGCATACAGTAGCGCGCGTGGTATTGCATCATGCGCCGTGCTTGGTAAGAGACCCTGGGAATAAAATTAAGTTGGCAATTTGCGATAATTAGGTAAAATACAGGAACTATAAAAGACAACAAGAAGATTGTGTACTTCATGGACAGAGTGAATCCAGAGGGCGCTAGATTTCCATAATCAAGCATTCTGGGTTCGTAACACTATTATGTCTCCTAACCTCCCTTCAGCTTCATCTGCGACGGTTGCAGAAAGTCCAAAGGCATCAAGAAGAAGGAGAACAAGTGTAATGCTAAGAGTGAGTAACATATTAAAGTCAGGAATATTTGCTTCAGCATGTTAAAAAAAAACACCCCGGTGTCACGGTCTCACTTCTCCGGCGTGCTAGCTTCTTCGGATGGATTCGGCGGACAGTTGAGCACGTTACATGAGCACGATACATACTGATGTGTCCGCTGTGCTTACTTTTCCTCGGGCTGTATTACCAAGCCTATTAATAACACAGTGAGGGACATCCAAGAATGTGTTATGTAACACTTCCCCCATGGTCTTGCAAGCATTCTGATTTGTGTTCCCAGCGTCATGCATGTGTGTGTGTTTATGGAGAAATAATTAAGAACGAACTCCTTGGTCCGTGTCCCTTGCACGTTCGAGTTCCATTTTGTCTTAATTTTTGCAACCATGCGGCTTAAAATAAATGTGCATTTCAAGTCTTTTTTGGTTATGGTTATTGGGAGTTGTGCGCGCCACGAAAATTCTGGATTCGACTGGTACCCTGTATGCATACAAATATCCTATGATATTACAGGCACCAGTACAACCCCGAAGAACTCAGCACACAAATAAAGCTGACGAAAATGTACACCACTGCTCAATTTTGTGCATGCGTGTTAAAGCGAAATTTCCCTTTCGGAGAAGCTAGCACGCCGGAGAAGTGAGACCGTGACACCGGGATTGGTCACATGAAGCAGTCATGTGATGTGTTCAATTAACAGTTCAAACAACAGATCTACCATTGACAGTCTTAACTTTTCGATATGGAGTCAGTGTGTGTGTCCGTCATTGTCAAATATTGTGTAAAAAATAACTCTCTGTTTCTCTGAACACTACAGAAATGTATAATTATGAATTGTTACTGATGGTAATTCAAAATTGCTGCATAAAACCTGTCAGAGCATTATTTTCCGGCATCCCTAAAAAAAAAATATGATATATGTACAATGTAATGGAAAGTTCATGGTGGAAATACTGCATTTTTTTGCTTGTCTGTCGTCAAACAGAACTGCCGTTATCGAAGCTAGGCACCCACTTACAGAACCGAGTGAACAAGTTCCTGAAGTGTCGCAATACCGGAGCTGGGGAGGTAACCATCCGGGTGCTAGCCAGCTCTGAGAAGACGGTGGAAGTCAAATCGGGCATGAGAAATCGGTAAGGGACTTGTGAATTGCGAGGGGGGGAGGGCTGTTCACATTTTGTGCTAACTGTTGAGGGGTCTTTTTGTGGTAAAAAAGTAAAAAGCACTTTACGTTTCACTGATGTCTGTGTCTGTCTGTGATTTTCTGTCTGAGATTGTCTGTGATGTTTGTCTGTGTCCTTTCTGTGATTGTCTCTGATTGTCTTTGAATGTCACTGCTTGTTGTTTAATCTTTTTTGCATTGTTAAAATTTTCCTGCAAGGTTCGGAGATGACCAACCGGAAAAATTTCCCTACCGGGCGAAGGCACTGTTTGCCTTTGAAGAGATTGACGGGACGGACGTGTGCTTCTTTGGCATGCATGTCCAGGAGTACGGCTCGGAGTGTCTCAGGCCAAATCAGAGGTATGAGAAATACTAGCCCATTGTTTCAGGCAGTTTCAGCTTTACTTAAAAAATTCCGGAAAAGCCTCTTTCATCATCTTTTTTTGTTTCTTTTTTTTCTTTTTGTACTGCTTTCTCAAATCCTTTGCATTTTGTACACAGTTTTGAGTGCTATTTTCCCTTGTATTATCTGATGACATGCCTAAAAGAGCCATTTATGTTGATGCTTAAATGCTTAAAGCAGATATTTTCTCTACTTCCTTTTATTTTCAGGCGTGTGTATATATCGTATTTAGACAGTGTTCACTTCTTCCAACCCAGTGCTTACCGAACAGCAGTATACCATGAAATCCTCATTGGCTACCTTGATTATTGCAAGATATTAGGGTAAGGGGGATTTTGTTGCTTTCTATTTTCATCAAACTCCAGACTTGGAGTGGATCTACCTGTTGCATTCAAAGACTTAAGGCCATAAGACATTTTACTGGTGTGTGACCTCAGTTTTGTTAAATGGAATGCCGATGCCTCCTTTATTCAGGTATGAATGGGCCCACATCTGGGCGTGTCCTCCGAGCAAAGGGGATGACTACATCTTTCACTGTCATCCCCCGGAGCAGAAGATCCCTAAGCCAAAGAGACTGCAGGACTGGTACCGTAAGATGTTGGACAAGTCTGTGACGGACAAGGTCATTGTGGACTTCAAGGTTAGATATGGACGCCTCATGCCAAGCTTGCTATATGTTTCCCTGTCCCACGGGTCCTTAAAGCTTTCCCCTACGTTATCTTGAGGCATCACTAATCATTCATTACAATGTTAAGAATCTTTTTGCTCTTGAAAAACTTCTTCAGTGAAATCAAAAGACTATTCTAAACAAGTTCTGAAATGAAGTGGATCTTTTAGTAGGAATAGTGCTAAAAAACCCAAAATTTGCAACCTGATTTACAGACTATGCTCAGTTCCTTCCTGAATTGTAAAGCGCTCTTGTAGCTCACAGATTTGCTCGGCCTAGAAGACCTTTCCAACTTGGTTCTCTGCTTACCAATATTATGCAATATTTTTAGTATGAAATGGATTTTTGGTGTGACTGTCAAATAGGAAAGTGTCATTAACACACCCTTTATTTCAACCAGAGTTTCGTTTTACTAGGATCACAATGTTTCATATTAATTTGTTTGAATTGTTCAGGACATCCTGAAGTCGGCAATGGACGACGGCATCACCTGCGTGACCGAGCTGCCGTACTTTGAAGGCGACTTCTGGCCCAACGTTCTGGAAGAGAGCATCAAGGAACTGGACCAGGAGGAAGAAGAGCGACAGAAGGCAGCGGAGAAGGCCGCCGCGGCCAGCGCAGGGGAAGAGGTTAGACAGCTTGAACGTATTCCACGTATAGATTGTTTCTGGGTTGTCATGCCAATGTAAATAGGAGTGGTCTGTCTTCATGGACAGTAGATAGCGTTTGTGACCACTTGGGGAAGCCATGTTGGGGTGCGGCACATTGCATGAGTAAGTGCTGGTTCTGGCGCATAATTTATTATTAACCCTACTGAACTCCCTGGTATAATTTACTAGGAACCATACCCATCCTGACAAATTGCAACACCATATAGGAAACTGCACACACAGATTTCTGACTTAAAGTGGAGGTGTGCCAACCCTATGTAAAAGACTGTCAGTTTAGGGGTACTGTACCCGTCCTGACAGATTCCAACAAGACATGCCGTTCGGGTTTGATGGATTGGAGTAGGTTAGGGTTAATGAACACAAACCTGTATCGTCGTCGTGTGAGTGCCTGGTGTAAGGCAACAATGGGTTTGAGCCCCTCCTTATGTTCTGAGACATGTATGTGTGCATGGAATCTATGGAATCTATACAGTATAAGGTGGATTGGATAGAATTCATTTGTTCTCTATTTTTGTTCTCCCTTCTCATGCAGTCGGTACGAATCGGCAGCAAGAAGTCCCAGAAGAAGTGCAAGAAGAACAACAAGAGCAAGAGCAGCAGCAACCGCAAGAACAACAAGAAGACCAACTTCCCCCAGCAAGGCAACGACCTGTCCCAGAAGATCTTCTCCCTGATGGAGAAGCACAAAAAGGTGAGCCATCACTCAGCCAGGAGATAGTCTGAACAGCATTACCCCCTCATTGTCTAGTGCGGTCAAGTTGCCGCAGAGTAAAGATTTGGGAAGTTTGGCACTGGGAGCCAGGAAATTCTTAGCAAACCTCACGTACACGTATTTGCTTGAATGCACCCTCAATGTAATCAGTGTGTTCCAGAATTTATGTCGTCCCCGTTACCTTTCATCAATTGACGCTGAAATCTTTTTGCTCTACAGGTGTTCTTTGTCATCCGTCTGGTGCCCAACCCCGGCCAGAACCAGGAACCCATCCAGGACCCGGACCCCTTGGTGTCCTGCGACTTGATGGATGGCCGGGACGCCTTCCTGACCTTGGCAAGGGAGAAGCACTACGAGTTCTCCTCACTGCGACGGGCCAAGTACTCCACCATGTGCATGCTGTGTGAGCTGCACAACCAGGGACAGGACCGCTTTGTCTACACCTGCAATGAGTGCAAGCACCACGTGGAGACAAGATATCACTGCACCGTCTGTGATGTAAGTGCCACCAATTTTCTTTTATAATTCAACGGTTTTGTTTTTTTCAGTCAAGCAGATATTTTAAGTTAAGTTTTTTGAACAAAACTTGGAAAGTAACTTCCGAATTGCCGTTCTAAACCTGACGTGTTATGATTGTTTTGGGACATTGACACTTATTCTTTTCATTATTTTCCACAACAGGACTATGACTTGTGCAGTAACTGCTACCGGAAGATTGGTCACAATCACAAGATGGAGAAATCGGGACTGGAGCTGCACGTGGACCACGTACGTCAGTGAAATATGACACCAGTGTCAACTTGGTCTGAGCGTGCACACATAAATTATGATAATGGCCACCCGAAATCCCACGGGAGAACGCTGTACACACGCGTTTGTGACGTCACTACGCAAAAACGCGCACGCACTTTCCACGCGTTAAAAACAAACGTCAAAGTTCTGCTTTATTACTCCAAAAATGTTTTTTTTTCCAGCAAATTTGCCTTGGCTGACCTAGTAGTCCATTAATTATTGTAATTTTTCCATTTTATGAGAACTGAGCTAATATTTTTTGCACTCAACCAGAAGTTGATCTCGTTCGCGTATTTCAAGCTTTTCATGAGAAGCTTGCATGTAATTGTATAGGGAACTTACCTGCGTGCTAAAGCATAGGCAGATTCACGAGTGTTTAAGCAGTTCCATGAAATTTTTTATTGTTGCAGCTTGTAGACTGTTAAATTACAAGATAATCCATTATTGATGAAAAGTAGCAATGGTATTCGAATTATTTCATTGAATTTTCTCTTTCAAATCCCATCCCTTTATTTTTGAAAGCCCAAGTTTCAATTTCGGTTTTCAGTTTTAAACACCGACCAGTTCGAGTGTTTTGCTTTTTGTTTTTTCAACAAAATAATTTGTAAAGAAAAACACTTTTATTCGACAACCACTAGAATCAAAAATTAAATCCTTGTTGCAATCCTAATTTCGAATCCAACAGCCGATGTTACTAGACCCAAGCATTTTTGTCTTATAACCATACTGCAATTTTTGTTCACTACATGTATACTGAAATATCAATTTAATCAGGAGATATTTTGTCTAAATAAACAATTAAAGTCTCTAGTTTTGCATTGGCTTGATGATACATGTACTTGGTTGCAGTGGCGTCACCAGACTTTTCAGTCTGGGGGGCACAGGGGGGGCACCAGCATTTGATAGGGGGGGGCACTTAGGTGGATATGGATCGCCGTCCTGGGGGTGGGTTGGAAAATTTTCGCATACGGAGGATGGGCTAGATGCAAAATGGTGCCACATTTGATGCTAAATTCGATCTGAAGATATCTCCAGAAATTGCTATTTTTGAGGTAATGATTTTAACAACGCGCAGAATTTTTTTTTACCAACCCAAATCTCAGATGGGGGGGCACTCAGGGGGGGGGGGCACTACGTTTTCCAGGGGGGGGCACGTGCCCCCCCTGTCCCCCCCTTGGCGACGCCACTGCTTGGTTGTCAGCAGAAGCCATGTAATTCTATTCTAAGTCGGTAAACTTACTTTTGATTTCTTCTGAGTACATTTGTTAATGGTTACATTTCTGTTTAATGCATGTCTAGTCTCCATTATTAAAATAATTAAAAATCTTTAAAGTATTGTAACGAAAATGCAAGTCATGATTAATTTCCAGTAAGCACACTTTATTCTTTACTCTGATAAGATACATGTTCCTTTCATAAACTTAACTGATAGGACTTACGGAAGATATATATATATATATATATATATGGCAGATCTTCGTCATCGAAGAGTTCGGGAATACTATAAAATCAGTTGCGCCGTTGTTGCCTTTCATGACGTCGGCGTCTGGCTTCAGCATTTCGCCGCTTGGTATCCGCGATTGCAGTTTGGACGCCATCTTTCGTTGCAGCTTGCCAGCCAGGACGGTCCATGGCCAGATTTTCCCAGTTGTTGATTGAGATGTTGGTGGCATTGAGGTGGCGTTTGATGACATCTTTGTAGCGCAGCTTTGGCCTGCCTGGCTGTCTGGGTGATTCCAAGAGCTCGCCATAGAGGAGGATCTTCGGCAGTCTGTGCTCCTGCATTCGCACGACATGCCCAGTCCAGCGGAGCTGAGTTTTCAGCAACATGTGCTCCACACTCGGCATGCCCGCTCGAAGCAGCACTTCATCGTTGGTAACCCGATCCCACCATGAGATGTTGAGAATAGACCGGAGGTGGCGCTGCTGAATGGTCTGTAGCTTCTTGACGTGCCGTCTGTACAGGGTATATGTCTCCGCCGAGTACAGCAGGGAGCTCAGCACAAGCGCACGATATACTTTGCATTTGGTGCTTGGTCGGATCCCCCTTCGCTTCCAAAGCCGATCCTTTAGCCGACCGAAGGCAGCGTAGCTGGCCTGAATCCGTTTATTGAGTTCTGCGTCCAGGGAGTTGTCGTTGCTGATGATGCTGCCAAGATATGAGAACTGCTCAACAACCTCCAGAGTGGTCCCTTCCAGTGTGACATTTGGCGCTACATAGGGGTC
Source organism: Patiria pectinifera (assembly GCA_029964075.1). Classification (NCBI taxonomy): domain Eukaryota; kingdom Metazoa; phylum Echinodermata; class Asteroidea; order Valvatida; family Asterinidae; genus Patiria; species Patiria pectinifera. Next base: position 29,524,221 of record CM057135.1, read on the forward strand.
TCCTGGTGACGGTTGGTGGAGCACTACCGTTTTCCCGAGGTTGATTGTCAGGCCGAAGGCCCTGGCAGCTTGTGCAAAACGGTCCAAGATGGTCTGCAGGGCTTCGACAGAGTGAGCAACGAAAGCTGAGTCATCGGCATAAAAAAGATCTCTAATAAAGGTGAGGTGGGTTTTTGTGAGTGCTTTCAACCGCGCCAGATTGAACAGCCTTCCGTCGGAACGAGTTCGCAGGTAGACGCCCTCATCCAGATGCTGGTTCGTGACCTGGAGAACCGCCGTTAGAAACAGGGTAAATAACGTCGGCGCTAAAACACAGCCCTGCTTAACGCCGTGTTTGACGGCGAAAGGTTCTGATGTGTCTCCTGCCTGTGTTACCGATCCCATCATACCGTTGTGAAATTGCTGAACAAGTGTTGTGAACTTTGCAGGACAACCGTACATCTGCAGGAGTCTCCAAAGGCCGTCGCGTCCAACTGTGTCGAAGGCCTTTGTAAAGTCGATGAACACTGCGTACAGAGGTCTTTGCTGCTCGACGCACTTTTCCTGCAGTTGTCGGAGTGTGAAGATCATGTCGCAGGTGCCGCGTCCGGCACGGAACCCGCACTGAGATTCAGGAGTTGCCTTTCCGCTACCCGCTGAAGACGCTTGAGCAGGACTTTGGCCAGGATCTTGCCTGCGATCGACAGTAGAGAGATGCCACGGTAGTTGCCACACTTGTGGCGATCCCCCTTGCGCTTGAAGATTGGTACCACCACGGCATCCTTGAAGTCCTGTGGCAGTTCTTCTGTATCCCAGCATCTGTGGAGCAGCTCAAGTAGGCGTTGCCTGAGAGCAACGCCACCATGTTTGAAGATCTCTGCGGGAATTTTGTCGGTACCGGGGGCACGTCCCAGGTTCATGGCCTGAATTGCTTTTTCAAGCTCGATGTTGGTGGGGGGCAAATCGAGTGAGACGTCAGCTGGTTGCACGTTGATTTGGTCAAACGCTTCTGGTGATATGTTGGAGGGGCGATTCAGCAGTTCTTTAAAGTGCTCACGCCACCGCTGGAGAATTGCCGTCTTTTCTGTGTGAAGGACCATACCGTCGGCACTCAGAATTGGTGTGGAACCAGTGGATTGCGGGCCATAGACTTCCTTCAGACTCGCAAAGAAAGCCTTGGAATCGTTCGAGTCGGCGAGCTTCTGGATCTCCTCCGCCTTCTGAAGCCACCATCGATCCTCCATGGCTCGCAGCTCTCTCTGGACTCTGGCTTTCACATCATTGTAGCGCTTGGTTGCTTGCCTGGTCCGGCGACCAGTCAGGAGGGCCTGATGTGCGATTCTCCTTTCTTCCAGGAGGGCCTTTATTTGCTGGTCGTTCTCGTCGAACCAGTCTGCGTGCTTGCGTTTCGGTTGACCCAGCTCGGAAGCCGCTATCTCATACACGTTGTCTCTGAGATTTTTCCATGCCTGTTCTACGGTCAGAGTTGCCGCAGGTGGCAGTGCTTCCAGACGCTCAGCCATAGCACGGGCCAGTGATCCTCGGCAGTGCGGATCTTGCAGCTTGTCTGTGTTTAATTTCTTAGGCGGCGCCTTTGCAGTCCGCCTGCATCTAGCTTCGACCGTGAATCGGCAGATTGTTCGAATCATTACGTGGTCGGTGTCACCGTCAGCTCCCCGCATGGCCCTGGTGCTGAGTATATCAGTAAGATCAACTCTGCGGACCAACGCATAGTCAAGGAGATGCCATCGCTTTGATCGAGGGTGCTGCCAGCTGTAGAACCACCTCGGCGGGATATTGAAAAAGGTGTTGGTCACAGCTAGGTGTAGTTCAGTGCAGAGGTTGAGTAGTAGCTCGCCATTCGAATTTAGCTTCCCTCTGCCGAACTTACCAATCACTCATTGCCACAGTGTGTGATCACTCCCCACACGTGCATTGAGGTCGCCGAGTACCACTAACTTGTCCGACTTGGGTACAGCTTCAAGGTGACGGCGCAATGAGTGGTAAAACTCCTCCTTGATTGCGTCGTCGTTTGTCATAGTTGGCGCATATACGCAGAATAGTGTCATATGACGGTTGTCAGCAGCCGAGAGTTGCAGACGCAGAGAGATCATCCTATCGGAGATGCAGACAGGGTGAGTGGTCATTTCCGGGAGAAGTTGGTTGGCGACAGCAAAAGCGACGCCAGCCTCACGGCGTTGCCCCACATCTCGACCGGACCAGAAGTAGGTGTAATTTTTTTCTCGTAAACTCCCAGTGCCACTGAACCTCATCTCTTGGAGTGCTGCAATGTGGATGCCGTATCGCTCCAGTTCTCGATCGATCAAAGCTGTCTTCCTTTGAGGGCGCTCTGGGTTGTCTATCATCGTCCTTACGTTCCAAGATGCCAGTTTATACAGTCGTTTTGTTTTTTGTTGTGTCTTTCGGCCACAAAATGGAGATCCCACCGGGCGTGGCGACCCGGCCAGGAATGAGATGAGCGGGCTTTGTTTACTCCTCCTTTTATCGGAGCGTCCCAGGATGTGGGCAGGCAGTGCCTCCCTGAACAGGGCTGCCTGGTCGTCTGAGCAGGACCTTGGCATTCCGCCGCTCTGCAGACGTGCCACGGCCATCACACTCAGACCGCCTACGTGCAGACTTCCAGCTAATGGCTCCCAGCTCCTCAAGCCTGCCACTGACGCTTTTGATCCATCGCCGCAGGACTTTTGTACTCCAGCCTTCGCTATGGTTTAAGGTGCCAGAGTGCTCGCGACACACAGAGGCACCCTGAGATATCTCCTCCAGGCTCCAGCGGAACGTCGATGACGCGACGGCTGGTGGAAGGGATAGCCGGGTTTGAGTTTGGAGTGTCCTTCTCCTAGCCTTTGACAGAAAGTCTTCCCACAAGGCAGTGGGGGTTCAAAGGGGGGAGGCAGGCAGGTAGGGCTGCCGACTGGAGGCACGGAACCAGTGTGTCTACAGCCCGGGCGTTGACCCAAGAGACGCCGCAGTTCATCCGCTCGTATGCCTCAAGCAGGAACAGTCCGGAGACGGCAGGAGGCCGCGGCTCGGGATTCCGGAGCTGAACACCATTGGCCCATGGCTGGGGCAGGGGTACCGCAAACCCAGTGGTTGAACCGGTGGGATGCCGCTAACGGGGCCCTGTCTCCTCCGACCGTAACCCTGGCAGGGGGGCTAACGGGTGCTAGGTCTTGCCAAGGACCACCCGGAGGCAGCGACTGTAAGGGGTAGCCTCATCTGACCCCACGCTTTCCACAAGGTACTAACGTTGTCGCCGGACGCAGTTTAAAGTCATACCCGGGACAAACTTAACTGATAGGACTTACGGAAGATAAGAAGATAAGTTTAAAGTTAACAACTCGTATTTTAATGAGAAGAATTGATGCCAATACAGTTGACTGTGTACTGATAATAGGGCCTATGATAAACTAATGGTAGAATAACTGTTAAACGAAATGACTTGTACAAGTTTAATGCATCGAAGCTTTATAGGTCAAGACGCTATGATTATTATGAATAAGAATAATATTTGGCGCAGTGGTTTATGGCCATCAGAGCATTGCAAGAGACATTTTGTTATGATGCGCTAGCTCCTTGCGTTATGTACGCGCCCAAACGCTATAAAAGACGAGCCAAGTCGGGGCTCGGTGTTCAGATCGTGACTGGTTCTGGCCCGGTGAGGACGTTCACCCAGAATAAGGAGCGCGTCGTACTCAACGTTCGATTGCAATGCACATTGGCGCTCCGCCTCATCGTTATCCACATAGACATTAGATTATACGCATCGGCACGGTGTGTTCCAACAGTATTGGAAGACAATAAAACCGTTATTATTATTTGAAGAAGAACACGATCTCTCCAGTCAGAATTCTTGTCTAGTCTCTAGTCCTTTAGTACTTGAACCAGTAATTTCGCGCCCATTACAGTATATTAAATAAATGGATTTTTAAAATTCAGTTCAAAGTCTGGCCATAGTTCTATTCTTCACAGAGTTCTTCATCATGTCTCACAGTGAGACATATTGTAGATTCCAAGGTCTGCATCGTCAGCAGAAGGAACAAAAATCAAAACATCTCCATTTACAGCTGCAAAAAAAATGGAAAAGGAAATGAAGCAAGATTAAAATAATGCAAAACACAACATTTAAATGTGTAGTAAACCTGGGTTTCTGACCTACCCTTTTCCATGTATGGACTGGCCTGCAGTCCTGCGCATGCGCAATATATGCGACTCCCGATGCCCTCTGACCCTTTTTTCGCGCGTTTTACTGAGACATAAAGATGGAACCATTGAAGTCAATTACTGAATAAACACGTATGCAAGAAAGTGTCAACAACTTGAGACTGGAAGTGTCTTTTTAGTCTGGTTTTAGTCATGTAACTTATTCCCGGTGATTTCTGGGACTTACACAATCCCTTGACGGCCCGTCGGAGGTGTCCAAGCCGAAGAAAGGGTGAGTTTCACCCCGGAAATTACTACATTGGCGTCGTAGACAGGATTTAGAAATACGACACCGGACCAAATTTGTGGCGTGCTGGAAACCACGGATTGATCGGCAGTGCGGCGAGCCAAGTTGGGGAAGGGAAATTTCCTCATAGGGGTTTCGGCAACACTGTGTTGTAATTTCTAAATTGTGAATCGAGTTTATACATTTGTTGGAACGTGGGTTTTGCGTTCCGGAGTTCAAAAATAAACTGTTCAAATTTGTGATCAGCAGGAACGGGTTACAGGTTGGTGACCTCGGCTGAACACGGTTGTTAAGAAAAAGAGAATAAGAGAATAAAGATAAATATAAGCAAACAAAGAAAAGATGGAGAAAATACAGATAAATTGTTGTTCATATCGGGATCTGGCAGCTTTCCCTGGTATTGGAAATGCGCTTGCCAACACGATCATTGATTTGAGAAGTGCTCGGGGAAATTTGACACCGGAGCTGCTCATGAGCATTCCTTATTTAGCAAGCATGCCCGCTCTATTAGAAGTCTTTGACTTCAGGCCATATGTACCCTATTCTGAGAAAACGAGATATGGGGAAATGGCATCGCCCAAATCACCTCAAGCGAAGCCAGTGCTGACCCATGCAACGAGTCCAGTCATGTGGGAAGGTGCCCACCGTTACCCTCCCTGTAGAACTCCAAAGATGGATTTTTCACCATGTGGGTTCCAGGGGGCACCAGACCTAGCTTTTGACAGGTACCCACCACAACCACAGTCGACTACCTATCACCCACAGTCGACCACCTTCCAACCACAGTCGACCAATTTCCAACCACAGTCAACCTATCTTCACTCGGTGCACCCACGTGCAATGCGGTATGACTATGAGGATGTTATTCCGACTTCAGTCGGGCTAGACACCTCAACTTCTGCTGGGCCGAGGGGACCTGGGTTTACTAGGTGGAGAGAGAACACACCCTCATCCAGGCATCCCACCCTACCCAAGACCATTACCTATGATGGCAAGAGCAGTTGGCAAGCATTTTTTGGCAAATTCACTTCATATGCCAACGAATGTAACTGGTCTGCCAAGCAGAGGAAAAATAATCTGTGTTGGTGCCTGGAATCCAAGGCAAGTGAGTTTTATGCCCTGCTTGCTGAGCGGGAACCTCACTTAGAGTATTTCGACCTGATCCAAAAAATGGAAAAAAGATTTGGACTACGTGACCTACCTGAGGCCACACAAATGCAATTCAACTATGCGAGACAGTCTACAGATGAAACCATTCTAGATTGGGCAGATCAAGTCTTGTACTTGGCTACGCGGGCCTTCCCTGACCTACCCGAAGTACATGTGCAGAAACAGGTGGTTTTGAGATTCTGCCAGGGTTGTTTAGATCGTGAGGCCGGCCAGTATGCTATCAACACCAGGCCAGCTACAATTGAAGCAGCCATTGACCGAGTGAAATGGTTCCAACATACGCAGAGAGCCATATACGGTCGATCTAGAAGGGAAGTAAAGCAGATTTTTGCCGACGATGACATTCCAGATGTTGAGGCAGAATTTGGTAATGCGGATATCGACAGACCTATCCATCCCAAAAATTCCAACAGCGGTGATTACTCCACTCTGGAGAAACGAGTGTCTACTTTGGAAGACAAGATTGGCTCCATTCAGCGCTCGTTAGACCTACTAACAGAAGCCCTACGAAGTCAAGGCCCCCGTGAGAGATCCCGGTCACCTGGACCTGACCCTTCCAAGAATACCTGCTACAAGTGCGGCAAACCGGGACATTTCAAGGGGGATTGCCCCGACATAAAGTCAGTCTCCTTCATGAAGGAAGAGGAGTCAAACTCCAGTGGGTCGGAGAACGAGGCCAATCTTCGTCCCAAGCAGATGTTGGCCAACCCCCAGCAATAGATGCAGTATCTGGTGTTGGTGCCCTGGCTAATCCGGGCACTATCACCGCATCACCCATACATTCCCTGTCCGAGAAAGGAGATTCATCTGACCCCATCGTGTCCTTACGCAAATTGTTTGAGGAGGATTCAACCCTGCCTGAAAGCCACCCCACAGATAACTCAGCAATAAGTGAAGATCCTCGCCTGCAGCACCTTGAGGGGTATGGTGATGGAGGGGATGCCAGTTGTCCTAAATTAAATAGTGGAGGGGGACAAGCTGAGACAACAGAGGTTCCTTCTCAAGAGGGGGAGGAGGAAGTTGAAGTCACCGTCAGGGCAATTGTGGATACGGAAGCGGAAGTCACTATAATTTCTGACCACATCTATCATTCTCTTAGTCCCAAACCACCCAAGGTCAAATCGGTGATCTTCAATACAGCACAAAGAAACATGGAGATGCATGGAATCATGCCGGTTCTAGGAGCTGCAAAGATACGCATGGTTGAAGTCCGGAAGTGGGACTACCAGGAAGGCTACTGGGTGTACCGGTACTTTTTGGACACGGCAACCCTCAAAGGTGAACCACCATGGACAGTGGCATGTAGAGTGACAGCCCTAGGCAGAGCTGGGCAGTCCCTAGTCGTTGCCACAGTTCAACTTTAAGAGACTGCAACAGAAACCTCCAGCGAGTTCCAATTGAAGCGTGCAGGAAAACTGATTCATGGGCGTCCACCAACTCATTGGTCATCATCAAAATCTTCTCAACGGAGCAACATGAGGCTACTACCCCATGGACTAAGAGCCTGCCATACACTGAGACCGACTCTCCTCACCTGAAGATTCAATCAACAACAGGGGTTGACACACCAGCCTTCCTGGGGGACGCTGTTAACTTAGTTGCCTAAGTGAAGAACATTAACAATTAAAAAGAACATTAACAACTGTGAATGTTAATATTGGAAGTTATGCAGGCAGCAAAAGAAATGCCATTTCGCTTTATGGGATATGACATTGAGGGATCTGATATTTATGGGATATCTCCTTGTGGGATATGACATTAAGGGGATACGATTTTGTCCAGTGAACAGGGGGGAGTGTAGTAAACCTGGGTTTCTGACCTACCCTTTTCCATGTATGGACTGGCCTGCAGTCCTGCGCATGCGCAATATATGCGACTCCCGATGCCCTCTGACCCTTTTTTCGCGCGTTTTACTGAGACATAAAGATGGAACCATTGAAGTCAATTACTGAATAAACACGTATGCAAGAAAGTGTCAACAACTTGAGACTGGAAGTGTCTTTTTAGTCTGGTTTTAGTCATGTAACTTATTCCCGGTGATTTCTGGGACTTACACAATCCCTTGACGGCCCGTCGGAGGTGTCCAAGCCGAAAAAAGGGTGAGTTTCACCCCGGACATTACTACAAATGTATAAAAAATATATGACACAAAAATACATTGGAAGAAGGAATAGCCAAGCCCAAGTCATTATCACAAAATTAAATTTGAAATTGAACCAGTTTTCATATTTACTGCACATAACCAAATCCTTGTTTACCCGCATATTATACCCAAAACTCGACTCCAAAGCGGTGCCTGTCACAAGCGATGTGTGTGGTGGGGTTACGTGCTCGAACTCCCGGCACGGCTGGCCGGCGACGACCGCGTGATGCCACCGAATGGTGTCAGATTTCTTCCCACGAGCATGACGAGGGAAAGATTTCCAAATACGAAGTTCACTCAACACTCTGTGTACAAACCCTATGAGAGTGGACTGAAAAATTCTAAGTGTTTTCTAAGAAAATCCTTGTATTTTCTCGCTGCTCAAATTGACTTTGATGACAAGAAATTGCTATCTGGAGGCTTGTTAGTCAATACAGAGGAAAACTAGTGAACTTCGCACATGGTAATCTTGCCCCTCGTTCACTACTTTTCAGAAGTTAAAATTCCGTAAAAAAAACACTTTTAGAAATATGCCCTTTTTTGAAGAGATATCAGGAAAAAAGTTAAATTTTCATGCAAAATCATCCCAAAATTCAAACTTGGATAAAATTGGTTTACAAAATGATATTTTCATAATTTAAAAAGTATTTATCATTTTGATGAAGCCTCCTTACCAACCGGGGTGCTTAGAAACCGTCAGAGGCGATGTCATCGCTGATATGGGGCACAGATTTCTATATAAAGACTGGATAGCAACCTCGTCCCCAGGGTGTCGAGCAGTACGCGCCCATTACTACCTGCTCTCTCACCCTGGTATTGGATCATTTGCATGTGCAAGATTTTTGCAGACGTATGCAAATGAGGAACAGTCTGGTGCCTGGATATGCGTTACACATTAGCGTTTGTTTTTGTATGCGGTGTCTGGGGTAAAAACAGAGTCAATTCGTAGCAGCGCGAGCACGGCGTGAGTTACGAAAACACGATTTTTGAAAACAAACTGTTACGATCTTATCAAGACAACATGCAGTATCATATTTCATATTAATATGAGCAAATTGGAAAGGAAATTAGTATTTTCGACAAGGCGTGGACGAATGATCGCGAACAACACGTACTGCACGTTGTGAATATATAGCACCAAGTACACGATAAAAATCCATTACTAGCCAATTGTGGTATCCAATCAGGATACAGGAAGAAAGTTTCCTATCCAGGGTTTACTATTGGAAACGCGGTTGGAAATAAAGTAAGCACTGGGGACGAGGTTGACTGGATAGCGGATATGCATACAACATTCACACAGAAGACTTTGCATATTGACCAATTCGCCCCCGGTCTCACGAAGATGGCCGCGTATGATACGAACGTTCTACGCGTAAATACGCGCGCGTTGTATCAACAGTTGACGCGCATTTTGGTCACGTACATATTATGATGTTCTAAAAGGGACACGTTTCCGTAGTGATTATCATTGCAAAACGCCGAAAAAGTGATATTTGCGGTATTTTAGTAACCACGACGTTAAAAAAAAATTGTAGTTAACCTTGGTCAGTGGTGACCGGTGGTGGTCAAAATATAAGTCAAGTGAACCGCGACGTTACAAAAGAAATCATGCTGTCTATAAAAACGGCAACTTGTCCTTTGTAGATCACCAGCCGGTCTCACCAATATGGAGTCAAATTACATTGTACATTGTGCGGCTCTTTATTAGCTATCCAGTCTTTATATAGAGATCAGTGATATGGGGTGGTAATAATTGGTGAGTTTTCGCGCTGATAAATAAATGAATATTCATGAACCGATGATTAGGAGTGCATACGCGCGCGTACGCCCGCCATTTTTTAAAAAAAAATACGCGCACGCGCAAACCGTTTCGCGCGGAATGAGATACGCGGGACTCCAACACTGCGGTGCGTCGCGCAACCCACAGGAGGCCCGCCCGTCGCCTGTTCATTCAATGCTGCATCCAGAGTCTGGTCCATGAGACGCCAACTGCCGCCTGCCCAGCTGCCAGAAGATGTAGCCAAGGTCTGCAAACGCAAGACCAACGGGGAGTGCCCCATTTGCGAGCAGTTCATCGCCCTCTGCTGCCACCATGCCAAGCACTGCCAGGAGCAGAAATGCCTGGTGCCATTCTGCCTGAACATCAAACACAAACTCAAGCAGCAGCAGCTGCAGCACAGGCTGCAGCAGGCACAACTGCTGCGCCGACGCATGGCTACCATGCAGAGGGTGACTGCCCCAAACCAAGCCATGAACCCACAGGCTTCCACCACCGGTGCCAATCCCATACAACATGGTGCACGACCTCAGCAGGCCACAGGAGTGGCACCCCAGCAACAAGGGGATATGAAACCAGAACAATGCCATTGGCCCACCACCAGCTGCAATACAGGCGGCTAAGCAAGTACAAGAGGCCGCAGCCCAGGTGGCCCTAACAAATCCCCAAATGGTGCCCCAACAGCAGCAGCCACAATAAGGACTGTCTCGCCCTCACAGGGCCAAGGGAGGGGCATGAAGCCCATATCTTCACCTAACCAACTGGGCCAGGTGAATCCAATGCCGCCACCACAGCAGATCAGCCACTTGCCCAAGTCGCTCTCCATGCCCAATCCGGGGGCCTCTGCCGGCCAGATGATGTCTCCCATGGACCCGTGGAACCAGACCCAACCACAGACTGTGCCTGTCAATGTGACAAGTATGCATGGCATGCAGAACATTCCCAATGTGCCAAATATTCAGAACATTGCAGGAGGCGTGGGCATGAACATGTCAGGCAACGTAGGAGTTGTGCAACAACAGCAGCTGAGCCCTGGTGGCATTGGCCAGCAGGGTCCAGTCCGTGCCAACAGCTTCCCACCTCAGGCGCTCCAGCAACTGCTGCAGACGCTCAAGTCACCGCAATCGCAGCAGCAACAGAAGCAGGTTTTGAACATACTCAAGTCCAACCCTCAGCTAATGGCAGCATTCATCAAGCAGCGTTCACAGCTGCAACAGCAGCAACAAGCAGCTCAGGCCCAGCAGCAGCAACAACAGCAGCAGCAACAGCAGCAACAACAACAGCAGCAACAACCTGGGCAACAGCAGGCAGTTCAGCAAGCCGGCAACCCGCAACAGGTATTCAATCAACAGCAGCAGCAGTGGCTGCAAACCCAGCAGAGACGGCAGCTGGCTAGACAATTCCAACAGCAGCAGCAGCAGCAACAGCAGGTCCAGCAACAGCAGGTCCAGCAACCATTCCAGCAGCCTCAGATGCATGGCAACCTTCCACCTTTCAACCAGGCTATTGCCTTGCAGCAGCAGCAGCGGCGGAATGCAATGGCCCAGCAGGGAGCAGGCTCACAGCTCCTGCCGCAGCAAATGCAGCAACTTCAACAGCAGCAGCACCTCCAGCAGCTGCAACAGCAACAACTGCAACAGCAGCAGCTGCAGCTGCAGCAGCAACAACAGCAGCAGCAACAAAATCAGGGTGACCCCATGGCGAGCATGCAGTACCAAAAGCTGCTCCTGCAGAAGCAGCAGCAGCAGCAGATGCTTGCAAACCAGAACCAGACAGGAGTTCAGCAGCAAGGCATGTTGCCTAACCAGTCACCGCAGCATGTTATGCAGCAGGTGCGTTCACCGCAAACAGCCAACACCCTGGTGCAGGTGCGATCGCCCAATCCTAACCCCTCACCGAGGCCTCAGCCCACCCCGTCCCCCAGAACGCACTCTGCCCAGCCATCACCCAGGCCCATGCAGCAGATAAACTCCCCACACCCTGGCAAGCCTGAACCTATGCAGACGGACCAGCCAATGCTGTCACAGAACCCACTACAGCATGGGACCATGGCACAAATGAACAGTCCTGCCAATGCTGCTACGTTAAACCAAGACGATTCAGACATGACCCCCTTGGATCCCCAGGACCAACTGACAAGATACGTGGAAACCTTGTAATATAGCCATTTTTTTTAAATAAAAGAATACCATTGACGTTAAGTGACCCGACTGCTCTACAATATCACAGAACGGCCACTATGCAATCTAGTGGTATAGCTTCATTAGTGTTTTGTTTTTTTTCAGAACAAATTCAACTGAATTTTTGAAAAAGTCTGTAAAGTTTTATTGTTATTTTACTTTGTATTTTCTTCTCCATTCCTACTTTTGGATGATATTCTTAGGTTTGTAATAAATATTAAATACAAAAAAAATTAATAATATAAAAACTTCTAAATACAAGTATATGCCTAGTACATAGGACTCGTCGTCGGTTGTAGATGTCGGGTTGTGTGCTGGACTAGGAAGCAATTATTTGTACAGAAATTTCCCGGAGGGGCAATTATTAAATATGTTGACTATGTAGTAGTTCAGATGTGAAAATGAGAGAGGAGCCTAGTTTATCAAGGGAAAAAATATACAGTTTGTTCATTTGTTTAATATCTTCCTACGTCTTAATGTGCTGTAAGATTTTAGCTAATATGTAGACGTAGACTTGTCTCTTCTCCCTATTTTTAATAAAAAGCAACGACAAAAAAAATTACAGTGCTAGTACGGTATTAACTATGAAATGTTTGTGTGTCACGTGTTTCTTTTATCCCCTGCGGCGTAGATAGTTGAATAATTTAATTGAATGATCATGCAGGTTCTGACATTAAAACTATATATGGTATGAATGACAAATCCTACGATGAAATCTTTGTACAAAGACGAGACAAGAGAGGGGCACACATGCTTATTTCCTACTTATATATCGTATTGCGTAAAGAGAAAAGATACAGAGGACGTAACTCGAATGAATGTGTGCACTTTACAGATTTGGAAGATTTTTACTTGTCACTTTCTGGTTTTTATCTCCATTGAGCTATTTGTATTAAATGTATATAAGATACAGTAAAATAAAACATGGACTGTGGAAGTTAACCATTTTGCAGCCTCGACCTGAGATACAATTTGTTTTTGTGTGTGTTATTGTTGATATTGTAACCTCATAGAAACTGTACAGTTATTATTCCCTTCCCGGCTCATATACTAGTTACCTTTTCCTGTACAAAATAAAGAACAGTTATATCGGATAATTATTGTTCATCTATTGTGGCTTTCAGATTTGGAAATTTCCGCTGGGCAGTTTTGAAGCTTACAGCACAACACTAAATACATGTACATGTTTTATGTACGTTGTAGGCGTTAAACAGTGTTCTTATTCCTTACGATGGGATACAATATTTTCCAGCATTTTGATAAAGAGAAACCTGTGCATAATTGTACAGTATGTCCCCCCAAAAATGTCCGTCTGACTGTTTTTAAAATAACTACAAAACCATGAAGTCAATTTTGAAAATGTTTGGTTTTGCAGATACATGTACTTCTAAGCCTTGGCCTCAACCCCTATGGGTTTCATTAATTTCAGTCGCTCATCACTGCACAGTTGTCAATTAAGCACTACAACATTTTTGGACACCTGTGACCAAGTTCCATTCCTTAGTCAATATTAGTGCTGTGTTATGTAAGCTGTGTAAAATCCTGCGTTTTGAAAAAAATAAGGCTGATGTGGTTTGGGATTGGAATCATTTGCACTTGAGCATTAAACTGAGGTCTTGCCATGATGACTGATAGCCAGGCAAATGATTCCAATCCCCCAACTGCACCTCTTTTCACAACATGAAGGATTTTACACAGCTTACTTAACACAATACTGAAATTGAATAAGGCAAAGAACTTGGTCACAGTGTCCAACAATGTTGTGATCAACAGTTGTGCAGTCATGCGTTACTGAAATTAAATGACACTAACTGATAGAGTTACGCCTGTCGTGTTGCAGAAAATGTAGGGGGAAACGTCTCTGGTTCACGATTTTAATTGGGTAGGTGTTGACCAACTGTTGTGCAAGAAATTCCGAATGCAAGCATGGGCGTCGCGAGGGGCAAGGGGCACTTGCCCCGGAAAAGCAAAAAAAAAAAAAAAGAGGCGCGAAGACAAAGTGGTGTAAATTTAATGAGTGGGGGGGGGGGCAAAATGTCCCTGCCCCCCTTTAAAACTGATAAATCGAGAATGTGTTGAGAAATACAAGCATTTTTTGGCAAAAAAAAATTTTTGCCCCCCTCTAGAAAATTTTTTGGCGACGCCCATGATTATGCAAGTTTGTCGCACACCAGTCGCAAATCCTGGTTCCGGATTGGTCGAAGTATCAGTCACGTGCCATCACCACACACTTTCCAGTTCAGCAAATTGGGGACAAAGCAGGAACATACATTTTTATTGTGCTAGTCATGCACATCAAAACGACAGCGGGGAAAAATGTTTTGTACGTCTGCCAAGGGCTATACATAATGCTATTTTACCGCGAACTGATCCTCAGATTTCCAAATGGAAAAGCCCGCTTTTATTTTGAACACTTTGTATTTCCTTGTGTTGCGCAATAGGGATTTTCCATCATACCGATTGGATATCATCACAACTAGAAAAACAAATGCAGCGTAAATACTCCCATAAACGTATGTAAATGACAAATAAGTCGGAGCTCTGACGCCATAATATTCAACTTAACCAAGTTTCAACAATTTATGGTATTGGGGTAGAAGGTAGTAGCAAATCGGAGCCAAGTTTGCGAGCGTTTGATTTTCAAGACCCTTTCCCTTGGATGGACCTGTCACAGTAGTACAGCAATACTCGTCAAGACTTCAAATTAACTCTAAACAGCACGGTACAATATCTTAACGAAATGAAACATGAAAGACTAAATAGTCCAAAGTGGGCACGGACGTAAACCGCGCACGTTTACGTGTGTATAAAAATACAAAAACAATGTTCAGTGGAACACCTTTTTAACAAGGTACTATACAAATTACCTTGTTATAACATGTACAGGTGTCTTGTATTATTATGGAAAACAGAGAACAACACAGACTTAGGACCTGCAGTTTTCCTTATTACAAAAGCAGGATGGAAATATTAGTGCCTTTTTTTGGGCTTGACTGTATACACTTTTCAAACTATTTTCTGGACAGATTTTATTCAATTAACACCCTTACACATGCAAAGTATTGTTTATGGAGCCTCACCAGTGCCCTTGAGTGTAAAATGCCTATTCATAGTTCAGATGTTTTCTGTAAACCCCGAGTTCGCGGAACTTGGCACCCATAGTGTTCGTGTGAATGGCAGGGACTTTCCAACATTGTGTAAGACGCATCGTTTTACTAATACAAAAACACACTGGCTCTTTTCTTTCGGCGCAAACGAACAAAATATTACGAGACGGCAACCTCATATCTCCCTAGAACGGTCTACACGTACCTACAAGCTTACTATTCATCGGTCATGGAGAAAGGCCCGTTATCGGTGCGGACCTGTCTGTGTATCTTGGGGCTTCTGCCCGGTCCCCGATCTAAGACGATTGCAGGTCGGTGCGCAAGCCTCTGGAATCGATGTTGGCGCCGAGATATACATGTATACGATTCGATGGAAGATGAGGAAATGAGTAAGTGAACCAAATGTTTGAGGCAAAGGTTCAACGGGGGATGTGGGTTACACGTAGGCCTACTTCCACAGTTTTTTTTCTTATCAACGAGTACTGGCATGGTAGGCCTACCTCATTTTATTTTGAACTGCATTGCTGCGACCAAGGAAATTCACACTTGGTACAAAATGTACTCGATTTTAACCCAATCATCAACCCTCCATCGAGATGCCTTAAAACTATGGCTAGTCATCCGTAATCAACAATTACAAGCATGATATGGACAAGCAACAACTCCCTCCTCCGAGATAGCCGAAACGAGCGACGCCCTTGTGCCCCTCCTCACTCCATCCTCTCCTTAATCTGACTGTTTTTTTGTCATTTTTTTTTTAAAAACAGGTTATGGCATCGTTTCTTTTCTGGCTCTTACATCAATCGTGTTGCTTCACTTCGTAGACCTCGCCATCATATGCGTGGATTTTGTGGGCAAGCAGAAGGACACTGTCTTCGTCCTTTCCTACTTGACGTACCTCCCTCACCTGACCATGACACTCTTGTTCTGTCTTGGAATGAGACTGTATCTGTCTTGCGTGTACGACCCAAACAGAGATCGCCTGGCCGTGTTTTCTATAGACTACCTAAAGGCGCGCTCCGGGTACAGCCCCGGTAGCCTGTGGTTGCGCTTGGCCGTGTTCATGGCTCTACCCATGGTCTGCATTGTCATGAAGTTCTTGGTGTTCTTCAAGGAGTCCGGTAGTGCCTACTGCCCCCGGGATGCCTTCGTTTACATCAGGACCATAGGGGGCGTGGCCGGGTACGCCCTGTACGGCATCTTCTGCTTCGTGATCCACAGCCTCCAGATGTCGCATCGTGAAGAGTTTCACGTCGACGCGGTCAAGATCAGCCGGCGAGCTGCGTCTGAGATCGAGACCACCAAGAGCGACATACGAAAGCTATGCTTCGGCTTCCGGAGCTTTCGCGATTTCGTCGGGGCCTGGCTGTTACTGTCCTTCTCCCTGGCGGTCTTGGGCGTGTTCTTCATGATCCCGTACACAATGGACACACTGCCGGAGATCAGAAAGCACTTGAAGGGAGAGGAGTCCAACTTACTGCTGTGGACCGTCTTCACGTGGTGCGACAAGATCCTCTTTCTTGCGGGTCCCCTGCTGGCAGTCTGGGGGTTGAACGTCGGGCTTCCTTGGCGCATCTTCAGAGACAGCATCCTCCAGGCGTGGGACCGGCATGGGGCCGAATACACCGAGGACGGCAAGGATGAAAGAGCAGACAGAGCGGACAGCAAGACGCTGGATGAGATCATCACACACATCAGTCTCCTGAAAGACGGTGGGTCCTGGATCAAGTCAACTCTCATCTTCTCTATCATCAGCGTCTACCTGGGGACCACGCTGGACCCTTCCCAAGACTTGGACCCTTGGATCGGTTTAGCTTGCAGACCATATTTCAGTGACACCGATCCGCATTAAACTCCTGTTCGTCTCCGGGCCTGCTATGTGACGCCCCATGCAACCCGAATACATACCCTTTCGTGAGTTTTTTTTTAATCGTTGGTTTGTCGAAATACAAAAGTTTTTCGCTTTCGAAACACAAAACGAACGAAAACGATCGTTGGCTGCGTTAAAAGTGGAGTAAAAAAAATCCAGTTAGCGCAAGGTAGACTAGTTTCCACCTCCAATTTTGGGACCGGCGGAACCAGTGTGATCGCACGCGAACCCGTTGTGTTCAAATGCAAATAAAAGAGGGTATACCAGACACCCTAAAACAAATAGTGTTTTCGTTAAAACTATATACATACGAGTTAAACTATCGAACTGTTGAAGAGTAGGGGCCTATATGGACACATAGTGAACCAAGTGGAGATTCATAAGAGACTGGACTGGGCGGGGCTCCCTTAAAAGCGGGACCAAGGGGTGTATAAAAGACGTTAAGCGTCAAAGCAAGGGATGGATATCAACGGGAGATACAAACAGGCTGTTCACCTTCACATTGTATTTGGAATCAAAAATTTAACTAGTGTATGGACTATTTGAGTTGAATCGAGTTGAAGTACTTGAAGTCACGTAAACCAACGGCATAATAGAGAAGAATAATTCATTGAGGTAATAATTTTAGTTCATGCAAAATAACACATTTGATAACTGTAAAAAATTATTGGTATGTGTAGGCCCATAGTGTTTTGTATGTTTGTTAACTTTTATAGACATTGACATTCTTGTTTGTTTGTTTGTTTTTTACAATTGATTTCATTTGTTTTGTTTCTTCAAAAGCGTTCCCAAGTGGGGATTATGTCTACATGTATGTTTAGTCATATCGAATGATGACAGGGTAAAAGAGTTTTTTTTTAAACCAATTTAACAGTTATATATATACACAGAAAAAGCTTTTAAATTTTAGCATAGTTACTTCTGCAAGTGCAAGTTTCGACTGCTTGTATTATGTAATAACACTGATCTAAATTATACTGAGGTTAAAGGGAATGTACAGAAATAAATGGATTTCGAGGATTAGTATTTTATAGAAAATATTGTTAAACTGACTTGCTTCTCGTTTTGGGTTTGGAGATGCTGGAAAATCCAAGAAAAATACCAGCTGAGCTGTTAAATGCATAAAGCGCCCTCTATCTTAACGAACGGCGAGGGTCCCCCTTTTATTTTGATTGCGCACGATCGCACGTGCACCGTACAATATCTGCGCTTTCTTGGAATATAACATCGTCAAGACTGGAATAATTGCTGGTAAGGCTTTAAGAGAAAGGATGTTGCAACCTGACGCTGCTTTTTTCTTTATCATCCCAATGAAGATCATTCATAGCAAAAATGGTGAGACACGAATCTGGTGTTTATGAGAAACGGGAAAGAAAATCTCTTGACTCTGCATAGACTTTATACACAACTGCTGAAGTAGCATCAGGTTGCACCATGGCATTATTTCCCTTAGGCTATATGGAGGTCAGTCATTGCAAAAATGTTTAAAAGACTGAGACATTTCTAATTTTATTAGAAAATTAGGAAATGTTAGGATGTTCTTTGACGGGTACACAGGGCTGCCAACTTTGAGTATAAGAGCTGAGATAGCCCCATAAATGTGGCCAATTTACTGGACTACCTTGGTAAATACGCCACACTTCCACCATGTAGAAAAACATGTCGAACTTTGTCAAATTGTGATTTTCACATTTAGCCTTAGTTTGTAGCTTATTTTTGCTTTAGAAGCATACACACCCTCTTGATAGGCTAATCAGAAAGTGCTGCCTTTTCAGATGTCTATTTTTCGTGAAATTTTCAGATTCGTTTGTACACGTTTACGTATCAAAATGTCAACATGAAATTTCACGAAAATTAGATATCCGAAAAAGGCAGCACTTTCCGATTAGCCTGTTAAGAGAATGAGTATGCTTCTAAAGCAAAATAAACTACAAACTAAGCCTAAATGTGAAATCAAAATTTGACAAAGTTCAACGTGTTTTTGTACATGGTGGAAGTGTGGCCTTTATTTACGGAGGTAGTCCAGTAAATTGGCCACATTTATGGAGCTAGAGCTGAGAGTGAGAATTTGGGGGAAGTTTTGTTGCGATTCAACAAGCTATGGTGTGGGAAGCGGCCCCGAAAAATGTTAAACTTTGAAGCTCTCTGGTGCATTTTAGAGCAAATCTGATGGGTCTTCAAGGTAGATTTTTCATTAAAATTCAGAGGAGATTTATAATATTTTGGGAATAAAAAGAAAGGGAAAGATTCCCATATCTGGCCATCACTTGTCGCCCTGTGCACAAACCCTATGATGAGACTGGTCTGAAAATGTGTGTTTTCTTAAAAGTAGTGATGGCCAGATATGGGATTTTTTTTAGCATGAGAAATTCCGTGTGCTCGTGAGAGCGTGAGAGTGAAATGCTTGAGTCTCACGCTTAATGCATGAGAGTTGGCAACCCTCGAGGTACAGACTAGTATGCATACACATTAAATTTATAAACATAAATACAAAACTACCAATTTATTGGTATGCCATCCTTGAAAAATAATCTGACTTTGTTTTTTAAATATTGTCCCCAATTTATCAAATCTAGTTGATGACTTAGACCAAATTGGGTTTGCAATTGTTACACATCCGTGAACAGAGCGGCAAGCCAGCTGCACTGGTTCCCTGACCTGACAATTCCCCGGCATCTATATATTGCTCTGTTTGGTCTGAAGTGGGTACAAGGAACCAGACAACGGCATCTATGAGCACAAAACTTTAAACAGGTCAGTGTAACAATATTTGCTTTAAAGGGAAAAATTCTGCTAACCGGACACCACTTTTTTCAATTAATTTTCTAGCGCCAAAAGTTACCTCTTTTATGGTTATTCCCTCCACTTTCCCTCCTCTACTCTCACCTCGTCCTTTCCTTAATTTCTATTTATCAATCAGTCGCTCACTTCCTCGAGATTCGAACCTCGGACGCTTGCTTGATACACGAGACTCTTAACCGCTAGGCCGCGCACGATCGCTGTTGCAATGATCAATCTTTGGACGTATTTGAAGTATCCATTGAAATAAACTAAATATTCATGAGAAAATAAATATTCATAATGACGTATTGCACTATCATTGGCCGGCTCATGCAACGTCTCATGCGACGTCATGGTTATCGATGTCATGCGTATAACGTACCGCTGTTCCAGACACTTCAATCAGTTTTGACCGGCTGCTTCAACTCAGATCTGCACTACATGTGCATGCAAAATGTGCTCCAAAAACACATTTTTACCAATTTTTTTTCGCATGTCCACTCTTTCCTGGATTCCTCTTGGTTGAAATCACAAGGTGAGGTGAAAATTTGGATGTATAGCGGCAGGTAAGTGGTGTCCGGTTGGCAGAATTTTCCCCTTTAGTTTAACCCCTATTTATCCATCCATTTCTGAAAATTACAGCAAAATCTATCTTTTATAAGTACTGAATGAGCAGGAAAAATAATAATTGTAGCAGACTGGTTAGAAATTTACTTTTAGTTTACTTTATTTCATCTCAAGGCATAAAAGAATACAGTTTGTACTTAGAATTTACTATGATTCATGTATGTAGCTTTTAGAATACAAAGATAAGAATGACATTTGAATAACACCACCAAGAGATGCAGGGGACCCACAAAAAGCAAAGCTTGTCGAGAGCGAGTCCCCTGAACATAAACAACAAAGAAGATACAGGATGACAAGAACAATTATAAACAAAGACAGTATGAAAGCTAAACAAAAAACATACACAAAAATAACGTAACATAATAGTTAAATTAAAAGTAAATCAAAATGAAAATGAATATGATTATAAGCTACGCGAAAGCCACAATATGACAAACAATAACAAAGGGGTGAGTTTTACAGGAAAATGAATGAATTTATAAAATTATATAAAAGGTTCCAAAACAAGCAAAAGTAATACAAAAGGAGCATGCAAGAAAGCCACACCAACAAGATATAAAAACAATCGTACATCAAGGTGGCCCTAGTAACTAACCATTGTGGGCTGTCGTCCCCCGTCATGAACATCGGGTAGGCAATAAGTGCACAATGCTTACACTGCAAGATACAACCACGGAGGACAAGATTCAGTGTGCTGATAATAGAAATCTACACCTAGGCCTAGGCCTATTGCCATTTACATGTTCTAGATAGTTTACTTCACAGTGTAAATGATTGTTTTCATACACTTTCTGTTCTTTTGTCACTGCAACTTTTACAATTCTTCTTCTTGTAATCTGTCTATAGGCTATAAAAAGCTTGTCATGCCAGCCCAAAATACACAAAATATAAAGAAAACAAAGATTACGACAAAAACAAATTTGTAAGTGAAGCCAATCCAGCAACATATGAGTACCATGAGATTGTTTCCAGGGCTCTAACATCCTCCTTGGTCACTTCTCCATCAGCTCCTTCTGAAACTTGTTTATCGCTTCCACTAGAAGGTGATGGTTATATTACGTGTACAAGGTTTCCAAGAGTCTTGTCAGTTCATCAAGATCCAAGAAGGTTACGTCTGAATCATCTTGGTTGGATGTAGAAGTTCCTTCTGGAACTTGTTCAAAGCCTTCACTAGAAGGAGACACTTCACCTGCAACCAAAATGGTCCAAAGAGTATTATTTGCGAAACCAACTCTTACTGCAGAATATGCAACCCTTCAGCTTAATAAATCACTGTGCAATACAGACAGTCACCTCACTAAACAGGGGCGTCAATCGCTTCTCAAAAGTGGGGGGACATACCTTGATCAGAACTGATGCGAGCACGAAGCGCAAAGCCCTTACAGCGTGGGGTTCGGGGCCCGCTAAAGGGCCCCGAAAAAATTTGGATTCTAGATGCTCTATGGTGTGATCTGAGGCAATTACTTACCACTTTCCTCCATGCTTTAACTACTATTTCTTAGCAAAAGATAATAATTTGAACATCGTTTTCGAGGTTGGAGTCATTGAATCAGCTATCGGTATTCTGAGCTATAGGCGTGTGGTTCGGAGCCCGCTTCAGGGCCCCGAAAAAAATTGATTCTAGATGCTCTGATTTCTGACCACTTTAACCAATATGTTCTTAGCAAAAGATACAAATTTAAACATATCTTTTGAGGTTTTCTCAGCTAAAGGCATAGAGGGCCCTGAAATATGTTGGATTCTTAATACTCTGTGGTGCGATCTGAGACAATTTCTGACCACTTTAACTAATATTTTCTAAGCAAAAGATACATTGTAGTGCATAATATAGGCCGTAAATGAGACATGAGTTCAAAAATCGGGGGGGGGGGGACATTTGATATTGTGTCCCCCACCCTTCAAAAAGTGAGGGGGGGGGGACATGTCCCCCTGTCCCCGCCAGGATTGACGCCCATGTCACTAAATAGCGCACTGGGTAGGGTTTTAAATAATCCAACGGGCCAAGACTTAAAAAGGTTTTGAAGTGAAGTGCTCCCTCTGTAGACGTGGTCACGTGATAATATCAATACTTGTTGTATCTGGGTGGTCCATTCAGTGGAATCCACAGGTCTCCAAAGGGGCCAGTGAAGAGAAGAATGTGAAGAAATTACACTGTATGGTGTGGGAGGCAAACCACAGAAGAATATTCTGAGGAAAACCCACGGAATCAGGTAGGGACTGAAAAGACAATCCACATATTGGCCCAGGCAGGAATTGAACCAGGGCTACAGCGGTGGAAGGCGGTGGAAGGCGAGGAAAGTACCACTACGCCAACCTGACTCCCTCTTCAGGATACAATGGCATGGTGGGAAATATTTCACTGAAATGCCTCAAATTTACCACATGACCACATGGCAGTATCAGTGAAACAGTCAGTGAGTATAAGTGTCGCAGCAAATCTTGAAGGCTTTTGAAAGGGAGAAGAGCTAAAAGAGCAAAGATTTTAGGCTTTGCATGGTGGAGTATCGTTTCGGTTTGCGGTAACAGCTGCCGATGAGTAGAGCAGGCTAGTCGAAAGGTTGAGAACAAAGACAAGTTCTTTTTAGAACTTAAAGCAGGACTGTTCTGATCAGAACTAAAAAGTACTTAGCGAAAGTTGATACTACACAGGACAAGCTCTTTATATCAGAACTAAATATCTACTGAGCGACAATATATAGTTATTACCACACGGTGTTATAGCAAACTGAAACGGTACTAAAGGAGCACCAAACCATTTGCTATTTAACAATTTAACACCATACAAATCTCAAATCTTGACCTACATTTACATGTAGGAGATACAAATCTAAGAGTGACGTACATGTACTCTGTGTGGGCATCCCGGGCTGAGGCAGTTGCTGAGGAGGTTGCAGCTGGGCCAGTGCTGCCGCTGCTGTTGGGGTACCTCCTGCTGCAGCGTTGGTAGCTCCTGTTTCAAATTGCATCCGCTGCTGTCGCTTCTCCTCCAACTCCTGGAGGATCTTGTAGAGCTTTTCAGCCAGGAGGTAATAGTACTCCTCCTGTAACATAAAAAAATACAACCAAAAATTTGCAATAACCAGAATAAGCTAGAGTAACTAAGAACTTCCTCAACATAGTAATAATAACCTCAAGACACAAAAGATGCATGACGTCAGAAATTGGTATGTTCAGGAGAATAAATTTGTTTCAAGTTGTAAACTACATGTACTCTTAAAAGTTCCCAAAAGATTTGGGCTCACTATGCAAATAGTTACAGGCTCGCAGTGGAAAAACCTGGGGTGCGGAGGGGATGCCCCTCCCCTCAGTGCCCAGAACTTTCTCAAAAAAGGAAATTTTTCACTTTAGAGAGCCCTTCCCACTCCCCCCCCCCCTCCGGCACACCCTCAGCCCCCAGTCCAGCAGTATAGGCCCTAACCTCTCTGGATCCTCCCTTGGTGCAGCCACTAACTATGGCCCGATTATATTGGATATAATAGTTGGGAATTTAACTGGGCATTTTAGTATCACAATGTTACTCTGCATTGTATGAGTGAGTATGCCCAATTGAAGTTTGTCCAGCACTTGCCCTACTACTGGCTTGCTCGTACATGTCCTTTTCCTGCTTGCGGGCATAGGCCACTAGGTTCCCCATTCGCTTGTCCTTCATGGCCTGGGGGCTCGGCGAAGGAAATATTGCTTGAACTCTGTGGGATAGATGAAAACAAAGTAAACATCTTAACACATTCTCAAGAAATCCCTTGGACAACTTTTATAATAATTAAGGTACCGGTAATGATGGATGGATGTTTGAATTTTTTTACTTCAAGAACTTCATTCTAATACCAGTTTCTGAAGAACCAACAACTGTAGGCAAATTTCTTTTTTGCAGAAATCGTTCAAATTTTAATTGGCCACAATTACTATGGGTGGATGAAGTGCCAAAATTGTTTACTCACAATTTAAAGACAAGGTGATTCCGCAAATCCCGGGTGACAAACTGCTGCCAAGGCTGCGTGGTGCCGCTGATGGGCATTGCAATGCCCATGTTGGGGCCAGCATTGCCGCTGGGATTTAAATACTGCATTATGGCCTCCATGTGCTGCTGGGCACCAGCGTTGGTCAAGGGACCAGTGAAAGCTCCCGGCACATTACCAGAGATACCTGCACATATCGGTACCATCATCAATTTCTGATGCCTTTCATACAGATTTTCATAAACCGATGCCTTTTTTAAAGTCTTCTTAATGTAGGTCATGATGAGAAAACCTTTTGTGCATAATTCACTATTCATAAATACCCAAGACAGTTAACGCATTCCTATTGGTCGAGAGCCCGTCACGTGGCCGGTCTTAAACGGATGATACCCTACTCAGTCTCGGCAGGACCATGGAAATCATGCTGAAAATACTTGCATTGTTCACATCTCATTACACAAAATAGCTAGCTAGTATAGGGGCCAAACTTGGAATCCGATTTAAGCAATTTAACACTGCATTGGATTGAATTACAATAGATCATTTAGTCATTTATCATGATGTTATTATTAATAATTTTTAATATTAGTAACCTGGTTAAATAAAGATCCAGACAGGATTTTGAGCTCTATATACTGTACAATCATATCCCTATCAATTGTTATCACCTACTCCCCAACCCCCAGTCATGCCCCGGCCACCTTTTAATTTTTTGTTTCAATGTACACTAGTATAGCTACTAATGCATTATATGCCCAAGCTAGCCTATCGGTCCCAACTTAAATTTGGTGACAGTCCCAGTTGAAGAGGATGCTTCTTAATTACTGTGCATATGCAGCATTAGAGAGACACGCATTAGAGAGAGGGACATAGATGAAATGGATGCCGTAAATTCTGCCATGAAAATTATACCGAGTCCAGGGTCCTGGATATCTATAGTTGGGTCAGCCCAACTTAGTTGGGATTGTTCAAGCTTAGATTGGGACAAATGGTGTAGTTGGGATATAAAAATTACTATTTTTCAATAAGTTCACTGTCACTAGTAAAATTAATACTGTAACAAAAGGGGAAGGATTTTTTTCGCATTCTTAAATCTTCAGAAAAATTTGTCAACCCCCTTTTCTTTTGAAATCCAACATTTGCAATATGTTTTGCGCGATTAATAGTGTCAATATACTGTGTTTTGATTTGTTTCCAACAATATTGAAAACTCCTTCTCACATATCTTTTAATAATACATACCTCTCCTATCCATTCTTTTCAGTTTTTGATGTGAAAATTCTGCCGAAGTTCCAGAACTACAGAAGCAATGTCAACTTCCTCGTCTGTCGCAATATCGATGAGGGTATTCCCCGTCATCATCAGCATGTCGTCATATGCTATATTTAGATACCGTCGCAGAGCTCCCGACTGGGGTATTGTGTGGATTTACTGAGCTATGCTTCAGCAAGGACAGTGAACAAAGGAACATCGATCGACTTAAACTGGTGATTTGTATACTGGTGAAGAAATTGTACAAATTGGAAAGACTGACCAACCTTTTCAAAAAAAATAAATGTTAGCATTTAGCCTCAGCTCGATTGAAAATAAGTTGCTCCTCTCAATAGGGCCCTCAGAAAACGAATTGCTTATAATTAACCCACTGGTTGGTTGGCATCATCTTTTGGGCGAACCGTTGATAAAAAAATCTTAAATAATTTTGAAAACTTTGTCACAAATTTTTCACGCAATTTAACTTTTAAATATGCCAAGTCTGTCAAGAATTTCAGTTGTAATGAGCTCAAGAATCCTTTGGATACTTACCTACAAGTTCTAAGCAGTTCCATTTGTCGGCCAAAATTGAAAAAAAAAAATACTAGGGGTTAACGGTACATTTTTATTCAAATTTGGCAAAAACTTGACTTTAAACAAGCCACAAATGATTTACAATGCCAGAAGAGCATCAATCGACATTTAGACACCAGAATAATAAAGATTTGTTCAAATTTAACTGTTTAGTTGAAAAACGTTCACAAATTTGAGAATCTTTACCCCAAATTGTCCGCGACATTTTAATTTTAGATGCTGAATCTGAGCGTTCAGAATTCCAATTGGAATGTGCTCTAGGGTCCTTTAGGCATCTCTCCGGCAAGTTTCAAGCAATTCGATATTTTTTGGCCAAAATTGAAAAAAAAAAAAATGCTAGGGGTTAACCTTACATTTTTATTCAAATTTGGCAAAAAGTTTACTTTTCTCCAAACAAGCCAGATATTATTTCGCATGGAATTGGAGCCTCAATCGACCTGCTACCAAATGTTATTAAAGATTTTGGCAAAACTAACCAATTTATTGAGAAATATTAATAATTTTGTGAACCTTTGCCGCAAATTGTCCATGCAGTTTCTATTTTAAGTGCCAAATCAGTCCAGAATTGCACTAGGGTCTTTTAGGCACCTGCAAATTTCAAGCATATTGTAGAGTTTGGCAAGAGTGTCCGATTTATTGAGAAATATTGATAATTTTGAGATTTGTTGTCCCACATACATGTAATAAAAACAATTTTAATTTTAAATGTGGAATCTCCCTAGAGTTGCACTTAGAATGTGCTGTACTGTCTTTTAGACATCTTTCCTGCAAATTTCAAACAATTTCATTTTTCGGCCATAAGTGAAAAAAATTCAAATTTGGCAAAAAAAATTACTTTTTTCAAACAACACAGAAATGATTGAGCACGATTAACGATTTTGGCAAAACTAACTGATTTATAGAGAAATATCAATAATTTTGAGATTTTTTTGCACAAATTGTCCACGCAGTGTGTATTTTAAATGCCGAATCTGTCCGGAATTGCACTTGGAATGTGCTCTAGGGTTCTTTAGGCATCTTCCCTGCACATTTCAAACAATTTTATTTTTCTGAAAAAATTCAGATGTAAGGGATTAAACCTTGCTTTTTTAGTGAAATTGGGCAAAATTAGATGTTTATGAAAAATTTCAAATTGTAAGGGGTTAACCTTGCATTTTTTGGGCCAAATTGGGCAAAATCAGATTTTTATGAAAAATCTAAAATTGTAAGGGGTTAACCTTGCATATTTTAGCAAAATTGGGCAAAATCAGATGTTTCTGAAACATTCCAGAAGTAAGGGGTAAACCTTGCTTTTGAGTAAAATTGGGCAAAATTAAATGTTTATGAGAAATTTCAAGTTGTAAGGGGTTAACCTTGCAATTTTAGCAAATTTGGGCAAAATCAGATTTTTATGAAAAAAATAAAATTGTAAGGGGTTGACCTTGCATATTTTAGCAAAATTGGGCAGAATCAGATTTTTACGAGAAATCTAAAATTGTAAGGGGTTGACCTTGCAAATTTTAGCAAAATTTGGCAAAATCAGATTTTTATGAACAATTCCAGATGTAAGGGGTAAACCTTGCTTTTTGAGTAAAATTGGGCAAAATTAAATGTTTATGAGAAAACTCAAATTGTAAGGGGGTTAACCTTGCATTTTTAGCAAAATTGGGCAAAATCAGATTTTTATGAAAAATCTAAAATTGTAAGGGGTTAACCTTGCTTTTTTTGGCAAAAATTTGGTGCATGTTTTTAGCAAAATTGGGCAGAATCAGATTTTTACAAGAAATCTAAAATTGTAAGGGGTTGACCTTGCAAATATTAGCAAAATTGGGCAAAATCAGATTTTTATGAACAATTCCAGATGTAAGGGGTAAACCTTGCTTTTTGAGTAAAATTGGGCAAAATTAAATGTTTATGAGAAAACTCAAATTGTAAGGGGGGTTAACCTTGCATTTTTAGCAAAATTGGGCAGAATCAGATTTTTATGAAAAATCTAAAATTGCAAGGGGTTAACCTTGCATATTTTAGCAAAGATGGGCAAAATCAGATGTTTCTGAAACATTCCAGAAGTAAGGGGTTAACCTTGCTTTTTTGAGAAAAATTGGGCAAAATTAAATGTTGATGACAATTTCAATTTGTAAGGGGTTAACCTTGCATTTTTTTTGCAAAATACGGCAACATCAGATTTTTCTGAACAATTCCAGATGTAAGGGGATAACTTTGCTTTTTAAGTAAAAATTAGCAAAATCAGTTGTTTATGGAAATTTTCAATTGTGAGGGGTTAACCTTGCATTTTTAGCAAAATTGGGCAAAATCAGATTTTTATGAAAAATCTTTAATTGTAAGGGGTTAACCTTGCTTTTTAGCAAAATTGGGTAAAATCAGATGTTTCTGAAATATTCCAGATACAAGGGGTTAACCTTGCTTTCTTAGTAAAATTAGGCAAAATTAAATGTTTATGAAAATTTCAAATTGTAAGGGGTTAACCTTGCACTTCTTTGCAAAATACGGCAAAATCAGATATTTCTGGAAAATTTCAAATTGTAAGGGGTTAACCTTGGATTTTTAGCCAAATTGGGCAAAATTAGATGTTTATGAAAAATTTCAAATTGTAAGGGGTTAACCTTGCATTTTTAGCAAAATTGGGCAAAATTAGATGTTTATGAAACATTTCAAATTGCAAGGGGTTAACCTTGCGTTTTTTAGCAAAATTGGGCAAAATTTGAAGTTTATGAAAAATTTCAAATTGTAAGGCGTTAACCTTGCATATTTTAGCAAAATTGGGCAAAATCAGATTTTAATGAAAAATTTCAAATTGTAAGGGGTTAACCTTGTATATTTTAGCCAAATTGGGCAAAATCAGATTTTTATGAAAAATGTAAAATTGTAAGGGGTTGACCTTGCTTTTTCTTTGCAAAAATTTGGTGCATTTTTTTGCAAAATCAGATGTTTCTGGAAAACTTTAGATGTAAGGGGTTAACCTTGCTTTTTTTCATGAGCAAATTGGGCAACCTTCAAACACCAAAATATTAATGATTTTGCCATAACTGGGTTATTGAAAAATATCAATAATTTTGAGATTTTTTTGCCACAATTTGTCCACACGGTGTTTGTTTTAAATGCAGAATCTGTCCGGAAATCCAATTGGAATGTGCTCTAGGGTCCTGTAGGCATCTTTCCTACAATTTTCAAACAAATTCATTTTTTTTTTCAGTCAAAAGTGAACAAAATTGCAAGGGGTTAACCTTCCATTTCTATTCATATTTGGCCAAAAATGGACTTTTCTCCAAACAATCCAAAAACAATTTAGCACGGGATAGGAGTATCAACTGACCTTCAAACAGCAAAAATATTACAGATTTTGGCAAAGTCTTCAATTTATTGAGAAATAATAATTTTAAGATTTTCCCACACGTCTTTGGACACAATTGAAGATATAAATGCCTAAATCTGTCCGGAATTGCATTTCGAATGTGCTCAAGCGTCCTTTAGGCATCTTCCCTGCAAATTTCAAGAAATTTCATTTTTTTCAGCCAAAAGTGAAAAAATTGCAAGGGTTTAACTTTACATTTTCATTCAAATTTGGCCGAAACATATGCTTTTCTCAAAACAACCAAGGAAGAAGAGTAGCAATCGAAGACGGGAGATTTCTTTAAAAAATAACTGATTAATGGACAAGTAATATCCTTTTTCTTAAAAGACACAAGTTATTCTACAGCTGCATAGAAATTTACTAATTGCAAAGCTGAAATAATCTGTAAATATCTTAATCTATCTTACTACTACTAAGCATCCAGGGCATTTTCTCCATAGTATTAAAGTGGCCTATATATACATGTAAAGTAAGCTTTGGAGATAAAGACTGAAGAAAAGCAATTGTCTGAACTGAACAATTATGAAAGACAACTAAAGTTTTGTTGACAACTAAACATTTAGCTTTGGAAGCCATGAATGTTGGATGTCCCATGAGTACTGTTAAGATACGAAGTTCAGTGTACAGTCGACTCTCGTTAGTACAAACACTGTTAATACAAATTCTGCCAATAGCGAACTCAAAGCCTTGGTCCCGACTGTGCATATATGTGCACAATGAATTGGACTGATGTACCTATTAATATAAAATTCCGATAAAACAAACATTTTGGCTAGGTCCGAACGAGTTTGTATTAACGACAGTCGACTGTACCAATATAATAGGAATGTACATTGATGGCAAATTTGGATTCTCCATGATTTTTTTTTTGCATGATCTGCACGTAATTCACATTATAAACAATAGAAACAAGCATCTACATGTAAATTCCTAATTACCCCCGGAAAATCACCAGAAAAGCAAGATATCAACACCATGTTATACACGTTTTAAAAAATATAACAAATTAAGCTTATCCAGCTGTGTTAGTTCCAGGAGATTCGTCTTCCAGGGCTGCCATCAAAAGTCTTGCAGCTGCAAGTCTTTTGATGGCATCCTCCTTGGTCACTTCTCCTCCAGCTCCTTCTAGAACTTTTTCGTCGCCTCCACTAGAAGATGATGATTCTCCTGCAACAAAATGGTCCATTCATCCAGATAAGTAGAATTTATTAAGTTGGCCAAATACTCTGTTTAAGTTACCACTGATTCATTGCACACTGTGCTTATGGCATTTCATCAGACCCCAGCACATTGCATTTCTGAGAATGATAAAATACATTGAGGTACACAATTGACTATTTCCACCGTTAACTCGCAAGTCCCTATGCTGCCCCAAACCGCCTTGCCTATTACTTGCAGAGCTGCTGCAATCCACGTACACTACCCTCAAACTTGATGATTGTACGGATTTATAAGGGAACAATTCAAATAAAATACAGTAACCAGTGCTGTAGGCGAGTCACTTTGGGTCTCTAGTCATTTAGTTCGAGTCACAAGTCAAGTGCATACATTGTACATAGCAGTGATGTGCTGTCGCAGAATACAGGAATGGGTGCAATATAGGTTTTCCCAGTTACTTTTTTAAACACATATATCGTTAATATTCCACGCAAAGATAAATTAATTTCTTTCCAGAATGTCATTGGGCTCCATTCCGACTTCCAATTTACACCAACAGATTTTGTATTTGGTGCAGTGTAACTCACGAACGTATCATTAATTCTATAATTTGTCACATGTGGAGACTTGCATTGAGCTGAAAAAGCTAATTCATTTATATTATTCGTTTTTGTGCTGAGGTTATTTTAAATTAAAAAAATGACACTTTGAAGTTGTAATGTTCATGCGTGATTTCAATGTCCCTTGTAATGAAATGAATCCACAAACGAAGAACATTTATCTTGCCCTCTTAAAAGAACTTGAGAATCCATGCAAAATGAGTCATGCATGTTACATGTATGCCTGATGTCAATGGTCATCTGTACATGCAATGTACATTTAGAAAAACAACAAAGAAATATTCATAATGTTAGATAACTTTTGTAAACTGAATAACAAACGAAATTCAGTATATTTTCTTTTTAAGAAAGTCTAAGAGATTGTCAACATTTCTGACAGTCAAATTTCAGCTTGTTTTTAAATATTATCAAAATTTAACGACCGAAGCATGTTAATGAATTGGGAAAAAACAGAACTGGCTTTTTCAATTCAATGCCAAATTTCTTTGTGAGAGAAATTTCTGAAAACTGGGATGAATTGGATATGTGAATTACATTGCACCCCCCCCCAAAAAAAAAAACCCAATCAAATTTAATTAACATTAGTGTTGAAATTAGCTGAAGGATGTTGTGGAACAAAAAAAAAAATTGAAATAGAATTTACAAGTACGTAGGAACATCATTACTGTTTTTTAAGACAAACATTTTTTGGGTATAAATATGTTACTCATCACAAGTCGTGAGTCTGTTATAGGTCTGAATCTTTTGCCGATGTAACTTGAGTCGAGTCAGAATCGCATATGCAGAAATTGCAACTTGATGGACTCAAGTTTGAGTCCTACAACACTGACAGTTACTTATGGGCTAATATTATAAGGTTTCATACCCCCTTGTTGCTGGGATGACACTCATGTGGCATGTTGAGGTCATGCAACAGCATGCTCCATGCACTGGCGCAGCAGTTGTACCTGCTGCAGCTGCCGCTGCCTGAGTTTGTGTTTGATGTTCAGGCAGAACGGCACCAGGCATATCTGCTCCTGGCAGTGCTTGGCATGGTAGCAGCAGAGGGCGATGAGCTGCTTGCAAATGGGGCACTCCCCGTTGGTCTTGCGCTTGCAGACCTTGGTGTGCTGCACCAATCGCTTCATCTTCTGGCAGCTGGGCAGTTGGCAGTTGGCGTCGCGGCACTGGCAAGCATGGACCAGACTCTGGATGCAGCGTTGAATTGACAGGCGACGGGCCTCCTGTGGGTTGCACGATGCATCGCTACTCGAGTCAGAGTCCACATCTGGCTCCAGATCCAATTTCTCCATCTTGTGATTGTGGCTAATCTTCTGGTAACAGTTACTGCACAAATCATAGTCCTGATGGGGAAAGGCAGAATAGACAAAATTTCTCAAAACAATCAAAATAAACAATAAGAATAACAATAAAGCATTTGTAAGGCGCACAGTATCTGAAAATAATAGTCATTTAAAGACGCCGTTCAGTTAACAAGTCCACAAGAAATGTAAATGCATACTACATGTATCATTGTTACCCAGGACATCTTAAACGTGTCGATAGGTGCCAGTGTGTAGAATTAACATCAACCAATTTGGAAGTGTAGGAATAGATGCAAAATGGCAATGGGAGTGTAGTGTAGTTACCAGCAGCACTGAGAGGAGACCTTTGCGCATTTGCATTGCAGCAGCCACAATGCAGTCCCACGACGAGGCTGGTTTCAGATGATTGGGTATATTTTGCCGTTATATATTTTATGCTGAACCTTAAAGCCTGGTATTGTTGTTAGCAGTACTTCTTCGTTGTGAACTCATAATTGATCCTATTGGAACCAATTTTGCCAAGCAATTTTTTTTGGGGGGGGGATACATTTGTCAGAAATAGACATTTTTCCATTCATATGTACACTGCACAGCATGTGAATTTACGGCTGCTAGATGCACATTAAATACTAGTGAGTTATAGCCTGCGAGTATTGAACCCATTCAACCTTATTGATTTTAGTAGTAACTTAAAAGTAACATGTAGTTATTTAACGGTTGGTCATGGTCAGTCAAAGATGAAGATCATTCTGGAAAGTACAAGGATATTGAATTACCGAGTCTGAATTCGTGTCTCTACCAGTCCTTATTACACGTATTTCCTTTCACTGGACAATCAAATTAAAACGGAAAACACTCAAGTTTTGCCACCTAACACAAAACTGGCAGACCTGTGCCCAATGTCTATTTTTTTCTCCTTGCAGATAGACCTGGATAGTATGTAGTAATATCGTCCGACAGGATTTCCAAATCAAATTGCTAAAACTATGTGTTGGATATTGTACTGAGACAGGACCGTTGACAAAATTGTGGCATATAGTTGCAGTGCACACAGCAAGTCACCGTGGCCAAGGCTTAGGTTGATTATACATGTACATGTATTACTTTGTTATACTTTTTGGTGCTCAGCACCCACACTATAGTATAGTCAGTTCAGTTTTTGCAGCACAGCAGCCTGTTTGATAGACTTGAACACAAGCTAGCCTGTTAATAATTGATTTTGTTTTATCCTTTACGGATAACGAAGCACATCACTGCAACTGTATCTGAAGTTTCCAGTGTCCTCTTCTTCTCTACTAAAATGCCTGGTATCTTTGTTAGCACCTTTTCTGAGCTCAAATAACTCCCAAAAATAAGGCCATAAAGACTGCTATTGTGTTACACTCTTTTGCATAAATTGGTTCAAGAACCTATAACTTAAAGATTTGCTTTTCCAAAATAGGAAAAACTGATGACACTTACCTCACAGACAGTGCAGTGATACCTTTTCTCAACGCGTTGCTTGCACTCATTGCAGGTGTAGACAGAGCGTTCCTATCCAACACAAAAATACCACAAAATATATGAATATATTTGGCTGGTTTAAGGGTTCTTGTAAGTGAACATGGAAGTGTGGCAGTGTTTCACCTCTGACAACACTATAACAAGTTACGTTTTGAATAATATACTCAGTTTGTATGTACAGTCTGGCAATCAGACATAGAAAAAATTTGTAGAATTGATTGATTATTAACTAAAACAATCTGCATAAATTCACAGAAATCACACTGGACTGAAAAAAATGAAATGGGGGAAAGTATATTAATTGCCAAATTAAAACTTTTCTTCAATTTTTATATCATAAAGAGGCATCTACTCAAAGAATGAGTTGACCCGCTTTTTCTCAAAACAAATGAGGACAAAAAAAAGGAACAAAACAGGGATCAGCACAAACCGGTATTTGCAAGGTCTTGGGGTCCTCCGGCTGCTGGACGGGAATTGACTCCGCATTCTGCTCTGGGGTTGGCATCAAGGCTTGCGGAAGCTCATCTGGCTTGAAAGCTATTCAGAAACATGGGGGAAGGATTAAATGTGAAGTATTTTTCATTAACGCATGTTTCCTAATTGAAATTGTAAAGCCTGTATACAGGTCCTATAGGCAGAGTTTAGAATAAGTATAGCCAGACAGGGTTTGTATAAAAGGGCCTATGTATTAAACTTTTACAAATAAAATCCATGAAAAGGCACCTTATTTTGTGTCCTGTTTAACCCTGTTGTATTCAAGAGCAATATGTATGATATGTTGCAGCTGTTTGCCAGAATTTTGGCTACTTTGCTGTCGTAAAATTCATTTTCTTTGGTGATTTGTTGGGGTAGGATAAGGTAAAATTGGGGTTGAGCTACGCAAAGCTTTCATCTTCCTTCTAAATCAGAATTGTTTCATTTTGACACCGCTGAAGTTTTTTTCTACTTTAGTTTTCCGAATTCCAACAGGAATTGAAAGGCCAAATAAAAAAAAAAAGTCTCCGGTTTCTGGTCTGCGCGCGCATCTCCGTAGCCATGCGCAAAAAAGTTTTTTTATTCAATGTAAGATGATGTCTCAAAACTGCCAAACTCCAGGTTTAAATGGAATCCTGCTGCTGCACAATTTTAACGTGTTTTTCGATGGGGTTACGATCGAGTATAAGCTTTATGTGGCCTCTCTGGGCTCCCATATATTTTGCACTAAATTTATTCAGGCACTATTTGCAGACGGTGTTGTAATTTTGTAATTGTACGTCTGGAAGCCAGACTGAGGGGCGATGGTCGTGTATCTGGAACCTCTAGGCACTACATGTTTTTTAATTAGCGCAATATGTAAGGGAGCAGACTAATGACCAGCCTGGCAGCACATGCACGATGTTGATGTCGCTGTATCGTTTTCTCTGATTTTTGTCTTGACTAGTCCAAATTTCCCGAAGAATGTTTGTGTCGGTCGAGATCCTAAGTGGGTGCAGAATTCTCAAGCATTATGGGTTTCTTGAGGTCACCTCAAACTCCATCCTGAATGATATTTTTGAGAGTTTAAAGGGGATCAAAGTGTCATGTGCAACATCAGCCGACATTTGAAGAAAAAAAAAAGTAGGGGAAAAAAAACGCGTCGCCGCACCACTTTGAGGGCAAGCTCCATACCAGAAACTGGAGGCTTTTTTTTGGGGGGGGGGGAATGATAGAAAGCAGGTGAGTTCAAATTTCCAAGATATTTATGGCTGTTATCATGCATGCCATCTAAATCCAGTCTGCATTTTGACATTATCACTGAAGTATTTACAGAGGATGCAATTTACAAGTCGTTGGCTTCTTAACTGACTTTCTTGTTGTAACGTCTAGGACATATTGTATTTGAAGGCAGACTATGGAAATCATGACAAATACATGCATTTCAACAGAATACAGCTAGTGGCCAAATTGAAATAGTCATGAACTTTGAAATTTACAATAAAGTTAATATCAGTAATATTAATATTAGAAACCTTTAGGCTTCTTCTCTGATGGTGGATGAATGCAATTATCTTCAGCAGGGTCAAGCTTTCTCTTTCCTAATCAAGTAAAGAAAAGATAATTGTACAATTAAATATTCAGTAGCTTAACAACTTGAAAATTTTAACTTCAAAATCATGGCACTGTTTTTCTACATGTATTCACATCTAACATTCACTAATTCATAGATCTTTGGACGTTCAATCCATAGAACAATGCACTGAATTAACTTTGACTTACAAGGAGAGCATTCATACATGTACATCATGTAACATGCTCTTATAATTCTTTAGATGTCTTCAGGTTTCCAGGAGTCTTGTGAGCTACTAAAAAGACCTTTTGCAAATTATGTACTAATTTTATTGGCTCAGGAGTGAGTTAAAGGGAATATACAGCATTTGGGCACCAAAATCAATCCGATTTCCTTTACCTGGCAAACACTTAGACCACCACCCACAGATGTGTGCCGAACATTGACGTCATAATGATGTCATCACGAGTCACGTGACGTCACATTAAATATGCATATTTTGAAGGTAACGTGACATGTGACGTTATAAATTAAAGCCCTATGAGAATGTAATCACAAATATGCCACCATTTATATAAACAGAACTACACATCCTTCCTGGATGGAACTTATCATTGAAAATTCACATGTCACAAAAAAGTTGCTTAAGCAGCCCTGTGTTTGTCCACAAACATAAGTGTAGTTGCTCCATGCCATTAGTATCAATATACATGTAAGCAAAATGAAAATTGAAAGAACAGAATTTTTGTCTGTACACGCCTTGGATGTCTGTGACAGAGTGGCCCTATGATTACAGCCTGCCGAGCGCCCAGCGTCCAACCCATAGAATCTGATAGGTTAAAAGTTTTCCAGCACAATTTGCATGCCCGTGAACTTTCGCCCTTTGCATGATTATCCCTTATAAGGCGCCGACCCGTCCAAGCCTGTAATAAGCTAAGCGCAGTTTGGTGACCGAGATATACTTGTTTGTGGGTCACAGGTTGTGCGTAAGATAGATAATTTATATAGACAGCACACACATAGGCCATAGCATCGGGATAACAGCG
This sequence comes from Patiria pectinifera, assembly GCA_029964075.1. Lineage (NCBI taxonomy): Eukaryota > Metazoa > Echinodermata > Asteroidea > Valvatida > Asterinidae > Patiria > Patiria pectinifera. The sequence goes on from CM057135.1 coordinate 29,561,136, forward strand.
TTCGCTGAATATAAGACACTTTACCCTTGAAAGGGTAAAAGGCATAATATATGTACCACTTTGGCACCAGTAACGGGGACATTATAACTCCATTTTGAAATGTTGGTTTGGTATAGTAAATTCCCTACTAAAACTACCCCGAGTACCTATAGCCCCACATAGTGTGGTTGGGATTGCTGCGCTTCATCCCTTGTCACACGTCCCACCTGGAGAAGTCGGCTGACTCCACATCTTTTTCAATTTTAGGCCCACTGAAAATTATGTATAAAGAATACTAAATTTCTCGAAACATTGGAGGTAAGACTAGCTAATCAACTCTGGCATGCCTGGGCGCAAATGCTGACAGATCATAGAAAATAGCCAATTCCTCAAGTCTTCATTTCAGTCATATTCAGTGCGCCTGAAAGTAGCGAAGAGTTACCTACTTTTTCTAGGTGGGACGCTAGGGATACAGGCAGCGATCTCCCAGCCCCACTAGTGGGGCCAGTACTAGCTTGAGAAACTCTAGCTCCAATGTTTGCTCATCGGGAATTCGACATGTAGAGCTGGAGGTCAATCTACTTTGTAACCAGCAGTCGAAAAATGGCGGAGGCTGTGAAATTTGGCCTCCACTAAAATAGTCCTTTTCCCGTACTACCCAAACCTAGCTAGCTTGAGTAACTCCAGCTCAAATGCTATTTGCATTAATGGAGCTGAATTGTTCAAGCTAACCCAAACCATGATCAAATGTTTTTGGTCACTCAATTTTGTTACAATTGGCTAACTGTTTTACTCTACGGAAAGGCAATTGCTGGTGCGCCCCACGTATGTATTTTGGAGATTGTAACTTAAATTTTAACAGATGGGTGGGCATTTTTCGGCCGCTACCTACAAAGTAGATTGACTTCCAACTCTAAATGTCGAATTCTTGATGAGCATTGGATCTGGAGGTCAGTACTGCTGATGTACCCTAACGTGGCGCGGCCCTAACATGGCACACTTTGATTTTTGGCCTGTAGTGCCTAGCTAGAGCAAAAGTTTTAACTGAAATTTTACAGAAAGTTAAAGTTCATCAAGTTTTAAACACTCCCATTCATAAATCATGAGTTTATCCACCCATTACAAAATTAATATTTAAAATGTTAATTTGGAATTCTCCGAGATTTCTTCAAGTGCGTCAGTTATGCGCCTATCATATGCCTCCCCCCCCCCCCAGCCCCAGGTCCGCTGTCGGGATTTGGTCACGTTTTTCATGCCCCAAGGTGGGGATTTTGGTCACTCAAATTACATTGTTACCATTGGCGTACTAAATGTAATTGCATTTACTAATACTAGTGTGCCCCACGTATGTATGTCAGGGCATGGTTGGGAAATTGTCACTTAAATTTTGCCCGAGGGGGGGGGGGGGGAACAATTGATAGGTGCATTAGGGAACACTCAGCCGATTCTGGGTAATCCTTTAGGACACCTCTAGTATTTTAAGAGTTCTGTTCTAAACTGACTTTTGCAGATGACTGTCCAGTACCAAAATGACTGTTGCAGACTAGAGCAGTCTTTTTTCTTCAGATAAACTCATGTTACTTGTTAGTTGTCATTTTGAAAGCACTTTCAAATAAAATGTGACTTTCCTACCTTTTTTTGCAGTTCACCATCTTACTTTTTAAATGTTTTCTGTTTGCACCAAAACAGCTGACTAAATGACAATCAAAAGTGACATTCTGATATTTCTTGGCACATTTGAACATTTGGCAATAACACCTCTTGAATATCAGCAGGTTTAATTTTGTAGAGAGAGGGCAGGGCTTTGATTTATGAGGGGTAAAAGACGACAATGACAAACAGAAAATATATTAAAAAAGCAAGATGGTGAATAGCTTGAGTAACTCCAGCTGACATGCTCATATTCACATGTGAATGAATATGAGCATGTCAGCTGGAGTTACTCAAGCTAGATGGCGAACTGCAAAAAAAAAGGTAGGAAAGTCACATTTTCTTTAAAAGTGCTTTCAAAATTACAACTAACATGAGTTTATCTGAAGTAAAAAGACTGCTCTAGCCTGCAAAAGTCACTTTGGTACTGGACAGTCATCTGCAAAAGTCAGTTTAGAACAGAACTGGTACAAAATAGAGGTGTCCGCCTAAAGGTAAGGCTTACCCTCAGGACTATTACTATTATTAGTACTAGGAACACCACACTACAGTCGTTTTCCTAGTTCCGGATATCTCCTATCCGGATCGCTTCAAATTTTATTTCTCCACATTGTACATCAAGTATGTATACCTTTCAAACATACATACCTTTCCTAACCATTCTTATCACGGAATTTGATGTGAAAATTCTCCGGTAGTTCCAGAATTTAGCAATTCAACTTCCGCGACTGCTACTGTGCTAGTGCTAGTGCTACATGTAGCTTCTCATCTCTGGCGCACGCGCAGTCGCGACGAGGCTGTGAGGGTATTCCCCTTACGTCATCTATAACCGTATCGTCATAATGCTATTTTTAGATAACACCCGAGTATTAATCCGCTTAGTGATCCCCGACTGCGCACAGTGCATGTCGCTTCGCTGCACTAATTCATGGACACTGAACAAAAGATTTAGTAATACAAAGAAAACTGATATTGTCTGTTGTTATTATTGTACTGATAAAAGAAACTTTAAAAAAGTTTAATTAAATTTCAGTATTTAAAAAAAGTTTGATTCAAAATGAGGTTGGTCCCATAAAGAGGCCCTCCATTACAATAACAATAAATTTTTCTTTATTTTTTATTTATTAGATAATATCTCAGGCAAAATACAAGACAATTATAATTAATAAATACCAAAGGCGGATCCAGAACACAATTTTTTGGAAGGCCAAAAAATTGGGGGGGGGGAGGGGATTCTAGATGCTGTGTGGTGCGATCTGAGGCAATTTCTGACCACTTTAACCAATGATGTTTTTTGAGGAAAAGATAGTGGTGTACTCATTGCCTGCCTTTATTGCAAAGTCATAAAAAAACATTGCTTCAGGGTTTTTTTTTTTGGGGGGGGGGCATGGGCCCCCCCCCCCCTTCCGGATCAGCCCTTGATGAATACATGACAAATTAAAATTCAATTTAATTCACTACACCGTTGCATATTAACCCAACAGTTGGTAGTCATCATCTTTTTGGGCAAACCATTGAACAAATCTCAGAATTTTGGCAAATTTTGCCACAATTTTTTGTCGCAATTCATATTTAAATGCCGAAACTGTCCAGAATTCCAGTTGAAATGTGTTGTAGGGTTCTATATGGGCATCTTCCATGAAACAGGAAAATTAATCAACCTTTGCACACCATAAGTATTGCAGATTTGGTCAAAACATGATTTATTGGAAAAAATCAATACATTTGACAATTTGTGCCCCAGATGTTTAAAGCAATTTCTATTTAAATGCCAAATCTGTCCAGAATTCCAATTTGCTATAGGGTCCTTTAGGCATTTTCCCTGCAAGTTTCAAGTTATTTCCTTTTTCAGCCAAAAGTGAAACAAATTGCAAGGGTTAACCTTACATTTTATTCCAATATGGCCAAAAATTGACTTTTCTCCAAACAACCCAGAAATGATTTAGCACAGTATAGGAGCTTCAATTATCGCTGACCTTCAAACACCACAAATATCAAAGATTTTGGCAAAAGTTTCTGATTTATTGAGAAATATTAACAATTTTGAGGAATTTTGTCGCAAATTGTCCAGTTATCCAATGAAATGTGCTCTAGGGTCCTTAAGGCATCTTCCCTGCAAGTTTTCAAGCAATTTCATATTTTTGCCAAAATTGTATCAAATTTGCAAGGGTAAACAAAAATTGACTTTTTTTGTCCAAACAACCCAGAAACGTTTTGGAACGGAAAAGGAAAATCAATCAACCTATAACACCATAAATATTAAAAATTGGTAAAAAATTACTGATTTATTGAAAAGTTTATAATTTCAACAAATTTTGCCCCAGATTTTTAAAGCAATAAAAGCTGTATATCTGTCTAGAATAACCTTTTGAATATGCAATAGGATCCTTTAGGCATCTTCCCTGCAAGTGTCATGCAATTCCATTTTTTGGCCAAATATGAAGAAAAAATGCCAGGTGTTAACATTACCGTGTTATTCAAATTTGACCAAAAATTTAATTTTCTCCAAACAACCCAGAAATGTTTTGGGATAGATTTGGGCAAAAAAATAGTGGTTTATTGGGAAAATATTTATATAATCGTCAGATTATACACAGATTATACACATGTTAATGATCATGTGGTTTCAACCACCACTATATACTGCCCAATAAAGCACAAGAACAGCATAAGCACTGCTGGACATTTAGCACTGAGGAATATTTCCGAAATAAAGAATTAATAAATTTAAACAAATACACTTCAAGATCTTAGCCAGGGAAGAAATATGTTATTCTAAACAGCTACTAAGCATCCTTGCAATTTTCACACTACTAAGCATCCTGGCGATTTTCACCACAGTATCAAAGTGGCTGCCCATACTGAACTTTTGAGGTAAACATTTATTGAATACAACGACTGGCTTTCAAAGCCCAATCGTTGGACGTCCCATATAGTACTGTTAAATAAGAATGTACGTGGATTGCACTTTATATAAATACCATCAAAAATAATTTACATGTGTAAGTTTACATTTCACTTCAAAGTAATATTTTTGTACTTTCTTATTTTGTTATATTACAAGTTGTACAATTTTTCATATCATTTCTGTATGTAAAAATGTACACCTGTGTCCAGGCACAAAAGCTTGTAGCGACCCACAACAGCCCCATGGCACCCTCCCCCCCCCCCTTAATACGCCACTGCACGACAGATATTGCCCATATCGCTACGTTAAGTTATACATGTACTGTCAAATAACAGCACCCCCCCCAAAAAAAAATACATATTTTGATTCTTCATGATTTTGTTGTGAATGGATTTTATATTATTTTAATAATGACAATAAAAAAAACATACACTGTATATTAACATACCAAATACCCCCCCCCCCAAAAAAAACCCAGCTGAAAAGCAATGTACATGTACCTTTACCTTTTGAAACAATATTAAAATAGCTTCAAAGAAAGTGCGCAAGTTACCTTCATTTAACCGACTGGTAACAAATTCTCAAAATAGCCAGATGCCACAAAACTGATGTAATCAAATATTTGTCTTTAACCACTTGATGTCGGGATTATTTTTGGCCAAAAAAACTTTTGAATAAAGACAAGGGATATCGGCAACATTTTAAATTAAGTCACACACCACATATACACAAGTACTTACACTTCAGAATCATTTGTACAATATTTGTACGGCACTTCTCACCGTAAATTGCAACAATTCGAGGCCCAGTTCATATGCTAATATAATTGTCAGAATATACAAAAATAAATGACCTTATGGTTTCACCAACCATTACAACCCCACAAAATAAGTACTGTAAGCACCAAGGGCGGATCCAGAACACAATTTTTTTGGGGGGGGCCAAAAAAAATTTTGGTCCCCCCAAAAAAGTATGTCAAAAAATTACGGCGTGGGGTTCAGGGGCCCCCTTCCCTGCCCCATAAGTACTGTTAAGATACAAAGTTCATTGAACCAAGATATTATTAGGAATGTACATGAATAGCAATTTAATATTCCATCAAAAATAGGTGTGTTTTTTTTTTCAAAGTAATAATTTTGAACTTTTGTATTTTGTCATTGCAACTTTTGCAATTCTTAGCAATTACGTATGTAAAAATGTAAATCCGTGTCCAGGCACAAAAGCTTATAGTGACCCACAACAGCTGTGGCTGGGGGAGGGGGGAGGGAGGGGGCACCACGTCCCCACCCCCAATATGCCACTTCATGATACATATTGTCAATGCCCCTACATTAGCTATACTGTCAAATATCCACCTTAAGCGGGTACAAATAAACCCGAATGCCACCAGGGCTCAGCTGCTGTTGTTGCACAACTGATATGAGCGTCTGCAGCAGTTGCTGGAGCGCCTGAGGTGGGAAGCTGTTGGCACGGACTGGACCCTGCTGGCCAATGCCACCAGGGCTCAGCTGCTGTTGTTGCACAACTCCTACGTTGCCTGACATGTTCATGCCCACGCCTCCTGCAATGTTCTGAATATTTGGCACATTGGGAATGTTCTGCATGCCATGCATACTTGTCACATTGACAGGCACAGTCTGTGGTTGGGTCTGGTTCCACGGGTCCATGGGAGACATCATCTGGCCGGCAGAGGCCCCCGGATTGGGCATGGAGAGCGACTTGGGCAAGTGGCTGATCTGCTGTGGTGGCGGCATTGGATTCACCTGGCCCAGTTGGTTAGGTAATGATATGGGCTTCATGCCCTTCCCTTGGCCCTGTGAGGGAGAGACAATCCTGTGTGGCAGCTGCTGTTGAGGCACCATTGGGGGATTAGTTAGGGCTTCCTGTAGACTGGAGCTGCTGGAGCTGGACGTGGACTGCAACAGAGGTGCATCCCACAATTGTGGGATGCACCTCTGTTGCAGTCCACGTCCAGCTCCAGCAGCTTCAGTCCCAATTTCTCCATCTTGTGATTGTGGCTAATCTTCTGGTAACAGGTACTGCACAAGCCATAGTCCTGATGGGGAAAGACAGAATATTGGCAAAAGTCCACAATTTAAATGCATGATATCATTGTTACTTATGGCATTCTGACCGAGTCGAAAGGTGCCATTGCGCATTAGAATTAATGTAACACAATTTGGAAGTGTGATCAAAATGGCACTCAGAGTGTTGGGAATTACCAACGGCACAGGGCGCCCACAATCATTTGCGTTGTAGCAGCCACACTGTCTGACAAAACAAAAACAGATTCTTTTTTAGAATTGTTGTTTCAATACTGGACTAATGTACATGTTTGGTATGGAACACATCAGCATGCTCGATAGATTTGAACACAAGCTAGCCTGTAAGTAATTGATTATGTTGTAGTTTATGGATAAAGAAGCAAATCACTGCAACTGTATCTGAAGTTTCTCGTGTCCACTTTTCCTTTTCTGAGCACCTTCTCCGAGCCTAAATAACTCCCAAAAATACGCCAATTAATAGACAGCTATTGGTGTTACACTATTTTGCATTAATAATAATAATAATAATAATATTGGAGTCTTATATAGCGCCCCCAAAAAATAAGGCTCCAGTTTCTGGTATGCACGCGCGTCGCCATGGCCATATGCGTCGACAAAATAAAAAAAATAAAAAAAACTTTCAATGTAAGATGATGTCTCAAAACCGCAAAACTCACTGCTTTGATTAGAATCCTGCTGCAATTTTTAACATGTTTTAAATGGGGTTACAATCGAGTATAAGCTTTATGTGGCCTCTCTGGGCTCCCATATATATTGCACTAAAGTTAATGGGGCACCATTTGCAGACAGTGTTGCAATTTTGTAATTGTGCGTCTGGAAGCCAGACAGAGGGAGCGATGGTCATGTATATGGAACCTTTAAACGCTGTTTAATTAGGCCTAAAAAAAAAAAAGAAGTTATGTTGGCGTAACGGGCCAGAAAAAATAGGGTAGGTTGGTCGGTTTTTTTTTAAATTTTTTTTTTTTAATCCCAGCAACGAAAATGACATTAAGCCGGTAGTAGTACACGATAACAAAAGAAAACAAGGCTACACACAATATTTGTATACTTTTAAACTCATCATCAACCTTTCCAAAGGTACATATCAAAAAGCGGAATCCAAAATCAGACAAAATGTTAGCCGTTTCATCTGCGTCGACATCTTTATATGGACCCAATTCTTCCTTTGAAGTTTGTATTTTTAGCACGGTGTAACCCGCTTTTACACCATCGGCACAGCTCTGAGCGATTACCCCCAGCTCTAGACTCAAATTTATCCGCATTAAACGGTCGAAAATGACCAAAGATCCCCATTTGCCCTTGATGGAAACACTGTACACTGAAACACCGGTACCCGGGCGCCATGAGGCGACGGCGTACGCGCGTAACCACGGGCCGGCCGCGCTGCGCTGGGGGCCGGCCGGGTCGGTCGCGTCGGCCGCCGGGGTTACAGAATAGTTTACCATTTTTAGAATAAATATATATCAATTGTTATCGTGTAAAATAGTGGAAAATTAATTAAAATAATTTATATTATAATGAACTATTTTTTTTAACATGGAATAAATAGCGAAGTATTTTCAATACTGTATGTAGCAGTTCGCGCCGTGCAACAGTCTAGGACGAGGCTATACATGTACTGTGTGCATCTATCATGCATTCATCGTGCATCGATATCCGCACGCGCACTGCCTGTAGGCCTGCGCGATCTTGTGCATGTTTGTTGTGTCATGGAGAGGATGCAAAACATTGTGCACTCCAAAGTTCCACGCGCGCTATCGTCATACAATTGTAACGGACAGTCTATGCACACTTATGTTGTCACTGCTTTCTAGCACTAGTGCTCCGGCGGAGGGGCTCCGGCGGCGCGCACCTGACCTGGATTTGGGTCTGGCTAGCGCGCGCTCCGGAAATAGGCTCTACAAATAGGTTGGCTAAGTGGGGTTCTTTTGTTCAATTGCGCGGGAAGAACTTGGCTGGATTCCAGGGTTGGGTAAAGTTGTAACATTGTAATACATTTTGTGAAACTGTGCATGTATATATGCTGGGAATTGATCAGTTGCAGTTCTGGTAGCGGTGCGGCAAGTTGCCCGCAGAGTCCGCTTGGCGAAATAAATGAGATCTTCCTAAATCCCGTCTGTCTGTCCCCTTTTCTTGAGTTTGGCCGGATTTGGCGGACAAGAGCCCAGTAGGATCCCGCTACAAATGGTGGCAGCGGTGGGATATTGACGGGATTTTGGACTAATGACTGGAAATGACGGAAAGCCGAGCCGCAGTTGAGATCGTGGACGCCATCAACGATGTCATCATTGACGTTCGGAAGGTGGGAGACTCCTTGGAGCGGCAGATTTGTGGATCAGCCCAGGCCTCGGACAGACGAAATCCACAGGCAACTGGTTCAGCGGTAGGTATGTTGCAGAGGATCAATAAAATGATCGCCGAATTGGAAGCGATGTACAGCTCCGATGATTCTACCAGTGCGGATCAGGATGAAGACGGACGAGCAAGCCTGTTCAGCGGTCCGGGGGCAGAAGTTGATGTTAGGCTGGGTTGTCGCGTGAATCGGGAGACCACGAGTAGGGAGGCCACTGCGAGCGATGATAGCCCTGCTGTTGACGTGGAGCCCCGTCCCGTGATACTGGCGAGCATGGCGGCTGTCCATCGGATCGAGGTTCGTGGATGCACCGACTTTTCCAGTCCTGATCCAACTGCTGCGGAGAACTTTAGCTGCACATCGATAGCTCCATCGTTGCGGACATCTCCATCGATGCACACTGATCCACCGTTGTGGACGGCTCCACTGGTGCATGCCGATCAGCCGGAGCACGCTGAACTCATCGACCGCCGTACTGCCGGGACAGCAACTCAGACCACGGACAATCGACCACAAGACACTGACCTTCATGTTCAGGTGACGGCAACCGAGTCGGAGCGGCACTATCCCCCGGCGAAAGCAGCCCCGCTGGAGCAAGCAACGACAATGACTTTCAGACCGCAGGTGCACGTGACAGGGACAACAACGGTAAGCCAACAGACTGCGGATCCGGCGATGCAAGACGCATCAAAGAAGACGAGGCCGAAGGTACAGGGAGTACCACAGAAGACAGGATACCCGTTGATGCAGAGAGCATCAAAGGCTGGGAATCCGCCGGTGCAGGGTGCACCACAGAAGATGAGGCCGCCGAAGAAGACAGGGAATCCGCCGGTGCGGGATGCACCACAGAAGACAAGGCTGCCGGAGAAGACAACAGTGCGTGGACAGACACCACGGAAGACAACGGGGCCAAAGCAAGGTTGGGGAGTCAACGACCAGGTGGCAAGAGTACAGCGATGTGACCTGTGTACTTGGCTGAAGACACTAAAGCTTGCGAAGTGCAACACGGACAGAGACTGGAGAGAAGTTCTCTCTTGGATGGACATTGTTTGGTGAAATAGTGAGGCCATAAAGGACACTTTCAAAGTGAACTGAACAAGAAAAAAAGACTGTAAAAGAATGTGTTGAAATTGTTGTAATAGGGTAGTCATCACGGTTTGTTGTATCATTGTTTGGTTCTGTGCACCAGTCTGGGGACTAGAATCAACGCCGATCAACTTCCATTGAGGACACCCATTGATAAAGAAAGTAAAGTGTTTGATTTCTCATGTTGTTTCAAATATGTTTTCCCTGTTGAAGAGGTTGTCATCATGGATTGCTGGATTAACGTTTGATCTGAGTAACCATTTTGGGGACCAGATCAACGTTGCTCCATGATCCTTTGAGGACACCCAATGTTGGGTTAAAGAAAATAAAAAAATCATGTAAAATGTGTTGTATATGTACCCCTATTAAGGAGAATAGGCCCAATTTAAGGAGGGGGTAGTGTAACGGACAGTCTATGCACACTTATGTTGTCATTGCTTTCTAGCACTAGTGCTCCGGCGGAGGGGCTCCGGCGGCGCGCACCTGACCTGGATTTGGGTCTGGCTAGCGCGCGCTCCGGAAATAGGCTCTACAAATAGGTTGGCTAAGTGGGGTTCTTTTGTTCAATTGCGCGGGAAGAACTTGGCTGGATTCCAGGGTTGGGTAAAGTTGTAACATTGTAATACATTTTGTGAAACTGTGCATGTATATATGCTGGGAATTGATCAGTTGCAGTTCTGGTAGCGGTGCGGCAAGTTGCCCGCAGACTCCGCATGGCGAAATAAATGAGATCTTCCTTCAGAGTTAGAAATCCCGTCTGTCTGTCCCCTTTTCTTGCGTTTGGCCGGATTTGGCGGACAAGAGCCCAGTAGGATCCCGCTACACAATTGAGGAGAAACGGTCAGAAATGGTTTCAAAACGTATTTAAAATTCATTTCTATAGATTTTAATTATATTTCTTCCCTTCAAAAAAAAAAAATATCCAGGGTCGGCCGCATTTTTAGGGTCAGTCGGGTTACGCCAACATAACACTTTTTTTTTTAGGCCTTAGCGCAATATGTAAGGGAGCAGACTAAAGACCAGCCTGGCAGCTCATGCACGATTTCGATGTCGCTGTATGGTCTGACATTACCATTTTCTCTGATTTTTGTCTTGACTCTCCAAATTTCCCAAAGAATGTTCGTGGGTGCATAATTCTCAAGCCTTATGGCCTTACTGAGGTCTAGCTCAACTCTGAAGGATATCTTTTGAGAGTTTTAAGGGGATCAAAGCATCATCTGCAACATCAGCCGACATGTGAAGAAAACAAAGTTGGGGAAAAAACAACAAAAATAACAGCGTTGCTGTTGAAACCCCTCAGCCAGAGTCAAGTTATCATCCGGAAACCATTAACCTTTAACTCAACATGGTGACCTTGACCTTTGACCCCAGAACCAGTTCAAAAATGCCTGTACCGATGAAAAACGCCCTACCGAATTAGACACCAAAATTTCATTTCTAACTCAAGTTATCATTCGGAACCATTTACATTTAACTCACCATGGTGACCTTGACCTTTGACCTTTTGACCCCAAAACCAATCCCAACTTGCCTACTCCCAAGGGCAACCCTCTACCAAAGTTAGACACCAAAATATCATTTCTAACTCAAGTTATCATTTACCTTTAACTCACCATGGTGACCTTTGACCTTTTGACCTCAAAACCAATCCCAACTTGCCTACTCCCAAGGGCAACCCTCTACCAAAGTTAGACACCAAAGTATAATTTGTAACTCAAGTTATCATCCGGAAACCATTTACCTTTAACTCACCACGGTGACCTTGACCTTTGACCTTTTGACCTCAAAACCAATCCCAACTTGCCTACTCCCAAGGGCAACCCCCTACCGAAGTTACAACCCCAAAGAACATTTCTAACTCAAGTTATCCTCCGGAAACCAAGCTACCCAGACGGACGGACGTCCGTACCTCCCAGATGGACTTCCGGGGTACCTGCATTGTTGTCCCATTGTCCCTATTTCTAAAGATTTCACTTGCGGGGTACCCTATTTTCTAAAGATTTCACTTGCGGGGTACCTCGAACAAAGGACGGGTACCCCACAAGTGGTCCCTGGTCAGAACGCCCTGACATACGGACGGACAGACGGACGCCCTAGGCGATGACAATACCCCTCGAGCCTCTCGGCTGAGGGGTAAAAAAGGCGCCAACGCACCACTTTTGGGTCAAGCTCCATACCAGAAACCAGAGACTTTTTTAATTTGGGCCTATAACTCCTATAACTTAAGGGGAAAATACAACATTTGCAAACATCAAAAAATAAAACTACCAAATCATTTTGAAATACCTTGCTGGACTGTTATAGTGTTAGTGAATGACAGTGTAAAGCATCCTGTAAAATCATGGCACCTGGTATACTGTCTTTTCAAGAAAAGTACCTTACCAATAATTCCAATTCAATTTTCCAATTGGAACCAAGTGGATTTTATCTCCAATTATCTGGCAATTTGCACAAACCAATTGGATCCAATTGGGCCCAATTGGTTGGATCCAATTGGGGGCCCCCAAAAAGTGGGTCAAAAAATTACGGCGTGGGGTTCAGGGCCCGCTTAAGGGCCCCAAAATTTTTTTGGATTCTAGATGCTCTGTGGTGCGATCTGAGGCAATTTCTAACCACTTTTACCAATGTTTTTTTGAGGAAAAGATGGTGGTGTACTCATTGCCTGCCTTTATTGCGACGTCACATAAAAAAAAAAAATGGTTTCGTTTTTTTGTATAAAAAAATGTTCAAAACTGAAAAATGCATTTTTACGAAGTATTCTATACCATTCTTTTACGTGCAAACATTTGCAAACCATGCATCAAAAACGGGCTTTGAGGCTTCACAAAAGTAACACAAATGTCACGTGATATACACAACCCACTTTTGGTGTTTTTTTCGAAGTAATGCAAAGTACATATTACAAACAAAAAGCGTTACTTCATGAAAACTCGAACAGTGTCTAATTGTTTAGTTTTCACGAAGTGTAGGTATGATTAATTAGTTTGTTAACTTGTTAATACATGTAGTTATTTTGCTCAACTAAAATCATACATTAATATGCCATTCAAGACCCCAGCTTTCATCACCATTTTAAAACATCGTGAACTTAAATCACTTTTATCTCGAAACACAAATTTTCCACAACATGGAGGTTAAGGTCACTTTGTGGTGATGGTGATGATGTGAAATATCCTTCGTAAGATATACAAAAATCAAAAACATGAAGTGCTGTTGAATGTACATGTATAGCTCTTGCTTTCCAAACTCAAGATTATTTGAAGTGACAAATAACTAATCTTTAAAAAAGACTTACCCTTAATTGAATCCACAATATTTTGGTCAAGGGTATCTCTGGGAGTGTGACCATCCCTGCTGGGAATGCGGCCATCCAGGGACGAGTTCCTCAGTTTCTCAGTTCCAATGAGGCGCACACACAGATTTTTTTGTGAACAGGGATGGTTTCCTCTTTCTATCAAGGACTTTCAATTAACCAGGGTCCAACGACTGAGAATTAAATAGAAATATAAATACATGTAATTATTTTGTTGCTGTATGTCAATGGTTCTTTAAAAATTGCCTGTGAAGGGCCACACTTGGTTTTAATTTCCATCTTAAATTCATTAAAAGCCTTCCAAAATAAAAATATTGATTTGCCCTCCAGCCCCTCTTCCAATAAAAAATATCAGAACTTGATGGGTAAGCAATGATTAGTTGCAGTTTAAGTTTGTTGGCATTATATGCATTTGTACATGTTTTGAAACCTTTTCACTAAACCTCGCTTTTTACCCAAATGAAAACAGCCTCCCACATAAATTTGCATCCCTGGGTCAAAAGCTCCGTGAAAAGAAACACATACGTATGTGTTGTCACTGGCATTCTTGTCCTCCGCTGGTGAACTTTGCAACAATACTGGCGCATTGCTGTGGGCTTTGGTGATTGTCCTCTTTTCCTGCATGGTGCACGCGCCTTGGACACCTGTTCAAACAATTTGCAGGCATAGTTAATGTTCCATTACACAACTTTCATTAAGTTGTTAACAAAAATTTAAAGCCGTTGTTCTTGTTGGCAAAATTGGGTAAATCCAACCCCTCAATTAAATGTTGTCTGGTGACACCCGTGCAGTCATTCATTATCAAATGTTGGAAAATTGGGTACCTCTATCCCACTAAAGACAATCATACTTGAAAAGCAATATTTTTTGGCATCAAAATGTATTTTGGACTTACGCCAACCCCAATTTACAAATGTTTCAGAAAGCCTTTTTAAATTATGTACATTTGCTTTTAAGGCTGTGTGTTTTGTTCTTATGAATGCGCTCAAATATAGCTTTAGAGGGGTGTTTAAATATCACTGGGGACAAAACATTTGTCGTTACCTTCCAATTTTGCCAGGAGATTCTTTTGAAGCTCGATGTTCAGTTCTCGCAGCTGCTGGTTTTCTTTTTTGATCTGCTTCATTTCTGTGGAGAGCCTTCTGCACTGTGTGCATTCTTCTTCAGATGTGTCGGACACATATATCTTCTTTCGTTTCTAATATTCCAAAGTGGTAACAATAATGCTAACAAAAGTTAGAACAAACAATAAAAGTTAAACTTAATTGAAGTGGGAAGGAAGGTAAGTTTTCTGTGATACTAATAACAAATTTCTTGTTCAAGGTGGGATGGTCATAAAATGAAAAAAAAATGGCAATGCAAAAGTTATCTCAAAGAAAATTAATTTTGCAACATTTTCTGAAAAATTCCATAAACTCCAGTTCAATTCAATTCAATTCAATTTCGGTTTAATTCAAAATACTGAAAAGTCCCAAGACTAAAAATATTCAGTTTACAAGAAGTAATATCCAAAATTAAGTAATACAAATTAAAATAAGACAACTGGAAATTACAATTAAAAATTACAATCAGTAGAGGCTGAAAAATGTACTATGTTCTTCATTTATGCCTGAAGGTCATTGTCAATCAACATTTAGATAATTCAGAATGTATAAGCCATGCACCAAACCAGATTTACAAGGATCTTATTTGAGCCACGTGGTAGTTTTGTATCAATTTCCAACGCTGATCGGCCGATCAGCGTTGGAAACAACTGGCTTTTTTTCAAATACTGGCCCCAATTGACCATCGCACTTGTTTGCAATCGATTACAAACCTATGAACAGGTACGAGCCAGCTAGACTGGTTCCTTGACCATACAATTCCCCAATGTAAGTAAACTGCTGTTTCTTCTTATATGGAGTCGGGGACCAGACTACAGGAAAATGATCGTTTTTCTTGGTTTTTATAGCATTTTCGAACCCAAAATCTCAAAACAGTCAGTGTAACTATATTTGCTATATATTTCCACCCCCCCCCAATTCCATCCATTTCTGAAAATTACAGCAAAAGCAAACGATGTATATTCCCTTTAACAACATGCTTGTCCCAAATGAAAAAACACCACAAAATTTGATGGCACTTACCTCACAGACAGTGCAGTAATATATTGTCTCCACATGGTGATTGCACCCGTTGCAGGTGTAGACAGAGCGGTCCTGTCCAACAGAAAAATATTGCAAAATAGATGAATATATTTGGCTGGTTTATGGGTTCCTGTTGGTAAAATGGAAGTGTGGCAGTGTTTCACCTCTGACAACACTATAACAAGTTACGTTTTGAATAATATACTCAGATTGTATGTACAGTCTGGCAATCAGAAATAGCAAAAATTTGTAGAGTTAATTGATTATTAATTAAAACAAACCGCAAAAACTCACTGAAATCACACAGGAATGAAAAAAAGGAGGAAAGTACGCATATAAACTGCCAAATAAAAACTTTTCTTCACTTTTAACATCATAAAAAGGTATCTACTCAAGGAATTAGTTGATCTGCTTTTTCTCAGAACGATGAGGACAAAGAACAAAGAACAAATATGGGATCAGCACAAACCAGTTTTTGGAAGGTCTTGAGGTCCACAGGCTGCTGGGAAGAAAGGGACTCCAGATTCTGCTGCGGGGTTGGCATCAAGGCATGCGAAAGTTCATTTGGCTTGAAAGCTATTTAGGAGCATGGAGGAAAGATTAAATGTGAATTATTTTCATTTACCCCATGTATCCAGTCTCTATAAAGGTTACATTGGCAGAGTTTAGAACACTATAAGTATAGCCAGACAGTGTTTGTATTAAAGGGCCCATGTAATGAATTTTTAAAAATAAAATCCATGGAAAGGCAACTTTGTGTCCTATTTAACCCTATTTTTTATATTCAAGAGCAGTATGTGTGATGTTATTGGCTGTTTTGGCAACCAGTTGAAACAGCCTTTGTTTTTGTTAAAGTTTTTGGCTGTTTCAGTCAGTGGCCGTGTTTGACCTCAGTTTCTTGTCCCGAGGTCACCCACGCATGATCCGAAAGCGTACGCGAGATTTTACGAGACCGTATACAAGACTACAGAAAAAACATGAAAAATACCTGGATGAATGCACTGTTTGGCCAAGATGGCGAGGTAAGTGAAAAGTTGAAATCGTGTGCTTTATTTTGATACCAAATATAACTGCTTTTGACAAACTTAAAGTGTTTTAATCATACTTTATAGCAACAAAACAAGGGCCTATTGTTTTACGGGTGTACATTCGATTCTTAAAAAAGGCCGAAAGAAATGGCAAAACTCAGTAGGTAGAGGATAATGTACGCTTCATTTACATGTGAAACACGTGGATCGAGGCGCCTTTTATATTTTTGGTCCAAATCCCCGGTTGAAAAATGAGGACTTTTGCGAGATTTCATGATTTGCGATCATATGTACGCATGTAAACGTACATACTTTGTAGGCCTGACAAAAATTGTGATAGCACATGCGAACGTGCAATGAATGACTTGCAATAAATGAATATTAAGCAGGCCATCTCGAGCTCAACCAATCAGTGGGCATATTGGGTCACAAGGTCATACCGTGTCTGGGTTCCTATGCTTTTACAATGAGGACGATCTTTTCACGTTGTGAAAAATGGAAGTTGGTGGAAACATTAGGTGTACATCGAATTCTTAAAATATTAACGACATCACGTTCACAAAAAATTTTGTAGATAAAGGTTCACTCTTTCCTTTGATTACCTCAACATTTGGGCCGCTTTTGTCGTTGTCGAAAAAAAAAGGAACTTTCATCACGTCATTTTCTAGTTGATTTGTCCATGAAATAATATCCTCAAAATGCATCGGAATCCTGTTTTTTTGAGAAAAAAAGACCCTTGATAGATGTATATATTAGGTCTTTAACTAACTATCTAAAACAGCTTGATTTGTATGGATCGGTTGTGGTTTGGCAGGAAAATTGCGAATTTTTTGAAGCCCTTTTTACTGCCATCATTCGCTAGCCTCACATTGCTGTCAGTTTTGTGGACGAGAAAATAGAGCAGCTACGCGTAACATGGCAACTGACTGGTTTTGGCAACCAACCAAAACAGCCTTTGTTATCATTAATTTTTTTGTTGTTTTTCCATTTGTTTTAGCTTTTCCCAATTTCAATTGGGAACAGCTCTTGTTTTTGTTGAATTTTTTTTTAGCTGTTGCCAATTGAAATTGGGAGTAGCTTTCGTTTTCGTTAAAGTTTTTTTGGCTTTTCTGCAATTTGCAGAAAGGCCTTTGTTTTTGTTCTGATTTTTTTGGCTTTTCCGCATAGTTGCGAGAAAGTCCTACGTTCTGTTTCAAACAGACATACAATGTAGACCTGTAGAGTAAGTTGGCTTTTTCGCAAATTTCCGAAAAAGCCTTTCTTTTTGTTCAGATTTTTCTTTCCTCTTCTCCTTCTTCTTCTTGTCGCCTAAATCCCATTGACTTCAAACTTAATACAAACCAAGACCACAATGACAAAATGTGCATTGACAAGTGTTGTAAAGATGACATCATTGCAGGGCATGTGCTGTCATGTGATAACATTTTATTTTAGGCATTATTCTAAGCATTTTGTACAACCTTTAACTGCATGAAGCACTCTACAAAGTGACTGCAAAAGGACCAACAACACATAAAATTTGTAAAATGCGAAAAAGCCCTGTATTCTGTTTTCAAACAGACATATACAGCTCTAGTAGACTTTTTGCAAGTATGCGAAAAATCCTTTCTTTTTGTGCTGGCTTTTCTTTCTTGTTTTTGTTGTCTAAGCCCCATAGACTTTGTACACGTTTTTACATATGTACACCACTTTTGGCATTAATCTTTGTCGTACGCTATTCAAAGTCAGCATAGGCATAGTCCTTATAGCATAGTTGTGTCTCAAAGTGACGTCATGATTACGTCATCATGGGTCAAGTGACGTCATCACAAACGTGCATATTTTGAAGTCCTATATCTAAAGAACTGTTAGTCGGATTGGGTTGAAACTTGGTATGTGGGTAGACCGCTAGCCCGGGTGGTGTTATAGATGAAAAATGAGGTGACGTCATGATGACGTCATCATGTGATTTTATATGAATATTTGAATTTTTGGACCTTGAAGCCATATCTCCTTTTAGCATAGTTGTGTCTCAAAGTGACGTCATGATTACGTCATCATGGGTCACGTGACGTCATCACAAACGTGCATATTTTGAAGTCCTATATCTACAGAACTGTTAGTCGGATTGGGTTGAAACTTGGTATGTGGGTAGACCGCTATCCCGGGGTTGTGTTATAGATGAAAAATGAGGTGACCTCATGACGACGTCATCATGTGATTTTATGTGAATATATGAATTTTGGACCTTGAAGCCATATCTCACGAACGCAACATGCAAAATTCAAAATTCTTTTTGCATTTGGTTTGTTAGGTAATAGGTATATGCACAAAATTTTGAAAAATGTGTGACGTCATCATAACATCATCAAAAATGCGATTTTCGAAAACACATAAGAGAAAGTCCGATCGTCATGAAACTTGGTAGATAGCTAGATAATGGTACAAGTATGCAAAATCTGAAATGATGTCACCATGACGTCATCGGTTGATTTTTTATGATTTTTTTAATATTCACAATTTCATTCCACTTTCAAATGTAACACTTCCTTTCATCGGATTGACTTCAAACTTAATACAAACCAATTTCAATTGGGAACAGCTTTTGTTTTTGTTAAAGTTGTTTTTTTTTCCTTTTTAGCTTTTTCGGTGTACACACCGAAACAGGTCTTGTTTTGGTTTTTTTTTTTTTTAGCTGTTTCGGTGTACACACCGAAACAGCTCTTGTTTTTGTTATTTTTTTTTTTTTTTCTTTTTTTCTCCACTTTTTTTCTCATAGGATAGCACGTGTTTTCATTTTACAAGGCACTTTTGGACTTTTTTGAAATCCAATCGACTTCAAACCTGAAACACACTTAGACCACCATCTGAAGATGTATGCTGAATCATGACGTCATCATGACGTCATCACATGTCACGTGACGTCATCCTAAAAGAGCATACTTTAAGGCCCCATATCTACAGAAGCGGAAGTCCGATTTGGTTCAAACTTGATATGCAAGTATTCCGGGACATGTTACATTGTTAATTGCAGTGACGTCATGATGACGTCATCGTGTGATTTTATATAAATTATTCATTTTTTGGACCTTTTACTCATATCTCATAATAGGAACGTGATAAATTCAAAATTCTTTTTGTAACAGGTTTGTTAGGTTATAGATAGATGCACAAAATTTCGTAAAATGTGTGACGTCATCATGACGTCATCAAAAACGTGATTTTGTGATTCACATATAAGGGTATGTCCGATCATTATGAAACTTGGTGGGTAGGTAGGTAAAGAAAAAAAGCATTCAAAATCATGAGTCATCGTCTGATTTTTTATGAATTTTTCAAATTTTAATATTTTCTTCAAATTTTGCAGAAATTATATAAAATGCGGTCTGATCGACCTCCGAGAACCTGATGTCCGATTGGGTTCAATGTCGGTATCAGTGTTGTTGTCGAGACCGGATAGTCCGAGACCGAGACCGAGACCAGCCCCTTCAAGGCGGACCGAGACCAATATGGTCCGAGACCGAGACCGAGACCGAGACCGCTGATAATAAATAACAATAGTCAAAATAAAAAAAAACAAGACACGTTATTATAGTTGAAAAATGTAACCTTTCTATTCACAAAGAATACAGACCAAAATTTTGACCAGTGGCAGTGATGACAAATTGATACATGACACCTTACTTGAGCAAAAAGTAGTTACACTAAAGAAATATGGGCTTTGACACATTGTCTGCACCCAATCGTGACAAAAGTAAAAAGTTAAGGGTAGATGTTTCATCTGTTATAGGAACTTGGATCCTAAACTCCACAGTCACCCCTTGGTTTCAGCTATGACTTCTAATGGATATTTAAAGATGCAATTTTAATTTTACATTGTGCCTCTTTTTTCCTAAAATAAATATAGAACTTAACTTCTAACAAGACTTGTGTACTTGATTTTAAAAAATGGCAGCTAGAAAATGTTGAATTAATTTTTAAATTTCTGTCATAGAATGTGGACTTGTACATGTAGACCCACAAGTTGCGAAATGGTAGCCAGAATGTGCCAGATATGGATTTTTAATTTTTTTTCTGAACGGAATTTTAATTTTTGAGGAATAATGGGGTACTTCAAAATGAGCAGCCAGAAAATGGGGTCTCATCATTAGTGGCGTCACCAGACTTTTAAGTCTGGGGGGCACAGGGGGGGGCACCAGCATTTGATGGGGGGGGGGCACTTAGGTGGATACGGATCGCCGTCCTGGGGGAGGGGTCTAAGGCACCCCCTCCCCTTTGGAAAATTTTCGCATACGGAGGATGGGCTAGATGCAAAATGGTGCCACATTTGATGCTAAATTCGATCTGAAGATATCTCCAGAAATTGCTATTTTTGAGGTAATGATTTTAACAACGCGCAGAATTTTTTTGTACCAACCCAAATCTCAGATGGGGGGGGGGGGGGGCCCTAGGTTTTCCAGGGGGGGGCACGTGCCCCCCCTGGCAATCTTTACAAACCTATAACAATAGAACCATTTGACCGATTGATCTCAAACCTGGCAGGTATACAGACTGGGAAGTGTTACAGATAAAAATTGATATGTCCAAGTCATGTGACCTCTACTTCCGGTGTTACCGGAATTTAAGACCCTAATCAGCATATCTAATGTATTAGAAATTTGATTGGGTTGACACCTTATATTAGTATTAAGCAACATTAAAGGATAAATATGTAGCATTATTATTAATGGGCAGTTTAATGTTTTCATGTAATGACGTCATGAACATTTAATGAGGCAATGTTTATAGTCCTTTAACTTTAAAACTATTTTACCGATTGATCTCAAACTTAGTAAATATATAGACAGGGAAGTGTTATAAATGAAAATGTGTATGTCAAGGTCATGTGACCCTTACTTCCGGTTTTTACCGGAAGTGCAATTATGTAAGATAATAATTTCAATTTTAAAAGTTAGAGATTTTTGAAAAAATCATTATTTTCTACTGTCCAATAGACAATCGAAAACAAGTTGGGAACAGCTCTGTGGTTGTTCAGTTACAACCACATCTAGTTTCTTTCATCTTTTTCTTCTTTTTCAGTCATTCCCCATCTTGCATTTGTACACATTTTCATCCTGGAAGGCACTTAACGCAATGAAATCAATCCAATTGACTTTATACTCGGCACACACTTCAACCAGCATCTGAAGATGTGTGCCGAACATTGACGTCATCATGACGTCATCATGTGACCTGTGACTTCACGAGATAGCTGAATATTTCGAAGGCGTATCTTCATAACTACAGGTCCGATTGGGTTGAATCTTGGTATGTACCTAAACCGGGATGTGTTAAAGATGAAAATTTAAGTGACATCACGATGACATCATCACTTGACATGTGACGTCATATTAAAAGTGCATATTTTGAAGGCCAATATCTACAGAACTACAGGTCTGATTGGGTTGAAACTTGGTATGTACTATGTACATAGACTGGGATGTGTTTAAATGAAAATTCAAGTGACGTCACAATGACGTCATCACGTGACACGTGACGGCATATGAAATGTGCATATTTTGAAGGCCAATATCTACAGAACTCTATTGGTCCTGATCACTCTTCCAGGCATGTTGTCCTATCAGTCTTACATGACATTAATATACAATAACAAATTACCGAAACAGCCGTATGTTTGTACACAAACATAAGCATATCTAGTTTCAGGTTCAAACCTTGATGTTCCAGGTTAAAACCTTAAATTTTCTGATACTTTGCTGTCGTAAAATTTCTTTTCTTTGGTGATTTGTTGGGGATAGAATAAGGTAAAATTGGGGTTGAGCTAGGCTATAATGAAAGCAAAGCTTCCATCTTCATTCTAAATCAGAAATGTTTCATTTTTACAACCCGCTGAATTTTTTTCTACTTCAGTTTTCCAAATTCCAACAGGACTAGAAACGACAAATTTAAGCAAAAATGATAGAAAGCAGACCTGTGTAAATTTCCAAGCTTTTTATGGCTGTTATAATATGCATGCCATCAAAACCCAGTCTGCATTTTGACAAATCACTGGCGTATTGACAGAGGGCACAATTTACAGACATGTAAATCATGACAAATACATGCATTTAAACATAATATAAAACATAATATAGTGCCCAAATTGAAATAGTTTTGAACTTGGAAATCTGATTTAAGCACACGACAGCATACGGGAATTATTATTTACAATAAAGTTAATATAAGTGATATTAATATAAGTAACCTTTATGCTTCTTCTCTGATGGTGCATGAATGCCATCATCTTCAACAGGGTCAAGCTGCCTCTTTCCTAAGCAAGTAAAGAATAGATAATTGTACAATTAGATACAGTAGCTTAACAACTTGAACATTTTAACTTCAAGTCATGGCACAGTTTTCTACAACATGCATTCACATCTAACATTCACTGTACTTCAAAGATCTTTTGAGGTTCAATCCATAGAACAATGCACTGAATTAACTTTGACTTAAAGGGAATATACATCATTTGATTTTGCTGTAATTTTCAGAAATGGATGGAATTGGGGGGTTGGAAATATATAGCAAATATAGTTACACTGACTTTTTGGAGGTTGTGGGTTCGAAAATGCTATAAAAACCAAGAAAAACGATCATTTTCCTGTAGTCTGGTTCCCTGACTCCATATAAGAAGAAACAGAGCAGTTTACATACATTGGGGAATTGTAAGGTCAGGGAACCAGTCTAGTTGGCTCGTACCCGTTCATAGGTTTGTAATCGATTGCAAACAAGTGCGATGGTCAATTGGGGCCAGTATTTGAGAAAAAAAAGCCAGTTGTTTCCAACGCTGATCGGCAGATGGATAGTTGGCTCGTACCCGTTCATAGGTTTGTAATCGATTGCAAACAAGTGCGATGGTCAATTGGGGCCAGTATTTGAAAAAAAAAGCCAGTTGTTTCCAACGCTGATCGGCAGATCAGCGTTGGAAATTGATACAAAAAAACCACTTTTCTTAAAAATGACAGAATATACCAGGTGCCATGATTTTACAGGATGCTTTACACTGTCATTCACTAACAGTCCAGCAAGGTATTTCAAAATGATTTGGTAGTTTTATTTTTTGATGTTTGCAAATGTTGTATTTTCCCTTTAAAAGGAGAGCATTCATACATGCTCTTGTAGTTCTTCAGATGTCTTCAGGTTTCCAGGAGTCTTGTGAACAACTAAATATCTTTGGCAAATTATGTACTAATTTTATTGGCTCATGATTGAGTTAAAGGGAATATTTACAACATTTGCAAACATCAAAAAACAAAACTATCAAATTATTATGAAATACCTTACTGGACTCTTAGTGAATGACTGTCTAAAGCATCCTGTGAAATCATGGCCGGCTAACAAACGTTGGAAAAAAACCTGGCTTTTTTCAAATAGTGCCCTCAATTGACCATTTAGTTAGTCTGCACTTTGATTGTGATCGATTACACACATCTAAGCGGGTTCAAGCCAGCTAGACTGGTTCCCTGACCTTACAATTCCCCGACGTCTATAAATTGCTCTGTCTCATCATAAGTTGGGTCAGGGAACCAGACTACAGGAACAAGATTGTTTGTCTTGTTTTTTCCAGCATCTATGAACACAAAACTTCAAACAAGCCAGTGTAACAATATTTACTATAAACTATTAACCCCGGCCCCAAATCCATCCATTTCTGAAAATTACAGCAAAAGCAAATGTTGTATATTCCCTTTTTAGTTGGCTTTTTTTGTTTATTTGTTTTCTGTTCACATGGGGATTTTATTTAATTATCTAGATACACTACATTTCTTGATATGAAATTGATTAACTTCTTGAATTGTCAAAATCTGTGAATTGGATGCTCTCCTTTGCTAAATATAATTTACAAAAACAATGTACACTTTTGAACAGTACACTGCACTTACTTATACTTCCCCTCCTGCCAATACTGGTATCATTCAGGTACTCGAGAAACTCAAGAACTTTATCCATGGTGGGTCTCTTTGTGTGGTCTGCTTGCCAGCATTCATTTAGAAGCTTGCTCATTTGTTGGTGTTTTGGGCAATGGCTTGGAATGTGAAGGCGTTCCTCTTTCTCAACCACTTCCTTGTAAATGCTCATGAATTCTTTATCGAAATGGGGGACCTGACAAGAAATCATTTCCCACATGACAATGCCATAAGAAAACACATCTGATTTGGTTGTGATGCATGGTTTCCTTATGTTTTGGGGATCATGTACACTGCCGAAGACCTCCGGGGCCATCCATGGCCAAGATCCCTTATTGGTATTTGTGCTGGTGGTTGAGACACATTTCCTGGATAAGCCAAAGTCACATATCTTCAATGTGTCATTGCTGGTGATAAGGAAATTGGGCGATTTTACATCCCCATGTCGGTACTCGCTGTTATGAATGAACTGCAGAGCCCTGGCACCATCCTGGGCGTACTTCATCCAACGACTCTGCATGAACTCTGGACACTTGTCACGGTGTTCACGAATCACATCATACAAGGAACCCTGCTCAGCAAATTCGGTTACAATGATATGATTTTCTTGAATCGTTTTAGGTATAACAACACCCAAGAACTTGATGATGTTGTTGTGCTTCAGCCTTGCCAAAATCAGAACTTCTTCCTCATGAAAATTAATACAATGTTTTGCTGCAACTGTCATTTTTCCTGAAGGTGTTTCCAATGTTGCCCGGTACACTGGATTTCTGCTTGTTTTGGAACTCACTCGATCACCATGTGAAATATCATTCGCCTTGATAGTCTTATAGGCAGCTTTTTCCATCTCTATCAAAAGAAACAATACAGTGTATTAAGACATTTCCACTTAACAGGGTACAATTGACTGCAAATTTGGGATTTGAGAGGGGGACATTGGAGGGTACAGCAAAGCAAGATTTTTTGTTCATTCGTTTCCTGTGCATTCCTGAGACCTTAAAATGATCATACAAGCAATATACAGGGTGTCTCAAAAAAAGGTAATCCTACTTTAAAGGGTTAATTTGGCCAGACTATATTTTTACCAGCAAAAAGCATGGTATCATTATAGTGCTTTTTAATGATACACATGTGTACCTTGGGTTACATTCCAGGGTCACACATCATGGAGCACCATTGTCTTGAAGTTGTGGTGCAAGTTGGTTCACTTTTGAACCCATGTCATCTGGCCTTCAGACAGTGTATGAACCTCAGGTTGTCCCAATGGTTCAGCTAACGGCAGAGCAGAGAATCTTTGTGGTCAAGAAATCGCATAAAAGTAGAAGTTTGCAGGCTACACAAGATGCCCTTGGAGAAGCATTCCCAGACTTCTGCTGTTAAGTGTTTTACTCATGATTGTGAATAATATCCATGAATAAAATCCATGAATAAACAACATGAATCTGTGTCAATTTTGTTCAGCAGGAAAGTGAACCAATGATGATACCATGCTTAATTTTGCTGGTAAAAATATAGTCTGGCCATAATAACCCTTTATTAAGTAGCGGATTTCCTTTTTTTGAGACACCCTGTAGGAAAACCCTAGCTGTACTTAAAAAAATTGCAGGGGTTATCTCAAAATTATGTACGTAACAAAAGACAGAATTTTTGCCACAAATTGACACGACACTAAATGTCATCTCATTCATATTTAAACCCATTTAGGAGTGCCAACATAGCCACAATGAACACGGTCTCGTTCAAATGACGTCATTTCCTACAGACCATCCACGTGCATCGGCATTTTGAGTGTCAACTTGCATAACGCGCAACGGCTGCATTGTATTTCGAACAGATAAGATTTCGAACAACAAGCGAACGTGTTTTGAACATTTTCAACACTGTGTAATGCATGCTTGATTGCGTAAAATACGCAGTTGCAGTTCTACAGAGATGGCCGTCATTGAACAAGCCCTATTGTGTTGGTCTTTAAGACACTTGTAGGTAACGTCGTAACGTGGACAGAACTAGAAATGTTGTGACATTTTTTTCTGTCCATGTTACGTTTGTAATATTTTGAACATAAAACCCTGTGACATCTGAAATACAGTAGACTGTCTTGGTTTTTACAGGTAACAATATAGTAGGGATAAGAAGGAAAATGCACAATATTTGAAAAAGACATTTATTGTGATAATTAATAGCTTTCCATCAATATTAAGAAACTTTCTGTCCATTGTTAGGCCTACATGTACGTACGTACATAGCTTTCTGAGCATAAATATCTTGTCATATTTGGAAAAAAATGTTGCAACCTGACGCCACTTTTTTCTTCATATCATCTCAATGAAGCTCATTCTTTGCAAAAATGATGATAAGACATGAATCTGGAACTGAGAGATATTTCCAATTTTGTTAAGAAGTACTTGAAAATATTCTTGACTCTCTAGACTTTGTACACAATCGTGGAGTGGCGTCAGGTTGCAACATTTTTTCCTCAAATTTGCCTGGAAAGTCTTTAAAAACACAATCCTCAACAATAGGGCGGGAATGTACAAGTGGAAAATAGGCCACAAACAACTTGATATTGTTATCCTGCTTCATTTCCCAATCCTGTGTCACACTTTTGTACCCCTCTAGTATGGAAAGGCCTAGTCTGAGTAACTATAGGACTATACGAACCACCTTTTTTTACATTTGGACATGGTCGGGCGATAGTAGAGTCCGAGGATAATCACATTCACCAATAATCTTTTTTGACCATTTTCATTGGTACCCTTAATCAAAATCTTCAGATTTCACCCCCAAACAGTCCCCAAACTGCCTGATGCACCCAGGGCTGTAGGCTTAAGTGGGAATTGAAAATACAAATGGTGGTGGTTAGGTTCACATACCTTTGGGAAGAAATGAGGTTGGAAATAAAGTAAGCACTGGGGACGAGGTTGGAAGACTGTCTGACCTACAATTTGCTCGTACCCCTCGCCCTGCAAACAGGGCACTGGGTAGGGCAGATGAGCTTCACAAAATCTTGTGAAGGAAGGATGGCATTCTGGGTAATTTATCATGACCTATGTACAAAGCATCTGGCTGCAGCTGTAGACCACGGTTAGCCAATGCACGCAAATACTATCTAAAAAGTTTGCCATAGAAATGCATACACACCATACCGGATGTAATTTCTCTTTCATTGGGGACCATGTGGACAAATTTTGAGGGTCGAATGCATTTCAACCCTTCGTGAATTTGAAACAGAGCCTGAGCAACTGACGGGAGATGAAAATTTACAGAACAGATAAGTTTCACAGATTTTCCTACATTGTTATGCTTTTTCAACCCAAAAAGGGCGCCGCATTTGTGAATGGGAATTGATGAATGACTCAGTCTTAACGGCCGTTTCAAACCTTGAAGGGTCGTGGTCGTGATGATCAACTTGCAGGTCACAGGTCACGCAAAATCTATCCAATCAGAGTGTTAATTTGTCAGCCTTTCCCAGCGTCCTGTTTGCAGGGCGGGGGATACGGGTACAAGCAAAGACCTAAGCCTACAATTTAGACGTGAGCGTCGGGAATAATAATGTCAGGTCTGAGAACCAGACTAGGGCTCACTAGTGATGACATGATTCAATAATTCTGTTGCCTTTTGATGTAGTGGTGTTCTTTAACGTGGCACACTTCGACATTTACCTCTACTTTCCACTACGGTGTTGCCAAACCCCTCTGTTGACACACTTCCAATTCATTCAGTGAAATATTGGTAATTTTCCTTATTAATGCTTGCTATTTAACCTCTGTGGACAATTTTGTTTTCATGAAATTTAATCCGAAATTCCAAAACGGTGGCGTCCGGATATTGGGCACAAATCGGCTGAGTGTTCCCCGACATGAACACTTGAATAAATCTCGGAAAATTCCAAATTAACATTCAAGAATTTCTGTAAAGTTGATAAATTCTGATAAACAATTATTACCTCTACTTACATATAACTAGAAGTTTGTCAGAAAATTATTTACTATTTTTGGGGGACATTTTGAAAGGGTTCACTGTGCACTTCGAAATAAAATTGGAAAATCACGCCAAAATCACGAAGACATTTGATAGGCCTACTAGGCACATAATCTGTGCCTGTGGAGGATTTCTTTTATTTAGGAAATAAAGTCGGAGAACCATTCAGTTAAATGATACTTAGTAGTCAGGTTCCAAGAGCCACAGATCCTGACGCTGAATACTATATAGGTCAGGGGACGAGACCAGTCCATAATAATAATATCACTAGCAAGAAGTACAAAATGTAGCAGTTGAAAATGGCAGTTATGGCAGCCGTAACGATAGCCACTGTGTAAAAATAATGGAGATTTTAGTAGCACTAGCATATAATAGCACTTAGTAGAAGCAGTACCTTGCATATTTGGACCTAATAGAGCAAGGACAGAGGAACTTACCAGAGAAAGATATTATTGAATAGCTCCCCTTAACTCCAGTTTTATTAGGTCACTTTCTTTCGTTTTCACATGTGTAAAAACTCTGCTTTTCAGGACTCCAGAAAAAAAAAAAGCTTCACTCGCAACAGGAAATTCATGAAATGAATGACGGAATTCAATTTCCCCTGACATCATTCGTACGCTATAATAAGCTTGAGTAACTCCATCCAGCTGACATGTTCATCAGGATTTCACAAGTAGCGCTGGAGACCAGTGGCACACCCAGAATTTGGTTTGGGGGGGGGGAGCTTAAAACAATTTTTTTTTTACAAATTTGTTAAGTTGAATTTTTATCCAAAAATTGTGCCCCAAATTTTTGGCCGCAGAAAAAAATTGGGTTTTTTTTTGAGGGACGGCTTTTTGTGACGTTGATGGCGCCACTTACACCCCTATTACTACTCGAAAACAGGCCACATTCATATCACCCAGGCCAAATCGTGGGACTTAAAAAAACAAAAAAAAACATTGACAACCTCGGGAAGGTGGGCTCAAAACCCCCCCCCCCCCCCCATCCGCCACTGCTGGAGACACATATACGTGTAAGTGAGATCTTAAAGGGAAAATACAAACATCAAAAAATAAAACTACCAAATCATTTTCAAATACGTTGCTGGACTGTTAATGAATGACAGTGTAATTTGTAAAGCATCCTGTAAAATCATGGCACCTGTTGGTGTCAGGTCAACTCGCCCCCTGGCCGACTCGCCCCTTACTGACTCGCCCCTTACCGACTCGCCTCCTGACTGACTCGCCCCCTGAACGACTTGCCCCTTACCGACTCGCCCCCTCGCCGACTCCCTTCCCAGCCAACTCGCCCCCTAACCGACTCGCCCCCTGACCGACTCGCCCCCTGGAAAATTATGCACCTTACAAGGACAAAAATTTTTTTTTAATAATAACGAGGTAATCCTTAACTTTAGGACCCCTTTCCTATATAAGGTTAAAAGACTCACCAAAAACAGCTGACTAAATGACCCTCAAAAGTGACATTCTGATATATTTTGTAGAAAGAGAGCAGGGCTTTGATTTATAGGGGTAAAAGACGACGATGACAAACAGAAAATATATTAAAAAAGGGTCCTCAGTTTCATCATGGTTTCATTAAAAAGTATTTAAAAATTAACGATGTATATTTTGAAAATAAAAAAAATTAGTTATTTGTTTGGTTTAGTAGTGTTCTTATCAAACGTACCGTACCGAACTGTTTTGAAAGTGTTATAGGAGAAGCTCAGTGGAACTTTCAGAGTCAAAACCAAAACTCAGATAACGAAGCTGATTTCAATGTGATTTGCTGCCCTCTTCTCTTGCGGAAAGGGATTGTCTTACTTTCATGTATGACTTTTCCATAATTTATTATTGATTATTAATACCATTTATTATTATTATTATTGTTATTGTACCATAAATCATTTTCAAATGGCATTTGAATAATTTAGCTCCGTTGAGTTTCACGACGCGACAGGGCATTCAATGTGTTCCGGATGCCGTCCACTGTTTTTTTTTTTCACGATGTCCTTGTAAGGTGCATAATTTTCCAGGGGGCGAGTCGGCTAGCAGGCGAGTTGGCCAGGGGGCGAGTCGGTAAGGGGCGAGTCGGCCAGGGGGCGAGTTGACCTGCAATCCACCTGGTAATTTAACCCACTGGTATACTGTCATTTTCAAGAAAAGTGGTATTTTTGTATCAATTTCCAATGCTGATCGGCCAATCAGCATTGGAAACAACTGGCTTTTTTTTCAAATACTGGCCCAAATTGACCATCGCACTTGTTTGCAATCGATTACAAACCTATGAACGGGTACAAGCCAGCTAGACTAGTTCCCTGACCTTACAATTCCCCAATGTATGTAAACTGTTAAGTTTCTTCTCATATGGAGTAAGGGAACCAGACTACAGGAAAATGATCGTTTTTCTTGGTTTTTATAGCATTTTCGAACCCAAAACCTCAAAAAAAGTCAGTGTAACTATATTTGCTATATATTTACAACCCCCTAATTCCATCCATTTCTGACAGCAAAAGCAAATGATGTATATTCCCTTTAACAGACCCTAAAAAAACGACCTCCACAAAATGGCCCTCTTTCCCTTCCCTCTACTACATTTTTAACAGGGCAGTGGATATTTTGCCGGAGACGGCAAACCTTCAGTAAACGTTAGTTTGCCGGATATGCACTGAACATGCGCAGTTACTGTTTCATTTTCCGGTGACAAATTTTAGTCTGGCTCCATGCCAATATTATCGTTGTATTTTTGTATTTAGAAGATGGGAATCAGACCATTTTATAATTTCGGACTTTATTTCCCTTTAAAAAAAATCCTCCAGAGCCACAAATCTGAAAAAGAAAAAGTAATACTCTGCAATAAAATGTTTGAGACATATTAAAATAATAAAAGAAGAATATTCTTATTTATTTGGGGATGGGAAAAAAACCTTAAAATTGTGGCGCGGATCAGGATTCGAACTCGGGACATCCCACTCACTAGAGCCATTGCTTAACCACTGCACCAACTGTGCTACACAACTTTGGTGGGAATTTAATACATGTTATAATTTAGCCCTATCTTAAAGAGTACAGCGCCCTCTGTTGATATGGATTGCCGCCGGCAAACCTTTAGTAAACGTTAGTTTGCCGGCGTTACCTCCGGCAAAATATACACTACCTTTTAACAGCCACCGCCAATTTTTTAACTACAAAGTAGACTGTAGACCTCCAGCTCTAGCATGTCTAGCATTGGAGCTGGAGTTTTAAAATTGCAAAAACAGCCAGCAGGCTATCGCCCCAGCATGCCCAGTTATAGCTGGAGTTACCCAGCTCTGAGTTTTATCATTGGGTTGTCATCTAGATGACAACCCAATGATAAAACTCAGAGCTGGGTAACTCCAGCTAGCCCAGTTACTGCCTTTTTTTTGTGCCACATGGTCATCTTCTTTCCATGGAGATATTTTATTTCTCCACTTTTATTATGTATCCCTTTCAAACATACATGTACATACCTTTCCTATCCATTCTTATCACTGATTTTGATGTGAAAATTCTCCGGTAGTTTCAGAAGCAATGCAACTTTTCATCTAGCGCATTATCGATGAGGCTGTTGGGTATTCCCCTTACGTCATCTATAGCGATGTTCATTGTTGTCATTAGCCCGACTGCGTCTGGCCGTACAGTACTATCGCAAGCTCTGTAGTACGGCCAGACGCCCGATGCTTCCACAGAGACTGAATTTTGTTGGCCGCCGATGTAGCGATTTTGCTACATCTTTCGATCGCGATTATCTTTTCATCCAGGACATAAATTTCCACAGTTAAGGTTCTCAGTCGTAGAGCAACTCATACCTTTTCGAAAAAACGTTCTTTGGTCTCAATATTTTCATCCATCTGGCCACAAGACGAATTTCAGTCATCAGATTCCACAAATATCGTCCCCCATGCGATCCCCCATGCGATTTCAAAATGGCGGCCGCGCTGTAATGTATGCAATATGCAGGCGCGCCCGCGCAAACTCATGAATATGCATAAACAGTCTGTGACGTATGACCGTACGGCCCCGCCGCACGCACGTCCAAAAACACGAGGTCATACGTCACAGACTGTTTATGCATATTCATGAGTTTGCGCGGGCGCGCCTGCATATTGCATACATTACAGCGCGGCCGCCATTTTGAAATCGCATGGGGGATCGCATGGGGGACGATATTTGTGGAATCTGATGACTGAAATTCGTCTTGTGGCCAGATGGATGAAAATATTGAGACCAAAGAACGTTTTTTCGAAAAGGTATGAGTTGCTCTACGACTACGAACCTTAACTTTGGAAATTTGTGTCCTGGATGAAAAGATAATCTCGATCGAAAGATGTAGCAAAATCGCTACATCGGCGGCCAACAAAATTCAGTCTCTGTGGAAGCATCGGGCGTCTGGCCGTACTACAGAGCTTGCGCTAGTACTGTACGGCCAGACGCAGTCGGGCTATGTTGTCATCTATCCATATATAAAAGAGAGAAGTTTACTCGCCTCCGAGACGATGTTTGCTCCTGAAAGGATCCGAGACCGCGGGCTCCCGCGGTGCCAAAATCGCTCCACGTCCGTGGAAAAATGCGGAGGGTGTCTTCCGCCGGGTCGGACACTTCGGGTCGTCCTGATTTTCCCGTACGGATCGGCGATCCGTTTCGTCCATTTTTCGTGACTGCGTTTTGCGCAGGAATTTGCCGTCGTGTGCGCTTTCACGTTGACTGCCTGACCGCCCCCTGTGCTGGCTTTTCTGCGAGTCTAGGGCTAGGTCTAGACTGTGCGGTTTCGATCCAACTCGGACCCAAACCAACTCGGACCCAAGCCAACTCGGACCCATGCCAACTCGGACCCACAACCAACTCGGACCCACTACCAACTCGGACCCATGCATGACCAACTCGGACCCATCGTTTTCAATCATTCGACATCGCTTCACCGTATCCCCGTGTTATGTGGATTATGTATATATTTTCATTATGTTAATAACGGTGTAAAATTACCTCGAACTATATTTTGTATGCTTAAATGTTAACATAACGATTTAATATTTCTAGTGACATAACAACGTTGAAATAAATGTTCAGCAAGCATAAAGTTTGTGCACTTCTCATCTGTTATTACAGTGATGCTGTCTAGTATAAATTTTCATTGTAATTGTAAGGTAAATTATCTCATATCTCATGTATTGCAGCTGTGCAGCAGTATAACATTTTTGTCGTTGTAAAGCTTATTGAAATGCTATTTTGAAATGCGCTTTAAAAGTGTAATTAATTATTTATTATTTTTATTTGTTTCCATTAAAACATATTGCGCTTTAAACGTTTAACCAATTATTTATTTTCATTAAAACATATTAATTTACATCGTTCACACCATCTTGCTTAATTTAAAAGCAATTTATGTCATTTTTAATCCAAACTTCAACGTAACGCGTATACAAATTAAGAACAGATCTTCATAGAAAATAAAATTGGAAAGTATGGCATTAAAACATAAACACTTTCAAACATAACATTTTAAACTCAATAAATATAAGTAAACATTATAAGTCAATATATAAAATAAATAAGATATAAAAACGAAGTCTGTTCTAATCTCTATTTAAAAAAACCCACATAAACACCATTGCATACACTGCAAGAAAAACAAAGGTTCCATATTAAACAAAAAAGTTAAATCAAAAAATTATTAAAAGTTAAACAGATTCATTAAAAAATCCTACAAAATTCAAAGCCAGCATGTGAATTAAAAAACCCAAACAATTACATGAAATGAAAGGCCTAAATAGTTATTTCAAATTAATAACTTCCTCACAAAATGTGCCACTTAAAACCACTTGTCATGTTTGTAACACGACACAAAGGCCTGCAAAAACAAACAAGTAATTTATTTTTTACTGAAAATTATAATCCTTTGAATTTCGTTTGGAAAAGAAAATCGAGATTTTGAAAAAGCACGTATATATATCAAGTTGTACAAATGACATACGATATGCCTAACCTATACTATACGCTATTAATATCTCTTGATCGGCAATACAAGAAAACAAAAAAACTAAAAGCCCCATTCTGCCCAATATAATTGCAGAATATCTTCACTCTATAACAATGTAACATTAAGATGACCTATAAATATAATCTCTGAAACTAATGATTGAGTCATTGTTGGGTCCGAGTTGGTCGTGCTTGGGTCCGAGTTGGTAGTGGGTCCGAGTTGGTCGTGGGTCCGACATGGTTGTGGGTCCGAGTTGGTAGTGGGTCCGAGTTGGTAGTGGGTCCGAGTTGGCGTGGGTCCGAGTTGGCATGGGTCCGACTTGGCATGGGTCCGACTTGGTTTGGGTCCGAGTTGACCTGATACCGACTGGGTTAGGTCAGCGAGGTCAACGTAGGGGTTTCGTTTACGTGTTCTACTCAGCCATTCTGCAAAAGTGTTCACAGAACGGTAGTCTGGTGTACGGAAGTTAGGGCAAGCTTGAATTGCCTTCCGCGATACCGCGTTACTGCGATAATTTATCACAGAAATCCAGAAATCAGAGATAATTCCTTCCGCGATACCGCGTTACTGTGATAATTTATCACAGAAATCCAGAAATCAAAGATACCTATTCCACGATACTGCGTTACTGTGATAATTTATCACAGAAATCCAGAAATCAAAGATACCTATTCCGCGATACCGCGTTACTGCGATAATTCATCACAGAAATCCGGAAATCAGAGATACCTATTCCACGATACTGCGTTACTGCGACAATTTATCACAGAAATCCAGAATTCAAATATAATTCCTTCCGCGATACTGCGTTACTGTGATAATTTATCTCAGAAATCCAGAAATCAGAGATACCTATTCCGCGATAACGCGT
Organism: Patiria pectinifera; assembly: GCA_029964075.1. Taxonomy (NCBI): domain Eukaryota; kingdom Metazoa; phylum Echinodermata; class Asteroidea; order Valvatida; family Asterinidae; genus Patiria; species Patiria pectinifera. The sequence continues at coordinate 29,596,398 of CM057135.1, forward strand.
TACTGCGATAATTTATCACAGAAATCCGGAAATCAGAGATAATTCCTTCCGCGATACCGCGTTACTTGATTGCAAAAGGGTCGAGGGTCTAAATTGAATTAAAATCGCGAAATTCTACGCACTCAAACAGATTTAATACGTGTTTTGTACACGAAACACACGTGTTCAACGGATGCAGGGAAACCCATTTCTTTTGTCAATTTCCTTTGTTGCATCTTGCGTTAACAATAAATGTTTCTATTGAGGCGAAAGGATTAAACGCCGCGATCTTTTTTTTCACGTTTGAGTGCCTCTGAATTTATGGATTTCTGTGATAAATTATCACAGTAACGCGGTATCGCGGAATAGGTATCTCTGATTTCTGGATTTCGGAGATAAATTATCACAGTAACGCGGTATCGCGGAAGGAATTATCTTTGAATTCTGGATTTCTGTGATAAATTATTGCAGTAACGCAGTATCGCGGAATAGGTATCTCTGATTTCCGGATTTCTGTGATAAATCATCGCAGTAACGCGGTATCGCGGAATAGGTATCTCTGATTTCTGGATTTCTGAGATAAATTATCACAGTAACGCGGTATCGCGGAAGGAATTATCTTTGAATTCTGGATTTCTGTGATAAATTATCGCAGTAACGCAGTATCGCGGAATAGGTATCTCTGATTTCCGGATTTCTGTGATAAATTATCGCAGTAACGCGTTATCGCGGAATAGGTATCTTTGATTTCTGGATTTCTGTGATAAATTATCACAGTAACGCGGTATCGCGGAAGGAATTATCTCTGATTTCCGGATTTCTGTGATAAATTATCGCAGTAACGCGGTATCGCGGAATAGGTATCTCTGATTTCCGGATTTCTGTGATAAATTATCGCAGTAACGCGGTATCGAGGAATACGATCTTTGATTTCCGGATTTCTGTGATAAATTATCGCAGTAACGCGGTATCGCGGAAGGATTTATCTCTGATTTCTGGATTTCTGCGATAATAACGCTAAGGGCGTGACGTCACAAAATTAAACATGTATGTACCGGTACATGTACATTTGACCCTCGCTCCTATCCCCTGTTGTGGTCAATGATTCGTTAAAATGCAATGTCTTACGTCATGTTTATCTCATAAATGTTACCTCAGGAATGATGCCACGAGGCTTTATTTTCCACAAAAGTTTCTACTGTCCCTTCGGCTCCGTATATATTCTACATCAACTGGCAATGCATTTATTGCCCTAAACCCTTCAACATTAGCCAGGAATTGAGCATATACTTCTCTGGCGTTACAATTTAAACCTTTTTGTGGACAACGTAGTTTTTCTGGTGTAGTTTGCATGCAGATAATGCAAGCAGTCCAATCCATGATGACTGTCCTGAAATACGATAGTAACAGTTCACATAAGCAATAAAAAGGTAGAATGTTCAAACCAATTATACGTTCCAATGTTGCAAAATAATACGTTTTGTGGAAGTTTGTAAACTTGCAAAGGTATATTTTACGCAAGATGAATTATATCTACAATTTCTACAAAGACTTCTGTTCATTTTTACCAAAATCTCTCATAATTAATAAACAAGACTACAGATTAAGCTTTTTTAAAGATTATTTATTTGCACGATCTCAGTCGCAATCCAGCTTTGTGGAAACAAGAAAGGATAAACTACTCACACAGTGGACCTTCTGAGATGCTCTGCTCGTGTCACACAGAAGATAATGTCTGATGGATACTTCAATAGGATAGACGGTCCATCAACGACAAGGGTGGTGCATTTAATCGAGAAACACACTTGTGCTTGTGCATCATTGATAATTGTTTGTCTTTTTCACGTCCCAAACTAAAAACCTTTACAAACTGCAGGACATGACTTGCTGCACTGGTATTGTCTTTGTAATGGTTACAGCCCGATAGTACGAACGTTCTCTAGTCCGAAGGGTCATTAGTCCAAAGGTTCGTTAGTCCGAAGGTTCAATAGTCCGAATGTTCGATAATCCGAAGGCTCGATAGTCGGAAGGTCCCATTAGTCAGAAAATAGAATACGGTTAATTAATCCGAAGGTTCGATAGTCCGAATAGACGATAGGGTTCGATAGTCCGAATTGAGAAAAAGGTTCGATAGTCCGAATTGAGAATAAGGTTCGATTGTCCGAATGGGCAATACGGTTCGTCAGTATGACTCTTCGGACTATCGGACCTTACTGTTGATTCGAACTATCGGACCTTATTGTCGATTCGGACTATCGGACCTTACTGTCGATTCGGACCATCGGACCATCATAGAGTCTTTTCGGACTATCGAACCTTATTGTCAATTCGGACTATCGCACCTTTGGAATATTGAACCTTATTTTCAAGCCCGCTGGAACAAACTTTTGCCAGGGGGTGCTGGAATTTCTAAAGGACGGACAAAATTAATGCGAACGCGGAGCGCAAAGCCCTTACGGCGTGGCTTAAAGGGCCCCTAAAAGTTTTGGAATATGGATGCTCTGTGGTGCAATATGAGGCGATTCCTAGCCACTTTCATATGACTTTTTTAGCAAACGTTTTTTTGAGATTATAAAGACAATTTATTTCACTTTTTTGTTTAGAATATACCGGTACTGTTGCTCTTATATCGTTTCTACTTGTACTTGTTCCATTTAATCCTGGACAAAGAATTGTATCATTATGCATGACATCGCATGTAAATATTATTGTTGCTAGGCTGCTTTCTTACATTTAGTAAATTCCGTCGTGTATGTTTTGTTTTACTTTTCGAGCCCTTACGGCGTGGGGCCACAGGGCCAGGGGCCTGCTTTAAGGCCCCTGAAAATGTTGAATTCTGGATGCACTGTGATGAAATATACTGAAGTATACTTAAACTTATAAAACCCGAAAGGGTGTTTTTTTAGTTCAAGTTAAAACAAAATGGTTCCACTGGAAGCGTGTGAATTTTTGTTTATAAAAATATTCACATAGGCCTAAACGATGTAGCTCTTGATATATTTGCAGTGTTATTTGTTTGTTAATGGCAAATATAAAAGACTAACAGACCAAATGCATCTTTATGTTTATGATCGGTAGGTGGCAAGTTTTGGGTTAGGCAAGGATTTATCGGTCTACTGAGTTTTTATGAGAAAAAAAACTTGCAAAGGGTAACACATGAATAGCTTTTTTATTAAAACGAAACTACACTGGAACTAGTTTCAATGGAAGCCCGTCCCACTCCTATTAGGTTGGGATGTGTGTGAACCTTGAAATTTGTTAATGTTGAGTACAGAATGCTAGCAACGTCAATGAAACTTTTAAATGAAAAGAAAAAACTTTCAGGGGAAAGGTATGAACTTTGCCTCTATTGAAAGATCGAATGAAAAAAAATCGTGGCAAGCATAATCAACTTTGCCACTATTGTCATGGCCGAGGTTATTTTTTTCGGGTCAAAGCTTCCATCATGGCGGAAATATCATAGACATGTCATGATTTTAGATACATTGAGAGAAATATCGATTCTGCACTGCCTGAAAATTTAGAAAATACCTCCTCCTGATATTTTTCAGTGTTACTTTGTGCTAGACATTCGAAGCGCCGCTACGTTTTTAGCAAACGTTTTTTTTTGAGATTATAAAGACAATTTATTTCACGTTTTTGTTTAGAATATACTGTTGCTCTTATAACGTTTCTACTGTACTGAAAAGTCGAAAACCCTGTATTTTTATCTCCATTCTTTGTTCCATTTAATTCTGGACAAAGAATTGTATCATTATGCATGACATCGCATGTAAATATTATTGTTGCTAGGCTGCTTTCTTACATTTAGTAAATTCCGTCGTGTATGTTTTGTTTTATTTTCCGAGCCCTTACGGCGTGCGGCCACAGGGCCAGGGGCCTGCTTTAAGGCCCCTGAAAATGTTGGATTCTGGATGCACTGTGATGAAATATACTGAAGTATATACTAAAACTTATAAAACCCGAAAGGGTGTTTTTTGGTTCAAGTTAAAACAAAATGGTTCCACTGGAAGCGGGTGAATTTCTGTTCATAAAAATATTCACATAGGCCTAAACGATGTAGCTCTTGATATATTTGCAGTGTTATTTGTTTGTTACAGGGAATGGCAAATATAAAAGACTAACAGACCAAATGCATCTTTATGTTTATGAACGGTAGGTGGCAAGTTTGGGGCTAGGCAAGGATTTATCGGTCTACTGAGTTTTTATGAAAACAAAACTTGCAAAGGGTAACACATGAATAGCTTTTTTATTAAAACGAAACTACACTGGAACTAGTTTCAATGGAAGCCCGTCCCACTCCTATTAGGTTAGGATGTGTGTGAACCTTGATATTTGTTAATGTTGAGTACAGAATGCTAGAAACGTCAATGAAACTTTTAAATGAAAAGAAAAACCTTCAGGGGAAAGGTATGAACTTTGCCCCTATTGAAAGATCGAATGAAAACAATCGTGGCAAGCATAATCAACTTGCCACCATTGTCATGGCCGAGGTTATTTTTTTCGGGTCAAAGCTTCCATCATGGCGGAAATTTCATAGACATGTCATGATTTTAGATACATTGAGAAAAATATCGATTCTGCACTGCCTGAAAATTTAGAAAGTACTCCCTCCTGATATTTTACAGTGTTACTTTGTGCTAGACGTTCGAAGCGCCGCGCTTAGCCGCGGCAAAACTAGAAACGAACAAAACGAAGGAGATATTTTTAGAGCAAGCATAATGTATAGTGCAGCGGCGCAATTTCAACGTCGTAGAACACTGCTGGCTGGAACACATTTTTGCCCGGGAGTAGGGGGTGCTGAAGCATATTTCAGCACCCCAATCCAAAAAGTTGGGGGTGCTGCAGCACCCACAGCACCCCCCGTTCCCGCGGGCTTGTTATTTTCGTTTCAGACTATTGAACCTTCGGACTGATTAACCTTATTCTAAATTCGGACTATCGAACCTTCGGATAAATAAACCTTCAGACTGATGAACCTTCGGATTAATGAACCTTCGGACTATTGCATCAAATGTTCGGATGAACGAACCTTATTTCAATTTCGGACTACGGAACCCCCCTTATGGAAATTTTGTGCATTTGAACTATCGAACCTTCGGACTAAAGAACCTTCGGACTATTGGACCTTCGGACTATCGGGCGGCCCCCGTTTGTAATACATTGTTAAAAGACGTACCATCACCATTTCCGGCCACTCTGTTAATCTATTTCAGGTTACCACGTTCCTTTCTGTCTGGCTCCTAACCCATACCTCATTACCCGTAATATACAACACATATAAGAATGTTACGTCTTCCAGCTATAGTAAATGGTCAAAACAAATGGATGTGGTCAAGACCAAATTCAAGGAGCCGCACAATTTCACACAATTTATTTTCTGCGTGACAAATACCGTCATTGTAGCACTTTTGTCCATAATCAAAAATGCTTAGATTTTTCAAGAAAATTTGAAAATAGTGACGTCACTGCAACAGCAAATCAGCTTATTGTTACTTAAATGTCACTGATTATATCACTCTTCAATTCCCTGACCCTCAAAATGTCAAATTAATTACTTGGAATCTCATCACAACGCTTCACGACCTTATTTTCTACAATTAATTACTGTACGAGCTCGGTAGTATATTGTGACGTCATTATTACGTCATAAAGTACCCCTCCTGTCATCTGATTTTTTGCATCCTACCCTATTTTTGATCGTAACACATTGGCAAAGCTTTGGTGAAAAAAATGGTGCTTTTAAATACCATGTAACGATCCTTAGCATTTTTGTTACTAATGTAGCTCGCTATAAGATGCCTCACTTTTCCGCTTATCTTTGGAACAAGTTTAAACATATTTATGATACTAATAATCAATTACAAAAACTCTTTAGGCATAGAATTTGAACTTTTCTCTCGAACTTAAAAACAACATCCCACAATACCACATACCGGTACTGTTTGCATATTTAAACAAAGTGTCAATGTGACTACCCAAAATCCATGATTTTAGCCTAAACAACATGTCTTTTGACCAAAAAAGGGTTTTTTTTGACCCACAAAATCACCCTTACAGTAACTATATTTCATCCCCATGACATACCACTCATATGAAAGAGCTTGCTGTCCCCTTCAATTTGATACCACATTTGTTGCTGTAATGTTTGTAGTTCTGAAGATTATTATCAATTTATATTTTTTTTCATGTAATAATTAGCTGATGACGTCATAATGACGTAATACATGCCCTTCCCATCATCCAATTTTTTTTTCGAAAAGGTATACCATGGAGATGCTTTGGTGAAAAAATTGTGCTTTTGTCCACTGTGTCACGATTTTTTCACTAAGGTACCTCACTATTGCTCACGCTTTGGACTTTCAATCAATCTGAAAAAGACAGAAGTGATGTTTCAACCTGCTCCAAGTAAGCCATTATGTTCCACCCGTTATCACCATTGGAGATCACATCCTTCATTCTGTTGACAAGTTTACATACTTGGGCAGCACCCTGTCAAGAGAGGTCCACATAGACCAGGAAATCACAAATCGGATATCCAAAGCCAGCTCAGCTTTCGGAAGATTTCGTGAGCGTCTGTGGAATAGGCATAGGAGGGGCATAAGCTTGAAAACAAAGCGTGTGTATCAAGCTGCAGTCCTGATTTCCCTGCTGAATGCCTGTGAAACTTGGACAACCTACAGCCGCCACATCAGAAAGCTGAACCACTTCCACCTTTCCTGCACGCGTAAGATCTTGCGCATCAGATGGCAAGACAAGGTCCCAGACACTGAAGTCCTCAAGCGAGCGGAATTGCCCAGTGTAGGTGCTTTGATCATCAGAGCTCAACTTCGTTGGTCAGGTCATGTACTAGTACGGATGCCTGATGATCGACTCCCCAAAAAGATCTCCTACGGTGAACTAACAACAGGCAAAAGATCGGCTGGTGGTCAATTCAAGAGATACAAGGATTGCCTTAAAGCAACCATGAAGCAATGCAACTTCAATGTGAGTAGCTGGGAAGAACATGCCCATGATCGAACGGCATGGAGAAGATTGTCAAACGAAGGTACATCAAGCTTCGAAGCCCGTCGCATCAGGGAGGCTGAGCTGAAACGACAGCAACGAAAATCTCGTCAGCTTGATGCTTCCCTACGTGTCCACCCCCAGCCCCAACCTAGCGTGTCCAGTGTAGGACCGTAGCTTCCTGGCTAGAATTGGACTTATTAGCCATCTGCGAAAACACAACACCAACTAGTATGGAGATTTTGGCTGTCATCTTCGAATTTCGAAGGACGAACTATATATATTTGTATTTTCACTTCCCACTGAACCCTACAGAGGCGCAAAAGGTAGTTTGAAGACCGTTTTGGGGGTAAAATCTGAAAATTTTGATTGGGGTTAAGAGTGAAAATTGGTCAAAAAATTAGTAGTAGCCGCAATATATCGATCTCGGACTCTACTATCGTCCGACCATGTCCAAATGTAAAAAAAAAAGCGATCTGTAGAGTCCTAGTTACTCGGACTAGAGTTACCCTGCCCTAAATTTTATCATTGGGTTGTAAATGACAACCCAATGATAAAATATAGGGCTGGGCAACTCCAGCTATGCTCGCTATAACTACACTACACAATCCCCTGCAAGTGTTTCCCAGCTCTGCCAGTCCCTAAGCAATTATTTCTTGGCAGAGCTGGGAAACATTAAATTGCAGTTGGTTGAGGTTAGTAGGAATAAACTAACCTGAGGTCCCACTGTAGCAGACGTGAGCTGATTATTAAAGATTACATTGAAGAGGTTTGGTAGGTAAAATAACCCTCCACTGTGAGATTTACTAATTTGCATAAAACCGGCAACCGATCCCGTTAGCTCGGTGGTCGAGTGGTAAGACATCTGCACTAGAAAGCAGGAGGTCGTGGGTTCGAGTCCCACCCGAGTGATTTTTTCCAACTTTCGCTCGGGAGGTAACACACACTGAGTATACAGTGTTAAAAACGTCGGTGAAGGGCAAAACCTAATTTGATAATTTGCATAAAGTTGTTGAAGTAACCCTCAGTCTTGGCACAAACCTCATGTAAGAGATAAGTTGTTTATTGGTGTGTCATATAGCAACCCTCATTATTTGAACCTCATATATTGTTGTACCCATACACTGATCATATTTGAGCACCAGAAATAAACCGGTTGTGAGTTGTTGTTTCTAACTCGGTTGTGTGTTCCACATCTATTTGCAAACTGTATACCGTGTATTAGGCAGAGTAGTTCTCAATTCCTTGCCCGTTGGTATATTTCCAACAAACGGACAGGCCTAGAACATTCCATCAGTTCTCCGTTCGTGACAACTTCCCCCCTTTCGTGTGTATAACCGCTCATGCATACGGGAGGATAATAAATATTTTTGTGAGAATAGGGCTGAAAAAGAATACGCAAGGGTGTGAGTCCAAAGACCAAGTCCTCCACATGGGAACCCAGAGAGGCCACATAAAGCTTGTACTATACTCGATCATAACCCCATCTAAAACACGTTAAAATTGTGCAGCAGCAGGATTCCAGTCAAACCAGTCAGTTTGGCGGTTTTGAGACGTTATCTTGCATTGAACAAAAAACTTTTTAATTTTGACGACGCGTATGGCTGCGGCGACGCGCGCGCAGACCAAAAACCGGAGCTTTTTTTTTTGGCCTTAACCTTACATTTTTTATAAAAGTGGCCAAAAATTGACTTTTTTTCAAACAATCCGGAAATGATTTAACACGGGTTAGGAGCATCAATCAAACTTCACACACCAAAAATATTAAAGATTTTGGCAAAACTATAACTGATTTATTGTGAAATATCGATTTCCACAAATTGTCCATGCAGTGTTTATTTTAAATGCAGAATCTGTCCGGAAATCCAATTGTAATGTGCTGTAGGGTCTTTTAGGCATTTTTCCTGCAAATTTCAAGCAATGTCATTTTTCGGTCAAAAGTGAACAAAATTGCAAGGGGGTTAATCTTACATTTTTATTCAAATTTGGCCAAATCTTGACTTTCCTCCAAATAATCCAGAAACGATTTAGCACGGGATAAGGAGCATCAATCGACTTAACACAAATATTACTCAAGATTTTGGCAAAAATAACCGATTCATTGAGAAATATTAATAATTTCGAGAACTTTTGCCGCAAATTGTCCATGGGATGCAGTGTTTATTTTAAATGCAGAATATATCCTGAATTCCAATTGAAATGTGCTAAAGGGTCCTTTAGGCATCTTCCCTGCAAGTTTCAAGCAATTTAATTTTTCGGCCAAAATTGAAAAAAAAAATTGCTACGGTTAACCTTACATTTTATTCAAATTTGGCCAAAAACTTACTTTTCTCCAAACAAGCCAGATGTATTTTTGAACAGAAGAGGAGCATCAACCGAAGACTGAAGATTCCTTTAAAAAAATAACTGATAAGTTGACATATAATTTTTTTTTATCAGAACTTTTGCTACAAATTGTTGATGCAACTTTACTTTTATAAGATGAATCTGTCTCGTATCAACAAGTGATAACATCAAGATCTTAGCCAGAGAAGACGTTAGTTACTCTACAGCTGCATAGAATGTTACTATTAGGAAAGCTAAAATAATCTATCTATCTCCTAATCAATCTAATTACTAAGCATCCTGGGGATTTTCTTCACAGTATCAAAGTGGCCTATATATAAAGTAAACTTTTGAGATAAACACTTAATAAAGACAATCGCCAGACCTGACAGACAGTGGTTTGAACTGAACTTCTGAGCTAAAAATTTATGGAAAAAAACAAATATGTTGACAACTAAACGTTTAGCTTAAGAAGTCATGAACACTGGATGCCCCATAAGTACTGTTAAGATACAAAGTTCAGTGTACCAATATAATCGGAATTTAGATTGATAGCAATTTAATATTCCATCTGAAATAGTTTACATTTAAGTTTGCATCTCAGTTACTTTTCTGTTTACTTTTGCAAGTTTTACAATTCGTCATATTGATTCTGTATGTAAAAATGATAATTTCAGTCTTAACACAAAAGATTGTTGCGACCCACGACAGCAGCGCCTATCCACAACTCGACAGATATTGTCAGCATCGCTACATAACTTATATACATGTACCATCAGATAATCGGCGTGACAAATAAACCATGTTACAGGTTTTGATTCTTCATTATTTTCTTTTGCATGATCTGCACATAATTCACATTATAAATGATAGAAACAAGCATCTACATGTAGATACCAAATTACACCCAAAAAATCACATGAAAAGCAAGATACCCACACCATGTTATACTCTTTAAAAAAATATTTTATATGCGGCTCAACCAATATCTCAAGTTACCTTCTGTTAACCAGCTGAACCAATTCTGAAAATAGTCCAATGCCACAAAAGTGATGGGAAATAAATTGTTGCTAATCTGGCAGTAAGTGAAAGTTGCCATCGATGTTATCCTAATTCTCATGAACATAAATGAAGCCAATCCAGCAACATACTGAGTAAGTACCAGGAGAATCTGCTTCCATGGCTGCCATCAAAAGTCTTGCAGCTGGCTCTCGTCTCCAACATCCTCCTTGGTCACTTCTCCTTCAGCTCCTTCTGGAACTTGTTAATCGCCTCCACTAGAAGGTGATGGTTCTCCTGCAACAAAATCGTCCATATATCCAAGTAAGTATAATTTATTTGAGTTGGCCAAATACTCTGCTGAAGTTATCACTGATTTATTGCACATCGTGCTGATCATCATTTGATCAGGCTCCAGCATTTTGCATTTTTTGATTACGATGAAATGCATTGAGGTAAATAACTGTACATTTGAATATTGTCCATTATTCACTCGTGAGTCCCTGTACTGCACGAAACTGCCACAAACCACCTCAGTTGCCTGTTACTTGTTGAACTACCCCAACCATTCTGCTTCAAACTCAATGGTTTTCTTGATTTATCAGAGAAAGGTTACGATGTAACACATGTACTAAGCGGTTTTGACCAATGTTACATGTATAGGTCACTAGGTCCAGTATCATGAGGAAAATTCATTGGACTCGGGTCTGCTTGTCGAATTTTACGTTTGATAGAACTCCACCTTCTACACACAAAAAAAAGCATTTGATCAGACCCAAACATTTGGAGAATGACTAAAAATAATGAGACACTTTATTTTTGTGCATTTAAATATCTCCACTGACAAACCTTTTGTGGGTATCATGATTGAAATTCATGTTCAGAGCTCACATGTCGTAATTCACTCACCCTGCTGCTCGTCTATGGTTTCATGCGTGATGCAAGAGGTGCTAGTACTAGGCATAGTGATGTTGATGTTGTGACCAGCAGTCAGACCACTGTTGCTGCTGGGTTCAGACTTCGGCATGGCATCCGTCTGCTGCTGGGCACCAACATTAGTCAGGGGAGATTTGAATGCACCTGTATCATCTACATGAAAGGAAATAGGGAAACAGAATTCGTCGTTTTTATCAGAGGTGGAGGGTTTTGAAATGTGATCCACATTCCACAAACGAGGACTTCAATTTGTTTTAAAATTTGGTGTTCAATCTTTACACATTTCACCAATACCACCATATCTTTGTGGTGACGTGGTAATGTCAGTTGGCATTGAGATTACCTCATGACCACAAAGTGGGCAGTATCCATAACACAGTCTGTGGGTTAATTTGATATTTTTTTTTCAAAGTGGGTGGGTGGGTCAAATTAACTTATTGAAATTTTTGTTAATCAAATTCACTTTTTTTCAATTAAAGAAAATAGAAATAAAAGCTCTTTCGACTTGCCAATTCAACTCTTTGCTTTCCGATAGGTAAACGCTTTGCCCGCACCGTACCATACGGGTACAGTATGCATCCGGTAAATGTACAATCGTGGTACAATGTCCCGTGTATTGTGTTTATGTCCATCGGAGCACCATATGCATGGGGAGCAGTGAAGTGAGACTTAAAGCATGCGTTAAGTCAGTGTGCCGTGCAAATGGAGCGGGAAACCAGGTTCATTTTGTCTTAATACACACCACGAGTGTCGGTTACGAATCGGGACAACAAAATAAACCTACTTGTGTTCAAAATTACTTGGGCATCCTGCATGCATGCGCATGGTAAATCTGCTGCAATAGCGCCCACATGTCTGGAAAAATTTGAATGGCCCCTAAATAGTCCGGTCAATTTAAGTTAAGACCTAGAACATTTGCAATAGAAACCATTCAAGCGTCAAACGACTTTACATAAATTAACAAACAACATGTGAAAATTCTAATTGTTTCTATGGAGTGGAAGGGTGTTTTTCAAGCATTTTTTCCAGATAAAAAATTTGGAATATTTTGTCCTCGAACAATTTGTCTGGTGACTTGATGGATTTACATGTCTATATAAGCTAATGTTTAGGATTCATGACCACATGCTTGCGCAGCAGACGACTGTTTCAAATTATAATTTTATACAGGGCACTACGGATGGAGTGGACGATTTTCCGCCGAAACTTTGCGCAATAAGTCCACAGATGAGATACAATTATTTGCCAAAAAGGGCCGGGGATGTCTAAACATCATTTTGATCATACACATATGGAAAACGATGGGACAGTGCATGCATGGACCGACTCAGACTTCGAGACCTCGTGGGCCTGCTGCATTGAGTTCTGATCAATGGTTGTGCTAATGGCAGTGGAGCCAGGCAAAGGGCCGGCCATGGCACAGCGCAGCAATTCATCTGCTATAAATGCAGAAAGAAAGCATTTTAATTGAATGGCTTTTAAAATGTGTACCAACAAACTCCAATCAATAAACTTTAGACAAAATCAAGAAAAACAAATTAGCAACATTCTACACCTAAAATAGATTTGTTTCAGACTTGTATTAAAATCTAGCCTGTTAAATGTGTCATGGGAAAACCTATAACAAACACTATTTGCAACACCACCTGAATATTTGTGCGTTATTACAGTTCATGTGCTTAATGTTTTTTTAAGTATTGCTTGAAATTTACTTTCAGAAAATAAACATCAGAATAACATATTTTAAAAGCAACTTTTGGGGTAACAAATTATGTGACTTTAAGTCACAAGTCATAAACGAGTCCAAGTCCAAGTCTTTTGCAATGTGACTTGAGTCAAGTCTGCGTCGCATAAATATGCAGAAACTACGACTTAATGGACTTGAGTCTGAGTCCTGGGCTTAATTCCTACAACACTGACAGTTACTTATAGTCTAACATGATAAGGTTTCATACCCCCTTGTTGCTGGGCTGCCACTCCTGTGGCCTGCTGAGGTCGTGCACCATGTTGTATGGGATTGGCACCGGTGGTGGAAGCCTGTGGGTTCATGGCTTGGTTTGGGGCAGTCACCCTCTGCATGGTAGCCAGTTGTGTCTGCTGCAGCCTGTGCTGCAGCTGCTGCTGCCTGAGTTTGTGTTTGATGTTCAGGCAGAACGGCGCCAGGCATTTCTGCTCCTGGCAGTGCTTGGCATGGTAGCAGCAGAGGGTGAGGAGCTGCTTGCAAATGGGGCACTCCCCGTTGTTCTTGCGCTTGCAGACCTTGGTGTGCTGCACCACCCGCTTCATCTTCTGGCAGCTGGGCAGGCGGCAGTTGGTGTCTCGGCACTGGCAAGCATGGACCAGACTCTGGTTGCAGCGTTGAATGGACAGGCGACGGGCTTCCTGTGGGTTGCGCGACGCACCGCTGTTGGAGTCCACGTCCAGTTCCAGTCCCCATTTCTCCATCTTGTGATTGTGACCAATCTTCCGGTAGCAGTCACTGCACAAGTCATAGTCCTGATGGGGAAAGGCAGAATAGACAAAATTTCTCAAGACAATCAATACAAGTCCACAAGACATGTAAATGCATGCTATCCTTGTTACCTATGACATCTTAAATGAGTTGATAGGTGCCAGTGTGCATTAGAATTAACGTCCAACAGTTTGGAAGTGTGGGAATAGATGCCAAATGGGAATGGGAGTGTAGTGTAGTTACCAGCGGCAGAGGACACCTTTGCGCATCAGCAGCCACAATGCAGTCCCACATAGATGAGGCTGGTTACAGATGATAGGGTATATTTTGCCGTTAAATATACGCTTAACCTTAAAGGGACACTGGGTCCTGGAACAGCCCAATTGGGCTACAAAACATGCTTTGAACACAATGATGTTAATCTGAAAGAACATTTAAAAGTAGGATATAAACATCCACACAACTATCCTTTCAAAACTGGGCGTTTTTGTGTTATTCCTGTATTATGCGTGCGTGAATGAATTTCTGGGTCAACTTTTGCGACCCCTAAAATTCGAGCTGTTTTGATGCTAGTTGTGATTTCATCCGTAAAGGGTACGCCTTTTGCGGACATGTAAGAAATCATATTTTGGTGATAGATCACTGCGTGCTGTTCGCGAGCACGGTGCTGTGTATATACATCTATATCGTACGTACATTGACTGAAAGTGAAAATGACAGGAAAAGCTTATTCGTACTCTGTTGTGTCCTATGTAAACAACCGAGGTTTTTTCGTCTTTTCTCGGGAATGGTAAGACATTAGGTTGTTTCCTTTGAACCGGATGTTTGAAATAGGATAAGTAAACAATCCAAAACATGAAATTTTGGGGGATTTCAGGACCTCGTGCCCCTAATTTAAAGCCAGGTATTGTTCTTATCAGTACTTCCTCGTTGTGAATTCATAATTGTTTCTATTAATTGGAACCAATTTTACATAGAAAATTGGGGGGGGGGATACATTTGTCAGAAATAGACATTTTTCCATTCATATGTACAGTGCAAAGCATACCTTGATAATATTTAGTAATATCTTCTAACAAGATTCCCAAATCAAATTTGTTTTACTTTTAGGCACTCAGCATGCCCACACTATAGCTGTAGTCTGTTCAGTTTTTGCAGCACAGCAGCCTGCTCAATAGACTTGAACACAAGCTAGCCTGTTAATGATTGATTTTGTTTGAAGCACATCACTGCAACTGTATCTGAAGTTTCCAGTGTCCTCTTCTTCTCTACTAAGATGCCTGGTATCTTCGTTAGCACCTTTTCTGAGCTCAAATACCTCCCAAAAGTAAGACTTAAAATACAGACTGCTATTAGTGTTACACTTTTTGCATAAATTGGTTCAAGAACCAGAAGTTAAGATTTGCATTTTCCAAAATAGGAAAAACTGATGGCACTTACCTCACAGACGGTGCAGTGATAGCTTTCCTCCACATGGAGCTTGCACTCATTGCAGGTGTAGACAGAGCGGTCCTATCCAACACAAAAATACCACAAGATAGATGAATATTTAGCTGGTTTATTGGTTCTTGTAAGTAACATGGAAGTGTGGCAGTGTTTCACCTCTGTGAACACTATAACAAGTTACGTTTTGAACAATATACTCAGTTTGTATGTACAGTCTGGCAATCAGACATGGAAAAAAATTGTAGAATTGATTGATTATTAATCAAAACAAACGCAAAAACTCACAGAAATCACACAGGACTGAAAAAAAAACGAAATGGAGGAAATGTCATATTAACTGCCAAATTAAAACTTTTCTTCACTATTTATATAATAAAAAGGTATCTATGCAAAAAATAAGTTGATCTGCATTTTCTCAGAACAAATGAGGACAAAGAACAAAAATGGGATCAGCACAAACCGGTATTTGCAAAATTTCTGGGTCCACAGGCTGCTGGGAGGGAAGGGACTCTGCATTCTGCTCCAGGGTTGGCATCAAGGCTTGCAGAAGCTCATTTGGCTTGAAAGCTATTCAGAAACATGGGGGGAAAGATTAAATGTGAAGTATTTTTCATTTACCACATGTATCCAAATTGAAATTGTTATTCTGTATAATGGTAATGGTCATGTAGGTAGAATTTAGAATAAGTATAGCCAGACAGGGCATATATTAAAGGGCCCATGTAATGAAATTTTACAAATAAAATCCAGGAGATGGCACCCTTGTGTCCTATTTAACCCTATTGTATTCAAGAGCAGTATGTCATTTTAGGTTGAAACCTTGATGTTACAGGTATTTGTCAGAATTTTGGATACCTTGCTAGCTGTCATAAAATTTCTTTCCTTTGGTGATTTGTTGGGATAGGATAAAGTAAAATTGGGGTTCATCTAGGCTAATAAAAAGCAAAGCTTCATCTTCATTCTAAATCAGAAATGTTTCATTTTTAGTTTTTTTCTACTTCAGTTTTCCAAATTCCAAAATGATAGAACGTACAAATGATAGGAAAGCAGGTGTGGTTCAAATTTCCAAGAATTTTAGTCTGCATTTTGACATTATCACTGACATATTGACAGAGGGCACAATTTACCAGTCATTGGCTTCTTGACTTTCATATTGTAACGTCTAGGACATATTGTATTTGAGGGCAGACTATGGAAATCATGACAAATACATGCATTTAACCCTAAAGGGGCCGGGTTATTTTGACCATCTCTCAGCCGAGGGGGGGCGGATTCCGCCCCCCCCCCCAAGATCTCGGCCATCGAGTGACGAAAAATTTTGAAACTTGGCACATGTATAGAGTAACTCTTCCTAAACATACCCAAGAAATTTCATGACTATAGGTCAAAGGGTTTAGGAATTATGGCTAATTAATTATTCACGAATGGCAATTCTGCTCTGTGTACACGACGTATATGCGAAAATTCAGTTTTCACGGCGCGTAGCGCCGGAAAAGTTTTCGCTACGCGGCAACCCGTGGTCCGATTTTTATGTTTTTGGTATCAAAAGATGCGCAAAGCTCGAGGCTAAAAAGTCATAACAGCTCGGGTCGCAAAAAAAAATTTTTTAGAGGCTATCACGGAAAATGTTGAGGGGGGGGGGCGGATTCCGCCCGGCCCCTTTAGGGTTAAACAGAATACAGCTAGTGGTCAAATTGAAATAGTCTTGAACTTGAAAATCGGATTTAAGCACGTGACGGCATACAGAATTGATCATTTACAATAATTTTAATATTAGTAATATTAATATTATTAGTAACCTTCAGATTTCTTCTTTGATGGTGGTTGAATGAAATCATCTTCAGCAAAGTCAAGTTGTCTCTTTCCTAATCAAGTAAAGAATAGATAATTGTCCAATTAGATATTCAGAACCTTAAAAACTTGAAAATTTTAACTTCAAAATCATGGCACAGTTTTCTACAACATGCATTCACATCCAACAATCACTGTATTTCATAGATCTTTGGAGGTTCAATCCATGAATTAAGTTTGACTTATTACTACACAGAGTAATTCTTCAGAGGTCTTCAGGTTTCCAGGTGTCTTGTGAACTACTAAGGCCCCCCCCCCCCGCAAAAAAAAAAACAACTTCTGCTTCCAGTTTTCCTACCTACCCTATTCTGACAGCCCCTACCCTAATTTTTATATTGGCAAAATGTATGTACTAATTGTATTGGCTCACGATTGAGTTAAAGGGAATATACAACATTTGCAAACATTAAATAACAAACCTACCAAATTATTATGAAAAACCTCACTGGACTGTTAGTGAATGACAGTCTAAAGCATCCTGTAAAATCATGGCACCTGGTGTGATGTCATTTTCAAAAAAAGATGGTATTTTTGTATCAATTTCCAACGTTGGTCGGCTGACCAGCGTTGAAAAAAAAATGGCTTTTTTCAAATAGTGTCCCCAATTCACCATATTTAGTTAGTTCGCATTTTGTTTGCAATCATTTACATAGATATGAACGGGTTCAAGATAGCTAGACTGGTTCCCTGACCTCACAATTCCCCTGACAGCTATAAATTGCTCCGTCTCATCACATGTTGGGTCAGGGAACCAGACTACAGGAACAACATTGTTTTTTTCTTGGTTTTTCCAGCATCTATAAACATAAAACCTCAAAGAAGTCAGTGTAACAATATTTGCTAAAAAAAAAAAGAATTAATCCCCCAAATCCATCCATTTCTGAAAGTTACAGCAAAGCAAAAGTTGTATATTCCCTTTAAGTTGGCCTATATTTGTATGTTTTCTGGTCATATGTGGATTTATTTAATTATCTATATCACTACATTTTTGGGGCATTGATGGGAAATTTCTTGAGATGAGATTTATTAGAGTCTTATAAGTTGTCAAAATCTGTGAACTAGATGCTCTCTTTTGCCCGACATATAAACACTTTTGAACAGTAACTTACTTTGATTTTCCCTCATGCTAGTGATGCTACTGCCGATATTAATGAGGGTTTGGAGAACTTCATCCATAGTGGGTCTGCTTCTGTAATCCGCTTGCCAGCATTCATTTAGAAGCTTGCTCATTTGTTGGTGTTCTGGGCAGTTACTTGGAATTTGAAGGTGTTCCCCTCTCTCTACTACTTCTTTGTAAATCTGAATCTGTTGTTTCCCGGGATGGGGGGCCTGACCAGACAACATTTCCCACATGACAATGCCATAAGAAAACACATCTGATTTAGTTGTGACCTTGCATGGTTTCCTCGTGCTTTGGGGATAATATTCAACACTGCCGAAGGCCTCCGGGGCCATCCATGGCCAAGATCCCCTATTGCTGACTGTGCTGATGGTTAAGTCACATTTCCTGGATATACCAACGTCACATATCTTCAGAATGTCATCGATGGTGACAAGGAAATTGGATGATTTTACATTCCCATGTTCGTACTTGTTCTGATGAATGAACTGCAGAGCTGTAGCGCCATCCTGGGCCCACTTCATCCAACGACTCTCTATCTGCATGTACTCTGGCCAGTCTTCACTGTGTCGGCGAATCACATCATACAAGGAACCTTGCTCTGCATATTCAGTCACAATGATGTAACTGTCCAGTATCGATACAGGTTTAACAACACCCAAGAACTTGATGATGTTGTTGTGCTTCAGCCTTGCCACAATCAAAACTTCTTCCTCATGAAAATTATTGCAAAGTTTTGCTGCAACTGTCATTTTTCCAGAAGTAGTTTCCCATGTTGCCCGGTACACTTGATTTCTGCTTGTGTTGGAACTCACTCGAAGACCAAATGAAATCTCGTTTAGCTTAATACTCTTATAGGCAGCGTTTCCCATCTCTATCAAAAGAATTAATGTGTATTAACCATACCTCCACAAGTCATTTAAAAAAAAAAAATCTTACTGATACAATGCAATGAAGGCATATTGACCCCCCCCCCCCTCCCCGGACCCCTACAACCCCTTCATGCATTGGTTTTAATAGGCCTCAATGGTGGCGACTTCAGTGTTCATTTTTAACCACTAAACATCCCTAGTTCTATAGGCCTACTTTTTTGGGCGCAATTCAAGTAACTGTACCTTAGGATCAATGCCAGGAGAAGGGAAGGGGGGGGGGGGAGGGAGGTTGTTGTGATGCGATTTTCAACCGCTAAAAGTGCGGTGTTGCCGAATCACCATTGCGAATTTGTATCACATTTACAACTACCCATCAAACCAGAATGCTTTGAGGATCAGGATTCAGGATGATGTGCCAAGGTGTAGGGGTCACTTTTTAAATGCCCCCAAAAAGTCAACAAATATCCTTCCAAATACATGTGTACATGGGATAGCCCCCATTCACATTCAGGCCCCCCCCCCACCCCCCTAAGATCTCGGCCATCGAGTGACGAAAAAAATATGAAACCTGGTATATGAACATACCCTTGGAATGAACATACCCAAGAAATTTCATGACTATAGGTCTAAGGGTCCGATTTTTATGTTTTTGAAATCAAAGATGCGCAAGACTCGAGGCTAAAAAGTCAGGACAGCTCGGGTCGCGAAAAATTTTTTCCAAGGGTATAGCAAAAACACTTGAGGTGGGCGGGCAGATTCCCACCCCCGGCCCTTTTAGGGTTCAAGCAAAAGTTATAACCGAAATTTCAGTTTCTGTACAATTTAAGTTATCAAGTTCTAAACACTCCCGTTCATAAATCATGAATTAATCTACCCATTACAAAGTTAGAAGACAAAGTGCACAGTAAACCCTTTGAAAATGCCCCCCCCCCCCCACCAAAAAAAAAAAATTAAGAAAATAATATTCTGACAAACTTCTAGTTGGGCATGTAAGTAGAGATAATAATGGTTTATCAGAATTTATCAGCTTTACAGAAATTCTTAAATGATAACTTGGAATTTTACAAGATTTCTTCAAGTGCGCCACGTTAGGGAACACTCAGCCGATTTTGTGCCCAATTTCTGGACACCACCGTTTTTGAATTTCGGATTGAATTTCATGACACCGATATTGCTCACAGAAGTTAAATAGAGAGTAGCATGGCCGTTTTCCCACAGTAAACTTATATGGGATATTTGACCTCAGTGAGGTCAAATTGTGGATCTCTCTATAGCCTCTGATGACGACATATGCATGGACCTTATAGCAAGCGTTAATAAGGTAAAACTACCAGTATTTCACTGCATGAATTTGAGGTTTGTCAACAAAGAGGTTTGGCAACATGACATGAGGAAAGTCGGGTAAACATCAAAGTGCGCTACCCCTAGAACTAGCACCATAGTTCTAGGGGTAGAAGTGTGCCACGTTAGAGAACACCACTTTACTACTAGATCAGGGGACCAGACCGTTCCGTATTAGACAAATATATCACTACTGCACTAGCAACTAATTGAGTAGCAGTTGAAAATCAAGTTACGGCTGCCATAACACTAACAATAGCCACGTGCGTTAAAAGAAAGGTGATTTCAGTAGCACTAGCAGAACCAACATATCCCGACCGCGTAGAGCAAGACAAAGGAACTGACCAGAGCATTAATTCATGGGAAAAATTTTAACATCTTGATATTTAGCCTAAAAAACCTGGGGAAAATGAGGTGTATGTTTTAAGCTAAATCAGATTGAAGCGCAGAACAACAAGTACATATTTACCATTGGATTACATTTGTTAATTAAAATTCAACATTTACTAGACGTGAATAATAGTAACAAGCTGATTTACCCGATCCTAGATCGGGTAGGGCGCAGTGTTGGGCATGAAAACGTGGGAAGTTGAATGTAAATGGGGGATTTAGTTGAGAAGACATACAGTTATAGAAGAGCAATTTCTGTGGTGTGATCTGAGGCAATTTCTGACCATTAAAACCAATTTGAGCAAAAGATCATCTTTTAAATTTTTGAGTTTGGAGTAATTGAATCAGCTACATGTATTCTGAGCAATAGAATCATTATTGTGGGCTACAATTTTCATTCGGGGAAGAAAAAGTGTGTGTGTGGGGGGGGGGGAACAAACAATGTCCCCCGCTTAAAATGTGTGTGTGTGTGGGGGGGGGGTGTCCCCTGTCTCCCGTGGATTTACTTATGCGCATGATAATTATGTACCATGGCAACTGAATGTTCCCGTTGGTCTGTTATACTGGCATTTTGTAAGGCAATCGCATTTGGAAATCGTAGTTTTACTCGGCCTCCGAGAAATGTTTGCTCCTGAAAGGATGCGAGACCGCAGTCTCCCGCAACGCCAAAATGGCTCAACGTCCGTGGAAAAATGTGGAGGGTGTCTTCCGCCGGGTCGGACACTTTTTTGTCTTTTTTTTTGTGTGACTGCCTTTAAGCCAAGTTATATGTGAGCAGCAACAACAGAGGCACTACATTCGAAGTCTGGAGTGTGTCCTGCACCAGTCCTAGCCAGTTCCAGAAGTCCCCACCCCTCAGCCCGTTCCAGATGTACCAGTGTCCCCAGTCTCCATCAACGAACCAGATCCCAAGAGTCCAAAAGAAGCCCCTCGTGTCCCCCATCGAAGACAACCAGTAGACCCTACCGTTGCCCCTACCAGTGGTCAGTCAAGCCAGGGTATTGGAGGCATCCGATGTAGCCACAGTCACCGTCTGCGCCAAGGACAGCAACAAGATCCTGCCATCAGGAAAGTGGTGGAACTTAAACTGTCAAATCCTATGAGGATCAGCCAGAGTACAAAGGCACGTCAACCTAAATCGGTACAACGACTACTGAATGTCTGGGATCGCCTGGATGTGGGAGGTGGCTTACTTTTGTACAGAAGAGGAGAAGGCAAGGGAAATTCTGTACTGGTACCAGTACTACCCCGCAGTTTAAGGGACAGAGTACTGTGCAGTTTGCATAACAGCATGGAGACAGGAGGATACGGCCATGTCCTGAAGCAAGTGAGGGGTCGATACTTTTGGCCCAGCCAGCACAACGACACCATGCAGTACATGAGGCAGCACCTGAAGAAAGTGAAGCAGCAGGAGATGGCAACCAAAGCTCCCCCTTCACATAAGTCCCAAGATGTACCTTCCCCAGCCGCTCCTCCACCTCAGTTCCCAGATATATCTCCAGACTCCCATTGGGATGATGACGGCTCTCTCTCAAGCTCTGATGAATCTGTGGAAATCTTCACCAGACCAAGGCGTGTCATCAGATCATCAGTTCGATTTCAATAGTAAATTATTTTGTATATAAATTAGAAGTATTTTGTATGTATTTTTTTTGTGTTGTCAGGAGCCAACATTTTAAAGATGGCGTGAGTGTGGCAGGGCCAAGTTTCCCTTGTGTATTTTTATAGTGTATTCAATAGGAGTAGCCCCCCTTAGAAAAGAAAATCATTTTAGTTGAAGTTTAGATGTCCCCCCCCCCTTTCCTGGTAGTGTGACCCCCTGTTTGTTTATTTTAGCCCACAAGTCCCACCATATAAAAGCTGCCACATTGTCATGCCAGAGTCATTATTACCCAGCAGACCAGCAGTGAGACAACTTAACATCATATACATGTAGTCATATTTCCTCCTACCTGGAGAGTGTCTTCCTAGCTGTTTCTTTTGTCTGCTAGTCCAGTCATTGGTGAGTTTTCATTACTTTTCTTATTATTGTATAATTCCAGTTTTATATTTGCCTTTATCATCATATTATCCAGTTCAGTATCATTTTAGCTCCTTTTAAGATAAGAGTTCTTTTTCCTATACATTAAACTGTTTTTGTCTCCACTCTTTTCTTAGAAGTCGTTTTAACTAGCCTTTTTGTTTAGAAACTTTGAATATCATGATGACTGTTAAGTTTTGTTTTGTAACTTCTTAAGTCAGTTTTGGCTTATTTCTAGATATTTGAGAAGTCCTTTTCTTGGAAAGTATTGAAAATGTGTGATTTTCTAATAAGTTTTGTGACTAAATTAAATTTTGTGAGAAGTCTATTTTTGTTTCCTTGATTCCTTTTCTTTTTCTTTTTTTTTGTCCCAGTTTAAAAACTAAATCGCGACATAATCATTGGAACCAGGTGTTTTTCTCTAGTGATCCGTTTTTCTACGTTACACATCCATCCTTCGTTGATCCCAAACAGGCCCCCGAAATTATAACGCGACACTGAATTATATGTGGCAGGCAGCAAACTCACAACGCTCGGCCTTGGTGGAAGCAACGAGCTATAAACACATGATGCAAGCTCTATCACGTCACATGCTTGTGCTTCAAATAGCGAGCACTGTGGACCCAACCTCGTTTCCAGGGTGTGGAGCAGGCCGCAGTACGCGTTGCCATCGACGGTTTTACGCATAGCCCGCAAGTACTACGCAGTGTAGACTTTCGATTGGTCAGATGACCGTGCAAGGCATACAAATGTGTAGTCCTTCTGAGGATTCGTCGCACTCAGCGCAGGGGGGGGGGGGGGGAAAGCAAAGCATAGGAAACAATAGGGAAACTTGGTGGCCCCGCACCATCGAGAAAAAATATTTTGCCAAGGTCACCCCATACTACCGTTTGGTGAACACTTTTGTAGAACGGCCAAGTAGAACACGTCAACGGAACCTCTACGTTGAAGCCGCTGACCTCGCACAGTCTAGACTCGCAGAAAGGCCAGCACAGGGGGCGGCCAGGCAGTCAACGTGAAAACGCACACGACGGCAAATTCCTGCGCAAAATGCAGCCACGAAAAATCGACAAAACGGATCGTCGGTCCGTACGGGAAAATCAGGACGACCCAAAGTGTCCGACCCGGCGGAAGACGCCCTCCGCATTTTTCCACGGACGTGGGGCGATTTTGGCGCCGCGGGAGCCCGCGGTCTCGGATCCTGTCATGAGCAAACATCGTCTCGGAGGCCGTGTTAAACTCTCTCTTACATATAGATATTAATATTGTTACCTTTCTGTTTCTTCTCTGATGCTGGATGAATGAAATCATCTTCAGCAGAGTCAGCATGGTCAAGTTGACTCTTTCCTAATCAAGTGAAGAATAGGTAATTGTACAATAAGGTATTCAGTAGCTTCACTGGAACAAATTTAAATTCAAAATTGTGGCACATTTTAAAATAGTCTTTAAAATGCATGCATGTCAAATATTAACTATACTAGATGGAGATTTGCTAGATCCCCATGGAACAATGCACTAAAATAACCTTGATTCACAGGGAGGGCATTCATACATGCTCCTATAATTCTTCCGAGGCCTTCAGGTTTCAAGGGGTGTTATGTGATGTCTTTAAATCACTTGACCTTACTTTCTCCACATTGTGCAAATAGGAAACTATAATATGGAGGTCGCAGGTTCAAACCCCGCTCCAGTCAATTTCTTTGTTCAACATTGAAAATTATCATAATGAACTTTATGGTTTGTTTGAAGATTCGTAACAAAAATGTTTCTTCGTTCAAGGGGCGTAATAGTCAGAAGCCATAAACCCATATATCATGTTGCCAGGGATCATGCCCAAAATCACCATACTACATGTAGTTAGCGACATTAACAATCCTGCAAACTTGGGAAATAGCAAACAAGGATCACTCACAGAGAATATGGTGGGTTTTTTAAAAACTATTTTCTCTTTGTGTGATCCCCGTTTTTACTTCCTGGGTTTGCAGCATTGTCAATGTTGCCAGTATGGTGACTTACGGCATGATCCTCGGCTACATGACATAATATATGGGTTTATGGCTTCCAACTATTTTGCCCCTTGAACAAAGACATTGACAAAATGGGGAACCGCCAACATAGGGCTGGATATAGCTCAGTTGGTACAGCACTGGAACGGTAATCCGGTGGTCGCAGGTTCAAACACTACTCCAGTCAATTTCATTGTTCAACATTGAAAATTAAGTTTCATTTAAACTTTCTGAAATTGATGCTTTTACTTGATATATATACTTCTGAACAGTAAACTTACTGATATTTTCCCTCATGCTTCTGTCTATACCAATGAGGGTTTGGAGAACTTCATCCATAGTGGGTCTGCTTCTGTAATCTGCTTGCCAGCATTCATTGAGAAGCTCGCTCATTTGTTGGTGTTCTGGGCAGTTACTTGGAATTTGAAGACGTTCCTTTCTCTCAACTACTTCTTTGTAAATTTGAATCTGTGGTTTCCCAGGATGGGGGGCCTGACCAGAAATCATTTCCCACATGACAATGCCATAAGAAAACACATCTGATTGAGTTGTGACCTTGCATGGTTTCCTCGTGCTTTGGGGATCATATGCAACATTGCCAAAGGCCTCCGGGGCCATCCATGGCCAAGATCCCATACTGCTGACTGTGCTGATGGTGAAGTCACATTTCTTGGATATGCCAAAGTCATATATCTTCAGTATGTCATCGACGGTGACAAGGAAATTGGATGATTTTACATCGCCATGTTGGTACTTGTTCTGATGAATGAAATGCAGAGCTCTGGCACCATCCTGGGCCCATTTTATCCAACGACTCTGCATGTACTCTGGCCAGTCTTCACTGTGTCGGCGAATCACATCATACAAGGAACCTTCCTCTGCATATTCAGTCACAATGATGTAACTGTCAAGTATCGATACAGGTTTAACAACACCCAAGAATTTGATGATGTTGTTGTGCTTCAGCCTTGCCAAAATCAAAACTTCTTCCTCATGAAAATTATTGCAACGTTTTGCTGCAACTGTCCTTTTTCCTAAAGGAGTTTCCCATGTTGCCCGGTACACTTGATTTCTGCTTGTGTTGGAACTCACTCGAAGACCAAATGAAATCTCGTTTGACTCAATACTCTTATAGGCAGCTTTTCCCATCTCTATCAAAAGAAACAATAATGTGTATTAACCATACCTCCACAAGTCATTTAAAAAAAAAAAAACTGACTGATACAATGCAATGAAGGCATATTGACCCCCCCCCCTCCCCGACCCCTACCACCCCTTCATGCATTGGTTTTAATAGGCCTCAATGGTGGCGACTTCAGTGTTCATTTTTAACAACTAAACATCCCTTCTAGTTCTATAGGCCTACTCTTTTGGGGTGCAATTCAACTGTACCTTAGGATCAATGCCAGGAGAAGGAGGGGGGAGGGGGGAGGGGGGGAGGGAGGTTGACGTGATGCGATTTTCAACCGCTAATAGTGCGGTGTTGCCGAATCACCATTGCGAATTTGTATCACATTTACAACTACCCATCAAACCAGAATGCTTTGGTAGCTTGATTGGTAATACACGTTCGACTGCACCAGGGATCCGGGTTCAAAACTGTTACCTTACTGCTCAATTATTACAAAAAATTAAACTAGAACGGAGAAGCCGCCATGGCTCAATGTCAAAGGCGGGAAGGGAGGCTGAAGGTAGAGTTGGGGGTGGGCATGATGGAAGAGGATCAGGATTCAGGATGATGTGCCAAGGTGTAGGGGTCACTTTTAAATGCCCCCAAAAAGTCAACAAATATCCTTCCAAATACATGTGTACATGGGATAGCCCCGATTCACATTCAGGCCCCCCCCCACCCCCCTAAGATCTCGGCCATCGAGTGACGAAAAAAATATGAAACCTGGTATATGAACATACCCTTGGAATGAACATACCCAAGAAATTTCATGACTATAGGTCAAAGGGTCCGATTTTTATGTTTTTGAAATCAAAGATGCGCAAGACTCGAGGCTAAAAAGTCAGGACAGCTCGGGTCGCGAAATTTTTTTTCCAAGGGTATAGCAAAAACACTTGAGGTGGGCGGGCAGATTCCCCCCCCCCCCCCCCCCCCCGGCCCTTTTAGGGTTCAAGCAAAAGTTATAACCGAAATTTCAGTTTCTGTACCATTTAAGTTATCAAGTTCTAAACACTCCCGTTCATAAATCATGAATTAATCTACCCATTACAAAGTTAGAAGACAAATTTATTTCGGCATGATTTTCTTATTTTATTTCAAAGTGCACAGAAAACCCTTTGAAAATGGCCCCCCCCCCCCAAAAAAAAAATAAGAAAATAATTTTTTGACAAACTTCTAGTTGGGCACGTAAGTGGTTTATCAGAATTTATCAACTATACAGAAATTCTTACATGATAATTTGGAATTTTACAAGATTTATTCAAGTGCGCCACGTTAGGGAACACTCAGCCGATTTTGTGCCCAATTTCTGGACACCACCGTTTTTGAATTTCGGATTGAATTTTATGACACCGATATGGTTCACAGAAGTTAAATAGAGGGTAGCATGGCCGTGTTCCCACAGCAAAATTATATGGGATATTTGACCTCAGTGAGGTCAAATTGTGGATCTCTCTATAGCCTTTGATGACGACATATGCATGGACCTTATAGCAAGCGTTAATAAGGTAAAACTACCAGTATTTCACTGCATGAATTTGAGGTTTGTCAACAAAGAGGTTTGGCAACATGACATGAGGAAAGTCGGGTAAACATCAAAGTGCGCTACCCCTAGAACTAGCACCATAGTTCTAGGGGTAAAAGTGTGCCACCTTAGAGGACACCACTTTACTACTAGATCAGGGGACCAGACCGTTCCGTATTAGACAAATATATCACTACTGCACTAGCAACTAATTGAGTAGCAGTTGAAAATCAAGTTACGGCTGCCATAACACTAACAATAGCCACGTGCGTTAAAAGAAAGGTGATTTCAGTAGCACTAGCAGAACCAACATATCCCGACCGCGTAGAGCAAGACAAAGGAACTGACCGGAGCATTAATTCATGGGAAAAATGTTAACATCTTGATATTTAGCCTAAAAAACCTGGGGAAAATGAGGTGTATGTTTTAAGCTAAATCAGATTGAAGTGCAGAACAACAAGTATACCATTGGATTACATTTGTTAATTAAAATTCAACATTTACTAGACGTGAATAATAGTAACAAGCTGATTTACCCGATCCTAGATCGGGTAGGGCGTAGTGTTGGGTATAAAAATGTGGGAAGTTGAATGTAAATGGGGGATTTAGTTGAGAAGACATACAGTTATAGAAGAGCAATTTCTGTGGTGTGATCTGAGGCAATTTCTGACCATTAAAACCAATTTGAGCAAAAGATCATCTTTTAAATTTTTGAGTTTGGAGTAATTTAATCAGCTACATGTATTCTGAGCAATAGAATCATTATTGTGGGCTACAATTTTCATTCGGGGAAGAAAAAGTGTGTGTGGGGGGGGGGGGGGAACAAACAATGTCCCCTGCTTAAAATGTGTGTGTGTGTGTGGGGGGGGGGTGTCCCCTGTCTCCCGTGGATTTACTTATGCGCATGATAATTATGTACCATGGCAACTGAATGTTCCCGTTGGTCTGTTATACTGGCATTTTGTAAGGCAGTCGCATTTGGAAATCGTAGTGAAAAGGTTACCTTACACAGGCGAAGGCTGATCGTACAGCTTTGACAATAAATCATAATGCAATAAAACGTGAAGGTGTGATTTGAAATGAAAATGTTGAGTGTTGCCATAAAATTACAAACGGTCTGAATCATGGAGAAAAGTCATAATTAAGTTTCAGTACTGGACTCTTCAACAAACGTAAACTTGAACTTCTTACAATTTGCAAGACCGTCTGCGAGGAAAAATTTGATTCAACTTTTATTCAAGTTGGTTCAACCATCTATATAAGCAAGTTTTACTCGGCCTCCGAGAAATGTTTGCTCCTGAAAGGATGCGAGACCGCAGTCTCCCGCAACGCCAAAATGGCTCAACGTCCGTGGAAAAATGTGGAGGGTGTCTTCCACCGGGTCGGACACTTTTTTGTCTTTTTTTTTTGTGACTGCCTTTAAGATCGCGATATTTGAAGCAATGCATCCATCCTTCGTTGATCCCAAACAGGCCCCCGAAATTATAACGCGACACTGAATTATATGTGGCAGGCAGCAAACTCACAACGCTCGGCATTGGTGGAAGCAACGAGCTATAAACACATGATGCAAGCTCTATCACGTCACATGCTTGTGCTTCAAATAGCGAGCACTGTGGACCCAACCTCGTTTCCAGGGTGTGGAGCAGGCCGCAGTACGCGTTGCCATCGACGGTTTTACGCATAGCCCGGAAGTACTACGCAGTGTAGACTTTCGATTGGTCAGATGACTGCGCAAGGCATACTAATGTGTAGTCCTTCTGAGTATTCGTCGCACTCAGCGCAGGGGCGGCAAGCAAAGCATATGAAACAATACGGAAACATGGTGGCCCCGCACCATGAAAACACAAGTCAGGTGTGTTTACAAACACAAATGCCCCGCAACTGTGACTGTTCCCATGACATAACACCACTCTTTTAACAACTTACACGTACCGTACCTTGGTCACATGGAACGTTCATTGACAGCATTAGTGTCTTTTGTAGGTTTTATATGAATTAATCCCTAATCCCTATGATCTCAGAATAAATACAAGATTTTTATTGTCTAGCCACTGTGACCTTGACCCTTGACCTTTCGACCCCAATGCGATAGGCCTATTTTGATTACCAAGAACGATCCACAAACCAAATTTGAAGTTCACATGTGAAGAATTTCTTAAGTTATCGCGCTGACAAAATTTCTTTTGTTTTAGCCACTGTGACCTTGACCCTTGACCTTTTGGCCCCAAATGCAAAAGGGTTGTAAGGATTGCCAAGGACAATCCACAAACCAAATTTGAAGCTCATATGTAAAGTATTTCTCAAGTTATCGCGCCGACAAAATTTCTATTGTTTCAGCCACTGTGACCTTGACCCTTGACCTTTCAGCCCCAAATGCAAAAGGCTTCTTAGGATTACCAAGAACAATACACCAACCAAATTTGAAGTTCATATGTAAAGTATTTCTCAAGTTATCGCACTGACAAAATTTCTTTTGTTTTAGTCACTGTGACCTTGACCCTAGACCTTTCGGCCCCAAATGCAAAAGGGTTGTCAGGATTACCAAGAACAATTACACAAACCAAATTTGAAGTTCATATGTAAAGTATTTCTCAAGTTATCGTGCTGACAAAATTTCTTTTGTTTTAGTCACTGTGACCTTGACCCTTGACCTTTCGGTCCCAAATGCAAAAGGGTTGTAAGGATTACCAAGAACAATACACAAACCAAATTTGAAGTTCATATGTAAAGTATTTCTCAAGTTATCAGGCTGACAAAATTTCTTTTGTTTTAGTCACTGTGACCTTGACCCTTGACCTTTTGGCCCCTTTTGACACCCTCCGCATTTTTCCACGGACGTGGGGCGATTTTGGCGCCGCGGGAGCCCGCGGTCTCGGATCCTGTCATGAGCAAACATCGTCTCGGAGGCCGTGTTAAACTCTCTCTTATATATAGATATTAATATTGTTACCTTTCTGTTTCTTCTCTGATGCTGGATGAATGAAATCATCTTCAGCAGAGTCAGCATGGTCAAGTTGTCTCTTTCCTAATCAAGTGAAGAATAGGTAATTGTACAATAAGGTATTCAGTAGCTCCACTGGAACAAATTTAAATTCAAAATTGTGGCACATTTTAAAATAGTCTTTAAAATGCATGCATGTCAAACATTAACTATACTAGATGGAGATTTGCTAGATCCCCATGGAACAATGCACTAAAATAACCTTGATTCACAGGGAGGGCATTCATACATGCTCCTATAATTCTTCCGAGGCCTTCAGGTTTCCAGGGGTGTCATGTGATATCTTTAAATCACTTGACCTTACTTTCTCCACATTGTGCAAATAGGAAACTATAATATGGAGGTCGCAGGTTCAAACCCCGCTCCAGTCAATTTCTTTGCTTAACATTGAAAATTATCATAATGAACTTTATGGTTTGTTTGAAGATTTGTAACAAAAACGTTTCTTCATTCAAGGGGCGTAAAAGTCGGAAGCCATAAACTCCCCCCCCCCCCACAGTAGTGTGGTTGGGGTCTACGAGCGAATACTTACCTGTAGAGCGAATACTACATATGCATTGTTCCCTATGCCGGCAGGCAATTTGCTAAGAGTTTTACACAATAGCGCCCTCACATGTCCTACCCACGACGCCCTGTGATATGCGCACTACGTTAGCGTCCTCATTTTCTCAAGCGTTACTTGCGTAAGCACTCAAAGAATCGAGTATAGTTGGGAAGGATGGAGGAGTGGTCTACAGGTAAGTATTCGCTCATAGACCCCAACCACACTACTGGGGGGGGGGGGGAGTCTACATCACTCTACTTACCTGTAGAGCGAATACTACCTATGCATAGACTCGCACCGAGTAAGGCGGTGGGTATATACGAATTACAGTATGTCTACAGGGGTGTAGGACATGAGGCGTGTCCAAAGGCAAACAACACCAAACTAAAAAACCTACACCCAGACGCTCTAGGCTTCACCTCCTAAGGGGAACCCAAAGAGCTCGTGCGCAAAAAGTCAGGGGGGTGTAACCATTATGGGGATGAACACATGATAGGTACACCTAACTAAACTTTAATACATGTATATTTATACGCTCACCCGTTAGTGCTTCCGTGAGGCTCGACTGGCCGCCAGCAGCACTTCTCTTCCAGCCTTGCCATCTGCCTGGAGGACATCCTTCAGGTAGCATTCGGAGAACGTATTAGGGTTCTTTCAGCAGGCTGCCTTGACGATGTCACCTAGGGGGACACCCTTAAAAAAGGCCCACGAGGTGGACACTCCCCTGACCTCATGTGCTCGCATGGGTCCCTGGATCGCTGGCCAGCCGCCCGGTACTGAACGGATAGCTGTCACGATCCAGCGAGTGATTGTATCGTGGGACGCCAGCCCATGGGGCGGGGTCGTCGTGATAAACAATTTGTCGTGTCCCGTACGAAGTGACTTCGTACGGTTGACACACCACTTAATTAAGTGCTCGAACTGGGCACCAAAGTTTGTCGTTTGTCTCGTTCGAAAAAGACTTGATGTCCGGGACAAAGATGTCCGGGGGCGTAAAGGTCTCCGACTGGTTCTTTGGGAGAAAACCGGCCGTAGGGATCAGGCGGACACCCCCCGGTTCCCACCGGATGTGTCCTGTCTGCATCGATAACGAGTGTAGTTCGCTACGTCGTCGGGACGTAGCGACAGCCAATAGAAAAGCTACTTTGATAAAGAGTTGTAACAAAGTTGAGCAATTCATTGGTTCAAAGGGAGCCTTCGCCAAAGTAGATAATACACTGAAGAGGTCCCAAGATGGGATTAATGTGCGTACTGGGGGACGAGTATTAAACATCCCCTTGATCAGTTGGTTAACTGCAGGGTTGCCGGAAACGGAGGAACTGTCCGAAAATCCCTGATGGATCGCAGCAACGGCCGATTGATAATTTTTGACCGTGGCCATCGTGAGCCCACTGTTAAAAAGGTATAGGAGGAAATCCCCCACTTCGCCTACAGAAGTATTGGGGGGATGAATGAATTGCCGTCTACACCATTTAAAGAAATGGCATAGTCGGCTATCGTACACCTTTCTGGTTGAGGCTCTACGGGACTGGGCTGCAATTGTTGCAGCTCGTCGCGAAAGGGCTGCTGAGCAGAGGGATCGCGTGACAATACCCAGCACGTCAGGTGAAGATCCCCCGGAGCCTGGTGACTGATTCCCGAGCTGGGCTGATAAAGGAGATCGGCCCTCCTCGGTAGAATTACCGGGCGGTGAACCAAGAGTCAGACGAGCCGGGGAAACCACGGCTGGCGGGGCCAGAACGGGGTTATGAGGAGAATTCGGCAATCCTCCTGCTCGATCTTGGTCAGCACTTGAGAAACGAGGGAGATGGTTGGGAAGGCGTAGGCCAGTAGGCCGTCCCACCGCACCGACAGTGCATCGGTCTGCCACGCGTTGGGATCTGGGCCCCTTGCGCAGTAGATCGGTAGCTGATTGTTCATTCGCGACGCGAATAGGTCCACATGCGGCCGGTCGATTAGTCGGAAGATCGACTGAGCCACCTGTGGGAGCAGTGGCCACTCTGTCGGGGCGATCCAGCCTCTGGAGAGAGCGTCGGCTGTGACGTTGTCTTCCCCCCGGGATGTGGACTGCCGACAGTGCTATCCCGTGATGTATGCACCAGAGGGTGAGATCCCACGTTAGTGCACACAGATGGCCTGACCGAGTGCCAACCTGGTGATTGATGTATGCCACCTCTGTGGCGTTGTCGCATCGTACCAGGACTGCTTGCCCTCTGACGTCCGACTGGAAATGTTTTAGTGCGTTGGTGACTGCCAGCATTTCCAGGACGTTGATGTGGGATGATTGATGTGCGGGGCCCCATACGCCCGCGACCTGTCGCAGGT
Source organism: Patiria pectinifera (assembly GCA_029964075.1). Classification (NCBI taxonomy): domain Eukaryota; kingdom Metazoa; phylum Echinodermata; class Asteroidea; order Valvatida; family Asterinidae; genus Patiria; species Patiria pectinifera. Next base: position 29,629,706 of record CM057135.1, read on the forward strand.
GGAGGGTAGCCCCCCAGCCGTACCCTGACGAGTCGGTTGTAAAAAGTACCGACGGGCGGGGCGGGCGGAAAACGCGGCCCTGCGTTATATTGGCCTCGACTAGCCACCAACGAAGGTGGGGGACTAGCCAAGACGTAGTGGGCACCGGATGGTCGATCGGGTGCCAGCGGGGTCTGTAGATAGACAGCAGGTGAAGTTGAATTGGCCTCATCCTCAGCCTGCAAAAATCCACTAAGTCCACCAGACTGGCCATAAGGCCCAATAGCCTGAGCCAGGCTCGGGCCGGAGCCACTACCATCGGGAGGAAGAGGGACATGCACTGCCGAAGGTTCAGCAGGCGGTCCTCCGATGGACGGGCCAGTCCCCTGCGAAGATCGAGGGATGCACCTAGAAAGGTGGGAACCTGCGAGGGGACTGGATGGGATTTCTTGGTGTTGATGAGAAATCCCAGGTCGGAAGCAAGGTTCCAAGTTAGTTGGAGCGCCGCTTCCGTCTCCCCTCGAGAACGACCCACCACTAGCCAATCGTCGAGGTACATGAATATCATGATCCCTCCTCGCCGCAGTGCCGCCCCGATCGTCTTCACGATCCGGGTGAACACCCGCGGAGAAGTGGATAGTCCGAACGGGAGCACCACAAATTCGTACAGTATATTTTTGTATTGGAAACGTAGGAATTTGCGGTGCTCCGGCCTGATCGGTAAGTGAAAGTACGCGTCTTTCAAGTCTATACTCGATTCGAGAATGGTCCGTAACGTTTCCATGCGGAATGTTTCGGACGTATGAACTTGTTGAGGGGTTTTAAGTTCAATATTGGACGCCACACACCGGTCTCCTTCTTGGGGGCCAAGAAGAAGGTTGACATGAAACCTGCCCGGGTCCCCCCTTGGGGAACAACACGAACTGCTCCCTTTAGAAGGAGGGCGTCAATCTCCTCCTCGAGGGAGCGGCGTTTTGCTGTGTCAGGTGGTACGGGCGTTGTCCGAATAAGCATGTCCGACGGGGGGGGGTCCTCGTAAACTCGAGCGCGTAACCGCTGCTGATCGTTTCGAGGACCCACCAGTCGGAAGTCACCTGCACCCAGGACCCCACGAACTCCTGAAGGCGGCCTCCCACGGGTCCAGCGGTGGGATGCCGCCCGGAGTTGCATATGTCACTTGCGCCACGCCCCGGTGTACTGGGGAGTGGGCGCATGGAAACCGCGTCCCGACTGGGGACGCCGTTGGACCAAGCGGAGTTCGGTCTCAGCCACCGATAGGCGTTGCATGGTGCGGGTCAGTTCACTCTGGAGGGGACTCCGGCGCACAGCTAACCGTGCGCAGTATGTCCCTTTGGCCCGGAGTCGGCCAACTGTGACCGTAATCTCCCTGTCGGCCTGACAATGAGGCCGCGAGGGAGTGAAAAGCCTCCAAAAAATCATCGCGTGAAATCGGGTCGCCACCCTTGTGGCGTTTCCCACGGTGTGATCGACCAGATGACTCACTAGAACTTGTCGAAGAACGGCGAGAACGGCGGTTCTTTTTCATTTTTTTCTTCTTTGAAGAACGACTCCGAGTAGTTGCCGAGGATTGCAGGGACACAGGGATGCCCGAACAACGAATAACATCCGATGTAGAGGCATGGCTCTCCGAGCGTAGCGTTAACGCTCTGGGGGAATCCCAGTGATTAGGCTCTACACTATCAATATCCCAGGCGGCCGACAGCGCCCCCACGCCGGTAACATAGGCGGGTGCTGTACGGTCGATTAGCCGGCCATATAACAGCCCATCCCCAGGCATCGTGGTAATCACTGGGCTGGGTGGGCCTGGGTGCACTAAGCCATGGAGGAGTACTTCCTCCGGCTGCGTGTGCCCCGTAGACGGGCCAGGGACAGGCACAGTGCGCCCCGTAGCGGGGCCACCTTTTTCCGTACGTCCCTTTTTGGGTACTGCCCCGGCGTCAGAATATCTCTTTGTCTTGCCGGTGCGTTTCCCCTTCAGTTGGGCAGACCCGTGAATATTGACCGAAGACGGTGGGGTTGTACGGCCCCCCGCTTGGTCAACGGGTCCGTCAGCTCCGACAGCCGGCAGTGGCTGAAGGGGCTGACTAGGGGACTGCTGCCGCGGTGACGTACCATCACCGGTGCAGTCCCCCCAAAAACTCGGGCTTGTCTGGTGGGATGTACGTCCCTCCATTATCGACACACCCAGTCCTCCCCAACTTCCTAGATTTACTCATTTCTTGCTTCACTTTCACTCCAAATACTTCACTACAACAACTCTACAATAAATACTTTCTCTTAATTTCTTCGAAATAGCTTTCTCCAAGCAAAAGAGGTACCAATAAAATAGTGAAATTCAGGTCGATTGAAATTCCACGCTATACCTCGCCTGCGGCTAAGAGAAAAAGAGGACGCTATTGTAGTGCGCATGTCACAGGGCGTTGTGGGTAGGACACGTGAGGGCGCTATTGTGTAAAACTCTTAGCAAATTGCCTGCCGGCATAGGCAACAATGCATATGTAGTATTCGCTCTGCAGGTAAGTAGAGTGATGTAGACCCATACATCATGTTGCCAGGGATCATGCCCAAAATCACCATACTAGTTAGCGACACTAACAATCCTGCAAACCTGGGAAATAGCAAACAGGGATCACTCAAATAGAATATGGTGGGTTTTTTAAAAACTATTTTCTCTTTGTGTGATCCCCGTTTTTACTTCCTGGGTTTGCAGCATTGTCAATGTTGCCAGTATGGTGACTTACAGCATGATCCTTGGCTACATGACATAATATATGGGTTTATGGCTTCCGACTATTTTGCCCCTTGAACAAAGACATTGACAAAATGGGGAACCGCCAACATAGGGCTGGATATAGCTCAGTTGGTACAGCACTGGAACAGTAATCCGGTGGTCGCAGGTTCAAACCCTGCTCCAGTCAATTTCATTGTTCAACATTAAAAATTAAGTTTCAATTAAACTTTCTGAAATTGATGCTTTTCCTTGATATATAATTATATACTTCTGAACAGTAACTTACTTTTATTTTCCCTCATGCTTCTGCCAATATCAATGAGGGTTTGGAGAACTTCATCCATAGTGGGTCTGCTTCTGTAATCCGCTAGCCAGCATTCATTGAGAAGCTCGCTCATTTGTTGGTGTTCTGGGCAGTTACTTGGAATTTGAAGACGTTCCTTTCTCTCAACTACTTCTTTGTAAATTTGAATCTGTGGTTTCCCAGGATGGGGGGCCTGACCAGAAATCATTTCCCACATGACAATGCTATAAGAAAACACATCTGATTGAGTTGTGACCTTGCATGGTTTCCTCGTGCTTTGGGGATCATATGCAACATTGCCAAAGGCCTCCGGGGCCATCCATGGCCAAGATCCCATACTGCTGACTGTGCTGATGGTGAAGTCACATTTCCTGGATATGCCAACGTCACATATCTTCAGTATGTCATCGATGGTGACAAGGAAATTGGGCGATTTTACATCTCCATGTTTGTACTTGTTCTGATGAATGAACTGCAGAGCCCTGGCACCATCCTGGGCCCATTTCATCCAACGACTCTGCATGTACTCTGGCCAGTCTTCACTGTGTCGGCGAATCACATCATACAAGGAACCTTCCTCTGCATATTCAGTCACAATGATGTAACTGTCAAGTATCGATACAGGTTTAACAACACCCAAGAACTTGATGATGTTGTTGTGCTTCAGCCTTGCCAAAATCAAAACTTCTTCCTTATGAAAATTATTGCAACGTTTTGCTGCAACTGTTATTTTTCCTGAAGGTGTTTCCCATGTTGCCCGGTATACTTGATTTCTGCTTGTGTGGGAACTCACTCGAAGACCAAATGAAATCTCGTTTGGCTCAATACTCTTATAGGCAGCTTTTCCCATCTCTATCAAAAGAAACAATAATGTGTATTAACCATACCTCCACAAGTCATTTAAAAAAAAAAAACTTACTGATACAATGCAATGAAGGCATATTGACCCCCCCCCCCTCCCCGACCCCTACCACCCCTTCATGCATTGGTTTTAATAGGCCTCAATGGTGGCGACTTCAGTGTTCATTTTTAACAACTAAACATCCCTTCTAGTTCTATAGGCCTACTCTTTTGGGGTGCAATTCAACTGTACCTTAGGATCAATGCCAGGAGAAGGAAAGGGGGGGGGAGGGGGGAGGGAGGTTGGTGTGATGCGATTTTCAACCGCTAATAGTGCGGTGTTGCCGAATCACCATTGCGAATTTGTATCACATTTACAACTACCCATCAAACCAGAATGCTTTGGTAGCTTGATTGGTAATACACGTTCAACTGCACCAGGGATCCGGGTTCAAAACCGTTACCTCACTGCTCAATTATTACAAAAAATTAAACTAGAACGGAGAAGCCGCCATGGCTCAATGTCAAAGGCGGGAAGGGAGGCTGAAGGTAGAGTTGGGGGTGGGCATGATGGAAGAGGATCAGGATTCAGGATGATGTGCCAAGGTGTAGGGGTCACTTTTTAAATGCCCCCAAAAAGTCAACAAGTGTCCTTACAAATACATGTGTACATGGGATAGCCGTCACCGCGTTATGGGGAAGGTTTCCATTGTTAGAGTAATTAGAACCTAGTTGTGGGGCCTTTTTGCAGTCCCCACAGCATCTTTGGTCCCCATATTACCATTGGAGAACTTGTGTGTAGTCCCCACAAATGAGGAACAAGAATGGTTATACATGTACACCCCAAAGGCTCGAAATTAACGCTTACCCACTTACCGCCCGTTAAGTGGTTTTGGGGGGCAGGTAAGTGATTTTTAAAAATGGGTAATTTGCTTGGTAAGTCAATTCTGAATAGTATTAACGTTGCACAGTTTTCTTTAACTTGGATTTGAGAAAAAGTACAATTAGGCCTATTTCGTAATTAAAATCACAATTTAAATACATGAAAAAAAGGTTTATTATAAAACACTCACTTTTCACTCAGTTTCTATCGCTCTTTTTATGACATTTAAGATATTTTGTAACTTTTTGAGACATACAAGTAACTGTGGGAATATTGTTTTGTTGAAATGGTGGATGTTTTGGCCATTATAATCTGTACCTTGATCAAGATTAAGGAAAGTTGCCACCATGCATATGGCACGTATGGCATTCGTACATGGTTAATGGCAGTCATGGCAGTACAGCTGCGGTGTTATTTTTATTAATGACTGCGTGTTGCCTTTCGTCTTTGCTGCATGCGGACAATTTAAAATTGTCACAGCCAAGAGTGGTTACACTTATTACAGTGGCCAAAATAATCTTAACTGATATGCAATTTGCAATTGGTGATATATTTTGTTATTTTTGGTCTTTTAAAATCCACATTTCTTCAATTGAACAATGGTGTAGTTTAGGACACCTCCCTTTTTTATTACTTGTTCAGTTCAAAAGTGATTTTTGCAAAATAATGAAATGACTGTCAAATTTTCCAAAATGATGTTTTCAGGCCAAAGCACACTATTTTAAATAGACTAAGTTCAGGTTTTTTAAATTTTTTTTATCTGATTTAGCACTTTATCATGGCTTATACTAGTGCGAGTCACAGCAGTTCAGGTGCTGTCATCATTTACCCAAAATATTTCCTCATAAATAAAAACCCTATCCTATTTCTACAAAATTAAGCCTGCTGATATTCAATATGGTATTTTAGCGAACTAAAAATATAAAGTTACTTTTCATGCTGTAACTTCTTGACACCCTTACAAAAATTAGTCTTAACATGGGTCTTAATGTCATCCAGCTCCTACAACTTTTACAAGATTTTAAAAATACTGTCCCCTACATTAAAGCTTTCGTTGTGCAATGGATAATTCAGGCTGAAATTTGCATATATATAATTGAATACCCCCATTCAATCAGCATAACAAAAATTGGCCCAAAAAAAAGAATCCAACCTACCAACCCTATTTTTGAAAGGCATGTAAATTGGAAGCAGAAATATTTTTGTGTGTGGCCAAAGTCAACATAATGTCATCTTAAGTCATCAAAGATCCTCATATCATCCAGGCTCAGGACAAGTCACAAATTCCTGTGACCGTCATGCCCTGTTATTTGAGACCCAAGTTAAGACTTAAGTTTCCACATTGACACTGGACAGTAGCTAGAAACAATAAAGAGCGTCACATACCAAAGTTATAAACGTTGTCCCTACTGTTCCCAGCAGTAAAAGAAGATTTTTCGAGCATGTCAGTTCTTGGAACTGTGGCGCCAGTCGGCCCACTCCTTGATGAAGAGTTTGCTCCACTCCTTGTTTTCGACCGGTTGTGTGGTCTGTTTGGGAGTTCTTCAGATGAAGCCTCATTCCTTGCTTTTGCATGACCTGCCTCAGACTCTGTCAATGAATTCACAAAGAGGATATCTCACTGTTATTTAAGTGTAAAGTCCTGCACTCTATTATATTACTGTCATGAGGTATGACCTTTCAAATACAGATAGTGGACAGAAATATTCATGTTTTAATGCCATCTGCTCCACAAGAAATTAAAGCTGCCTGTTCATCCACATTTGAACATTTGTGATATTCAAGACTACTTCTACACTACAGGGTTTTTTTATTCATTAAAATATGACAATTAGGCCCATTGATGCACTTCCAACAATATTTATTTCATTAAAGAAGGAAGGAATGCAAATTATACTGGTAATACAAAGTAAGTACATATTTGCAAACATACTTTGTCACCACAACATGCGAAAAATATTTTCTGTTTTGATTTGGTGGTAGTCGGGACTCGGGACAAGTGTTTATGTAAATCATGCTTAGTGGGGGGAATTTATGCTACAATCTAATCATCATTTGATCTGATGATAAAAAATCTGGTAAGTCAGATTTGAAAATGGGTAAGTTAAAATCTGGGAGTGGGTAAGTGCTGGGTAAGTGGGTAAATAATTTAAATTTGAGGCTTGCGCACCCCCACCCAATCCTCCCCCTACCCATCCCCACCCCACCACCAACACATCCCCACCCGCCCCCAACTCCAATCTCTATCTCCTTCCCCCTCCCCAACCCTCCACTACCCCAACCACCACCAAACCCCATTCTCCCCCTACCCATACCCACCCATACATCCCCACCCTACCCCAACCCCTACTCCAATCCCAATATCCCATCCCACCCCATCCCCACCCTCATCTAACCCAACCCCTACACCCACCAACCCAATCCCCACCCACCCCTACACATCCCCACTCCACCCCACCCTCCCCTACACATCCCTACCCCACCCCTTCTCCCACCCCATAAAACTAAAAGATCAAACCAGAAACACATGCCCATACACATGAATGCTCCCCAAAAAATACACACAGTATACAATGTAGTGCAATGGAAATTAATGCATACATGTACATGTATATGTTATACCGGTATTCGTACACATACATGTTATACCGGTATAAACATGTACATGTAACAATATAAAATGGTAACATTTTCTTGAATTAAAATTCCTCAATAAAATCATACAATTTACTGCAATGAAATGAACCTAAATATAAGTTATAGAGATGATGCATGTAAACTGCATTTCCTTTTTTTTTATACCAAATTAGCTAGAACCAAAAACTTCAACATTGTAATCTGAATGCGAACGGCTGGACGTCCAGATGGACAGACGGATGGAAATTGGTATTACATCGGCTCGCATCTGCTTTGTAGCTTGCCAAAAATGTAATAGTTTTCTTTACTTTCATAGTTTTCATCAAATTGGCCTTTTAATTTACGTATCCTGAAGTCACCATAATTGGGGCACGTGCAAATTAAATGGGATTGCTTGTCGTTTTAGAGGGTCTGACGATATATATTTCATTTTCTTCTCACTTCTGCATAATCTGTGCCTTGGGAAGATTTTTTTAAAGGAGATAAAGACCAAGAGCCATTGAATTGAATGATACTAGATAGTCTGGTTCCAACAGCCAAAGATCCTGACGTTGAATACTACTATAGTACTAGTCAAACTATTGTTGATGTACTCTAACGTGGTGCGCCACCTAACATGGCCCACTTTGATTTTTCGCCTGTAGCACCTTGTTAACCCTAAAAGCGCTGGGTAATTTTGACCATCTCACAGCCAAGGGGGGGGGGGCCCCTAAGATCTCGGCCATCGAGTGACGAAAAAATTATGAAACCTGGTATATGAACATACCCTAGGTATGAACATAGGTCAAAGGGTCCGACTTTTATGTTTTTGAAATCAAAGATGCCCAAGACTCGAGGCTAAAAAGTCAGGACGGCTCGGGTCGCGAAATTTTTTTTCCAAGGGTATAGCGAAAACAGTTGAGGTGGGCGGGCAGATTCCCCCCCCCCCCCCCGGCCCTTTTAGGGTTAAAGCAAAAGTTATAACCGAAATTTCAGTTTCTGTACAATTTAAGTTATCAAGTTCTAAAAACTCCCGTTCATAAATCATGAATTAATCTACCCGTTACAAAGTTAGAAGACAAATTTATTTCGGCACGATTTTCTTATTTTATTTCAAAGTGCACAGTAAACCCTTTGAAAATTCCCCCCCCCCCAAAAAAAAAAATTAAGAAAATAATTTTCTGACAAACTTCTAGTTGGGCATGTAAGTAGAGATAATAATGGTTTATCAGAATTTATCAGCTTTACAGAAATTCTTAAATGTTAATTTGGAATTTTACAAGATTTCTTCAAGTGCGCCATGTTAGGGAACACTCAGCCGATTTTGTGCCCAATTTCTGGACACCACCGTTTTTGAATTTCGGATTGAATTTTATGACACCGATATTGTTCACAGAGGTTAAATAGAGGGTAACTTTAACATCTTGATATTTAGCCATAAAAACCTGGGGAAAATGAGGTGTATGTTTTAAGCTAAATCAGATTGAAGCGCAGAACAACAAGTATACCATTGGATTACATTTGTTAATTAAAATTCAACATTTACTAGACGTGAATAATAGTAACAAGCTGATTTACCCGATCCTAGATCGGGTAGGGCATAGTGTTGGGGATGAAAATGTGGGAAGTTAAATGTAAATGGGGGATTTAGTTGAGAAGACATACAGTTATAGAAGAGCAATTTCTGTGGTGTGATCTGAGGCAATTTCTGACCACTAAAACCAATTTGAGCAAAAGATCATCTTTTAAAGTTTTGAGTTTTGAGTAATTTAATCAGCTACATGTATTCTGAGCAATAGAATCATTATTGTGGGCTACAATTTTCATTCGGGGAAGAAAAAGTGTGTGTGTGGGGGGGGGGGGGAAACAAACAATGTCCCCCGCTTTAAAATGTGTGTGTGTGTAGAGGGGGGTGTCCCCTATCTCCCGTCGATTTACTTATGCGCATGATAAATATGTACCATGGCAACTGAATGTTCCCGTTGGTCCGTTATACTGGCATTTTGTAAGGCAGTCGCATGTGGAAATCCTAGTGAAAAGGTTACCGTACACAGGCGAAGGCTGATCATACAGCTTTGACAATAAATCATAATGCAATAAAACGTGAAGGTGTGATTTGAAATGAAAATGTTGAGTGTTGCCATAAAATTACAAACGGTCTGAATCATGGAGAAAAGTCATAATTAAGTTTAAGTATTGGACTCTTCAACAAACGTAAACTTGAACTTCTTACAATTTGCAAGACCGTCTGCGAGGAAAAAGTCGATTCAACTTTTATTCAAGTTGGTTCAACCATCTATATATGGAAGTTTTACTTCGCCTCCGCGGTCTCCCGCAACGCCAAATTGCTCAACGTCCGTGGAAAAATGTGGAGGGTGTCTTCCGCCGGGTCGGACACTTTTTCGTCTTTTTTTTTGTGACTGTTTTTAAGATCGCGATATTTGAAGCAATGCATCGATCCTTCGTTGATCCCAAACAGGCCCCCGAAATTATAACGCGACACTGAATTATATGTGGCGGGCAGCAAACTCACAACGCTCAGCCTTGGTGGAAGCAAGGAGCTATAAACACATGATGCAAGCAACAGAGCACTCTATCACGTCACATGCTTGTGCTTCAAATAGCGAGCACCGTGAACCCAACCTCGTTTCCAGGGTGTGGAGCAGGCCTCAGTACGCGTTGCCATCGACTGTTTTACGCATAGCCCGCAAGTACTACGCAGAGTAGACTTTCGATTGGTCAGATGACCGCGCAAGGCATACTAATGTGTAGTCCTTCTGAGTATTCGTCACACTCAGCACAGGGGCGGCAAGCAAAGCATAGGAAACAATAGGGAAACTTGGTGGCCCCGCACCATGGAGAAAAAATATTTTGCCAAGGTCACCCCATACTACCGTTTGGTGAACACTTTTGTAGAACTGCCAAGTAGAACACGTCAACGGAACCTCTACGTTGAAGCCGCTGACCTCGCACAGTCTAGACTCACAGAAAGGCCAGCACAGGGGGCGGCCAGGCAGTCAACGTGAAAGCGCACACGACGGCAAATTCCTGCGCAAAACGCTGTCACGAAAAATCAACAAAACAGATCTTCGGTCCGTACGGGAAAATCAGGACGACCCGAAGTGTCCTTCCCGGCGGAATTCCACCCTCCGCATTTTTCCAAGGACATGGAGCGATTTTGGCGCCGCGGAAGCCCGCGGTCTCGGATCCTTTCATGAGCAAACATCGTCTCGGAGGCTGAGTTAAACTCTCTCTTATATATATAGATATTAATATTGTTACCTTTCTGTTTCTTCTCTGATGCTGGATGAATGAAATCATCTTCAGCAAAGTCAAGTTGACTCTTTCCTAATCAAGTGAAGAATAGGTAATTGTACAATAAGGTATTCAGTAGCTCCACTGGAACAAATTTAAATTCAAAATTGTGGCACATTTTAAAATAGTCTTTAAAATGCATGCAGGCCAAACATTAACTATACTAGATGGAGATTTGCTAGATCCCCATGGAACAATGCACTAAAATAACCTTGATTCACAGGGAGAGCATTCATACATGCTCCTATAATTCTTCCGAGGCCTTCAGGTTTCCAGGGGTGTTATGTGATGTCTTTAAATCACTTGACCTTACTTTCTCCACATTGTGCAAATGGGTTATAGGAAACCCCCATTTGAGACAGGAATGAATTGAGTACAGACACACGGCTGGTAAACTACTAAAGAGCTTTTGATAATCATAAATTTTGTAGAATTTTATTGGCTTAACTGAGATTGAGTTAAGTTGGCCTTCACTTCTTTTCTTTTTTGTAACTTATTCTTGAAAAACCACAAAAGCAAACCGACAGCATGCGTTATTATAATTTTCAAATTTGAACAAAGAAATTCACTGTCGCTGGGTTTGAACCTGCCAACTCCGGATTACCACTCCAGTGCTCTAAGCTATCCAGCCTTATGTTTGTGGTTCCCTATTTGTCAATGTTTTTGTTCAAGGGGCCAGCATAGGGCTGGATAGCTCAGTTGGTACAGCACCAGAACTATAATATGGAGGTCGCAGGTTCAAACCCCGCTCCAGTCAATTTCTTTGTTCAACATTGAAAATTATCATAATGAACTTTATGGTTTGTTTGAAGATTCGTAACAAAAATGTTTCTTCGTTCAAGGGGCGTAAAAGTCGGAAGACATGAACTCGTATATCATGTTACCAGGGATCATGCCCCAAATTACCATACTACATGTAGTTAGCGACATTAACAATCCTGCAAACTTGGGAAATAGCAAACAGGGATCACTCACAGAGAATATGGTGGGTTTTTTAAAAACTATTTTCTCTTTGTGTGATCCCCGTTTTTCACTTCCTGGGCTTGCAACATTGTCAATGTTGCCAGTATGGTGACTTACGGCATGATCCTCGGCTACATGACATAATATATGGGTTTATGGCTTCCAACTATTATGCCCCTTGAACAAAGACATTGACAAAATGGGGAACCGCCAACATAGGGCTGGATATAGCTCAGTTGGTACAGCACTGGAACAGTAATCCGGTGGTCGCAGGTTCAAACCCTGCTCCAGTCAATTTCATTGTTCAACATTGAAAATTAATTTTCATTTAAACTTTCTGAAATTGAAGTGTTTACTTGATATATAATTATATACTTCTGAACAGTAAACTTACTGATATTTTCCCTCATGCTTCTGTCAATACCAATGAGGGTTTGGAGAACTTCATCCATAGTGGGTCTGCTTCTGTAATCTGCTTGCCAGCATTCATTGAGAAGCTCGCTCATTTGTTGGTGTTCTGGGCAGTTACTTGGAATTTGAAGACGTTCCTTTCTCTCAACTACTTCTTTGTAAATTTGAATCTGTGGTTTCCCAGGATGGGGGGCCTGACCAGAAATCATTTCCCACATGACAATGCCATAAGAAAACACATCTGATTGAGTTGTGACCTTGCATGGTTTCCTCGTGCTTTGGGGATCATATGCAACATTGCCAAAGGCCTCCGGGGCCATCCATGGCCAAGATCCCATACTACTGACTGTGCTGATGGTGAAGTCACATTTCCTGGATATGCCAAAGTCATATATCTTCAGTATGTCATCGATGGTGACAAGGAAATTGGGCGATTTTACATCGCCATGTTGGTACTTGTTCTGATGAATGAACTGCAGAGCCCTAGCGCCATCCTTGGCCCATTTCATCCCACGACTCTGCATGTACTCTGGCCAGTCTTCACTGTGTCGGCGAATCACATCATACAAGGAACCCTGCTCAGCAAATTCAGTCACAATGATGTAACTGTCAAGTATCGATACAGGTTTAACAACACCCAAGAACTTGATGATGTTGTTGTGCTTCAGCCTTGCCAAAATCAAAACTTCTTCCTCGTGAACATTATTACAATGTTTTGCTGCAACTGTCATTTTTCCTGAAGGAGTTTCCCATGTTGCCCGGTACACTAGATTTCTGCTTGTGTTGGAACTCACTCGACGATCAAATGAAATCTCGTTTAGCTTAATACTCTTATAGGCAGCTTTTCCCATCCCTATCAAAAGAAACAATAAAGTGAATTAACCATACCTTCACAGGTCATTTAAAAAAAGAGTTTCTGATACAATGCAATGTACGCATATTGTCACCCTCTCCCACCCCGACCCCTACCAATCCTGCCTCAATGGTGGGGACTTTAGTGTTCATTTTACAACTTAACATTCCTTCTAGTTCTAGTTCTATAGGCCTGCGGTTTGTGCAATTCCAGTAACTGTACACTTAGGATCAATGCCGGGGGGGGGGGGGCACAACACAATTTTCAACAAATTGCATCAACAAATTGCATCACATTTACAACTAACGGCCAAACCAGAACCCTTTGGTAGCTTGATCGGTATTCATTCAACTGTGCAGGGGAGCTGGGTTTGAAACCGCTACCGCACTGCTCAAATAAAAATATAATGAAACATTAAACAGTTTTCTTTACCTTTTTTTCCCCAACAAATCGTTCTTTCTATTTACATGTTCTATATCAATTTCATGTTCTATATTTTTTACTTTGTAATCTGTGCCTTTTCAGGATTTTTTTTAAGGGAAATAAAGTCTGAGAACCATTCAGTTGAATGATACTTGATGGTCTGGTTCCAACAGCCAAGTATCCTAATTTTGAATACTAGCTAGGTCAGGGGACCAGACCATTCCGTAACAATATCACAGTTAAAAATCAAATTAGGGCAGCCGTAACGATAGCCACTGCGTTAAAAATGCAATTTCAGTAGCACTTAATAGCAGCACCTTGCATATTCGGATTGCATAGAGCAAGGACAAAGGAACTTTACGGATAAAGGAAGTACACTTTATCATGTAGTTTCAGCATGGACAATGAATTCTCATGCCGCCCCATTAAAGTTTGTGAGTTCTAATTCACACCATATTTCTTTCATACATGAGTTGACAATGCTGAAAGATAGTTATTGGTACCTCTCCTTAACTCCAGTCCTATTTGGTCACTTTCTTTCGTTTTATAGTGTAAAAACTCTGCTTTTCGGGACTCCGGCAAAAAACCCCGCTTCACAGTCGCAAATAAGAGGGGAATTAGGGTATTCTCCATGACATCATACACTATATTTAGATATGCTGGCTCACGCATAATGCACGCAGTGCTCCACGTATACCAGAGTTCGGAGAGGGCTCACATTGCATACTTTGTTCATTTTTTTTTTTCGACTGGCCCCAATTGTCATAAATACAGCTGCATTACAAAGCAAAAACAAGATACAACGAACTCAACGATTTGCTACCTGTCTACCGAGGAATTTTGGAAAATCCACAGAAATTCCCACAGATATCTGCTATAGGAATCATGCGTTTGCAAGATGGGGTGGGGACCGACTCCATATTTTAAGAGAAGTGTGTGGCGGGCAAGGGCGGAGGAAAGATTTAGCCAAAATCGCTGATTAATTGAGAAAAAGTTAAATTCACTTTTAAATGCCGAATTTGCTCTGCGGCCATTCAGGCATCTTTTTACATTTCAAGCAATTTAAAACAAAATTTAAAAAAATTACCAAGGCCTCACCTTTGTTTTCTATTTGATCAAAACAATACTTTTCTGTAAGCAATCCAGAAATGATATTGAATGCAAGAGGAGCACCAATCAACCTTCAAACACCAAAAATATTGAAATTGTGGCCAAAATTACAGATTTATTGAGAAAAATTAATAATTTTGACTAATTTCGCCTGATATCTTCCAAACAATTTTACTTTTCAGTACCAAGTCTGTCCTGAAATCTAGTTCAATGTACTCTTTATGTAGGGCCCTTCAGGCATGTTTCCTGCAAGTTTTCAAGCAATTTCATTTTGCGGCCAAAATTAGATAAAAGTAGAGATTAGCGTTTGTTGTTACAAATGCTGAGTGGTCGGGTAGACAACTATTTTATGAAACACTGTCCAGTTAAGTTATGAATATTTCTATCTAAGAAAAAAAATGAGTATCAGGAAATTAAATCCTTTCCAGGACAATCAATTAAATTTAAGTAAACATTCAATGTACACATACAAGTTATTTCTGGCTTGATAACATCATTATTCAAAAACGGAAAGTGAATACTGATTTAGTTCGGAGTGGATGTTCATTGTGAAGTTAAATAACGTATGAAAATTTGGAAAATATAAACGTATGTATTCGTAACACCGAACTTCCGGTTTGATGACGTCACAGTTTTTGGGAGCAAAAGGTGAACATTTTAATGGTATCGTTATTTGGGCTAAGATATACGACATGGATCAAATGATAGAATTAAATTTAAAATATGATCGTTTCAAATTCTCATAGAAGTATCTTCCGGTCTGATGACGTCATGAATTTGAAACCTTGCCACCTTATCTGTGGTTAATCAGAGAATGTCAAGGGGCGATTTGGTAAAATTTGAACCAATGGTTTTAAAAGTCAAGAAAAGAAACAATATTTTATGTGCCGCTAGGGGTGCCCTTTTGGATGATGACATCATCACACTGTTTCTGTGTCTGGCATTCCTCACTAAACACTTTCATAATATATGTGTCTGTAGTAAAATGCTTCTGCTTTTGAGCTTTATTCAGTTTTTATTTCACTTCCGGTAACACCGGAAGTAAAGGTCAACAGTTTTGTGTCTGGGAACACAAAATGTTTCTCACGGCATAGTCTACAACCTCACGAAAAACCGAACACGATACTCTATTAAGTTCAAAAGATATAACGCAAACTATTTGTCAAAATTTGGCCTTAAATCGCTTGTAATTTGATACCTGATGACGTCATGATGACGTTACAAAATCAACATCATCTTCATAACATGGTACAAGTTCACACTAGGTTTTATGATCATACTATAAACCGTTCGGAAGAAATTTTACTTTGTTTTGATTCCAAGCTAACGTCTTCATTTTGTTTTCACCTAACTTTGACCTTCCGGTAGCCCCGAAAGAAAAGGTCAAATGACTTTGACTTTTAAATCAAAAATGTTTAGCAAGGTATTGTCCATCAGATCACAAAGTATGAGCGTGATCGTGTATTTTGTTTATGAGTTATAATTGACGGAAAATTGTCATATTTTGACCAAAAATCGCTTGTAATTTGACACCCGATGACGTCATCGTGACGTCAGAGTAATATGCACCACTCGGGATGAGGGTCCATGTGTATTGAAAGTTACAAGTTCATACCATAAACCGTCTAGAAGAAAACCCGCAGAGAATTATTGTCCGAAAAAAAAGAATAAAAAAAGACCCAAGCAAAGAAGATTTACGAGAACAATTCCAGACAGTGGTCGGGTTGTGCCCGACCACTCAAAAATAAAGTGGCAGGATAAACCTGACATTGTTAGGCCAAAAAAAAAAAAATGGTGTGTTTACGATAACCAGACCGACCTAGAATTTTTTCGGCAAAATTGCCGACCTCAAACTTTTTATTGCCATTTTGAAGGTCGATATTGATCATTTTAAATGAACAAATTTCAAACATTTCAAGTACTTTTAATTATTTGCCACGAACATAAACCATTTTCCACACTTCAAACTGACCATGATTTGACACAAACATACCTGTGTTAAACGAGCGACGATCTCAAAACTTGAATTCTCAAACTTCATGAAGTACGATTATCTTTGCACAAATGCATCAGGGTGAACTGGTGCGCCTGGCCGACGGATGGCATGGTTCTCCCCACGTACAAACGTGTGTACTGGGAATCGGCCCGACAAAAATGCCGATCACATTTTTCAGCCCCCGATACGCACAATATAATTATTATTCACGCCATTAAAATGCACAATATAATCGTTACATACGCCATTATTTCATCTTGACATGCAAAACCTTGACAAAAATCCTGTTTTTCTGATGCATGGGTGATCAAAATGCACATGATGACGGGTTCTGTCGACCGCCAGCTGACAGGCATGCAGCGCATACAGCATGGTGCACTGGTTCCCTTCGCCTGCTAACGGAATCAATACTATAATGAAGGACCGTAACCAGTGACTACTGCCTATAATGATGTTGTGCCGTCGGCCGAAGTTGGATCGTAAAAATACCAAACAAACATCGATGGAGAAAGAGATTTCTGCGAATTAATTCACAGAACATGATCTTTATTTTCTGAGTATGTGTTTTCCATTAAAATGACGAGATTGCAAAGCTTGAACTGTGGCGTAACATCGTAGCGTGTTTCTGCAGTAGTTCAAGATTTTCGGCCACGTGGGATGGGCCGTACACAGTGCAGTAATGCACACTGATACTTGGCCGTGAGCACGGCGCGATGTACGGCCAGCCAGACTGAATGTCGGCGGCGCCAGCGGCCGTGATGTATGTTATTAAGCATATAGTGGAATCACCCACCTCAAAAATATTTTTTATTAGGTGAGGCAAGTTTTAATCACTTTTGATGGCCAGTCTTGATAGTTTTCGTGGCACAAATGAAAATAAACCAGGCACAAAATAAACATGATTCCTTGCTCTATGATGCTCCATTAATCAGCACCCCAAAAACTTGGCGAAATAATTTTTCCGACCTATTGAGGCTATTTTGAATGGCATGTAATCAGAAGCAAAAGAATTTTTTCTTCACCTTAATTTCTTAATTTGAAACTTACTTGTAAATGTAATTTTGATTTTTTTTCTTTAATTACAAAAATAGGGGCCTACAAGATCTTCTCTCAAAAATTTATGGGGCCCTTAAAAAGCTGGCCCCGAACCCCATGCCATGGCTTCGCAGGTTGTTGAATCACAGCAAAACTTCCCCCACAAGTTTGAAAAAATCCTGGGGAGAACCTAGTCCGAGTATCACCCGTTATCCACGGAGCCATCTCCTGTCTAACATCTGATAATATGTAAAAGCATGCAGATTGATGCAAGCCGCGCGCCAGCCAATCGGAGTCGATTTAACTAAATCGTGACGTCATTTCATCCCAAAATCATGACTAACGCTGTGATTGGTCAATTCGAATGCAGCGTTTGTAATACAACAGCCGGGAGCGCATTCATGTAACATGATACCGAGCGACGTGCGCCGTGACATTTTTTTAAAATTCCATGTCTATGACGCACAACGGATGAATGACTGAAGACCCGATAGACCTATAGAAAGCGCCTGCTGATTGGTCAAAATCTAGGAAGTCAAGAGGCGGGGTCTTGCCTAATTAATCAGCAAATCTGTTCGCGCATAATAGACCACGGCATTTGCCGTGGTGTATTACACAGACTAGGGAGAACCCTGGGACGGTACAAATTAATTTGGAATGAAATGTATCGATTGAGTATCTTGAATGTTTGAATAATGTTTTTATACAAATATTTTGCAAAAGAATACGCATGAGCCTGCAGAACTGAAATAAAAAAATTACAAAATAAAATTATTTTCCTACCTACCTACCTGGATTTTTTTCAGACCGTTACTGTAAACACACCATTTTTTTGTTTGGCCTTATAAGGAGAGCATTCATACATGTACATGCTCTTACAATTCTTTAGATGTCTTCAGGTTTCCAGGAGTCTTGTGAGCTACTAAAAGACCTTTTGCAAATTATGCACTAATTTTATTGGCTCAGGAGTGAGTTTAGTATTTGGGCACCAAAATCAATCCAATTGCCTTTACCTGGCACACACTTAGACCACCCACAGATGTGTGCCGAACATTGATGTCATCATGACATCATCACAAGTCACGTGACGTCAGATTAAATGTGCATATTTTGAAGGCCTATATCTACAGAACTACAGGTCCGATTGGGTTGAAAGTTGGTATGTACCTACATGTAGACCGGGATGTGCTATAGATGAAAATTGAAGTGACGTCATGATGACGTCATCATGGGTCACGTGACGTCAAGTTAAAGATTAAAAATAATAAATTTAATCTTTGAAAATTAACATAAAATCAACTGTGAGAGACCTGAACATGACTTTTGGTGATGTCATAAAATCTTAGAGCACCCTCTAGCAGCAGGTTGAAAAATGTTTAAAAATGAATAATCAGTTGATGAGTGTGGCGAAGTTTGCTGAAATCATTTTTATAATTGATGTTTACAACCAGCGTCATGGTAACAACAAATTGAAGGGGGGGGGAGAGATTGGTGATGTCACCAGAGAGGAAGTTACAATAGAAATACCTTTAAAAATTGCTGAAAAATCAACCATCCAGACGTTTGCTTCACAGCACCGTTAACATATTGCTCTAAAGCTTTCTGGTAAAGACGTCATCATGATGTCATCAAGTATCAGATTACAAGCAACCAAATGTTTCTAGATTTAATTTTTGAAAATCAATATAAAACCAACTGTGAGAGATCTGATTTTGCTTTTTACGGGAGTTGATAGAATAATCCAGGATCTTCATTTCTGATATTACATGCAAAATCACCAGACCCTTCTTTCGATTTAAAACAGGAAGTGCACTGTAAGTTGAACTACAGGTCCGATTGGGTTGAAAGTTGGTATGTACCTTGACCGGGATGTGTTATAGATCAAAATTAATAATAATGTAATCAGTACACAAATAATTCCACCATTTATATAAACAGAACTACACATCCTTCCTGGATGGAACTTATCATTGAAACTTTACATGTCACATGTCACAAAAAAGTTGCTGAAACAGCCCTGTGTTTGTCCACAAACATAAGTGTAGTTGCTCCTTGCCATGTATGTAAGCAACATGAAAATTGAAAGAACAGAAGTTTTGTCTGTACACGCCTTGGATGGCTGTGACAGAGTGGCCCTATGATTACAGCCTGCCGAGTGCCCAGCGTCCACCCCAGAGAATCTCATTGGTTAAAAGTTTTCCAAGACAATTTGCATGCCCGTGAACTTTAGCCCTTTGCATGATTATCCCTTATTAGGCGCCGACCCATCCGAGCCTGTAATAAGCTAAGCGCAGTTTGGTGACCGAGATATACTTGTTTGTGGGTCACAGGTTGTGTGGAAGATAGATAATTTATATAGACAGCACGCACAGAGGCCATAGCATCGGGATAACAGCGTTCCCTGAATATAAGACACTTTACCCTTGAAAGGGTAAAAGGAATAATATATGTACTACTTTGGCACCAGTAACTGGGACATTAGAACTCCATTTTGAAATGTTGGTTTGGTATAGTAAGCTCCCTACAAAAACTACCCCCCAGTACCTATAGCCCCACATAGTGTGGTTGGGATATTGCTGCGCTTTATCCCTTGTCACACGTCCCACCTGGAGAAGTCGGCTGACTCCACATCTTTTCCAATTTCAGGCGCACTGAAAATTATGTATAAAGAATACTAAATTTCTCGAACATTGGAGGTAAGACTAGCTCATCAACCCTGGCATGCCTGGGCGCAAATGCTGAGAGATCATAGAAAATAGCCAATTCCTCAAGTCTTCATTTCAGTCATATTCAATGCGCCTGAAAGTGGCGAAGAGTTACCCGATTTTTCTAGGTGAGACGCTAGGGATACAGGCAGGGATATCCCAGCCCCACTAGTGGGGCCAGTACTAGCTTGAGAAACTCCAGCTCCAATGTTTGCTCATTGGGAATTCGACATGTAGAGCTGGAGGTCAATCTACTTTGTAACCAGCAGTCGAAAAATGGCGGAGGCTGTGAAATTTGGCCTCCACTAAAATAGTCCTTTTCCCGTATTACCCAAACCTAGCTAGCTTGAGTAACTCCAGCTCAAATGCTTATCGCATTTAAATGCTATTTGCATTAATGGAGCTGAATTGTTCAAGCTAACCCAAACCATGATCAAATGTTTTTGGTCACTCAATTTTGTTACCATTGGCTAACTGTTATACTATACGGAAAGGCAATCGCTGGTGCGCCCCACGTATGTATTTCGGAGATTGTCACTTAAATTTTAACAGATGGGTGGGCATTTTTCGGCTGCTGGCTACAAAGTAGATGACCTCCAACTCTAAATGTCGAATTCTTGATGAGCATTGGATCTGGAGGTCAGTATTGTTGATGTACCCTAACGTGGCGCGGCCCTAACATGGCGCACTTTGATTTTTGGCCTGTAGTGCCTAGCTAGAGTTAAAGTTTTAACTGAAATTTCACAGAAAGTGAAATTCATTGGACCCAAGTCTGCAACATACCAAGAATTTGTGTTTAGTTGCTTCTTGAATTGTACATCTGAAAGAACTCCTACAAAAACAGCATTTCATCAGACCCCAAAATTTGAAGCATGACTAAACACAATGGGATACTTACTTCTGTGCATATTTAGACATCTCCACTGACGACCTATTGTGGGTATCATCATGAGTGGAATTCATGTTCAGAGCTTTCAATTCATGTCGTAATTCACTCACCCTGCTGCTGGCCTGTGGTTTCATGTGTGATGCAAGGGTTGCTAGTACTAGGCATAGTGATGTCGATGTTGTGGCCAACATCCAGGCCACTGTTGCTGCTGGGTTCAGACTTCAGCATGGCATCTGTCTGCTGCTGGGCACCAGCATTAGTCAGGGGAACTTTGAATGCACCTGTATCATCTACATGAAAGGAAATACACGGCGAGTCAAAAAAAACGGAACCCAAACCCCATAATACATATTTGTGTTAATCGAAATTCACTAAAATCAGTGTGCCGTGCAAATGGAGCGGGATACCAGGTTCATTTTGTCTTAATAAATCAAAGCCCTGCCCTCTTTCTACAAAATTTAACCTGCTGATATTCAAGAAGGTGTCATTACCAACTGTTCAAATGTGTCAAGAAACACCAGAATGTTACTTTTGAGTGTCATTTAGTCAGCTGTTTTGGTGAGTCAAAAACTTAAATAGGAATGGGGTCCTAAAAGTAAGGATTAGGCCTACCCGATTTTGTGCCCAATTTCCGGACGCCACCGTTTTTGAATTTCCGAATAAATTTCATGACACCGGAATTGTTCACAGATGTTGAATAGCAAGCATTAATAAGGTAAAAGTACCAGTATTTCACTGAATGAATTTGAAGTTTGTCAACAAAGAAGTTTGGCAACATTATACATGAGGAAAGTCGGGGGGAAACGTCGAAGTGCGTCACGTGCTAATAGGGAACACCACAAATGCCCCAACACCACAGGCAGTCGTTTTCCTAGTTCTGGATTTCTCATTCAGGATTCCTCCTACTCCTAGTTCCGGATCGCTTCAAATTTTATTTCTCCACATTGTACATAATGTATGTATACCTTTCAAACATACATACCTTGTTGTTCTTGTTGCTGCTGCTGGGCCTGAGCTGCTTGTTGCTGCTGTTTCAGCTGTGAATGCTGCTTCATGAATGCTGCCGTTAGCGAAGGGTTGGACTTGAGTATGAGCAGAACTTGCTTCTGTTGCTGCTGCGATTGCGGTGACTTGAGCGTATGCAGCAGTTGCTGGAGCGCCTGAGGTGGGAAGCTGTTGGCACGGACATTTCGCTTCAAAGCTATTCAGAAGCATGGGGGGAAAGATTAAATGTGAAGTAATTTAACTTTCATGCATGTGTCCTAAAAGCAGACAGGAGACCAAAACGATTGGAATGGTATGGAGCTAGTGGTGTGGACAACTTCCATATATCCACAAGCAGAAGTGTGATGTCATTTCAGGCAGAAACCTCTGCCTTGTTACTTGTTACAATCGATATACTGCCCCAAACTTCTATGGTTAATGGATTTCAGGGAAACATTAGAATGTTATACTGAGTGGTTAATATAATTGACCCATTTACATGTAAGTCAGGTATCATGAGTGAAATTCATTGGACCCAAGTCTGCAACATCCAAGAATTTGTGTTTAGTTGCTTCTTGAATTGTACATCTGAAAGAACTCCTACAAAAACAGCATTTCATCAGACCCCAAAATTTGAAGCATGACTAAACACAATGGGATACTTACTTCTGTGCATATTTAGACATCTCCACTGACCGACCTATTGTGGGTATCATCATGAGTGGAATTCATGTTCAGAGCTTTCAATTCATGTCATAATTCACTCACCCTGCTGCTGGCCTGTGGTTTCATGTGTGATGCAAGGGTTGCTAGTACTAGGCATAGTGATGTCGATTTTGTGGCCAACATTCAGGCCACTGCTGCTGGGTTCAGACTTCAGCATGGCATCCGTCTGCTGCTGGGCACCAGCATTAGTCAGGGGAACTTTGAATGCACCTGTATCATCTACATGAAAGGAAATACAGGGCGAGTCAAAAAAAGCAGAACCCAAACCCCATAATACATATTTGTGTTAATCGAAATTCACTAAAATCAGTGTGCCATGCAAATGGAGCGGGATACCAGGTTCATTTTGTCTTAATAAATCAAAGCCCTGCCCTCTTTCTACAAAATTTAACCTGCTGATATTCAAGAAGGTGTCATTACCAACTGTTCAAATGTGTCAAGAAACACCAGAATGTTACTTTTGAGTGTCATTTAGTCAGCTGTTTTGGTGAATCAAAAACTTATATAGGAATGGGGTCCTAAAAGTAAGGATTTCATAGGCCTATCCGATTTTGTGCCCAATTTCCGGACGCCACCGTTTTTGAATTTCGGATTAAATTTCATGACACCGGAATTGTTCACAGATGTTGAATAGCAAGCATTAATAAGGTAAAAGTACCAGTATTTCACCGAATGAATTTGAAGTTTGTCAACAAAGAAGTTTGGCAACACTATACATGAGGAAAGTCGGGGGAACGTCGAAGTGCGCCACGTACTAATGACAGCACGAATGCCCTAGCTGGAATTACCCAGCCCTAAATTTTATCATTGGGTTGTCATCTAGGGCTGGAGAAAATTGCGAAAAATTTTCGAAAATGTTCAATTTTGTCCCCGTTACACACTAATTTTAACTGCAACTCACCCCAAACTTGCCTGGAATAACCATTACTGTTTCATGCACTAATATGAGGTTTACCACTCGCATCACAGCTGCGGTACTGGAATCGCAACCGATAGTGCATGAAACAGTCATCGGGTGTTACGCTTCCGCGTGACGTCATACGCCAACAGCCAGCGCAGCCGGCAAAAACGATTAGTTGACAGCGCGCTGTGCCTGGTAATCGACCGCCATTCATTGTACACAATTTTTTTTGTGCACAAACCAATTGCGGTCCCGGCCATGCCTGCAAGGTTTTCAGGTTAGCGGTTATTCCTCCTTTTTTAACTGCAATTGTAGGCTTAATCTTCATCGTGGATTGTTTTTTTACTTCAAAGACCTGGTTTTTTTGGGACCTGCGCTGCCTACGCTGCTGGGTTACGTGAAAAACTATCTCCAGCCCTAGATGACAACCCAATGATAAAATTTAGGGCTGGGTAACTCCAGTCCAGCTACGAATGCCCCAACACCACCTACTCCTAGAACTATGAGGCTCAGAGAGTCAGAACCCCGCAAAATTGTTGTCAGCACAAAACACTAATTAAGTACAAAAACGTCCATCCCAACCAAGCTTTTTCCCACAGAACCGCTGCACAGTTTGCCCCTAAACTCCGTACAATACCTCATGACATACTCACGTTATGTGCACCCAACAAACATCGGTGGATTCTATCAGTTTTTCGCAAAAATGATGAAAAATATACCCTTTCCGCACTGAGCCAACCTGACACTTGAAACGTGCACCTGCAGCAGAATGATCGCAGTCATTTTCAGGTTCGATCGCTCGGAGTGCGCCGCGGGGTACGTACTTGCACTTTTACGCATGTGCATACTATCGTTCCGCTCCTACACCATACCCACCACGGTGAGTGGTGTAACCGAAAATGACTGCGATCATTCTGCGCGCGTGCACGTTTCAAGTGTCAGGTTGGCTCAGTGCGGAAAGGGCATATTTTTCATCATTTTTGCCGAAAAACCGACAGAATCCACCGATGTTTGTTGGGTGCACATAACATGAGTATGTCAAGAGGTATTGTACGGAGTTTAGGGGCAAACTGTGCAGTGGTTCTGTGGGAAAAAGCTTGGTTGGGATGGACGTTTTTGTACTTAATTAGAGTTTTGTGCCGACAACAATTTTGCGGGGTTCTGACTCTATCTAGGAGTAGTCCGAGTAACTTGGACCCAACTTATCGACTTATCGCCTTTTTTTGTTGGACATGGTCTGGCGATAGTAAGGTCCAAGCTAATACCGCGAGCTGGACAACACCGTCCCAAAAACCAACATTTTCCAACAAAAAACATCAGATTTCACCTTCAAAACGGCCTCCAAATTACTAGATATGCCACCTGAAGTACAAGTAGACATCGATGATTAAGATGGTTGTACTGAAGTTTACTTACGATCCGGAAAAAAGTGAAATTTTCCGTTCACTTCGGAGAGCTCCCCTCGCGATCTTGAACACATTAAATTTCCGATCGTGTTTAATGTTTGAACGTCGCGATTTCTTCTTCATGCCCAGCGTACATTCGATGGTCCCCGTATCCCGAGAGCGATTCCGTTACCGAGCGCGCGCAATGCATCGATTATGATAATGAGTCACGTTTGTAAACACATACATGTGCATTTCGAACTGTAAAAGGGAATCGGGAACCAGCTTGAACTGGTATCCACCATAAAAGCTGCGCTAGTTCCCAACTCCCTATTATCGTTTGAAATGCACATGTGTTTACAAACGTGATCCAGTCTACTCATTATCATAATCAATGCATCGCGCACGCTCGATAATGGAATCGCACTCGGGATACGGGGACCATCAAATGTACGCTGGGCATGAAGAAGAAATCGCGTCGTTCAAACATTAAACACGATCGGAAATTTAACGTGTTCAAGATCGCGTGGGGAGCTCTCCGAAGTGAACGGAAAATTTCACTTTTTTCCGGAACGTAAGTAAACTTCAGTACAACCATCTTAATCATCGATGTCTACTTGTACCTCAGGTGGCATATCTAGTAATTTGGAGGCCGTTTTGAAGGTGAAATCTGATGTTTTTTGTTGGAAAATGTTGGTTTTTGGGACGGTGTTGTCCAGCTCGCGGTATTAGCTTGGACCTTACTATCGCCAGACCATGTCCAAATGTTAAAAAAGGCGATAAGTTGGGTCCAAGTTACTCGGACTAATCTAGGAGTAAACACCACAATCTGACAATAGTCGTTTTCTAGCTCTACTGAGTGGAGCGTTGAATTACGGGTACCATGGGCGTCGCGAGGGGGGGGCAAGGGGGGGGGCACTTGCCCCCCCCCCTGGAAAAGCACAAAAAAAAAAAAAAATAAGGAAGGAAAAAAAAAAAGAAAAAAAAAGAAAGAAAAAGAGGCGCGAAGACAAAGTGGTATAAATTTAATGAGTTGGGGGGGGGGCAAAATGTCCCTGCCCCCCTCTAAAACTGATAAATCGAGAATGTGTTGAGAAATACAAGCATTTTTTGGCAAATTTTTTTTTTGCCCCCCTCTAGAAAAAATCCTGGCGACGCCCATGACGGGTACCCCTCCATACCAACGCTCCACGGATTCGCCATACTTTGGTGGCACTGTCACAGTAGCATAGTCACAAACCCACGCGAGGACAAAAAGACCCAAAAAAACCGGTAAAGAGATTACAAATGAGAGAGACAGTTATCCTGGATTGATCTATACATTCTTGACATTCCATGAGACCCCTTATATTGTTCCCAAACAGCGAAAATTTTGAAAAAAAACAGCAAAATAGTCTGAAAACTTACAGCTCAATGTGTTGGCATGGAGGCTCAGTTCTTGAATTGACTTGTCGAATAATGAGGGCGTCTGACGTGACGTCACCGTCATTGCTCGATCGCGAAGAAAAACAAGTCGCGCTTTATCAACGACTGTTTCGTGTAATGATACGTGCTCCGATCCGCGCCGTAGGACAGTATGGGCTAGGAACACACCCAAGGTGGAGACGGCTGAAACGTACACATTCTAAACAAATTAATGACGTCTCCACCCTGGATGTGTTCAAAGCCCATACTGTCGTACGGCGTGGATCGGAGCACGTATCATTACACGAAACAGTCGTTGATAAAGCGCGACTTGTTTTTCTTCGCGATCGAGCAACGACGGTGACGTCACGTCAGACGCCCTCATTCGACAAGTCGATTCAAGAACTGAGCCTCCATGCAATCACATTGAGCTGTAAGTTTTCAGACTATTTTGCTGTTTTTTTTCCAAAATGTTCGCTGTTTGGGAACAATATGGGGTCTCATGGAATGTCAAGAATGTATGGATCAATCCAGGATAACTGTCTCTCTCATTTGTAATCTCTTTACTGTTTTTTGGGGGTCTTTTTGTCCTCGCATGGGTTTGTGACTATATAGCCCCATAAATGTGGCCTATTTACTGGACTGCCTCCGTAAACATAGGCCACACATCCACATGTACAAAAATCGTGTCGACTTTGCCAAATTTTGATTTTCACATTTAGGCTTAGTTTGTAGGTTTTTTTGCTTTAGAAGCATACTCACCCTCTTTATAGGCTAATCAGAAAGTGCTGCCTTTTTCAGATGTATATTTTTCGTGAAATTTCCAGATTTATTTTTACACGTTTGCGTATCAAAATTTCAACATGAAATTTCACAAAAATTAGACATCTGAAAAAGGCAGCACTTTCTGACTAGCCTATAAAGAGGGTGAGTATGCTTCTGTTGTGCCCATTCTTGAAAATCACGCATTCTCGAGAATGGGCAAGCACATTCTTGAGAATGTGCAACTGGATCCTTGCTCAATCTTGGCAAAAAATAACTCTTCCAGATTGAGCGCACATTCTTGAGAATGCGCGACAAGATAACGGTCTTGTCGATGCCGAGCACCGGCTGCGCTTGGCAAGTCTAGCTGAATCCTCGTTCACTGATTCTCAATAATTATACTGTTGCAACGCAAGGCGCTGAAAAGTAGAGTGGATATGATAAGTAAAGGCGTATTGATATGGGGGGGGGGACCGGGAAAAAATAAGAGACATAATAATACTAGTGCAAAGAATTCTGATTTTTGGGATAATAAAAGTGGGGGGGGGGACGTAAGAATGAAGAATGTGAAGAATGAGAATGAATACTGCGACATCCCATAGTGCTAATGCTATTTCCCATTTAAATTGCCACCAATTTATTGTTCACACCCCACCATAACGTCGCAGAGCTGGATTCTATCTAGTCAAAAGAGCAATTTTGGCAGCTTCTGGACATCGTTTTTTTTTTCGTGGCATGCATATGATACATGCAGGGACTTTTAACTTGTCTAGCCTAAACAAAGCACTTCCCAGACTAGTTCCCAGTCCTCCGTTATTACAAAACTTCCCATAGTGGGCAGAAAAAAAGCAATAATAACAGGTTTAATTTGATTCAAATTATCGTAGTTATACGAGTACAGAAGCATGGAACATTTTCTTTCCTCTTTATATGAATTGTTTCCCTTTTAACCGCTATACAATTCATTTAACATAATTATGTCGTGCAATGTTTGTTAAGATTGGGCAAAATTCATAAATTGTGCACGTGATATTCCCACCCAATCTTAAGAATGAGCGCTCATTCTTAAGAACGCGTGCTCGTTCTTAAGAATGGGCGCTCATTCTTAAGAATGCGCGCCCATTCTCGAGAATGCGTGATTTTCAAGAATGGGCACAACACTTCTAAAACAAAAAAAATCTTACAAACTAAGCCTAAATGTGAAAATCAAAATTTGGCTAAGTCGACACGAGTTTTGTACATGTGGATGTGTGGCCTATGTTTACGGAGGCAGTCCAGTAAATGGAATGGGCCACATTTATGGGGCTAGTGACTATGCTGCTGTGACGGTGCCACCAAAGTATGGCGAATCGGTGGAGCGTTGGTATGGAGGGGTACCCGTAATTCAACGTTCCACTCAGTATAGACCCGTGAACGTGGCTTGTTGTAAACTACGCCACGTTCTTGTGTCATTTTGAACCTGGCGAAATTGTCCCTCTGACTCCCTCCGTTACACACACTGGATGTTATTTTGCCCATGTAATAAGTACTCACATATGAAGCTGTCTTGAAATCCGTTTGCACGTCAAAACTTGCGTTTGACGAAATTTGAGGAAAATTCTGGCCCCGATTTTCCAGTTTATGGAGTCCTGCTAGCTGCCATTTTCTCCCAAGTGACGCATGCGCATTGCGTTTTATTGTACCGTCCTTCGTATAATTCTGTGGCTGTTTACTGTCGCAGCTAAAAGAGACATCGTTTTAGACAAGTTTCAAGTCCTTTCCTCTCTCACCGCACCGCACGCTGGCGCACGTGCGCCCACGTGCGTGAGCGCACACGTACACGTCATGAGCCGAACAGCCAATCGGGTGCGGGGTTGTTTTTTTCGGGGTTGCGACATGAAACAGCCGTCAATCTGTCCAAGCGACTCGGCCGGGGTCATTTGTTAGGGTCACTTGTCGTGTAAAAATGAAATTTCTGTACACGTTCGTATGGGTCTTTACTGATGGGCAAATTTCGTCGAAATTACACAGCCTAAACAATCGGACGGGCAAATTTAGATTTCTAGGTGAGTACTCAACACCCATACTGAATTAAACATGGCGGATCGATTTTCGCTAGGTTCAAAATGACACAAGAACGTGGCGTTGTATACAACGCCACGTTCACGGGTCTACACTCAGTAGAGCTAGTCGTTTTCCTAGTCATGCTAGTTCTGGATTTCTCCTTCCGGATTTCTCCTACTCCTAGTTCCGGATCGCTTCAAATTTTATTTCTCAATTTCTCCACATTGTACATAAAGTATGTATACCTTTCAAACATACTTACCTTTCCTATCCATTCTTATCACGGATTTTGATGTAAAAATTCTCCAATGGTTCCAGAACTGCTATAAAAAGCGGTCAGTGCTTAACTGCTTCCAACTGGGTATATACCTTTGCCTTCTCGAGCTAGCTCAGCGCTCATCCTCGGCCTCTGCGCAGGCGCATGTACGCGCAATCGCGATGAGGCTGTTATCAGGGTGACCGTAAGGTCACCGCCAAATTCTGCTAAATGCTCTTCAAAGCTCTTTCAGATTTATAAAAAATCTGCCAAATCCTCATGAATTACTCGAAATACATTATAAACACTTAAAATCGCATGCAAATGTTGTAATAAAATTGCCTTAATTAAGGTTCAAATTACATTATGAACAATCTATAGTGATACTAAGGTGTTATGAAATTGTGTAAATTTCAGTCAAAACGCAGGTTGCGTAATGACGAAATCCGATTCCCAGTGAACCCACCAGCACATAGACAAGGCAACCTGTCCCATTATGCAAGGGTTTGTTTGAAAAGATTGAAGCTTTCGTAAACAAATCTACCTTTTTATTCAAATTTACTATGTTTTTCTGTCAAATAACCATTTTTACAGAATTCTGCCAGAAATCTGCCAAAAAAATCCATTCTGTCAAATTTTCTGTCAAACTCGTTTTTAAAACAAAAATCTGTCAAAGTTTGCCGAAAATCGGCTAAAACGGTCACTCTAGCTGTGGGGGTATTTCCCTTAAGTCATCTATAACCGTATCGTCATAATGCTATTTTTAGATAACAGCTGAACAGCAGAGGGTAGCAGACAACCTCGTCCCCAGTGCTTACTTTATTTCCAACCGCGTTTCCAATAGTAAACCCTGGATAGGAAACTTTCTTCCTGTATCCTGATTGGATACCGCAATTGGCTAGTAATGGATTTTTATCGTGTACTTGGTGCTATATATTCACAACGTGCAGTACGTGTTTTCGCGATCATTCGTCCACGCCTTCTCAAAAATACTAATTTCCTTTCCAATTTGCTCATATTAATATGAAAAATGATACTGCATGTTGTCTCGATAAGATCGTAACAGTTTGATTTCAAAAATCGTGTTTTCGTAACTCACGCCGTGCTCGCGCTGCTACGAATTGACTCTGTTTTTACCCCAGACACCGCATACCAAAACAAACGCTAATGTGTAACGCATATCCAGGCACCAGACTGTTCCTCATTTGCATACGTCTGCAAAAATCTTGCACATGCAAATGATCCAATACCAGGGTGAGAGAGCAGGTAGTGGTGGGCGCGTACTGCTCGACACCCTGGGTACGAGGTTGGGTAGCAGACCATAGACATAAAGAACCTATAGACGGACAACAGGGGGCGCAAGACTAGACCGAAATTTCAGTGAAGCCGCTGTTGTGCCAACCTCGTCCCCAGGGTGTCGAGCAGTACGCGCCCACCACTACCTGCTCTCTCACCCTGGTATTGGATCATTTGCATGTGCAAGATTTTTGCAGACGTATGCAAATGAGGAACAGTCTGGTGCCTGGATATGCGTTACACATTAGCGTTTGTTTTTGTATGCGGTGTCTGGGGTAAAAACAGAGTCAATTCGTAGCAGCGCGAGCACGGCGTGAGTTACGAAAACACGATTTTTGAAATCAAAGTGTTACGATTTTATCAAGACAACATGCAGTATCATATTTCATATTAATATGAGCAAATTGGAAAGGAAATTAGTATTTTCGAGAAGGCGTGGACGAATGATCGCGAACAACACGTACTGCACGTTGTGAATATATAGCACCAAGTACACGATAAAAATCCATTACTAGCCAATTGCGGTATCCAATCAGGATACAGGAAGAAAGTTTCCTATCCAGGGTTTACTATTGGAAACGCGGTTGGAAATAAAGTAAGCAATGGGGACGAGGTTGCTGTTGTGCCCATTCTTGAAAATCACGCATTCTCGAAAATGAGCGCGCATTCTTAAGAATGAGCGCCCATTCTTGAAAATGAGCGCTCATTCTTGAAAATGAGCGCTCATTCTTAAGATTGGGTGAGAATACCACGTGCACAATTTATGAATTTTGCCCAATCTTAACAAACATTGCACGACATAATTATGTTAAATGAATTGTATAGCGGTTAAAAGGGAAACAATTCATATAAAGAGGAAAGAAAATGTTCCATGCTTCTGTACTCGTATAACTACGATAATTTGAATCAAATTAAACCTGTTATTATTGCTTTTTCCTGCCTACTTATGGGAAGTTTTGTAATAACGGAGGACTGGGAACTAGTCTGGGAAGTGGTTTGTTTAGGCTAGACAAGTACAAGTCCCTGTATGTATCATGTGCGTGTCACGAAAAAAAAACGATGTCCAGAAGCTGCCAAAATTGCTCTTTTGACTAGATAGAATCCAGCTCTGCGACGTTATGGTGGGGTGTGAACAATAAATTGGTGGCAATTTAAAAGGGAAATAGCATTAGCACTATGGGATGTCGCAGTATTCATTCTCATTCTTCACAATCTTCATTCTTACGTCCCCCCCTCCCCCTCTTTTATTATCCCAAAAATCTGAATTCTTTCTTATTTATTTTTATTTTCCCCCCGGTCCCCTCCCCCAATACGCGTATACTTTTCATATCCACTCTACTTTTCAGCGCCTTGCGTGCAATAGTATAATTATTAAGAATCAGTGAACGAGGATTCAGCTAGACTTGCCAAGCGCAGCCGGTGCTCGGCATCGACAAGCCCGTTATCTTGTCGCGCATTCTCAAGAGTGTGCGCTCAATCTGGAAGAGTTATTTTTTGCCAAGATTGAGCAAGAATCCAGTTGCACATTCTCGAGAATGTGCCTGCCCATTTTCGAGAATGCGTGATTTTCAAGAATGGGCACAACACCGCCATTTTTAAAAACCATGGGCAAACTTGTTCGGCACGTCACACATAAAGCGCACACAATACGCGGCTGTCTGGTGAGGTCCTCCAAGCAGAACGTCACCGTGAAGGGTAAGTTGTAGTATTATTGACAGTTTATGACAGTAGAACAAACCTGACAATGTGTACATATCATGTATGACATATCCGGGCATTGAGCAAGGGGAAAAAAGCAAGTTTTTTAGGAACATATTAGCCCCATAAATGTGGCCTATTTAATGGACTGACGCCGTGTCGCACTTTGCCAAATTTTGATTTTCACAGTTAGGCTTACTTTGTAGGGTTTTTTTGCTTTATAAGCATACTCACCCTCTTTATAGGCTAATCAGAAAGTGCTGCCTTTTTCAGATGTCTAATTTTTGTGAAATTTCATGTTGAAATTTTGATACGCAAACGTGTGCAAATGTATCTGGGTACAACTATAGAATGCAGGGCCACTTTACTCTACATCCGCGCCTCCGTACGGCTGCGTGGAGGCGTGGAGACGCAGTGCCTACCTCCGAAAATCGATCGTGGAGTCGTGGAGCCGCAGTCGATATCTCCGAGAATTGCGCCCTCCATCGGTGTGCGTCTCTTCGACTCCGCGACTCCGCCACTCCGCAGTGTCCCGCGTCTTCGCGACTCCACGCCTCCGCCACTCCAGACAGTGCCCCGTCGCCCTCCTCCCTTCCTAATTTGCGAGCCCATTTAAAGTGGATACGGATGCTTCGTTCTCAAAAAAATTCCGCCGAGAATTGCGCCCTCTATCGGCGCGAGTCTCTGCGACTCCCCGACTCCGCGCCTCCGCCACTCCGCAGTGTCCCGCGTCTTCGCGACTCTGCGACTCCGCGCCTCCGCCACTCCAGACAGTGCCCCGTCGCCCTCCTCCCTTCCTAATTTGCGAGCCCATTTAAAGTGGATACGGATGCCTCGTTCTCAAAAAAATTCCGCCGAGAATTGCGCCCTCTATCGGCGCGAGTCTCTGCGACTCCCCGACTCCGCGCCTCCGCCACTCCAGTGCCCCGCGTCTCCGCGACTCTGCGACTCCACGAATCCGCGCCTCCGCCACTCCGCGACTCCGATCCGTACCGTGCCCCCAACACATTTACAAGCACGCTCCCTTCCGATCCTTCATGAGAAGCTTAGAAGACAAGTGCATTCGCTGTACTTAGCACTTTTTGCAGGTTTGCATATCTATTAGTATTAGTATTACTCCTATCCATCCACGCCTCCAAGCAAAATAAAAAACCTTGCTCCGGCGTGGCCCTGCATTCTATAGTTGCTCCTGTATCTGGAAATTTCACGAAAAATGGACATCTGAAAAAGGCAGCACTTTCTGATTAGCCTATAAAGAGGGTGAGTATGCTTCTAAAGCAAAAAAACCTACAAACTAAGCCTAAATGTGAAAATCAAAATTTGGCAAAGTGGGACACGTTTTTGTACATGTGGATGTGTGGCCTATGTTTACGGAGGCAGTCCAGTAAATAGGCCACATTTATGGGGCTAGGAACATATCAACTGCCAAAAGAGCATAGAATGATCCAAAGAATACAGCCAATGAGCCATTAGTGTATTCAAATTTTGTTGGAATTCTGTAAAGCTATATAGGAGTGTGTCACATGAAACTTCTTGACTCGATAGATTTTGTGCACAACTGCTAAAGTAGCGTCAGGTTACATCATTCTTTCTGATCGCGCATACACATTTTGAATTTGCACAAGTTCTAAACGTGTGTTCAACACTAGCTCGAGTAACTCCAGCTGACATGTTCCATACACATGTGAATGAATATGGAACATGTCAGCTGGAGTTACTCAAGCTAGTTCAACACCATTAAAAGTCATTCATTCCTTTGCTACTTGCAGTCAAGACTGAAGTGTGGACAGCTTTCAGCGACATTTTATTTCCTATTCCATGTTCATCCTCAACTTAGCTCTAATTTTGCAAGTGCCTATACATGTAATTATAATTCATAAATACCTAAGACAGTTTACGCATTCCTATTGGTCGAGAGCCCGTCACGTGGCCGGTATTAAACGGATGATAAAGACATGGATAGACATGGAAAAGTGTTTAAGACCAGTCTTAAACACTTTTCCAGTGTCACATAAAATGTGGACTCCTAAAAATCCAGTGCCTCTTACCGTTTTATTGGTTGAACGATCACAGTCCTCACGTAGGCATGCGCAACACTACCAGCGAGTCAGAATTTTATAGTTCTAAATTCAAAACGTAACGCCCCAGGTGCGTTCTGCGCGACATCGCGTCCATGTCGCGCAGAACATGCTACGCGCGCGTCAATCTCCATAAAAGGGTTGTTTACATCTTACTCGCCAGCTGAAAATTCCATTATTTTGCTAGAGGGATGTTTCAAAAAGCATGAAGTGAACTTGCTGAACAAAATCAGGATTTTTGAATGAATTGTTTGATCTTTTTTTACCGAAAAGGTATTTATGAATGGGAATAAATGTGTGCTCGGTCGGTATTTATCACTCTGTTTAATACCACTTAGAGCCTGGGTGCTGATAATTACCCTCGCCTCCAGCTCGGGTAATTATCAGCACCCAGACTCTAAGTGGTATTTAAACAGAGTGATAAAAACCTCCGGCGCACACATTTATTCCCTTAATATATTACTGTGACCTACACCATGTAACTGGATAACGAAATATTTTTCGAATAATATAAGATCATTTTTAATAAATCTTTGTTTTCTCTTGTATTTGTTTTGCAGAATCTAAAGTAATGCACAATGCCTCGAACCTGTGTAGCATGGGGGTGTAAACAGCGTTATTCACAAGAATCAAAGGCGAATGGAATTACATTCCACTATATTCCGAAGGACCTCACCAGACGACACCAGTGGGTGCATGCTATGCGTTGGGATGGCTACAATCCTTCTAGTCAAGATAGCCTCTGCTCGAAGCACTTTGATCCCGAGTCTTTCTAAACAGGCGGTAAAACCAAAATTCTGAAGAGAAATGCTCTGCCCACGTTGTTCGAATTTCCCAAACACCATGAACACCTTCAGCCTAGGCCCCTTAAGGAGCGTCGAGTATTGAATCTTGCTGTAGCTCGTAAGACAGCAAATTTTCATCTTGAACCCGACGAAGACCTGGATGTTCGTAGAAAAATAGTGACAGCTGTCCAGAGTGATCATGGATTCAACACATTGCAATCAGAGCTCTATCTGGTCAGAAACTATTTTTTTTAATCCTTGGAGTAAGACAAGGTACTGAATTTGGCAAAGCGTTTTGCTGACATTTTGTATTATAAAAAAATACAGGTTGCAGTAAGTTTTATGGTATATTTATTGAAGTTAATGCTTTCATTGTGTATAGTTGTACATACAATTTTACAGTTTGTGTTTGAACCCTTCTGTCTTTTCACAATTATATTTATTCCAAGAAAATTTTAATTCCACAATTTTACCTCCAGTTTATTTTATTTTTTATACATGTATGTATATCGAATGAACAGCTTATTAATTTTGTACAAAACTGCAAAGTGTAATTACGAAATTGTACTTGTATAAGTGTAGCCACTTGCTTTCCAGGAGTCGCGAGAAATGATATAGCGCCCTCAAGCGTTCGCTAAAAACGCGCCCGTTGTCTTGCCATTGTTCACGAAGTTTGTTTGTCGATAAAAGTTTTGTTCGACAAATTTATCCAGAATCATCTTGCTGTACAGTCGCTTTTTGAGCGAATCATCAACCTATTGTGTGCCTCAAGAATCCGTTATTTCTGCTCAGCATACTGTTGGCTCTCAGGTGTGTGATATTTCCTATATTTGAGGGGTGTGAATTAATGACTTTTCATGCTGTGTAAAAGCACACGTTTATTTGGGAAACGCGTGTAATGCAGGGATATATATAGGGGATTGAATCGGACATTTTTTGAGTGCTAGCTTTTGATTAGATAATGGGTTGACCTGTAGCTTTTCACATTGGGTTATATTTCTTTGTTTGCATTTATTGTGCCTTCTTGTTATTTAGGAAAAGCAGTAATTTCCGTTGATTTGTTTTCCCAGACAAAGTTTGTTGTGATTGCAAATGCAGTGGGTCAATGTTAGTTTACATGCACATTTAGTACACATGCATAGTTGAAACATGTGCATGTCTAGATTGGGTAATTATTGGAAATAATTAAAGTGATTGTTGCGCTGATTAAAAGTTGTTTAGTGCTCATTATGGATCCATGGTGGATCAGTTGAAATATATTGCATGGGTAACTGTACCTGAAAGTACATGTTGCTATGGTAATTTGCATGCCCTTGCAACGAATCTATAAACAGTGTGTATTGAAATGGACACGCATTGAAAAGTTTATAGCTGTAAAAACGTGCACATGGCTATATTGGGTTTTGTACCTTATGTACATGTTTTGTATTGTATTTTGCTCTCAGTTCTCAGGTTCTCAGATACAAGTGAGAACTTCTTAGTCTCTCGTTGAGATAACTGAAGGGACGACCTCACCTGATTGACGTGTGCCAGATCTGAATTTCACCTGATAAAGGAAACTACTACAGTAGGCCAGTGGTCATCAGAGGTGCTCCGTAAAACTACTGGAGTGAGCCTACTCAAGGAGACCAACGACTTCGTCTGCCTTGCAGTACCGGGCTAGTTTACTGACTTCGTTGGAGTCACCGGTTCAGTCAAGTCGGTTGACTGGACGTCACTATTTTGGGAACTGTGAAAGCTCCAGCATTGACTTTCTTGCCGGCCGGCCATCTACTGTGCACATCATTGGGCCCCATTTTTGTGTGTATTACATGTACTTGAGCATCATTGATCCATATCCTTTGAATTAAACATTGATTGTATTTTGATTGAATTGTTTGGCCAAACGAAATTGTTGTTACACAATAAAAGCTGATTGGAAATTAATTGATTGTTATTTTCCTGTGTCCTTCCCTAAACGGTTACATATTTGGCGATCTTGCCAGGACCCATTTTATTTAGGGTTGGATTTATAAATAAATAAAAAAATAAAAATTAACCTTGTTTGTTGTACAACTGCCTGTAAAATTGTAAATTTTAGAAGGTGATTGTTCACATGTATTGAGAGCCAACAGTTACAAATTCTTTTTTTGTTTTTCCCCATTTTAAATTTGAGCATTTTTCTAGCTTCTTATCTCATCCAATAGTTAAATTCTATAACCGAGTGAACGATGGCAAGCGAAGCTCCTTCGCAGGTTGAGATAACTGATTGGTGTAAGAAGGAAGATATCCGCCCGAGCCATGCCCTACTCCTGAAAGCAGATGGCATTCTCACTGACACAACCGAAGACATCCTGATCGCTCTCGCTAAAACTGTACAGCACATCATGAGTGTCTCGCGGAGGGAGAGAGATGTTGCCACCCAGCTGCTCTGTGAGTTTGAGAAAGAGGCATCGGATGTCGTACTGCCCTCCTCAGGCGAGGTTTCACTGAAGCTTGGTGGCCGACATGTCCCGCTTAAAATTAACCGGTTGGGAGTGGTAGTTAAGAATCGGGTGAGGATTCAGGATCTGGTCGAGAAAGGCTTGATGCCGACAACTCAAGAGAAGAAGAATGAGAACCCGTTGGGGGAGGCGTTGGTACGTTGCACACTCAACAGCAGCAGAAAACTTAGGCCATTCTCTGGAAGCAAAACACCAGCCAAAGATGAAGATGTCTTTGACACCTGGATTGAGCTGGCGAAGGGTCAACTTGATGAGGAGGAGAATGATCAGGAGAAGAGGAAGCGAATTAGGGAAGCTCTTCGCCCTCCAGCGGCGAACATAATTTCCGATCTTCGACGAGACCAACAAGCTGCAACTTCTGAAGATTACTTGGCTGCTCTTGAGTTGGCTTTTGGGGGTACAGAATCTGCAACCGAGTTACATGTACTATTTCATTCATCCCATCAGAAGCAAGGGGAGACACCGTCAGAGTACTTGACTCGTCTTCAGGATATTCTTCGCAGATTGATCAGGAAGGGTGGAGTGGAGAAAGAGAAGAAAGATGGCTTGCTGCTCTCTCAGTTCATCAAGGGTATTCTTTATGATGAGATGCTTTTGGTTAACTTGCAGTTGAAGGAAAAAGTGTCACAACCCCCCACCTACCTTCAACTCCTCCGAATGGTGAGACGTGAGGAGGCTGAGCAGATGGTAAAAATGTCTCATCGTAGTGTCGATGCTCCTAAAAAGGAGGCCAAAACATTCCATCAGTCTGCAGGTAGCAAGGAAGTTGGGGAGAAAAGGAAGACTCCTACAAACAGTCGACCCAACTTTTGTTACAAGTGTGGCTTAGAAGGGCATTATAAAGGGAAATGCCCCAATGAGCCTGATGTTGAGAAGGTTAACAGTGCATTGATCAAGTTCATCCATCAGGGAAACGGGACAGGGCATCTGAGGGGGGCCGCCCAGAAGCCCAAAGAATAAGGCCCGATTCCAGTTGTACAATTGGCACAGATATTCCAGCTGGTTTAATTGGAGAGCAGCTGATCGTGAAAGGCAATGTTGATGGAAAGATAGCCCATTGCTTGTTAGATACAGGGTCACAAGTGACTCTCATATGTAACAGTTTCTTCCAGCAACTGCGGAGGACCCTGTATCCAATGAGTGATTTGGTTTTGTGGCATGGTGGAAGTGGCACAATGCCATATCTCGGGTGGACCCAAGTTGAAATTGGGCTTGATGTCGGGTTCTCTGGCACAAAAGAGTCTTTTCAGACACTGGCATTGGTGGTGCCAGATGGCAGAGATTCAGATAGGCACCAGTTGGTTGTTGGTACAAATTCTGGTGTACTGCGGAATTGTTACCAGGCTGTGTTTGGTGGAGACTTCCGAAGAGTAGACAAAACTGGACAAATGGATGTACACCCAACCTGTGCCAAGATTTACAGAGACCTCGAACTCTCCAAAAGGGTTCGATCTGATGGACGCATTGGAGTCATAAAGTTTCATTCTCGGGGTACACTTACAATTCCTGCCAATTCAATGAAGACTGTAGCTGGCACACTTCGTAACAGAGTTGGAGGACAAACTACTGTACTGATTGATGGTGCTGTGCCACGCAAGTTGCCTGGTGGTTTGGACGTAGCTTGTTCTCTGGTAAAAGTTGGTGCTGGATTCAATAGAGTCAGCGTATGCCTGTTGAATTCAACAGGAAAGAGTGTACAGCTGCCGAACAAGTGTGTTCTGGCAGGGGCATTCATACCTGCCTGGACAAGTGAATCTGTCTTCAGCAAGGGTGCAAATAGTGACAAAATTTCTGCAAGTCCATCAGACTCGTCAAATTCACACAGAAATGATCGACTGACGACAGGGACAGAGTTTGCTAACTTACCTTTCAAGTGGGGTCCCATCAGTGAAGAGTGGCGTGATAGAATTCTAGGACTTGCCCATCAGAGGTCAGAGATCTTTTCCAAGCACGAGTGGGATGTCGGTCTCACTGATGGAATTCAACATGAAATCCGACTAAGTGACGAGCAGCCTTTCCGCGAGAGATCTCGGCGTGTGTCCCCGGCTGACTTGAAAGATCTTAGGGATCACTTGCAGCGATTGTTGGATATTGGAGTGATCACTGAATCAAAAAGTCAGTATGCATCTCCAATTGTCATCGTCCGTAAAAAGAATGGCCAGATGAGACTCTGTGTAGATTACAGGACTTTGAACTCCCGTACCTTGCCCGATCAGTATGCAGTTCCCGTTATTCAAGATGCTCTTGACTGTCTACATGGATGTAAATGGTTTTCAGTGCTAGACCTGAAATCAGGTTATTACCAGATTCCAATGAAGCCTCAAGACAAGGAAAAGACGGCATTTGTGTGTCCAGCTGGTTTTTTCCAGTTCGAGAGAATGCCCCAAGGCATTACGGAGGCACCAGCAACATTCCAACGACTGATGGAACAGTGTATGTCAGGTCTGAATTTTGATGAAGTCCTGGTGTACATGGATGATATCATAGTATTCGCTCCAACCCTGGAAGAGATGGAGAAGCGGCTGGGTAGGACCTTTGATCGTCTCGCTCAGTATGGCTTAAAGGTGGCACCGGAAAAGTGTCAGCTGTGCTGCACCTCAGTGAAATATCTTGGCCATGTGGTTTCAAGGGAGGGTGTCGAAACTGATCCTGCAAAGGTGGAGGCGATCCGATCCTGGCCACGTCCAGAAAACGTCAGACAGCTGCGCTCTTTCTTGGGGTTTTGTGGCTACTATCGCCGATTTATAGAGGGTTTTTCCAAAATTGCTAAACCTCTCCATCAGCTCACTGCAGGTTTCCAGCGGCACGATCCTTCAGCTAAGTCTGCGGGCAGGACACACATGGATGGACGGGTGTCTTTCGGTCAGTTATGGACGGCAGAGTGTGACAGTGCGTTCAACACGCTCAAGGACAGGATGTGTGCTGCTCCTGTATTAGCCTTTGCGGATGTAACACAGCCATTTGTGTTACACATAGATGCCTCCCGTGATGGTCTTGGAGCAGTCTTGTGTCAGGAGTCAT
The DNA here is from genome assembly GCA_029964075.1 of Patiria pectinifera. NCBI lineage: Eukaryota > Metazoa > Echinodermata > Asteroidea > Valvatida > Asterinidae > Patiria > Patiria pectinifera. The sequence goes on from CM057135.1 coordinate 29,670,602, forward strand.
CAGAGAAACTGCGCCCAGTAGCTTATGCTAGCCGAGGGTTGACCCGCACTGAAAGAAACTACCCCGCACATAAGTTAGAGTTTTTGGCCCTCAAGTGGTCCGTCACCGAAAAGTTTAAGGACTATTTGTACACAGCAAAAGGGACGAAGGTGTATACAGACAACAACCCCCTTACTTACATACTCACCACAGCAAAACTCGATGCTACGGGCCACCGCTGGCTAGCTGCCCTCACCGTGTTTGACTTCACTTTGCACTACAAGCCTGGACCAAGCAACAAAGACGCCGATGCATTGTCTCGAAGGCCTCACTGCCAAAACTTGGATGTTGTCGATCAGAAGGAAAAGATCCACATCCTGGAAGCTCGATTGCAGGGTGAAAGTGGCGAGACTGAAAAGCACTGTGATGTTGAAGTCATCCATGCTATTTCTGCCAGCCTCTTGCCAAGCTCTGCAGGCAGTGAAGTTGATGAAACCCCAACCTATCCTTTAGTGCATTCCTTGGCTCTGGGTACTGAGGCCATTCCTGCATTGTATTCTACGCCAGATGGGAGTGGATCCTGTGAACCAGTCGATTGGAAGAAAGAACAAGCTGACGACGATACCTTCAAAAGAATCCTTCCAGCAGTCATAGATGGCAAGAAACCCAAAGTTGTGGCTGATATGACTCCCCAAGAGAGGATGATGGTAGCCCAGTTTGACAAGCTGGTTTTGAGAGAGGGAATTCTGTATCGTCGGGTCCTCAGTCCAGCTGGCGAGAGACGTTTCAGTTGGTGTTGCCTAAGAAGTTCAGAGAACAGGCAGTGAAGGGACTTCATGATGACCTGGGTCACATGGGAGTAGAGAGGGTGGTTGCTTTGGCTAGACAGCGTTTTTACTGGCCCAAGATGACTTCGGAGATAGAGGATTGGGTTTCTCATTGCCTTAGGTGTGTCTCCAGGAAAACAACGCAAAAGGTCGCTGCGCCCTTGGTGAATATATCAACCAGTTCTCCTCTTGAGTTGGTGTGCATGGACTTTTTGAAATTGGAACCTGATAGGAGTGGATACCAGTATATCTTAGTCATAACCGATCATTTCTCAAGATATGCACAAGCTGTGCCAACCAGGGATAAATCATCCAGAACTGTTGCTAGGGTGTTGTGGGAACGTTATTTCCTGCACTATGGGCTCCCAAAACGTCTTCATTCAGACCAGGGGCGAGAGTTTGACAACAAGCTTATAAAGGAGCTTGCGTCTCTTCTGGGGGTGTCTAAATCCAGGACAACTCCGTATCACCCACAGGGTGATCCACAGCCCGAGCGATTTAATCGCACATTGCTCAACATGTTGGGTACTTTGCCTGTCGACAAGAAGCATACTTGGAGCAAGTTTGTAGCACCCCTGGTTCACGCATACAATTCCACAAGAAATGATAGCACAGGGTTTTCCCCCTATCACATCATGTTTGGAAGGGAAGCTCGACTACCCATTGATGTGTGTTTTGGCACAGCTCCAGATGGCGTGTCCCACAAAGAGCACACAAAGTATGTCCAAAATCTCCGACGTAACCTGGAGAATGCTTATCGACGTGCGTCAGAGGAATCTGCTAAATCAGCAGCTGCCAACAAGCAACGTTATGATGTGAAAGTGCGAGGGAGTGAGTTGCAGACTGGTGACAGGGTACTCGTCAGGAACGTAGGTTTCAAAGGCCCTCATAAGATTGCAGACAAATGGAATCAAGACGTGCATGTTGTTGTTGGCCGCCCAGATGATAATATGCCGGTGTACAGGGTCAAGTCTGAGTCTCGACCTGGTGTTTTGAGAACACTGCATAGGAACATGGTCTTACCAATTGGTGGTATTGCTCCTGAAGTAAGCCCCGAGGTTACAGCCTCTAAGGTTCCAAAACCTGTTGCCCAGAAACTGCGGACGTCAAACTTAAAACCTTCACCAGTACCAGCTCCAGTCCAGAGTGAGAAGGAACATGACACTACTGACCCTGATGAAGATCAGGAAGTAGTTCTCATTTGGCCTAAAGTTGGAAATCCAAATGAGGTTACTGATCAGCCAGACCCTGTTGAGGAGACACGGGTGGACCTGAGTGAAAGTCAAGAAACCAGTATGAAACCAGGCTGTGCAAAGATGGATCCGGTCAGACTGAGAGTGGATGCTGATGTATTTGTTCCTACAACTGTTCCACGGACTCCATCAATGAGTTTAGTGCAGCAGGATACAAGTACTTCCACAGCCCTGAAAGTAACTGACCAGTTGAGAGAGACGACGACTTGCGACACAGGTGTGACAGAAACTCTCACTGAAGAGGGTTTTACCTCTTGTTCAGAAGTACCCACACCTATTAGCCAGTCCACATGTTCTGACAATATCCCCACAGTTCCTTCAAAAGCATCTGGGGCTGTTGATGTATCAAGTTCTGATGAGGAGAAAAGCTTTGGAGAAGTGGGACTTCAAATCAAAACTACTGTAGAGGTTGAGTATGATGGTGGTGGTGTACATTCAGACGAAACCGATGACCTTGGAGATGGAACTGGGATGATTGTTGATGATGGTAGCCCTAACAGCTCAGTGGTTGAAGCTCCTTGCCCTGAGTCTTCTTTTCTTGATTCAGTAGCTGAGTCCGAGTCTGAGGAGGGCAGTATCAGTGATCCACATCCCGAAGATTCTGAGGAGGATGAAGGGTCCTTGCAGAGTCACCCTTCACGTCCCTCTAGGAATAGGCAACCACCAAAGCGATACACTTATGATGTGTTGGGTCAACCTACTTGTAGAGCAGTGCAGGCTAACGCGCAGAGTAGTTGGATTCCGGAGTTCTGTAGATCATTTCTCTCTACAGACAGACATGTTATCGGGACGATACAACATGTTTAGAAAGGGGGGAGTGTAGCCACTTGCTTTCCAGGAGTCGCGAGAAATGATATAGCGCCCTCAAGCGTTCGCTAAAAACGCGCCCGTTGTCTTGCCATTGTTCACGAAGTTTGTTTGTCGATAAAAGTTTTGTTCGACAAATTTATCCAGAATCATCTTGCTGTACAGTCGCTTTTTGAGCGAATCATCAACCTATTGTGTGCCTCAAGAATCCGTTATTTCTGCTCAGCATACTGTTGGCTCTCAGGTGTGTGATATTTCCTATATTTGAGGGGTGTGAATTAATGACTTTTCATGCTGTGTAAAAGCACACGTTTATTTGGGAAACGCGTGTAATGCAGGGATATATATAGGGGATTGAATCGGACATTTTTGAGTGCTAGCTTTTGATTAGATAATGGGTTGACATGTAGCTTTTCACATTGGGTTATATTTCTTTGTTTGCATTTATTGTGCCTTCTTGTTATTTAGGAAAAGCAGTAATTTCCGTTGATTTGTTTTCCCAGACAAAGTTTGTTGTGATTGCAAATGCAGTGGGTCAATGTTAGTTTACATGCACATTTAGTACACATGCATAGTTGAAACATGTGCATGTCTAGATTGGGTAATTATTGGAAATAATTAAAGTGATTGTTGCGCTGATTAAAAGTTGTTTAGTGCTCATTATGGATCCATGGTGGATCAGTTGAAATATATTGCATGGGTAACTGTACCTGAAAGTACATGTTGCTATGGTAATTTGCATGCCCTTGCAACGAATCTATAAACAGTGTGTATTGAAATGGACACGCATTGAAAAGTTTATAGCTGTAAAAACGTGCACATGGCTATATTGGGTTTTGTACCTTATGTACATGTTTTGTATTGTATTTTGCTCTCAGTTCTCAGGTTCTCAGATACAAGTGAGAACTTCTTAGTCTCTCGTTGAGATAACTGAAGGGACGACCTCACCTGATTGACGTGTGCCAGATCTGAATTTCACCTGATAAAGGAAACTACTACAGTAGGCCAGTGGTCATCAGAGGTGCTCCGTAAAACTACTGGAGTGAGCCTACTCAAGGAGACCAACGACTTCGTCTGCCTTGCAGTACCGGGCTAGTTTACTGACTTCGTTGGAGTCACCGGTTCAGTCAAGTCGGTTGACTGGACGTCACTATTTTGGGAACTGTGAAAGCTCCAGCATTGACTTTCTTGCCGGCCGGCCATCTACTGTGCACATCATTGGGCCCCATTTTTGTGTGTATTACATGTACTTGAGCATCATTGATCCATATCCTTTGAATTAAACATTGATTGTATTTTGATTGAATTGTTTGGCCAAACGAAATTGTTGTTACACAATAAAAGCTGATTGGAAATTAATTGATTGTTATTTTCCTGTGTCCTTCCCTAAACGGTTACATAAGCAAATGTATACAATGTGTATTACAATTCATTTGTGTTAATATATTGTAGATTTCTATTTATTGGACGCTCAAGTGCAAAATGGAATTAAGAACTTGTACTTGTATATTAGAATTATTATGTGTTTATTGTACCGGGGTATATTTCTATTTTTGTGGACACGCATGTGTATTCACATTCTCAAATGCACATAATCTGCAAACGGATCATATGAATGGGAAAATGTAAACGTAAACAAACAACTTTGCATATTTATTTTAATTGATATTTTTGCTGTGTATAATTGTACACTGACATTTTACAATCTGGGTGTGTACCCTTTTATTTTTTCAGAATCATACTTATTTATTTGAAAATTTATTTCCACAGTTTTACCTCCATTTATTTTTACAAAGCCAATATTTATTTGAAAACACAAAATGAAAAGGTTGTTGATTTTGTGCGAATAATATGCAAGTGGAGTTACATTAAACACTCATTACATCCATTAATTGTGTATTGTGTTCATTGCACAATGCGATTTTGGACCTTAAATTCTCAATCTAGTTACATTTGTACGTGCCTTTCCAAAGATGTTTTAGTATGCATGAATGGAACAAGGTTGTCTTAAACACTGAACATAATAGATTTATTTTAGTTTATTTTTTTACCGTGTATATATTTGTACGCAGATAACACAGATGTCGTAGTACATAATTTATAGAAATTATAGCCTATATAAAATGTATCCTTCTATGAATATTGCTTTGTTTGATTTCAATTGTTACAAATAAATTGAAATTTATTTTGAAAGCTAATTGTGTACAAATAATACATTGTATCACTTACAACCAGCATGGCAGCTAGAGTGGGCATGCTGTATATGAACAGGCCTTCTTTTTCATTAATACCTGGGTACATGTACATCACATCTTTGGCTCTCAATTTTCTTTCATATAAAGTTATTTAATAAAAATAACTATAAATCAGAGATGAGTCTCCAATTAGATCCAAGACATCATGACGTCACGCTTTGTTTACATGTGCGCTTTCCTATAACGTCCCAGCTGGCTCAAATAGGGAAGCATACATGTAAACAGAGCGTGTCGTCATTATATTTTAGGTCCATTGAAATGATGAACAGAATCTGTGGAGAACACATGACAATGAGACCACACTTTTTGAAGTAACTATCATGGCTGACAGTAGTAGGCATATAGGTGGGGTGGGCGTGGACATTGGCTGATGTAGCTCCCTGACCTACAATACATGTACATTCTACATGTAGATCGCTTGAAAGCTCAATGGTTCTGGACTAGTGCGGAATAGTAACACGTGACGTAGCAACCAGGCGCAAATCCAGAGGGAGGGTTTGGGGGTCAGAAACACCCCCCCCCCTTCTTTGACAGGGCTCCCTTAGTATTAATAATAAAAAAAATTTACATGTGCCTGATAGGCCCGAAACCCCTTCCCCCCCCCCCCAAAAAAAACGTCCTGGATCTCCCCCTGGCAACCGATGAAAAAGTTTTTTGGTGTAATGAATTGTTACCATGACAACTGACGCATAAATATGACTCAAATACTCTCTTTCCTAGGCCTAGTAGTAGTAGTAGGGTTTTCCTTTTATACTGAGCCACAACCTGACAAGACACAGCACATGCTTTTCTGATTAGCTATGTGTGAGGAAAAGTTGTCTAAGAAAAATTGAAATCAAGAGTTTTTCCACTTCAAAGTCCTACCTGAAGTTACCTGGTTAATATTATCCAGCATGCCCAGGGAAATTAAATTCTGTTTCTATAGTATAGATATCTATTTATCCTGTACATTTCAGGCGAAATTTGCAGATTCATTTGCAGATATTTTACTCAGGGATGTACACTCGACCCTTTATTGATTTCCCTTGTTTTTAGGCCCATTTTATATTAACATGATTAACCAAACAAGTATCCGCCGTAGTCAATATCAAGTGAAACAAACAGTCCCGATTTCGATTTCCTCAAAGTCAAAAGACTCGCACCGCGCGGCCGTATACGCGTACCGCACAAACACATACAATTATGGAAACAGGTCAACTCGTACGCGAACCAACTCGTACGCGAGTCAACTCGTACGCGGATTGGTCAACTCGTACGCGAGACAACTCGTACGCGAGCCAACTCGTACGCGTGCCAACTCGTACGCGAGCCAACTCGTACGCGAACCAACTCGTTCGAGGATTGGGTTGGCATGGTTGGGAAGAATTTGGGAATAGTGTGACGGGTAGTCCGTAGTTCAATGTGTGACCGTTGTGTGTGAGTGGGAGTGAACCCGTGAATGATGATACATGTAATAAAGTAACTGATTTTTGTAGTTAGACGAGTGTTGTATCGTTTTGTGCATACCTGTAGCCTTGTCACGTCAAATTTAATTCCATGTATTAATGCAACGATGTACCAGTTGCATTTTTCGTGTTTTTTTAATCAATGTACCTGTCAGTCAATTAATTGTCACCATTGTCAAACTGACCCAATTGCAACGCTCTGGACTACCATGGATCTGTTCTCGCGGTTCGGTGTCCTAAAAGAACCGGCGGGTTTAGAAGATCAAAAGAGATCGATCAGACTTGTCAACTGCCTGTCACTCAACGTACATTGTGGTTTACAACCATTGATCAATTAAAAAGCAGACACGCGGGGACATCCGTAGGCATTTACGGTGAAATTATATAAAATTCTGATTTTAACAAAAAATAAAAATCAACTCCCCATTTTTTCTTTTTTTTACAAAATATTATTTGGATATATAATAATTAGGACTAAAAAAACTATCTGACCCAAGCAAAAAAACTGGCGGACACTGTCCGTACAACTGTATAAGCATGCGTGATGCTATATTTCTTTTTTTTTTTTTAAAGTAGCTCCTCTTTATACAATAGACCTCGCAAATATCGGTGTTTTCTTGTCATTTTACTTGTCTAACCAACCAGCAATTGTACCGCGGCATACACAGGTTACAGCGATTCAATCATGCATTCTTTATACAGTGCGCGGTGCGGCGGGAACCAATCATACTGGTTATCGCGAAGACAACTTCCCAATCAATCAAGCGAACTTGTAAAAAAACAAACAAACGCAGAATTCTTCTCTAAAAAATCGCGAATGAAAGTAGCACTGGCGGATTCAAAAACCAACTATATTTAATTTGAAAATCTCAACCTTTCAGAAAAGGTAAAATTATGCCGACCTACCGTACCGAACCTAATTTCATCTGTCCATGTGAGCTAAACCAATCGTCTAAACTCACGCGTACGAGTTGGTCCGCGTACGAGTTGGTCCGCGTACGAGTTGGTCCGCGTACGAGTCGGTCCGCGTACGAGTCGGTTCGCGTACGAATTGACCCGCGTACGAGTTGGTCGCGTACGAGTTGGTTCGCGTACGAGTTGACCTGTATTCACAATTCTGACAACTCACATGACTCGGACATGTGTCAGAAATACATGACCAACGCAGCACCGGCATGCCGCGTTTCGCGGCGGTTGTAGACCTAATTAATTTATTTTGAAATAACACACACACAAATACAGAGCTGTACATCATTATGAAGTCAACATTTCAAAGGGTTTTCAGTCACCATCAATGCGTTTTCACCCGAAATTGTCGATTTGTATCATTCCTTCCGATGTTATTCCATAGAGTCATGCACATTTATTCAAAACTCCCGCCCCAACCTCGTCCCCAGGGTGTCGAGCAGTACGCGCCCACCACTACCTGCTCTCTCACCCTAGCATGTGCAAGATTTTTGCAGACGTATGCAAATGAGGAACAGTCTGGTGCCTGGATATGCGTTACACATTAGCGTTTGTTTTTGTATGCGGTGTCTGGGGTAAAAACAGTGTCAATTCGTAGCAGCGCGAGCACGACGTCAGTTACGGAAACACGATTTTTGAAATCAAACTGTTACGATCTTATCGAGACAACATGCAGTATCATTTTTCATATTAATATGAGCAAATTGGAAAGGAAATTAGTATTTTTGAGAAGGCGTGGACGAATGATCGCGAAAACACGTACTGCACGTTGTGAATATATAGCACCAAGTACACGATAAAAATCCATTACTAGCCAATTGCGGTATCCAATCAGGATACAGGAAGAAAGTTTCCTATCCAGGGTTTACTATTGGAAACGCGGTTGGAAATAAAGTAATCACTGGGGACGAGGTTGCTCCCGCCCATGGTTTCATACCTAGTCGGGCGCCGTCAAAATTACGGTACCCTGACGTTGATTTCCATAGGCGCTGTCCGTCTATAGGTTCTTTATGTCTATGACCCCAATGGTAAATGCTCCCACTTCAAAAATTCGGGAAAAATACTCACAACTCTCCAAGGTGTTCGAGACACACATCAAATTAAAGCTTATTTCATCATCTTTCAATTTCTGTTCAATTTACGGGGGGTCAACTGATGACTTTTAGGAGAAATTTCCATCTGAAGACGATCACCCCTGAAAATAGTCCTGAAGCCCATCGCCTTTTTGAAAAACGATGCCTACACTCCATTGCAAAGTAGAGCGCTTTTAGGGTCCAAATTACATCAAAATTACACAGAACTGCAAGCTCCAAGTCCTGTGCACGGTTTCCATCCATATTTTTGACAAACCCTCAAGTTCATGGCCCACAGCATGCTCAAATACCGAAGATTTTGAGGGCATGCAAATCGTGATTTGGCCGGCGCAGGCAATAGACCGCTTGCAGACGCATTCGATAATCGACGCGCGAAGGCGCGCGACGCCATGTTGTGGGACAAGCGCATATCTATCCATGCACATTTTGTCCCACAACATGGCGTCGCGCACCTTCGCGCGTCAATTATCGAACGCGTCTGCAAGCGGTCTATTTAGGACCGATTTACTGGTCTGCACCCAGAGTATTAATCCGCTTAGTGATCCCGACTGCGCACAGTGCATGTCGCTTCGCTGCACTAATTCATGGACACTGAACAAAAGATCTAGTAATAAAAAGAAAAGTGATATTGTCTGTTGTTACTATTGTATTGATAAAATAAACTTTAACAAAGATTAATTAAATTTCAGTGTTTAAACAAAATTTGATTCAAAATTAAGTTGGTCCCATAAAAAGGCCCACCATTACAGTAATTAAAGTTTTCTTTATTTTGTTATTTATTAGATAATATCTCAGGCAAAATACATGACAATTATAAATAATAAATACCAAAGGCGGATCCAGAACACAATTTTTTGGACGGCCAAAAAAAAAATTGGGGGGGGGGGGGATTCTAGATGCTGTGTGGTGCGATCTGAGGCAATTTCTGACCACTTTAACCAATGATGTTTTTTGAGGAATAGATAGTGGTGTACTCATTGCCTGCCTTTATTGTGAAGTTATAAAAAAACATTGCTTCTAATTTTGGGGGGATGGCCCCTTGCCCCCCCTCCCCCTCCGGATCAACCCTTGATGAATACATGACAAATTAAAATTCAATTTCATTCACTACACCGTTGCATATTAACCCAACAGTTGGTAGTCATCATCTTTTTGGGCAAACCATGGCATTGAACAAATCTCAGAATTTTGGCAAATTTAGCCACAAATTTTTGTCGCAATTCATATTTAAATGCCGAAACTGTCCGGAATTCCAGTTGAAATGTGTTGTAGGGTTCTATATGGGCATCTTCCATGAAACAGGAAAATTAATCAACCTTTGCACACCATAAGTATTGCAGATTTGGTCAAAACATGATTTATTGAAAAAAAATCAATACATTTGACAAATTGTGCCCCAGATGTTTAAAGCAATTTCTATTTAAATGCCAAATCTGTCCAGAATTTCAATTTGCTATAGGGTCCTTTAGGCATCTTCCCTGCAAGTTTCAAGCTATTTCCTTTTTTCAGCCAAAAGTGAAACAAATTGCAGGGGTTAACCTTACATTTTATTCAAATTTGGCCAAAAATTGACTTTTCTCCAAACAACCCAGAAATGATTTAGCACAGGATAGGAGCTTCAATTATTGCTGACCTTCAAACACCAGAAATATCAAAGATGTTGGCAAAAGTTTCTGATTTATTGAGAAATATTAACAATTTTGAGGAATTTTGTCGCAAATTGTCCAGTTATCCAATGAAATGTGTTCTAGGGTCCTTAAGGTATCTTCCCTGCAAGTTTTCAAGCAATTTCATTTTTCTGCCAAAATTGATTCAAATTTGCAAGGGTAAACAAAAATTGAATTTTTTTGTCCAAACAACCCAGAAACGTTTTGGGACGGAAAAGGAAAATCAATCAACCTTAAAACACCATAAATATTAAAAATTGGTTAAAAATTACTGATTTATTGAAAAGTTTATAATTTCAACAAATTTTGCCCCAGATTTTTAAAGCAATAAAAGAAGTATTTCTGTCTAGAATAACCTTTTGAATGTGCAATAGGATCCTTTAGGCATCTTCCCTGCAAGTGTCATGCAATTTCATTTTAATATGAAGAAAAAATGCCAGGGGTTAACATTACCGTGTTATTCAAATTTGACCAAAAAATTACTTTTCTCCAAACAACCCAGAAATGTTTTGGAATAGATTTGGGCGAAAATTAGTGTTTTATTGAGAAAATATTTATAATCGTCAGATTATACACATGTTAATGATCATGTGGTTTCAACCACCACTATATACTGCCCAATAAAGCACAAGAACAGCATAAGCACTGCTAGACATTTAGCACTGAGGAATAGTTCTGAAATAAAGAATTAATAAATTTAAACAAATACACTTCAAGATCTTAGCCAGGGAAGAAATATGTTATTCTAAACAGCTACTAAGCATCCTTGCGATTTTCACACTACTAAGCATCCTGGCGATTTTCACCACTGTATCAAAGAAAGTGGCCGCCCATACTGAACTTTTGACGTAAAACATTTATTGATTACAAACGATCATTGGACGTCCCATTAGTACTGTTAACAAAGAATGTACATGGATTGCACTTTATATATACCATCAAAAATAATTTACATGTTTAAGTTTACATTTCATTTCAAAGTAATATTTTTGTACTTTCTTATTTTGTTATATTACAAGTTGTACAATTTTTCATATAATTTCTGTATGTAAAAATGTACACCTGTGTCCTGGCACAAAAGCTTGTAGCGACCCACAACAGCCCCATGGCACCCTACCCCCCCCCCCTTAATACGCCACTGCACAACAGATATTGCCCATATCGCTACGTTAAGTTATACATGTACTGTCAAATAACAGGCCCCCCCCCCCAAAAAAAAAATAACATAGCTTCAAAGAATGTGCACAAGTTACCTTCATTTAACCGACTGGTAACAAATTCTCAAAATAGCCAGATGCCACAAAACTGATGTAATCAAATATTTGTCTTCATAACCACTTGATGTCGGGATTATTTTTGGCCAAAAAAACTTTTGAAAAAGACATGGGATATCGGCAACATTTTAAATTAAGTCAAACACCACATATACATGTACCTTCTCTTCAGAATCATTTGTACAATATTTGTACGGTACTTCTCACCGTAACTTCATAAATTGCAACAATTCGAGGCCCAGTTCATATGCTAGTATAATTGTCAGTATATACAAATATAAATGACCAATATGGTTTCACCAACCAACCACCAAAAAGTAAGTCCTGTAAGCACAGATGAGCGTTTAGAACCGAAGAATATTGGCAAAAATAAAAGAATTAACAATAAAAATGTACACAAATAAACTTCAAAATCAAAGCCTGGGAAGAGGTCTATTGTTTTAAACAGCTACAGAGAGTCTTACTTCAGCTATTAAGCTGAAATAATCTAGGCTAACTCACTTTGTGGTGATATAAAGTTTACTGGCACTTTCTTAATAGATTTTCAGTTCGGCCTATCGTAAATAGGTCATTTATTGCATTGATGATTGAGCTGTGGTGCTCCGAGTCAAATGGTGCTTGGAGCTGCCCTTGGGCCTTTGTGGGTGCCCAAAAAACGGAAGAGCTGTGGTGCTCCGAGTCAAATGGTGCTTGGAGCTGCCCTTGGGCCTTTGTGGGTGTCCAAAAAACGAAGAGCTATGGTCTCCGAGTCAAATGGTGCTTGGATGAGCTATTGGTGCTCTGGGCCTTTGGGGTGCCCAAAATGTAAATATATTGACAATAATAATAGTGTGCTACATGGATGATGGGTCGGCTGCCCTGATTTCGGTACCCGACATTTTTTGAATAAAAACCTTCTGGCTGAGGCGTAGACACACAAATTGTTTGTGTTGTTTGTGATTTTTACTTTGTCTACTTAACTTCAAAATCAAAGCCTGGGAAGAGGTCTGTTGTTCTAAACAGCTACAGAGAGTCTTACTTCAGCTATTAAGCTGAAATAATCTAGGCTAACTCACTACTAAGCATCTTGGGGATTTTCACCCCAGTATCAAAGTGGCCTCTACATACATTTTACCTGGATGCTTTTATATAAACATTTATTTAAGGCAAATTTTAGCTTCAGAATATTTGATGTCACATAAGTACTGTTAATATACAAAGTTCAGTGAACCCGGCAAGGTATTATTAGGAATGTACATGAATAGCAATTTAATATTCCATCAAAAATAGGTGTTTTTTCTTTTTAAGTAAAATTTTTTAACTTTTGTATTTTGTCATTGCAACATTTACAATTCTTATCGATTATGTATATGTAAATAAATGTAAATCTGTGTCCTGCTGGCACAAAAGCTTGAAGCGACCCACAACAGCCGCGGCTTGAGGGGGGCATCCCCCCCCCCCCATATGCCACTTCATGACAGATATTGTCAGTGCCCCTACATCAGTTACACTGTCAAATAACAACCTTTAGCTGGTAGAAAAATAAACCTGGATTACATATCTGGATTCTTCATGATTTTGTTATGAATGGTTTGCATAGAATTCACATTATAAAAAAAAATCATTGCAATGGAAAAAAAGATCTCGAATTACCCCCTGAAAAACCCACCTGAAAAGCAATGTACATTGTATGTTCATCACATTATACCCTTTCCCTTTTTAAAATGCCAAACACTGGGTTAGTACCAGGAGGTTCTGCCTCAGTAGGGCTGCCATCAAATCTAATTGTTGCTTCCCCTCGTCTCCAATATCCTCCTTCGTCACTTCTCCTTCAGCTTGCCAGTCAATCACACTTTTGTGTTGAAATATATTCACAAGTTGGTGGTGCATCGTAAAATCGCCTTTTTATAAAATTGAAAAGTGTGAATGATGACATACCAAGTTTGCAATTCATTTGAGTTCTGTTTTTAATATTTCCTTTGCAGTACTATCAAAAAAGGAGAACTTTGTGAAACTGAAGAACGATATCCTAGACACTGAGCCGCAAGTTCAGCTTTGTGCCTTTTTTTCCACAGTTACGGTGAACCATGTAGAACTGCAAGCCATTCCAAACAGAAAATATCTCCCTCAACCAAAATGTTAAAAATCCTGAGTGCAGTTTAATCAGCTACCACTGGCTACAGGACAAGCGGGGCATTTTTTTTCATTTTAAAATCAAAAGTTACAATTATCACAGGTGACAAAGCTGAATAGACATCACTAAGTTAGTGAAAATTGTGGAGTGGTTCAGACATGGAGCTCAAAGAAAACATGTTTACATCCTGGTTGATGTGACAAAATTATGAAAGAAGATCAAAATTCAATAATAATGTTGTCTCTTTTGGTTATAAACAAATGAAATGTACACAGAGGGAATTTGAAAAAAAGGTTTCTGGAGATTTTCAAACTGGCAACAGGTTGTTGAATTTATTTGGCTTGCTGTTGCCCAGGTTGTTGCTGCTGCAGCTGCAGCTGCTGTTGTTGCAGTTGTTGCTGTTGCAGCTGCTGGAGGTGCTGCTGCTGTTGAAGTTGCTGCATTTGCTGCGGCAGGAGCTGTGAGCCTGCTCCCTGCTGGGCCATTGCATTCCGCCGCCGCTGCTACTGCAAGGCAATAGCCTGGTTGAAAGGTGGAAGGTTGCCATGCATCTGAGGCTGCTGGAATGGTTGCTGGACCTGCTGTTGCTGGACCTGCTGTTGCTGCTGCTGCTGTTGGAATTGTCTAGCCAGCTGCCGTCTCTGCTGGGTTTGCAGCCACTGCTGCTGCTGTTGATTGAATACCTGTTGCGGGTTGCCAGCTTGCTGAACTGCCTGCTGTTGTCCAGGTTGTTGCTGCTGTTGCTGCTGCTGCTGTTGCTGCTGCTGTTGTTGCTGCTGCTGGGCCTGAGCTGCTTGTTGCTGCTGTTGCAGCTGTGAACGCTGCTTGATGAATGCTGCCATTAGCTGAGGGTTGGACTTGAGTATGTTCAAAGCATGCTTCTGTAGCTGCTGCGATTGCGGTGACTTGAGCGTCTGCAGCAGTTGCTCGAGCGCCTGACGTGGGAAGCTGTTGGCACGGACTGGACCCTGCTGGCCAATGCCACCAGGGCTCAGCTGCTGTTGTCCCACGTTGCCTGACATGTTCATGCCCACACCTCCTGCAATGTTCTGGAAAAAAAAATATTTGGCACATTGGGAATGTTCTGCATGCCATGCATACTTGTCACATTGACAGGCACAGTCTAAGGCTGTGTCTGGTTCCACGGATCCATGGGAGACATTATCGGTTTGCATGTACTGTTTGGCAAATAGACATAGAAAAAAAAATTGGAAATAAACTTTAGTTAAAACAAACTGTAAAGTCTCACAGAAATCACACATGGGACTGAAAAAAAGGAGGAAAGTACTCATTTATTGCCAGATTACACATTTTCTACTCAAGGATCCTCATAACTCAAGGAATGAGTAGCTGTGCATTTTCTCGGAGCAATTGAGGACAAAGAACAAAAATAACAGCAGTCCTTCATTTTTAAGGAGCGCGATCGCGCAGGCGCTCCTACTGCGCTCCTCGACTGTCTCGAAGGAGCGCGAAAAATAGCGCTCCTCAGAAATCCAAAAGAGGGCTTGTCAAACACGGGAAGTTTAAAAATAAGAAGTGATAAAAACGCAAAGGATTTTAAGTCTTAAGCTACACGTATTTTTCGTTGGTATAATGCCCAAACTCACGTTAATATGCCGCTGGACATCGCTAAAAATGAACGAACACCGAGCTCGTACGTACTGTTATAAGATCGTGTGTGTACAGCGGTTGTATACTGTGCATGCACAATCTGCATATCGCATAGAGCTGCATGAAAACACGTGGGCCCGTACGTGCGAGTGCAGCAATGACTGGTTCCCGCTGCGCCGCTCACTAAATCCCAATGAAGGCATGATGAAAATGCGGTAACCAGTCAATGTAATAGTCACGCGCGGTGCAATGCACTGCCTGCCGTACAGTGTTTTGCGTGCAGGCCGGACGGAATAGACATCGTAAAAATGCCAAGAAAACAACGATTGAGAAGGACGATCTTTGCAAGCTTATTCACAAAACTTGCTATTTCTTGTCTGTGTATGTATTTCCCGTGTTCGTGAATTTATTTTGAGGAAGTTTTACTGGTATGTGAAGTGAAACGATGCAGCGTGTTTCACCGAAATCCTATACCGTGAAACGAGTCTCATTGCCGGCCCACCACACACAGTGCATCACAAACGCTCGTACTAGTGCGAAGTTCAGACGTTGTTAGCCAGTTTCTCGTCGTGACTAGCATTGTGTATATGGCATACTTGACCTGCATTTTCCATTATTTTTAAGATTATCGACGGCAGATAGTTTCGATAAAACTTAAGGCAAGTTTGTGTCATTTTGAGGCCCTTTTTGTATAGCTTTCGTAGAAGCAATTGAAATAGTTCAGGCTGAAAATTTCATATAATTTTAACGAATCCGAAAGCAAATTTTCAGTTGCTTTATGTGCCGTTTATTAACTCTCCATTTTCCAAGTATAATCAAGTGATGAACCAACTGACAACTGTATTAAAAAATGAAAGCCTAAGCAGTAGTCAAACCTTTTATTAATCTCCATTTAGTTAGTTTTTTAAACTAAATTTTACCTTGTCTAACAGTAACAAAAACGAAAAAAGTAATGCAACTTGAGCATATGTTATTATGCAAAAACTAATAATATTATAATGCAGCCCCTTGAATAAATCCTTATATTCAAAATAAAACAAAAACAATGGTAACCCGTCGTTTTACCGCTGTTTATCCGTAGATTTTAAGGAGAGCGATTTGCTCTCCTCAAATATTTGAGGAGAGCGATTTATAGCTCTCCTGGATTTTCTTTAAATAAAGGACTGTAACAGCGTTGCTGTTGAAACCCCTCAGCCAGAGTCAAGTTATCATCCGGAAACCATTAACTCAACATGGTGACCTTGACCTTTGGCCTTTGACCCCAGAACCAGTCCCAACATGCCTGTACCAATGGGAAGCCCCCTACTGAAGATAGACCCCAAAATTTCATGTCTAACTCAAGTTATCATCCGGAAACCATTTACATTTAACTCACCACGGTGACCTTTGACCTTTGACCTTTTGACCCCAAAACCAATCCCAACTTGCCTACTCCCTAGGGCAACCCCCTACAAAAGTTAGACATCAAAATCTCATTTGTAACTCAAGTTATCATCCGGAAACCATTTACCTTTAACTCACCATGGTGACCTTGACCTTTGACCTTTTGACCCCAAAACCAATCCCAACTTGCCTACTCCCAAGGGCAACCCTCTACCAAAGTTAGACACCAAAATCTCATTTCTAGCTAAAGTTATCATCCGGAAACCATTTACCTTTAACTCACCAAGGTGACCTTGACCTTTGACCTTTTGACCCCAAAACCAATCCAAACTTGCCTACTCCTAAGGGCAACCCCCTACCAAAGTTACAACCCCAAACAACATTTCTAACTCAAGTTATCATCCGGAAACCATTTACCTTTAACTCACCATGGTGACCTTGACCTTTGACCTTTTGACCCCAAAACCAATCCCAACTTGCCTATTCCCAAGGGCAACCCTCTACCAAAGTTAGACACCAAAATCTCATTTGTAACTCGAGTTATCATCCGGAAACCATTTACCTTTAACTCACCAGGGTGACCTTGACCTTTGACCTTTTGACCTCAAAACCAATCCAAACTTGCCTATCCCTAAGGGCAACCCCTTACCGAAATTACAACCCCAAACAACATTTCTAACTGAAGTTATCATCCGGAAACGAAGCTACCCGGACGTTCCAGCGGGCGGACACTTCTGGGGTAGGTGCATTGTTGTCCCTTTGTCCCTATTTCTAAAGATTTCACTTGCGGGGTATCTCATTTTCTAAAGATTTTACTTGCGGGGTACCTCGAACAAAGGACAGGTACCCCACAAGTGGTCCCTGGTAAGAACGGACAGACATACATCCAGACGGACGCCCTAGGCGATGACAATACCCCTCGAGCCTCTCGGCTGAGGGGTAAAAATGGGATCAGCACAAACCAGTTTCTGGAAGGTCTTGGGATCCACAGGCTGCTGGGAGAGAAGGTGCTCCGTGATTGACATCAATGGTTGCGAAAGCTCACTTGGTTTGAAAGCTATTTAGAAGCATGGAGGGAAATATGAAATGTGAAGTAATTTAACTTTAATGCATATATCCTAAAAGCAGACAGAGACAAGAACGATTGGAATGGTACGGAGCTAGTAGTGTGGATAACTTCCATATTCACAAGTAGAAGTCTGATGTCATTTCAGGCAGAAACCTCTGCCTTGTTACTTGTTACAATCCATATACTGCCCCAAAGTCTATGGTTAATGGATTTCAGGGAAACATTCGAATGTTATACTGAGTGGTTAATATAATTGACCCATTAAGCCAGGTATCATGAATGAAATTCATTGGACCCAAGTCTGCAACATACCAAGAATTTGTGTTTAGTTGCTTCTTGAATTGTACATCTGAAAGAACTCCTACAAAAACAGCATTTGACCAAACCCAAAAATTTGAAGCATGACTAAACACAATGGGATACTTACTTACTATTGTGCATTGAGATATCTCCACTGACCGACCTATTGTGGGTATCATCATGAGTGGAATTCATGTTCATCAGAGCTTTCAATTCATGTCGTAATTCACTCACCCTGCTGCTGGCCTGTGGTTTCATGTGTGATCCAAGGGTTGCTAGTACTAGGCATAGTGGTGTCGATGTTGTGGCCGGCATTCAGACCACTGCTACTGCTGGGTTCAGACTTCAGCATGGCATCCGTCTGCTGCTGGACACCAGCATTTATAGTCAGGGGAACTTTGAATGCACCTGTATCATCTACATGAAAGGAAATACAGGGCAAGTCAAAAAAAGTGGAACCCAAACCCCATAATACATATTTTTGTTAATCGAAATTCACTAAAATCAGTGTGCCGTGCAAACGGAGCGGGATACCACGTTCATTTTGTCTTAATACACGCCACGAGTGTCGGTTACAAATTGCGACAACAAAATAAACCTACTTGTGTTCAATACTACTTAGGCATCCTGCATGCATGCGCATGGTATATCTGTGTGCAATAGCGCCCACACGTCTGGAAAGCGGAGTTGAGAGATCAATTTTTTTTCTACCAAAAACGACCGCAATTTCTGAATAAACTTCATGAATAATGGGAGTCATAACACCTCTTTACGCCAAGACAAAAGTGTTTTTTTTTAGAGTGAGCTGATACTTATTATTACCGTTTAGAATGGACTAGTTTTACGTGTTTCCAGGTGGATTCCCTTTACGTACGGGAATGCCCGTGGGCCGGGCCGTGTTGTTGGTAAGGTACTGTATACGGACTGCAGCTGCATTCCGCCGTCACTGAACTGGACATTTGTTATGTGTTTTATCGAATGAAAATTAATATTTTAAGATCGAAAATTGGGGTGGGTGGGTGAGTAAAAACAATTTTGATAAAAAAAAATTGAAATTTAAAAACATCGAACATTTTGAATGGCCCCTAAATAGTCCGGTCAATTTAAGTTAAGACCTAGAACATTTGCAATAGAAACCATTCAAGCGTCAAACGACTTTACATAAATACACAAACAACATGTGAAAAATCTAATTGTTTCTATGGAGTGGAAGGGTGTTTTTCAAGCATTTTTTCAGATAAAAAATTTGGGACATTTTGTCCTCGAACAATTCGTCTGGTGACTTGATGCGATTTAAATGTCTATATAAGCTAATGTTTAGGATTCATGACCACATGCGAGTGCAGCAGACGACTGTTTCCAATTATAATTTTATACAGGGCACTACGGATGGAGTGGACGATTTTCCGCCGAAACTTTGCGAAATAAGTCCACAGACGAGATACAATTATTTGCAAAAAGGGCCGGGGATGTCTAAACATCATTTTGATCATACACATATGGAAAACGGTGGGACAGTGCATGTATGGACCGACTCCAATATTCAAAATTGGACTCTGGCCTATTGGCGTAGACACCTGAAAATTAAATTTAATGGATCTCTTTGTGTATATCATTTCCCGCCCTTTATTCAAGTAGCCCTGTTCAGTTAATACAAAGATTTTCTGTGAAACAAATGTTTTTGGGGGCACAAAGTGATTTATTTTAACCAATAAATATTTCGGGAAGCAAACAAATCTCAAATTTCTTGATTTTTTTCAAGAAAATATCCTATAGTATTATGCGCAGTGTAAATTACAATATATTTTAATAATTGGTGGACATAAAAAAAGTTGTGTGCTGTGATCAGTCGTGTCTTGCGAAGTCTCATACTTGATGTGAACGGATTTTCTGACGAGTAACGGGCACAAAAGAAAACATGACGCTCTCCACAGCTGTTTTACGTATGATGAAAAATTAGTAGCGAAAAAGTGAATAAAAACACTTTTCCACTCCTGTAATGAAATTAGATTTTCAGTATGTTAAATAGTGATATTTCTTTAGCGTGATAGCATTAAAATAAATTCTATTGCAATTTGTTCTAGGTCAGGCCCTGTTTTGTTCTAAATTGACCGGACTAAAAGTCTCACAATTCTACTTACTAAGAGTGTTGGGCATTCCCGGTGGCCTGGTCTGATTCTTGGTGTTGTACGGAATGCACAGTGCCTGGTAAGCCCGCTGCATTGAGTTCTGATCAATGGTTGTGGTGATGGCAGTGGAGCCAGGCAAAGGGCTGGCCATGGCGCTGTGCAACAATTTCTCTGCTTGAAGATTGAATTGCAAAAAGAGTGCGTTTTAATTTAAAGGCATTTGAAATGTGTACCAACAAACTCCAATCAATGAACTCTAGAATTGTGTTCAAAATCCAGAAATACAAATAAGCAACATTCTAAACTTTAAATGGATTTTTTTGTCATACTCACATTGCAAATTGTTTCAGACTTGTATTAAAATCTAGCGTGCTAAATGTGTCATTCAATATCTACAATCAGTTTTCTCTACTTTGGATATCCAATGGTTATTTTACTTAATAATGAAGGGTTTGTGGAAACACCATGTGTGAATAATTTCTCAACTAAGAGAATGGTTCTGAAGAGAACCAGAGGTATAAACGCGACGTTCCGAGTTACTTGATAGAATCCAATCCTGGACACTTGTTATGTAACTTACAATAGATTAATCCTTCAAATGATTCAAATATCCAAGATTTTTTACGATAGTTACCATGTCGTCGGTCGGACACATGCTTGAGTGGCAAGCACACTGGACAGTCACTACGTGTGCAGTTCTTCCAGTGAGTGATAATCTGCCTTGATGAGGCACAGTGGGCGACTACCGAGAGAGGAAGACAATACCAAAAGGAAGACAATGTACCAAAAATCAAAGATGTACTGCACATGCTTATAAACATATTCAATTTGCCTGCTGAAAAGATTTGAACTTGTAGATGTACGTTTTATTTAACCCCCCCCCCCCCCATTGTACTTTTGGGTCTGCATCCCTCTGAAATTTTATGCAAAAACAGGGATCTTGTCTGACTACTCCTCACCTTGGCAAGACTTTCCCTCTTGGCAATTGGTCATGTGGTTGAGCACGTTCTTCATGGTGCGGCAGTGGGGCAGGCCGCACTGCTTGTTCTCCCCGTTGGCCTGGTTCTCCCGCCGCTGGCACTTGTGTGCGTGCAGCAGCAGCACCAACTGCTGCTGGATCAGCTTGCGCTTGCCCAGGTTGGCTTGGGAGGTCTGGGTCCCGACGGCCGCCCCAGGCTGGGTACCAGGCATGGCAGGCTGAGCACCTTGGCCGATGCCTCCCTGTGATTGAAAAAACAAATCCCAGACAACATTAGGAAATGTTCATTCAACAAGTTAATTCAAGTGCTGACATAAATGTAGAAACTATGATAAATACATGTGATGTAAACAGTCCAAAGCAGCAGTGGAAGAGAAAGTCATATGTTATATCAGCATCTGATCAAAACAACTGATTTGGCAACTTGAATGTTTAGATGAGTAGAGTTTTCTGACTGCACAAAATCTCGACACAGGCTTGATAGTGCACTGAAACTTGTGCCAAATTAAACTAAAGTCGTGAAATTAACTTTGAAACTCTGAATTTTTTTTTGAAGCTATGCACACATGAAAGCATGACGTTAGTAAAGCTTGAGTAGAAGTTTAGAGTAGCTGAGACAGGGTGGGCAGTTAAAGAAAGAACGGGAGAGAGAGAGAGGGAGGTAGGAAAGCAGAGCAACCCGCTTACCATAGAAATGCCACCTGAAATATTCATATTGACATTGCTTGCCATGTTTCCAGCCATGTTGCCAGGCACATTGCTGGTGATGTTGGACGGCAGACTGGACGAGGGCAGGTTGCCGGCAAGATTGCCGCCCAGGCAAGGGCGGATCCAGAACACAATTTTGGGGGGGGCCAAAAAAAAATTTGGTCCCCTAAAAAAGTGGGTCAAAAAAATTACGGCGTGGGGTTCGGGGCCCGCTTAAGGGCCCCGAAAAAATTTGGATTCTAGATGCTCTGTGGTGCGATCGGAGGCAATTTCTGACCACTTTAACCAATGTTTTTTTGAGGAAAAGATGGTGGTGTACTCATTGCCTGCCTTTATTGCGATGTCACATAAAAAAAAAAAAAAATTGGTTTCGTTTTGGGGGGGGCCATGGCCCCCTTTGGCCCCCCCCTGGATCCGCCCTTGCGCCCAGGTTCCCCGAGGAGTTGAAGCCACCGACCATGTTGCCGTGCATGCCGCCGGCCATGTTGGGCAGGTTGGCGCCGGCTGCTGTCACACCAGTCAGATTACCCGGCAGGCTGGCCGCCAGGTTATTGGCCAGGTTGGGGGTCATGTTGACGTTGGGCATGTTCAGGCTGTCCAGGATACTGCCGCCACCGCCGCTGCCACCTGAGAGAGTTGTGGTGGCGCTGGTGGGTGTGTATGTGGACATGGCGTTCAGTTGAAGGGAAGGAGTTGAGGCGGTGGAGCCCACTGAGGAGCCCAAAGAGCTGGCATTGTTAGAGCTGGATCCAATGAGTTCTTCGGACAGATCCAGTAAATCCAGCAACTCTGTAAAATGAGGACGACAATCATTTAGTATCACATTTTAAAATGCCTTTTTTTTATTATCAAGATTTCCATCATTGCTCAGCATAAAGCTTCAGTTTAACACATTACATGATTGAGCTATCGGGAAACAAGGGTTACAAATGTCAACTCAAATTCCAACAATTTCAGGAAGCTGGCACTTGTGTGCGTGCAGCAACAGCACCAACTGTTGCCTGATCAGCTTGCGCTTGACCAGGTCAGCTTGGGAGATCTGATTATCTAAGAAATAAACACAGAGAACGTCAAAATACATACTATGGTAAAAATTTCATTTAAGTTTAAATAATGATTATTGGATATTACACATAAAATTATGGTCTTAATGTGGGGGCCTTGCCTTTCAAAAAGGAAATTACAGTTGGAGGCAGTCTGTCTAGGTCCAATTTGTACTTGTTTTGGAATTCATTTGAGAGCTGCCTGCATGTTGATATAGTCCTTGGTGTATTGACAGAGGGCACAATTTACTGATCATCAGCTTCTTGACCATGTTCTAGTAACGCCTTGGATATTACATGCATTAATTGAGTGAGGGACTACACTACATAAATCATGATCGACGCATACATTATTCATATCACATTTTAAGGCACCATAGCCAAACTTGGGATTCAATTTAAGTGCAGGACTGCATCGGATTGATTAACATAAGATCATTATAATCAAGTCATTTAAATAACGTTAACACGAGTAATATTCATATTAGGCCAAATAAAAAAAAACATGTTAAGCATCCCCACCCGTTTCCTTTTCGGAGGCCCCCTTCTTTTTTCTTTCTTTCATTAACTGAAAAAAATGATAATTTTAAACAGTAACATCATTTTGGCCTCTTTGTCTGTTGCATCTAGCCCATATAAAGCTGGTATAGCACAGTTGGGTAGCCATTTTGGAGCAAAAACAAAAGGGCCTCCTCCTTCCTTTTTTTCAAAAAGGCATGACGCTAAACATGTTTTTTTTTAAATTTGGCCTTAGTAACCTTCAGTATCCTTCTTTAATGGTGGTTGCATGCAATCATCTTCAGCAGAGTCAAGTTGTCTCTTTCCTGACCAAGTAAAGAATAGACAATTGTACATTTAAATATTCAGTAGCTAAGCCAAAAAAAAAGTCTCCGGTTTCTGGTATGCGCGCGCGTCGTCGTAGCCATGGGCGTCGGCAAAATGAAAAAGTCTTTTTTTCAATGAAAGATGACGTCTCAAAACCACCAAACTCACTGGTTTGACTGGAATCCTGCTGCTGCACAATTTTAACGTGTTTTTAGATTGGGTTATGGTCGAGAATAAGGTTTATGTGACCTCTCTGGACTTCCATATAATTGCACTTAGTTTAGTCGGGCACCATTTGCAGTCATCAGCCGACATTTGAAGGAAAAAAAAATCAGGTAAAAAAAAAAAAAAAAAAGCCACGTCGATCGCCGCACCACTTTTTGGGCAAGCTCCATACCAGAATACCAGAAACCGGAGACTTTTTTTTTTGGCCTAAAAGTTAAAAGTCAAAATTGGGGCAGTTTAAAACATTTTATAACATGCATGTAGATCTAACATTAACTATTCTAGATAGAGATTTGCAGGATCTCCATAGAACAAAATGCACTGAATTAACCTTAATTCTTAAGGAGATAAAGACCTTTTGTAAATTATATTAAGTATTGTAGAATTTTATTGGCTACAGATTGAGTTAAGTTGGCCTAAGTTTTTAATTGTTTAATTATTTTGATGTCTATTCACATAGTTTTTGTTAATTATCTGGATACCACTCTGAATGGAAGATTTCTTGAAATGAAATTGATTCACTGAAATAAACTAATAGCTTTTTGTAGATTGTCAAAATCACCGAAATGGGTACTCTCTTTTGCTTGATATATAATTACATGTATATACTTTTGAACAGTAACTTACTTTTATTTTCCCTTATGCTTCTGCCAATATCAATGAGGGTTTGGAGAACTTCATCCATAGTGGGTCTGCTTCTGTATTCCGCTTGCCAGCATTTATTTAGAAGCTTGCTCATTTGTTGGTGTTCTGGGCAGGTACTTGGAATTTGAGGGCGTTCGTTTCTCTCAACTACTTCTTTGTAGATCTGAATCTGTTGTTTCCCGGGATGGGGGGCCCGACCAGACATTATTTCCCACATGACAATGCTAAAAGAAAACACATCTGATTTGGTTGTCACCTTGCATGGTTTCCTCACGCTTTGGGGATCATATGCAACACTGCCGAAGGCCTCCGGGGCCATCCATGGCCAAGATCCCCTATTGCTGACTGTGCTGATGGTTAACTCACATTTCCTGGATATGCCAAAGTCACATATCTTCAGTACGTTATCGCTGGTGACAAGGAAATTGGGGGATTTTACATCTCCATGCTGGTACTTGTTCTGATGAATGAACTGCAGAGCGCTGGCACCATCCTGGGCCCATTTCATCCAACGGCTCTGCATATACTCATGCCAGTTTTCACGGTGTCGGCAAATCACATCATGTAAAGAACCTTCCTCTGCATATTCAGTCACAATGATGTGACTCTCCCCTATGGAAGTTGGCAGAACAACTCCAAAGAACTTAATGATATTTTTGTGATTTAACCTTGCCAAAATCGCAGCTTCGTCCTCATGGAAATGATGGCAGCACTTTGCAGCAACTGTCTGTTCTCCTGAAGATTTTTTCCACTTTGTCAGGTACACTGGATTCTTGCTTTTGTTGGATATCACTCGAAAATCATTTGAAATGTGTCCTCGGTCAATAACCGTGTACGAAGATTTTTTCATATCTGGTGAAATATAGAGCACAGACATGATTACAAGGGTGAATCATTACAAGCACTATTACAAATGTATATATCACTGTAAAATAATATAAATTGTTTTTGCCTACTCCCTAACCCACAGTCTGCCCATGCAAGTTCTTTTCCAATGTACAGTATACAAATATTGAGTGGCTCTGAGTGAAATGGGAGGAATATTATCGTAAGGTAAAATCTGGACTTTTCCATTTCATGAGGCGAAGTCCAGATTTTACCGAGCTATAATATTCCTCCCATTTCACATTTTAAAGCCACTCAATATTTGTTTTATATAACTGACATATAGATCCTTGTCACTTGATATTTTGAACTTTTATTTCACTACAAAATTGATGGGAAATGTATTTCTCTTCCAAACCAAGCCTTCTTGAAAATGTTTGAACCTCACTCTGTAGCGCTGGCTCTTTGGAACAATACGCGCAACGCTGAACGCGCACACCAGCATGCCCTTTACACAAATATGATCCTAACTGTTCAATACTATTTCCCATTCCCCATGGGCGGATAGTACTTTTTGAGACCCGGCGTGAATGGGAGTATAAGAATGTCACATGATGCGAGTTCCACCAATCAAATGACAAGGATGTATGTCGGTTATATATTGTATACTACAGGGTGAGTCAGAATAATCTGGACCCAAATTAAAGAAAATATTAAAAATATGTAGCCATTACCAAAATAAGTGCAAATGAGACATGTTATAGGCTGGTATTTAGGACATATTTGGTGAAAGTTTCATGTAGGCCTATATCCATTGTACCATTTTGAAGAAAAGCACTAGCAAAGAACACACGCTAATACAAAAAACACTGACCACTGTTCCATGGTTCAACAAATTTATTGAAATCGCACAACAAACCATGCTGAACATTTACATATCTGTCCAACATGTGCTGCAAAGTGCCAGAGAAACTAACTTGTATTAATTTACCGGGACTTAATTATTTTGTATTTGCAACAGAAAATGCCAAATAGACATTTTTGATGAATTCTGCCCTGAAAACGTTACTAAGTCCGGTTTTTTTTTTTGGGGGGGGTGCAACTATCTTTATTATATTTTATTATGTTTACTCATATACTGTATACATAGCAATTTAAAACACAATGCAGTGTTTTGTTTTATTCATAGTTTTATTCATTTAAGGACTTGTTTTATTGTTTTATTTCTTTAAAATTTTTACATTGTTATAATATATTAACATTGTTTTTAGTGTTTTGTATTTAATCAGTTGGAGAGCCCCTCGACAGAAACCATGTTCCTTTTGGGTAATCCAGCGGGACCTGGTTAAATATTATACTGTGTATGTTTTGTCTAAAATGTTCATGTGTATTTCTGAGTTTTTAATGTTATTATGTTTTTGTAACAAATGTATCCTGAAAAATGAAATAAATTTATGTAAATGTAATGTTGTTCGAAAATGCAAAAAAAATACAATTTAACTGCCAACCCCATTTTTTCCTTTTGTTTAATATAGGCCTATACACAAGTGGCCTTGCTAATTGTCGGTGTTCTGTTTGGCTGTTTGGTTTACAGTCTCACTCTCAGGCAATCTTAGACCCGTGAACGTCTCCAACCGGGATTTCGAACATGTCGAAAGTCCAGCAAATATAAATGAACCGTGGCTAAGTATACAACATAGCCACGTTAACGTGTCTAAGGCAATCTATTTATGCAAATTCTGCACTGCAGTGAGCATGGAAAGTTTAAGTTTTAAGCTTTTGTTACTTTCTAGCATATGGAGGAATTCTTTATTGCTCCATGCAACATATGTACCACTTTGGCCCCAGTACCTGGAGCACTAGAATTCAATTTTTGAAATGTTGGTTAAACCTCTCTACAGATCATAGAATACAACCAATGCCTCAAGAAACTCTGGGGTGTGCCTGAAAGTAGCAAAGAGTAAGCTGACTTTTTCAGGTGGGACGTGTGGCTGGGGCCTACCCCTAGAACTATGGGGCTTGCTACTCAAGCGAGCCCCATAGTTCTGGGTAGCTAGGGCCGGAATACATCGCAGGGATATCCCTAGCCCGACTGCGTCTGGCTGTACACTATCACAAGCTCACATGAGCTTGTGATAGTGTACAGCCAGAGGCTGTACACTATCACAAGCAGTCATGGAGTTCTAGCGCCCCAGTTAGTGGGACTAGAAATAGCCCCATAATGTGGCCAATTTACTGGACTACCACCGTAAATAAAGGCCACACTTCCATCATGTACAAAAACATGTAGAACTTCGTCAAATTTTGATTTTCACATTTAGGCTTAGTTTGCAGGATTTTTTTGCTTTAGAAGCATACTCACCCTCTTTATAGGCTAATCAGAAAGTGCTGCCTTTTTCAATTTCAGATGTCTAATTTTTGTGAAATTTTATGTTAAACTTTCGATACGCAAACGTGTGCAAATGAATCTGGAAATTTCACGAAAAATAGACATCTAAAAAAAGCAGCACTTTCTGATTATCCTATAAAGAGGGTGAGTATGCTTCTATTTCTAAAGCAAAAAAACGCCTACAAACTAAGCCTAAATGTGAAAATCAAAATTTGGCAAAGTGCGACACGTTTTTGTACATGTGGATGTGTGGCCTATGTTTACGGAGATAGTCCAGTGTACACATTTATGGGGCTACATGTACCTCTTTATAGGCTAATCAGAAATTTCCAGATTCGTTTGCACGCATTTGCGTATCAAAATTTCAACATGAAATTTCACGAAAATTAGACATCTGTAAAAGGCAGCACTTTCTGATTAGCCTATAAAGAGGGTGAGTATACTTCTAAAGCAAAAATAAAGGAACTTACCGGATAAAGGAAGTATGTAGTTTCAGCATGGACAATGATCGGGATGATGGAGCCTGGAGGTGTTCAGATCATGATTTCATTTCTGTAGATTCTCAATCTCATGCCGCCCAATTAAAGACGTTTGTGCGTACTTTAATTCACTGTGTATTACTTCCTACATATGACCATATGCCGAAAGATAGTTATTGGTACCTCTCCTTAAATCCAGTCCTATTCGGTCACTTTCTTTCGTTTAACATGTGTAAAAACTTTGCTTTTCGGGACTCCGGAAAAAAAAACCGCTTCACTTGCGCTTGCAAATTTCGCAAGGTAAGACGGGAATTCGGGTCATCCCCATGACATCATACGCTATAAATAGCCCGTGACTCGACTAGCGCTTGCTTGCTAGCTCGAGCGAGCCATAGAGGGAGCGAGCATAGTGCAGTGCGCCACCACTTTGGAAAAAAAATCACCACTTTGGGGAAAAAAATATTGTCAAGGGAGACCTTCAGAACAATGTCTGATGCATGTGCAGCATTTTTGTCACACCACTCAAGTACCAGAGTTTGGGGAGGGCTCAAATTGTATACTTTGTTCATTTTTTTTCCCGACTGGCCCCAAGTTTCAGTTATTAATATAGCTGCATTACAAAGCACGGACAAGATCTACCAAGGAATTTTAAAAATCCACAGTTTCTGTGGAAAATTGTCTGAAAAGATCGAGAGAAATTCCCACAGATTTATGATGTATTTTTTGATCATCGGAGGAATCATGTGTTTGCAAGATGGAGCGGGGACCGACCCCATAATATTTAAGAGAAGTGTGCATATGGGGAGAGCAAGGGCGGAGGAAAGATTGAGCCAAATCCCTGATTTATTGAGAAAAAAAAGTTATAATTTTCGAAGCAATTTTTCTTTTAAATGCCGAATTTCAATCGGAATGTGCTCTACGGCATTTCAAGGCATCTTCTTAAGTTCACCTTACTGATGATTTATTTTTTTATTTGATCAAAATTCCTTTTCTCCAAGCAACCCAGACATGATTTTGAATGCAAGAGGAGTATAATTCAACCTTCAAACACCAAGAATATTGAACACGGTGGCCAAAATTACAGATTTATTGAGAAAAAATAATAATTTTGAGTAATTTGGCCCGAAATATTTCAAACAATTTTGCTTTTCAGTGCCGAGGCTGTCCAGAAATTTAGGTCAAGGTACTGTTTTTGTAGGGCCCTTCAGGCATGTTCCCTGCAAGTTTTCAAGCAATTTCATTTTGCGGCCAAAATTGGATAAAAAATAAAGTGGCAGGATTAACCTGACATTGTTATTAAAATTGTCACAAATATACTTTTCTTTATAAACAACCTATAATTAGGGCCTATGTTCCAACAAATTGGAAATTTTAAAAGATCATCTAAATTCTCGACAGTAACTTTCAACTGAGTGACTCAGTTTTTTCTCGGCCTGCTAAGAGACCGTGAATGTGCTCAAGATTCAAGCAGAAATTTATAATTCGACCCTTCAAGCTGGAGTTCTCATCGTTTCACTCCATCCTGCCGTAGTTCCATCAGTTCTCATCGCTAGCCCCGCTCCAGACGTCCGTTGAAAGACAGTCTTCGCCTCCTTCAAGGAAAACAGCTCGCATCTCTTCCTGCTCTTGAAACTAGTTAAATATGGGGTGGGGAACAAACAACCCTATAGTTACGTCAGCGCAACAATTTTGTGAAACATCTGAATTCAACTTTAATACAACATAAACTAAACTATTTCACGATTGTGCGCGCACGATTTTTCAAGAGAGATACTGGTTGAATCGTGGTCAAAATTGGTCTGAATACTGAGCTAGATGTTTGCAAGAAGCGTATTTAATTTCGAGTGGAAATATCAAAATTCAAGCCAAATTTTTTTTTTTTGGGGGGGGGGGCTAAGAAGGGAGAGGGCAATTATATATCCAAACGTGACATCAGCTTTAAATTTAAAATTAAAAGGTAGTCAATGTCACGTGCGCACGATTTGTTTACGGAATATACCGGCTGCATTCGTCACCGTTTTCACGAAGAGCCACATTATGTCAAAAATTACCATTTCTTTCGATTTCGATTTTTTTCAATATTTTGCTTTAAAACAAATTGTACTTAACCATTTTGAAATGCCTCTGTAAGCAAAACTTAATTTTGCAAGGGGCAGAAATCTCGATAACTGCATTTTGCGCTTTCACGAAGAGCCACATACATGTACATAATTCATGTGGCTCTTCGTGAAAACGGTGACGGTATTGTCCGTACTGATAGGAATCAATGTGTTGGAGGGCAAGTATTAAATGTCATGGCCAAAATAATAAAACACGAGATGTAAAGTGAGGTTTCCGGTATAACAGAAATGATGCACAATAATTCCCAAAGTATATCTCCAGTAGTACTTAAAATTCACTTTAACATTCAACAACAACAAAAATCCGAACAATTTCCAGAATACCAGTAATGTAATTACAACGGGGTTGTTAATTGGTATTAAAAACAAGGTCATTTAATATGGAGTAGAAATGTTCGTCGAGATAGAAAAACAACTATAGAAACATAGTCAGTAAAATAACTTGAAAGATACATATTGAATCACCTTTAACTCAATTGAACCCATTTACAAAACAAAATGGAAGAAAACTTCTAAATTTGGGTGGAAAAAACAATTCAATATGAATAATCATACAGTGAAAACTACCACATCATTGAACGTGCTATTATTGTACAATTTATAGCATTACAAAATATCTTTTATTTGTTGCACCCGTTGCATTAGAAATGTACAAAAAAACTTCGCCAAAAATTTACACAACCTTACTGTTCTACCTGCAAATTATTTTTTTTCAAAATCAAGTCGGGTAAAATGATCTGTTTATAAGCTCTGGCTGAAGCGTATCCCTACATGTCACTTGGTGGTCGGTCGGTCAGTCCGATGGTCTGTCTGTCTGTCTGTCCCCGGAAAATCGACCAACGGTATGGTGTTCCATGTGCTATCGGCGCCGCATTTTCCAGCTCCGGCAGGGATCATTTTGATCGATTTCATGCAAGACTTTCATGTAAGACTTCTTGCAACACGACCAGATCTTATTGTGCACTCGCACTTGTTTTAACTCAAAGCTATTAAAAACATGTTCAATACTGCAATGAAAAAAGTTACTTTCAAACGTATTGCATGACATCATCGAAAAAGGTTTACTTTTAATCTCATTGAAATGAAATTATCCAAACGAGAAAGTAAAAATGACTGGGGTGTGATAATCTTCCGGTACCACTGTGAGAGCCACACTTTAACTCAAGTTAATTAATCGATGGACATTAAACGGAGGATTACTGTGGCATTTCATTAGTTCGTGTTACAAATAAGATATCAAAACTACTTTAAATTAAATAATATAGTCGCACAGCTTCCAAAATATCCATTAAATAGTCAACTGATAGCATTTATACGCCCTCCAACCCTATACAGCCCTCATCAACAAACCAACTATAAACCAACGAATCCATTTCAACTTTTTTTCAGAGCCTTTTTTATTTTGGTAATACCCTGAGAACAGGCACCGTTGCCTTTTCACCCACAGCCTCGTTTAAGTAGTATTGGATCCGGCGATGGTCTACAACCTCCCATCTTCCCTGCTTGTTGAGCGCCGCAATGGCCGCTTCCAGCTTCGTTTCCCATTCATCTTTCACCTTATCGGCTAACGTAAACATGATGTACCCACCTGATGGTAAAAAAGACAAAAACACCAATTAACACAATGTGCAATTTGAATATTTAAAACTTGGTTCCTCTCTGTGTCCATATTAATTGAATGAAAACCTCAATTCCCAGTCCCATGGGCCTTAATCACGAGTCGGCCATACTGGATTGAGAATGAGGTAAAAATCTTCATTTTTGAAACTTGTGCATAGAAATGAAAGCAATGACGTTACATTATTAATACCAGTCTGCTCTGATGAATAATGTAAAATTATTAAACATATTCTAATGTTTTAAGCCACATTAAAAAAAAATGAAAGTGAGGCAATAGTGAATAAATAGTCTGGCAATATCCCATTGAACAGTTCTCAATTTGTGAAATACATTCAGGGAACAAGATAAAAATGACCAACTTGTGCATAAGGCCCACTGATCTCCATTAGTAAGAGGCCCACAATCCCCGCCATTGGTGGGCCCCGCCCGGCCCAATGTGCAGGTGGGGAACAACACAGCCGCGCGCGTCATGCGCACTTGCACGCATGCCAGACATTAATTACGGCTGTGATTGGTCAAAACATTATAAGACGGGGTTTAATAATGGATCGGCCAATACCTGGCTTTGTGATACGGATGAGTTCTGGGAAGCACGAATCGGTCGTGTGGCCAGGTACACCAAGAGCTCCGCACATAACCACTGCATTGTATTGATCTGAAACAAAAATATACGAAAAATTGAAATCGATCCATTTTAGAAAGCTGACGAATGGTCGAGAGTGCAATAAAGTAAATAGGCAAAAGAATCTGTCTGCTGAGCTCATGAATAATAATTCATATATGTACATTCAAGTTATTCTATACATAATATCAGATATTTCTGAGACCCATGGAATTGGGGAATTGAAGACATGTGCATATGGTACCTCAAGGCCTGGCATTGGCGCTTCCAATGCTGAGCATTTCGGATGCAATTAGGTCCGAAAGTGGCGCTATTTAGGCAAGTTGTGTAGGGATCCTTTTGCTAATTTTCCAATTTGGGAAATATCATTCGTTTTAGGGGTTGTCTATTTTGGGTGAGAATTTCTCCAAAAAGTCAATGGCCAACCCACCAAAAATTGATGAAAAGAAAATGAAAGGCGACATGTTGATCATCATTTTTCAAAATTTTCAATTTCGCAATATTAATTTAAAATTTGTTTTTGTTTTTGTTTTGTTAAATTTAACTTCTGTATTGCATTTCGTTAGTGTTTATATGTGTATATATCTTAGTGTTTATATATATGTTCTTATTTTGGTATTCACACCCCTAAATTTTTACATATTTGCATTTTTGTTTCTTCATTATAGTTTTTACTTGTGTTCAATGAATTCACATAATGTCTTCCTTTTTATTTCATTTTATTCTGATCATTTTATACAGGGCCCTCAGTAATAACAGTTTCCAACCGATGAGGCTACCCTGTCTAAATAAAACTATAAATAAATGAATACATTTTTCTGTGCAGCCTGAACACACTGAAGTATGGGGATTATCACTAGTGTCTATTGGAACTTATATTTGCTTGGTTGCACCTTAGACCTCTACGCGACCTCTGATCTTGACCTTTGGAACGAAATTCATGCCTCACGTACTGGTACCTTATATTACAGAAACATTCTCCCAAGTAATACAAATGTTGTTGTGTTTAATATATATTATGTAAATTGAACCAAGTAAATACTATCTTGGATTTTCGTCTGGTGCTCGTCTAGCGTATCGCAGATGTACTCGGTGTGAGACTTATGTTCTTTGCAGTAGTCCAAGGAATTCTGGGAAGGATCTAGCGCGTCAATACAAGTGAAGCCAAGATTTTTCATCTGTCGGCAAACAAAATCATGTCTGGTCATTAACAGCAAAATAATCATTCCATCCATCACAAATAATGATCGACAGAGATTTTCAATCCATAGTTCAAAATGATTCATTAAATCATAGGTTTTAGTTTTTCACTCCCTTTCTAGATTTTGTGATTGCATTATGTTTTTCCTCATGTTCAGATTTCTTTTTCCGTTGCTCCGAACTTTTTAATAAATCCTGAAATGACAACATGGCTCCCATGACGATATTTTTTTTCACAGCAGAATTTACTTGCTTGGTTATAGCTCTGATTCAAAGTTACCCGACAGCTCTGCAGCAACAAAATACTAAATTGTAAGTGGTTGTCCCCAATGCGACACGTTTGTCTTTAGTTTTTGCACTATAGGGTGCAATTGGAGGGTGAAGTAACCTGCATATTGTACACGAGGTTGGTTTACATTTTGTTAAAAAAAGGAAATCAGATTTGTGACTTCCCTGATCGAGAATTCCACTTCTATGGACCATAATCACAATGTGCTGCTTATATATATATACATATGTATATTTATATGAGCTTTGTAGAAAGGGTTAGAGCACAGATGTTGCGTCCCAATGTATCTCTATATAGTGTCTGTCGAAATTTGTTGAATTTTAGTTTAGCTAAATTAATCTAAACTAATATTTTTTTCCCAAGTATAGTAGACTAATCGTGTTCTTGTATACCTCTTGTCCAACCATCCCTGTTCCCGATGCTGCATCAAGGATCCTTGAAGATTTATCAGTGATGAACTCCGATGCAAGGGCTGCCAAATTGCGAGGAGCTAGATAGCCATAAGCAACATGCATCTGTAACAAAAAGAAGTAGCAAAAAAATCTAGTCTGGAGGCTGAATAATTAAGTGATAGGTTAATGGTGCTAAGATATACGGCTGGGTGATGGATTAAGCTTCTTTACAGAACGCGCTCCTCATACTGGGATAATTCTTGAGGCAGTGGTAGGCCATGGGTACAGCACTGAGTATCTAGGCCCCCGCCCCCTTGCCACATATCCAGATGAGCCACTGAGTATGACCCAGTGGCGTAGCCACCAGGGGGCGTGGGGGCGACCGCCCCCATGAAACCTTGTCGCCCCCCCCCCCCCAGTCGCCCCCATTGAGATTTTGAGTTTCTTAAAAAATTATCATTGATCTACATGACGCCATGGGCCCTATTATGTACTACAATGTATCTTTTGCTTAGAAAATATTGGTTAAAAGTGGTCAGAAATTGCCTCAGATAGCACCACAGAGCATTTAGAATCCAACATTTTTCGGGGCCCTTAAGCGGTCCCCGAACCCCACGCCTATAGCTCAGAATTCTGGTAGCTGATTCAATGACTCCAACCTCGAAAACAATGTTCACGAAATTTTCTTATGTCTTTAGCTGAGAAAACCTCGAAAATTATGATTAAATTAATATCTTTTGTGCTAAGATAATTATTGGTTAAAGTGGTAAGAAATTGCCTCAGATCACACCACAGAGCATCGAAAATCCAAAAGCTCAGAATACCAATAGCTGATTCAATGTCTCCAACCTCGAAAACGATGTTCAAATAATTATCTTTTGCCAAGAAAATATTAGTTAAAGCACGGAGGAAAGTCGTAAGAAATTGCTTCTAATCACACCACAGAACATCTAGAATCCCCGAACCCCACGCCGTAAGGGTTTCGCGCTTCGCGCTTGCATCAGTTATGAAGGTATGTCCCCCCCCCCCACTTTTGAGAAGCGATTGACGCCCCTGCTTGACACCCCCATGAAATGTTCCAGCGCCCCCAGCGCCCCCCCCACCCCCTACTGAAAAATTCCTGGCAACGCCAGTGGTATGACCGAAGGAGACTACCCCATGTATATTTGTTTGATTACCTCTGTGTATCTTTCTGCCCAAGTGTCGTAAAAACTGGACAACTTTTCCCCGCCGGCTTTATCAGTATCAACAGCATGTCCCTTGACATAGGCTTCCTTCCGATAATCGGCAAATTCGTCTAAAGTGTTGAAATCTGCGCGTTCTCCACCGCTGACAGTCGCCATTTTCTTTTTTTGCCACTTTAGCGAGTTTCATTTTCATATCACCAGTTATCACATATGGCACGAAGCCTAGCCAAGTGCTCTTTGCCCGATGGGGTCAGGCATAATAACTATGTCGAGAGGTCATGATAATCGGCTGACGTCAGGGGCGTGAATCCGGGGGAGATACCCCCCCCCCCTTTGAATGGGGGATTAGACTTGACTCAAGTTCGAATTGCTTAAATCTTAAAAAGCAAGTTTAAAACCCACAAAATTCACTTAGTTTCCCTCTTTCCAGAAGCACAAGTAACAATACTCGGCACACGTTCCACTTCGGTGCCGTATAATAATGCGCCCACACGTACATGTACATGTACATGTACATTTCACAACACGCACATATTATGCGTGTGCATGCGGGTATATAAATAAGGCTACCAGTGCATATTTTTATGCATAACTTTGTACATTAAGTATTTTCTGCACTCTTTGCAGTTTCAGTATGTGGTAATGGTTGGTCCTTGTCACTCAAAACATGAATCGTAAAAATCAAATTTGTCTTCTTCATACATGATGAAAAACATTATTTCACGTTTCATATGAAAAACATCACACCAAATTTCGTATCCCCATACACGTGAAATGACCGTCCTTTTTGTCATAAATATCTTGCAACATTACACTAAAAAACTCAGTCATTTAATTCATAAACTAATTGGTATGAGTACATACTAAAAGAAATGGAGACATGTTGAATGAAATACTTCAGATTATATGGGGTGTATAGAAACTTATTTGCACTATATTTATTAAGCCTGCCGTTGAAAACTCAAATGTTCATAACAGACACAGGTATCCATGGGCGTCGCGAGGGGAAGGGGGAGGGGGCAAGGGCGCTTCCCGGAAAAAAGGGGGAGAAAAAAAACCTTATGAAGTCATATTTGCCATTGCACATTTCACAAAATGGGCGTCTGCAGGGGCGTCAATGGGGGTGGGGTGGGCAATGTCCCTCCGCGGACGCGCCCACCCTCGAAAAAAAATGATAAATTGAGAATATGCTAGCAAAAGTACGAGGATTGGGGGGGGGGGGAATGTGCTTTGTTCCCCCCCCCCCGAAAAAATCCTTGCGCCGCCCATGCAAATTCCTCCCACTTTAACTTCACTTTAACATTCAACACAAAAAAATCCGAAGAATTTCTCCAGAAACACCAGTAATGTAATTATGGGGTTGTTAATAGGTCTTGAAACCCGGACTACTTAATTTGTCGTAGAAAATTAATGTTCATCTAAGTAGAAAAACATTACGTACAAAAACATAGTCAGTACAGAATAACTTGAAAGATATATTGAAATCACC
Source organism: Patiria pectinifera (assembly GCA_029964075.1). NCBI lineage: Eukaryota > Metazoa > Echinodermata > Asteroidea > Valvatida > Asterinidae > Patiria > Patiria pectinifera. The sequence goes on from CM057135.1 coordinate 29,707,811, forward strand.
TATATAATTCAATTGAACCCATTTACTAAAATGTTAAGAAAAAATGGGGGGGGGGGACAAATTTAATATGAATAATCATACGGTGACAACCAAAAACATTATATTTGTTATTGTATAATTTCAAGTATTTTATTCATCAAATGATACAAAAGTATCACATTTTTTATTGTATTATTTCAAGTATTACAAATATCTTTTATTTTTCAACCCGTTGCATTCGACTGTACAAATGAACTTCGCAAAAAATACACAACTCTTCTACCTGCAAATTATAATACTATTTTTTTTAATCAAGTCTTGTAAAATGGTATAATTATTTCCTCTTTTAAACTAAAAGCTAAAACGTGTTCGATACTGCAATGAAAAAATGTTACTTTCAAACGTATTGCATGACAGCATCGAAATAGGTTAACTTTCAATCGCATTGAAATAAAATTATCGAAACGAGAAAGTAAAAATGACCGGGGTGTGATAACGTCCGGTTAACTGAAGTGTATTACTCGATGGACATTAAACGGAGGATAACTGCGACATTTCATTATTTTGTGTTAATAATTAGATATGGGTCATTCCACCGGGTTGGGAAGCAGTGGATGTTACATCCATATATTTGGTTATATTATGAAAAGTATCAATGCATTCTAAACAATTGCTCAACATAATATTTATCTTAGGGTGTTTCAATACTTGAGAAAGTTTGAAATCATTTGGAAGCACTTCGACCAAAATATGAGCAAAAATGTATTAATTCGGATTTAACATCGACACCGTGTCATGGTTACATCCAAATATTCTTTTTTTTTGCCATTTTTTACACGTATGTAAAATATTACCCAAACTGACATAGCATATTTACAACTGGACACCTAAGCACCAAGAAAAGCCTTTGTTTTGGTATAGTCAGGGTTCAAATATAGCAGAAACAAAACCTCAAGTGTGGATGTAACGGTGTAAAAATCATTCAATGGAAGTGTTACATTTGGGTTTCACACCGTGTCAATGTTATGTCAACACAACCAAGCTATCATTTCTGCTTCATTTGATACCTGACTACCATAACAAAAGCTTTTCTTTTTGTGTTGCACATAATAGTAAGAAGTACGCAAAGTAAATTTGGGTAATGTTTCGCAGAAATCTATAAAAAAAAAAGGGTACAAATGTCATATTTGGATGTAACACTGACACGGTGTCAATATTACATCCAAAATGACATTTTTTGCTCATATTTTTCGGCAAAATACATTGTAATGATTTCAAACTTTCTGCAATAGAGACACACCCAACAACAAATATTATGTAGAGCAACTGCTAGCAAGGCATTCATGCTTTTCTTAATATGGTCATAATGTCACACTTTGTTCCCCAACCCAGTGGAATGACCCATATGAAAACTATACCACAAATTAAACAATAGTCACACAGCTTCCAAAATAACCATTACAAATCTTCTGATAGCGTTTATACGCCCTCCAACCTTTATCATAAATGTTGTTCAACCTTCATCAACAAATCAACTACCGACGAATCATTTCAAGTTTTTCTTCAGAGCCTTCTTCATTTTGGTAATACCCTGAGAACAGGCACCGTTGCCTTTTCATCCACCGCCTCATTTAAGTAGTATTGGATTCGGCGAGAGTCTACAACCTCCCATCTTCCCTGCTTGTTGAGCGCCGCAATGGCCGCTTCCAGCTTCGTGTCCCATTCATCTTTCACCTTATCGCTTAACGTAAACATGATGTACCCACCTAATGGTCAAAAAAGACAAACTACCAATTAACACAATGTGTAATTCAAAATCTGCAATTTTAAAACTTGTTTTTTTTCTTCACTCTTTTGTATCAACATTAATTCAATGTAAATTCAATTCCCAGTCCAAATTCATGATTGGACCGATCCATTATAGGCCCCACCCACCCATTGCACACGTTGTAACAACACGTGCGCCTATACGCGCGCGCACCACTGATTACTAGCACCGATTGGCTAAACACGCCACCTTGACCTTGTACTACTTCCGGCTTCAATGCATCCGGTTCGTTAGTGGACGTCACTTCAGTTGAAAACCACGCCCACTGCACATTGGGTAGCGCTGGAACATTGGAGCCGGAAGTTTTAGTGTGTATTGTATGTAACCAGTGGCGCTTGTTGTACGTGTATGGCGAAGTCACTAACGAATCGGAGACTCCACGCACGGTGCAGTGGGCGTGGGTTCTGTTGAAATGACGTCACACTTACGAACGGATAATCATGGTTGGCCAATGTAAATAATCCTTGGGTTGTTTTTTTTACCCGGCTTTGTAACGCGGATAAGTTCTGGAAAACACGAATCGCTCACGTGACCAGGTACACCAAAAGCTCCACCTATCACCACGGCATCGTATTGATCTGTAAAAGTTGGAGAAAAATATGAGTCGATCTATTTCAGTAACGAACGTCAAACCTCTGCGCGACCTCTGACCTTTGGAACCAAATCCTTACTTCAGATACTCTTGAGAAACATTATCGCAAGTAAAAAAAATGTTGTTTTAAAGTATATAATTTATGGAAATTAATTGAACTACGTCATTACTGTCTTGGATTTTCGTCTGGTGCTCGTCTAGCGTGTCGCAGAAGTACTCGGTGTGAGACTTTTGTTCCTTGCACTGGTCCAATGATTTCTGGGAAGGATCCAAAGCGTCTATACAAGTGAAGCCAAGATTCTTCAACTGTTGGCAAAAAAAAACCCCACACAATCTTGTCTTATCATTAACCGCAGCAAATCATTCTATCCATCACAAATGTTCGATGTGTTTTACATCTCGAATGATTTTTAATCCATATTTCAAAAAGATTATAAGTTGTAGTGCCCTCACTAGATTTTGTGATTGCATTACATGTACGTGTACATGTTTTTCCTCGTATTGTGGGTCCTTTTCCCGTTACTCCACACCGTCAAAAAAAAAATCCCAAAATGATAACATGGCTCCCGTCATAGATTGTTTTTCCCCTGCAGACTTACTTGGTGATAGTTTTAATTCAAAAATACCTGAGAGGTCTTGCGGCCAAAAAGAATTATGAATAAAATACTAAATTGTAGTTGGTTGTCCCTTATACTAGGGCGCGATGGAGGGTAGAGTTCCTCGAATACTGTAGACGAGGTCGGTTTACATTTTGTCTGAACAAAAAAAGTAAGCCAGATTTGTCGTGGGCGTCGTCGGAATTTTTTCTAGAGGGAACCGGAAGCAAAGCACATTCCCCCTCCCCCCAAAAAAATCCCTATATTTTCCAGTATTTTCCCGATTGGTCAGAAATTCGAGGGTGGGCAGGGACATTTGCCCCCCCATTAAATTAACAATATGATTTCTCGCCTCTTTTTCCCCCCTTTTTCTTTTTTCCTTTTTTTTTGCGACGCCCATGAGATTTGTGACATCCCTGATCGAGAATTTACACTCCACATACGGACCATAGTATCTCGAGTGTCTGCTGAATTACACTGAAATTCAATTTAGCTTAATTAATCTAAACTAATATTTTTTGCCAAGTATAGTAGACTAATCGTGTTCTTATATACCTCTTGTCCAACCATCCCTGTTCCCGATGCCGCATCAAGGATCCTTGAAGATTTATCAGTGATGAACTCCGATGCAAGGGCTGCCAAATTGCGAGGAGCTAGCCAGCCATATGTAACATGCATCTGTAACAAAGTTGCGAAAGAAATCTATAGTCTAATTATAAAGACAACATAAAGATGCATTAGAAATCCCTCTCAACCTTTCTGACAAGTTGAAATCACTGTGCGACACTCGGTTACAATTAATTCATCAAGCGATAACACAGTTAAGGGTCGTCTGCCCCTCACATAGTTATTGGCAACGTGATGCTGCTAAGGCCAAAAAAAAAAGTCTCCGGTTTCTGGTATGGAGCTTGCCCCAAAAGTGGTGCGGCGACGCGGCTTTTTTTTTTTGTTTACGTTTTTTTTTTTTTTTTTTGGCTTCAAATGTCGGCTGATGACTGCAAATGGTGCCCGACTAAACTTAGTGCAAATATATGGGAGTCCAGAGAGGCCACATAAATCTTATTCTCGATCATAACCCCTTCTAAAAACCCGTTAAAATTGTGCAGCAGCAGAATTCCAGTCAAACCAGTGAGTTTGGCGGTTTTGAAACATCATCTTGTATTGAAAAAAAAACTTTTTCATTTTGCGGACGCGCATGGCTACGGCGACGCGCGCGCATACCAGAAACCGGAGACTTTTTTTTTTGGCCTGAATGTAGTATGTGTTTGAAGGCAAAAAAACTGCCCACGGAAGATGAGCATTATAAGCATTAAACTTGAACTTTTATAAACATTTTAATAGTAGGTCGGTGGTTTTGAAATTCGCATTCATCTAGGCCTAAACTAAACCATATCGAGAACTGGAGCTTGATGGAGGTTGAAGAGTAGGTGCTTGGAGAACGTGCATGGGCTTTTTTATAATTAGGGTAATACTTGAGGCATGATGACAGCATAGCAGTATGCCTATCCATCCCAGGGGTAAAACCATAGTAGACCCCAAAATTCAAAAAAAAATTCAAAAAACTCTCAAAATACTCAACTCTCCAATCGTCACAAATCACACAACATCATCAAAGTTATTTCATCATCTTTCTTTTTCTTCATCTTCACACTTGGTCAACTGAATTTTTAGAGAAATTTCCATCTTCCAGACGAAAATCCTGAAGAAGCCCATCGCCATTTTGAAAAAACGAAAATTACACTCCGCAAAGTAGGAGAGCTTTTTTTAGTCCCAAATTACAAAATTACACAATTACACAGCTCCAAGTCCTGTGCACGGTTTCCATCCATATTTTTGACAAACCCTCAAGTTCATGGCCCACAGCATGCTCAAATACCGAAGATTTTGAGGGCATGCAAATCGTGATTTGGCCGGCGCAGGCAATTTCGGACCGATTTACTGGTCTGCACCCCTATAGTATAGGCCCCGCCCCTCGCCAAATACAAAGATGCGTCTTGCATTACGCATGATTGCAAAGGAAGAAAATAGAAGGTACATGTAGGCCTATGTGTGTGTTCGATTACCTCGTGGTATCGTTCCACCCACGTGTCGTAAAAGCTGGACAACCTTTCCCCACCGGCCCTATCAACAGAATGTCCCGTGACAGTCAGTTCCTCCCGATAATCGGCAAATTCGTCTATGATGTTGGAATCTGCGCGTTGTCCGTCGTTGGTAGTCGCCATTTTCTTCCACTTCAGGTCTGCCCCATTACCCTATGAGTTATGACACAGACTTCGACCCATCACGTACAGACCCACCCACAGTGCAGCACATAATATAACACAGATAATTAAAGAGGACAACACTTTTTTCATATTATTCAGGTATACTTTTATTTTAGACAGTTTGGAGATTCCAGGAACATGTGTGGAGATTTCTAAAACACTCCCGATAATTACTCTTTGTGGATGAAGTATAGGGTCTACGATAGGGGTCATTCTATTAATTTGGGGTCCACATTTTTCCTGTCCCTGATACATCTGACATCTATGATTTCATAATTCTGATGCACTACAAGAATGATTATGAACAGTAAACCACCTCCCAACAAATGAAAAAGCGTTTGAAGTCATACGTTATGATACGTGAATGGCAAATTATCAAGTACATTGTGCACTATACCAAAGTAACACTGGACAGGATAAATATCACACTTTGGACCTTTTATTTATAGAATGAGCTATATCAAAGCAACTGTTTGACGTTTCTCCATAGAAGGCTCTGAACAACCTTATACATGTAGTTATAGGCCTATGAAAATCTCAAGCCTGTTCAACTTGTATAGAACCATTTGCATTTATCCCAAAACTAACCTATCCAAATATTATCAGAAAGCTTATACAGATCGTATGCTGGTACTAAGCACCGTTTGAAAGTATTCCATCGGGCTTGCTGTCATATCATTTAGAAGAAAATTAATCAAGAAATGTAGGTGATTTCCAATGATCCGTCAATAAATGCAACTTAAACGTGTATGTCTCTGAGTTGATAGAACATGATATTCAACTGTGTTCATTTCATTTATTTGATGTTTTTCCAAAGTTTGTTTCTATACAGATAATGAAAATGATGCATTTTTAATGACACTGACATTCATTTCCCGGAACTGAAAGCTTATGGCAGGCGCGTGGTAATCCCCCAATATCGACCGCTGAACATTTCATTTAATTACAATACAATCACAAAGGCATTTCGTTTTGGATGTTAATTAATGCAAACTTTATCACCAAATTTTCCATGCAACGTATTTCTTTTAATGAGTTCTTCAAGACTTCAACCACAGAACCAAAGCCCACACAATGTGGCGGCTACAAATACCACGGATAGTCCATTAGATGAGGTGAAGTCACCTGTCCGCCATCTTACTACTTGCATAACAATTCGAATTGAAACAAAACTATCCTTATTTAACCACAATTTTCACCTTTTTTATTGAATGGGTTCATTGTGTTACCGTGAAGTAAAATGACAATTTGACTTACATATTTTTTTCAAATCAAATTCTGTTAAGACAAAAATTGTTAGACATTATTTTATTCTCTTTTAATTTTATTATAATGTACGGTGGGGAGTTGTTATACATTGTGTATTGGTTCCCGTACTATATTCGAATTGAGAAATTCGGAACCAGCGCGTAGCTTCAAAATGGTCACAGCACGCGCTATCCAAATTGTTTTACATCTGTGCTTAAACTCAAGTCATATGAAAATAAAAACCCGTCGATTGAATCCATCAACTCGACAGATTTTTTTTTCAAAAAAAGAGCATTGTGTTTTACTTGGGTAAGACCCTGAGAACAGGTACCTTCGCTTTTTCTTTCAAGGCTTCACTGACAAGGTACTGTACCCAGCGATACTCCACGAGTTCCCATCGACCCTGCCGGCTGAGTGTTCCGATGGCCGCCTCCATCTGGCTATTACATCCGTCCATTACGCTTTCGGAGAACGTAAACATTATGTATCCTCCTATAGTTGAAATTCAAAAAAAGCAAAATGCTTCAAAGATCGGGCAACAAGTTTATTCGATTCCTGCCCTGGTACGGTCCACATGCGTCAAGTCAATCTCTACCTGATTCCGTGGGTTTTCCCCAGAATATTCTTCTGGGGTTTTCCTCCCACCTCTAAACATGTTATTTCTTCTCATTTTTTTCTCTTTACGGGTTTCTTCAGGCTTACAAGCTGCAGTGTCTAGGGCGCATTTGTGGGAATCCTTGGTTTTACCAGAAATAATTAATAATACATGTATTAATAATATAAAAGTCAAATGGACAGGAGTATGCACACAATTCTGAATTATTTTGTTAATGTTTGTGCGGTTTTTATTACCCGGCTTCGTAATACGGATGAGTTCTGGAAAACAGGCATCGGTCACGTGACCAGGCACACCAAAGGCACCGCACATCACCACGGCATCGTATTGATCTGGAAGACGATGGAAACATGAATAAATTAAATTAATTTTGAAGTTCAGTCAGTTGGGCACTGTCACTTAAAGTACATTTACAATATTATCATATTAAAGTGTACTTTACTTCCGGTACAGTAGTCTTAAAGAATAAAAATGGTTCATTATTGGGAAAAAAAATGGTAACAGCCTGATCAGAATGAAGGATCCAAAGCTTTATGGTCAAATTGTAAGGCAGTATTTCCCATTCTCCATGGGTAAATGGGACTTTTTCTGCCCCGGCGTGAATGGTAGTAATAACGAATGGCACGTGATGTGAGTTCCACCAATCAAATGACAAGGATCTGTAGGTCGGTTATATAACAGACAATATTAAGAACTTCCCAAGTGCAATTCGTTTTCGAATTATTATTAAGTTGAGTTTGCAGAAATAATTACTGTCGGGGATTTTCGTCTGGTGCTCGTCTAGCATGTCGCATATGTACTCGTTGTAGGACTGAAGTTCCTTGCTTTTATCCAAGGAATCCTGGGAAGGATCTAGAGCATCAATGCAGGTGTAGCCCAGATTCTTCAGCTGTCGGTAGAAGATAAACTAAAATCAACTCCAGATTTTTATCAAGTGTTTTTCACTTTATCCAGATTTTTATCAAGAGTTGTGGAGAATTGTTTTATCAAGTGAAAATCAAACTACTCGGGTGGGACTCGAACCCACAACCTCCTGCTTCCTATAGTGCAGACGTCTTACCACTCGACCACCGCAGCTGGCTGGTTCGAGTCTGAATATAGAAGCGGGTGCCGCTGTCACAACTAAATTTATCTCACAAACATGGCTTCAGGCAGTATTTATGAAAAAAAAATTACAATGCACATGTCGGTGAAGGGCAAAACCCAGTACTGGATCACCCCGACCGTTCCATCTAATAGCCACCATTTATATTGTACCTCTTGTCCAACTCTCCCTGTTCCCGATGCTGCATCAAGGATCCTTGAAGATTTATCAGTGATGAACTCGGATGCAAGGACTGCCAAATTGCGAGGACCTTGATAACCATTCGCTGAAACGATCTGTAATTTGCAAGCAAACCATATTGAAAGCAATTTTTTGAACCGATCCATTATGGTTTTCGGACTTCATTCCCTTTACATAGGCCCTATTTTATATATATATATATTTTATATATATATATATATATATATATATATATATATATATATATATATATATATATATATATATATATATATATATATATATATATATATATATATATATATATATATATATATATATATATATATATATATATATATATATATATATATATATATATATATATATATATATATATATATATATATATATATATATATATATATATATATATATATATATATATATATATATATATATATATATATATATATAAATATAAAATCTTTCGGGCCATAAATCATGAAAAAAAGTTTATGTTATTTCGTCGATGAGTGTAGTATAGGACTTGATTAAACAATTTAAGAAAGAAAATTTACTCACTGGATATGTTCCACGCGTGCCACGGTGACCGTTTTAGCCGATTTTCGGCTAACTTTGACAGAATTTTTGTAAAAAAATGAGTTTGTCAGAAAATTTGACAGAATGGATTTTTTTGGCAGATTTCTGGCAGAATTCTGCAAAAATGGTAATATGACAGAAAACAGCAAATTTGAACAAAAAATGGTACAATTTTTTTGAAAAAGCTTCTTCAACAAATCCTTGCATAATGGGACAGGTTGGCTGGTCTAGGGTGCTGAGGTTAACTGAGAAATGGACTTCGTCGTGGCAGGATTTGCGTTTTGCCTGAAATGTACACGATAATTTCATAACATCTTTATGTGACTATAGATTGTTTATAATGTAATTTGAACCTTAATTAAGTCAATACTACCAATCTGCAAGTGATTTTAAGTGTTTATAGTGTATTTCCAGTAATTCTGGGGCATTTGGCAGATTTTTGATAAATCTGACAGATTTTTTTATGTGCACTTAGCAGAATTTGGCTCTGACTTTACGGTCATCCTGACGCGTGCGTATTAAGGTAATTGACTTAACTCCTGCACGCATATCATAACAAAATGCGCGCCGGGCGCGGCCTCAATAAAAGATTACGAAAAGCCACGTACGTGTACGTGTAGGCCTGAATTTCTCTAACTACAGGTGAAGTTGAAAGTACAATACGTTGAAAGTTGAATATTATTTTATTTCATGTTCCCGTCTTGTATTACGAAACCAAGGGGTTTGCATATACAAAACTGTAGCCTTTCCACTATGGACAGACTATTATGGCACACTGACGCCACTTTTTCCTCGTATAGGGATATTATCTCAGTGAAGATCAGTCATTGCAAAAATAATTAAAAATCCATGAATCTGGGATTGAGAAACTTTTCAAATTTTCAATGTGAGAAAATACTTTTAAAAATGCACTTGACTCTCGACTAAAGAAGTGCACGTACAACATGTACTTCCGAGACGGCATACGATACTGACGATAACGAAATTACCGGTAACGTTCCGGTAATGATATTCCAAGCCGCGAATTTGCCCGAGAATCACCGGTATACCGGTACGGGTTAACCCATTCCATGTGCCTTCAGCTGGGAATTTCAACTTATCCACAGAGGTGGAAGGTGCACTCCGGCCACCAACCTGCCGCTTCGACCCCGTGACCGTAAAAATGACTCCGCAGGCCCAAATTGGCACAGGCACCGTGCCTAGGGCCTACGAAATTTGCCACAAAAGGCAGTTTGCCACAAAAGGCCTACCAACACAACACACCGCGTTTAAAAAAAATGTTTTAACAACAAGTTTTAGGGTCTCTCTCAGAACTTTCGATTTCGCCAACTGCCGCTGTATAATGTACATGTACATCATGTAGGTATAGGCCCATATATAGCTAATAGCTCAATGGGTAAAGGCCCGCCCTTCAATACGTATAGATGTGCATGCGATATGCACGCGTTAAGTCTGTCGTTCTGAAGCAGGTTGCCACCATATGGCGTCGATCGGTGGAGGGTGGGGTGATTTTTTCCCATATTATGATTTGTAAAGTGCTAGCTTTGTACTTTGAATTTGGCGTGGTGCCTTGGGCTGAGGACCTACGGAACACTGGTGCCTAGGGCCTACGGAACACTGGTGCCTAGGGCCTACGGAACACTGGTGCCTAGGGCCTACGGAAACACTACGAGACGCTCCTCCCCCCCCCCCCCCGAGAAAAAAAGGAAAATTTAGAGAAAAGGGGGAAAGGGGGAGGGGAGAAAGAAAAAGAGGCGCGAAATCATATGCTTTGCCCTCCCCCCGACAAAATCCTGTATTATTAAAGGAGATCTTTTTTCTATTTTTCAGTGGTTCTGGCCTACCTGATCGTATTTTCCTGATCCTGCCCACAAGTTGTAAAATCCAGACATTGGGTCGCCGCCTTTTTCTGCTGCAAACGCGTGGTCATATGTGGCCTTCCGCAAATCGGCGAGTTCGTTACCGGTTGTCTCCATTTTCATATGTTTGCAGTGAGGTGTATCTGTTGATGTTGGCTGTCCCTCGATGTCGAGGAAGACTAACTTCCAGATACCGGTGTATCTGTAAGCGAAACTTATATTCAATTCCCCCGTCAGTCAATTCGAGTTGCCACGAATAGAAAAACGGCCCAGTGAATACTTTCAATTGCTGTTACGCCGGTGGTACTGTCGAGCGCAATTTGAGTCCCCCGCGCAAGTTTAAACTTGCGCGAGGGACTCCCGAAGCACGCAAATTACACAGCGCCATTTTAATTTGCGTGCGCACGTTACAACTTGCGCAAAGGCGATGTGCGGGCGGGATTTTCATTGATGAAGAAAAATAAATGTTTGAAACACAAGGAGAAATAAATTAATAAATAACAGAATACATTATTGAACAAAGAAATTAATAAAAAGTGGAATTCAATTAGCGTCAATGAAAAAAAACATTGAGATTTAGAAGTGCATATCAGAGAAGTTTTTTAGGAGGCGAGGGCGGGAAGGGGACCAGGCAAGCGTACTGAAGTTGTTCGAAAATCAGAGTTGTAACGAGTCACTGATTTTTGTGACATTTTTTAGAAGTGAGGTCATTAGAAGTGACGAGTCGAGTCTCGAGGTCAGGTCGGAGTGAGGTCGAGTCGAGTCGTCAGAGTCGAGTCGAGTCGAGTCGAGAGTCGTCCGAGTCGTAGAGTCTTTAGCTCGAGTCAATCAGTAATATTTATATTTGATATAATAAATTACAATAAAAAACAACAACAAACACAAGAGAAGACATAGGCCAGTCTATTACGAAAATAAAAAAACAAAAAGACATAAAGTATGCTGTATGCTACACAACCCCAACCAGCAGTTGCTCTCACGTCCAACAAAGAAGAAAGACTTCGGACTTATAACTGGTTTGGCTGGTCGGATTTTGTTGTGTGTTGTTCGCTGCTCGCAAACAACAAAACCTAATTGCATATAACAAAACTGTTCTATTTTATTTAAAGGTGGGCCCGTCCGTATCCATTTGTTTTTGTGGAAAGACAATTTAGCCAGCGTTCCACCAAGAAGAACAAAAAAAACGAAACCAATGATGAAAAAACGGCGGATTGAGAAATGCGTTTTAAGTCTGGTTCCGGGTTTAGCACATGCTATAGAACCACAAAGGTGGGAGTCGCGACACGGTGTATGTTTGTTATATCATTATGGAAAGAGGAAAACAGACGGCCGACGTGAACAAAAACTGGCAACGAACGGCGCGGCGCAAGTCATTGCAAATATTTTTTCTCAAGTTTTTTTTTTTTTTTTTTTTGGACTCGAGTCTTATTAGCCTTCCTCGAGTCGAGTCGGAGTCATCTGATGAGGGACTCGAGTCGAGTCGAGTCGAGTCATTTACCCGTCGGGACTCGAGTCGAGTCGAGTCGCCAAAAAAAGTGACTCGAGTCGGACTCGAGTCGAGTCATTGACTCGAGTCATTACAACTCTGTCGAAAATGGAGACAACTTGCTTCAAGATTTTTTACCTTGCATATGTAAAACTAATTAGCATTTTATTTATATTCTTAAATGTAAATAAATCACAATTTCCTAGGGGTAACCCGTTGTTAACGTAAAAGAATGATTATCATCCCTTCAATTGTTCAAGATTTTTGACGTTAAAGTAATCATTTACATTATTTCTTAAATGCTTTAAATTATATTACATGTACTGTACAACTGAATAAAGTACTTATTCTTAAAAAAAATACTAATTTTATTAATTTAGCAATTAATTAATTGGACGGTACAATATTTCATTTTGTTTTTAGAAATACTTTGCATAACATTTCGAGCGCTGTGTACACTTCAAAAATGCATAATTTGATTATTTTTTTTTAATGAACTCATTACTAATTTAATTAATTAATTTAATTTATTACTTTAAACAATTATTTTACTTGCAGGCTCAATAATTCATATTAATGTTTACGTGCTTTAACTTAAAAACGCTATGCATATAAAATGGTAATTATTTTAAAAGTAAATAAATTTATTATTGATTTAATTAATTAATTTAATTTATTAATTTAATTAATTAATTCGAATTAATGAATAAATATGTTGTTCATTTAACAAAAATCCTAATGAGCCATAAACAATAATACATGTCATGAAAGTGCATAAATTGTTCGCATTACCACCCCTTATCTCTGAGCCCACACAGTCAACATCATTAGCATAATACTGTAAATAAAATGTTTCAAAAAAGGCATTAAGGCATTGTCTCACGAAAATCTGCTTTTAAAAATAATGTTACATATCTGCATGAGTTTACCAGGAAAAAAATTAGTTTGGCGGCTTTGCATGCATGGGAAAAATCTATGTAGCGCGCAAGTTTGAACTTGCGTGCGCAATTTGTAGCTAGGAAATTAATGCACGCGCAGGTTTAAACTTGCGCGGAGGACTCAAATTGCCCTCGACAGTGCAATGGGACTCGCATTCCAGCCTCGACTCCAGGGGCGCGTGCGCGTTCCTTACACTAACAACTAATATACTAATACAAAATTTAATTCAAGCAATGCATATCGGCTATAAAAGGAATGAAATATATTTTGTTAACTTAATGATAATTATAGGTGAAAAAACACAGAATGGGACTCCATTTCAAGTTCGAAAGGGTATTTGGATGTTCAGTAGACGACTTTTCTGTTTTAGCTTTCTAATTGTAGCTAGGAAATTATTTTGACTGATTTTATGCTAAAACCAATTCTCCCTTAACCAACCGTATGAAAGATACGGAAGACGGATAGTGCCACTCAATGAGTGTGAATATATTTTTTTGGTGCGTGTGAAAATATTTTTTTTGTACAGCGGCCGCCACTTATTATGTGGCGGCCGCCAGTTAATAAGTGGCGGCCGCCACATAAGTCGTCATAATAAGTGGCGGAAGCTGTACAAAAACAATATATTCACACTTTTTTATGTGGCGGCCGCCACTTATTATCTGGCGGCCGCCACATAAAAAAATGTGAAAATATTTTTTGTGTACGTGTGAAAATATTTTTTTTGTACAGCGGCCGCCACTTATTATGACGACTTATGCACTATCCGTCTTCCGTAGAAATGATCACAGCCACTTCCTAATTCCAACCATATCGATTTCAAACTCGAGTGTTTTAATCATGAATTGTTTTCAGTTGAGACTGTTTCGTTATGTTTTTGAATTTGACAAAAAGGGATGAAAATATCCATCAGTAAAACAGTCCACCAAAACTGACAACTTGTAACCATACAGCGCAGCGTATTCATCGCGCCAAAATGACGTACATGTTATGTATTGCGCGATGCAAACATACAACCCCCCCCCTCCATCCCAAATGGTCGAGCCCAATGTACAGTTGACCTGCTGAGGTCACGCGAAGATCAGCACACGCGCAACGGACGTAAACACACACACACACATGAACTAGCCCAGGTGGACTCCCTTTCCTCCCTACGTTAGTCGTTATGCAATGAAGACTTGTCCAATCTAGGCCAACACATGAACATATTACATAACCTTGCATTCGTCAGATCGGAGACGCGAGGCTGGTGAGTAAAAAACTCAGATTTTCCACCCAAAAAATTGTCCCATGATCCAAATGTCAATTGCGTGAAAATATTTCAGAGTTATGGATAAACAAGCTCAACTTTTTGGGTGGATTTGTGTTTCAAAAAGTGGAATTTCAGACAAAGGTATTTCGTCTATCAAAGGGCATTTCCAAAAGCCATAGAGTGCTGACCCCCGAATTTGAAGGCTCTCAGAAGGCTGACGGAGAGAAGCCTTCTGATTTCAGAAGTAGCTGGACACCTACTATCGTCAGACCATGTCCGAATGTTATGGCGATAAGTTGGGTCCAAGTTACTCGGACTGCCTAGTTGGATGAGTTGTCCAGCTGGGTTTTATAGTCCAGCAATATTTTTTTATGCAAAATTCAAAGATTGGTGTGGCCCAGCTATAATTGGCCCCAACAATAGCTAATGTCAATGGTCCCAAGTAAAGTCAGACGTGTATCAGAGCTGCAGGGAATGCTTTATAGTTGTACATCAATGTAAACTATAGTTGGGACACCGCAAAGTAAAAAGATTGGAGTGGCCCAACTATAGACTGGCCCCCTTGATGACTCCCAACTATAGTTGGGCCAGCCCAACTGTGGAACTACAGTTGGGACCGTCCATCTATAGTTGGGACCGATACCATAGTTGGGGCGCACATGTAACAGTACAATCGCAAGCACTGTACGGCCAGAGGCAGTCGGACTAGTTTACAGGGTGACAAGCCATTGCCAGATACATGTATGGGAATCTTTCCAATGCATCAATATTTTCTCTGCTAAAGTTGACTTTTTATGACATGTTACCGCTTTCTGATGGCTGATAAGTCACTACAGGGAGCAGAGGAACTTGGCCTACATTAGGCCCCCCCAAAAAAGTCTCCGGTTTCTGGTATGGAGCTTGCCCAAAAAGTGGTGCGGCGACGCGGCTTTTTTTTTTTTTACCTGTTTTTTTTGTTTCAAATGTCGGCTGATGACTGCAAATGGTGCCCGACTAAACTTAGTGCAAATATTATGGGAGACCAGAGAGGCCACATAAAGCTTATTCTCGATCATAACCCCATCTTAAAACACGTTAAAATTGTGCAGCAGCAGGATTCCAGTCAAACCAGTGAGTTTGGCGGTTTTGAGACATCATCTTTCATTGAAAAAAAAACTTTTTCATTTTGCCGACGCGCATGGCTACGGCGACGCGAGCGCATACCAGAAACAGGACACTTTTTTTTTTTTTGGCCTTACAAATGACAATTTTACTTAATCCTATAGTTTAGGCTTTTTTTCAACCAGACAAAATTCAACCATGACTGAGTCGACGGATCAAGATGTGAATAGTTTCCATAATTTCCGGACGCAAATCTACGCAAATCCGTCAGGAGGAGAGAAGCTTTTTCGGGTTTACGATAATTGGGCGGAATACTATACAAAGGTAGGCCACATTCTGGCTGGACATTTATGCCGTTTTTACATTGGTCACTACGCAGATGATTTGCTGTCATGGTGTCGCGAGGGGGAGGGGGCCAAGGAAAACGGAAAAAAAAAAGATGTGTGAAGCCATATTGCTATTAATTTGATGGGGGAGGGGTGATAAGGGCAAATGTTCCCCTGCTCACACTCAAAAAAAAGAAAGATAAATTGTGAATATAATGTAAAAGTTAAGGAATTTTGGGGAAAAAATTGCTTCAGAGTCCTTAAAACGTAAACAAGAGTAAGATCTATCTAGCCAAGCTGGTCCCAAGCTTTAACCTCTATAGTGAAATTAGGGCCTAGACTT
The DNA here is from genome assembly GCA_029964075.1 of Patiria pectinifera. Classification (NCBI taxonomy): domain Eukaryota; kingdom Metazoa; phylum Echinodermata; class Asteroidea; order Valvatida; family Asterinidae; genus Patiria; species Patiria pectinifera. Next base: position 29,724,104 of record CM057135.1, read on the forward strand.
GTGCACCATTATGTAACAAACATCCAAGCCATGATGTTCTATGAACCACCATATTCTTTTACAAGGCAGACAAGCTAATAGGACTCCGCATTTAAACCAATCAATAATGCAATGAAAGATCATATGAAAAGACTATAGAATACTGCCCACACGCAGTGTGTCCCATCCGCAGGGCTCTTGAAGGTGGTAAAAAAGCGCCCTCTCTTTTTTGCGCAGGGAGCCCGTAATAACACAACAGAAGTTCTTTCATGCCCAAATAATCAGGCTTCCTTCATGTGGGGGCTCTAGTAATTTGCTACATTAACCCTAACCGAACTCAACCCATCAAAGCCCAACGGCAGGTTTTGTTTAAATCTGCTGGGATAGGTACAGTACCCCTAAACTGATGGTCTTTTACATTGGGTTTGGCATACCTCCAGAAACTAAGTCCAACAGTGTGTGTGTGTACGATTTCCCATGTGGGTGTTGGAATTTGCCTGAATGGGTACGGTTCCTAGTAAATTATGCTGGGGAGTTAGGGTAAATTTATAGAGTTATTACATTCTATAGCAACACCCTTTTACTTGTTGCCTTTTCTAATTTTGCTGAAGCATGTTCATTAAAAGTTCCAAATTGACGCTACAGAAATGGATACAATTTGAAGTCGCAACCGAAAACGTTTGGAATTCCTTGGAGAAACTGTTGTTAAAGTGTTCTTACCTGGTTTATAAAAGCTATGTCCCATCAGCCAAATGCTAGCTCGTCCGAGATAAATTTACGATGGATTTTTCGTTGGCAGCAAGTTGGCAGTGTGGGCTACAGCGGTCCGGCCAACCTGGCCGCCCTGGCGTCTGATGTCATCCGGGATAAATCCTCCAGGATCCTTGATGCTGCATCTGGAACAGGAATGGTCGGCGAGGAGGTTAGATGAGACGGGAGGGGGGGGGGTTCGGGTCTTGGACTCGGGCAAATCATACCTACTATCGATCCAGTGTGTGGAAAGTTAAGGTTCGGGTTTGGTGAGGTTCGGAGACGTTTGTCAGAACAATGGTTTGGTTCTGGTTCGGAAAGATTCTGAAATTTGTGTCTGACGGCAGCAAATTGAGACAACAAGGTTATTTTCTGAGTTCAGTACCAACGCATGTTAAAGATCAGTCACTTTAAAGTGGTGAACATAGTTTGACTAAGGGTGAAGATTTTATTTGTTCTCTCTCAGCTCAAGAGGCATGGCTTCACCAACATCGACGCCCTCGATCCTTCCCAAGGTTCCCTTGATAAAAGTAAAGAGCATCAGTCTTACACCGAGTACATATGTGACACGTTGGATGAGCATCAGACCACCATTCCACACAGTAAGTCACAGCATGATTGTAGATAATTTTTAACAATATCAGCAGTACTATATATTATTCTTAAAAGAATGCATCAGGCAGAATTTTCCCAAATTTTGTTTCAAAGCCTTTACAATGTATATCTCACATGGTTAAATGCGTAACCATGTTTGAAATGCTGCTTAATTTTTGAACAGGTCACTACGATGCCGTTGTAATGTGCGGAGCCTTTGGTCTTCCTGGCCACGTGAGCGACACCTGTTTCCCAGAACTCATCCGAATTACGAAACCAGGTATTTACATCAAACTGTGACATTTCTGGTTATATGAAGAATCTTACTTCAACAGGGGAGAATCACACTCACAAATCTCCGTCATGTGGAGCCCAACTGGTTAGCTATTAAAAATATTCTGAAGTCAACAAATGGGGCTTTGTGTATTCTTACATTCATGCATTGTCACGCAATGTGAGGGTTCACATGCTCTCAAGTTCATGCATTGTCACCTTAATTAACACAATATCAAGGTCACACATTGTCATTATCAGAGTGTTGCGTAATATCGAGCGAGGTCACTAGACTTATCCTAGTGATGGATCATGCCACACACTTGGCAGCTGATCCAGCCAGCTACTGCACCTGTCTTCAAAGGGAAGCAAAATTGTTAAAAAAGTCACGATGGTCAACTGTTTCACTGCAGACTGTAGTCATACAAATAAAAGTCACACCTGTAGATTTGTTTCCAGTTTCCTAACGAAACAACACAAATATGCTCAGGAAATACGCACGTCTGTGGTGAGTGGTGGCCATGTTTGCATCGGCGTGATCCCGGTTTTGGCAATTCTTACGTTATCGCTTCGATAGTGAATGTCACGTGTAGGAATAAAAACAAAAACCGTGCTATGCCCTCAGTGGTCGACTGCATCATTTTTTTCAGAATTTAACACACTGACAAGTTTAAATGTATAAATATACAACATTTACAAACATCAAAAACAAAACTTCCAAATTATTATGAAATAGCTTACTTGACTGTAAATAAATAATAGTCTCAAGCATCCTGTGAAATCATGGCAACTGGTGTGTTGTCATTTTAAAAAAAAGTGGAATTTTTGAATCACTTTCCAACGATGGTCGGCTGACCATCATTGGAAAAAAGTGGGTTTTTTCCCCAAATACTAACCCCAATTCACCAAATTTAGTTACTCCATATTTTGTTTGCAATCGGGTACACATTCATAAATGGGTGCAAGCCAGCTAGTCTGTTTTCCTGACCCGACATTTCCCTGACGTGTATAAATTGCTCTGTTTCGTTTGAAGTAGGGTCAGGGAACCAGACTTCAAAAGCACTTTTTTCTTGGTTTTTCTAACACCTTTGAATACAAAACTTGAAACAGATCAATGTCTGTATCTGAAACTTACAGCAAAAGCAAATGTTGTATTTTACGTTAATAAAGTAACTGTTTTGTTTCCATTTTCATCCGTAGGTGGTCACATCATGATCACAATGAGTATCAAGGTGTCGGAGGACTGGAACGACAAGTTAGAAGCGGCAATTCAGTCACACGTCCAGCAAGGATCGTGGGAAGTTGTAGACGACCGTTGGATCACGTACCATGAACACGATACCATCAGTGAAAAAGCAAAAGTGCCGATTCTCAGAGTCCTAAAAAAGTAGCTGACAAAGCGATGCCGCACAATGAAGAAAAAAAACAATGATAAGGCCAAAAAAAATTTAAAATCAGTCTCTGGTCAGACCGAAGTTCCGGAATTGATGCGGCGACACGTTTTTTTTTGGGGGGGGGTTTCAAGCTTGAATTGTACAGACAAGGTGGGTACTATTTTGCTTTTTTGTGCCCTCATTATACATTGGTGTTCTCCATAATTTGCCTTGGTGCCCTTTATCATTTGCCTTGGTGCAATTTCCCCATTCCTTGGTGCTCCTTGGTACAAAAATGTGAGGAGTTGCGGCAATAGAGGGCGCTGTTGTAGCTTCCGTGTTAATTTGAAGGGAAAAAAAACGGTTGACGCACATGGTTAAAATCGACGCGCGCGCTGACCAGAGACCAGAGGGTTTTTTTTGGCCCAAGTTTTATAATAACTATCAAAGTGACTTAATGTGACTTGTGTAATGTGACGAATTTAATGTCCTGATTGTCTCTCATTTGAATAACCACAAAATGTTTTGGATGCAATGTGAACTATCACTGCTTGTTTGATTCTTGCATAGTTTTTGTGTTTAGCACTTTGCGATTTAACGGTAAGATGGATTTTAGGTAAAGCACATTTTTATTTAGGTCATCAGCCTCGGTCCAAAATTTTGGCCACCGGTATCAAATGAGGGGAATAATCGTCATAGCGTTTTTTGGCAAGGTATACACCTCAAGAGTTGGAAAATATCTGATAGCATTGCAGCGGTGGCAGCCTTTTGGGTGTTATCACTTAAAAAAAAAAAAAATACAATGTATCCATTAAAATGCTTGTTACCACTCAATGGGAGGTATACCTTGCGCATGCGCACTATAATCATTTTTGCCCTGATTTGATACTGACCAAACCCCTTAGGCTGAAGGCCTAATTAGCTTGCCTGATCTTTCAACAAGGAGTGGAGGCAGTAATGATACCGCAAAGTATTCAAGTTAAAAAGTATGGACATTAAAATGGTTCTCATTGAGCGGTTATCAGGGAACACTTTAAGAAAGACAATAACATGTCTCTTATTTTATATGGAATAAACTTTATATTTATAACAAATGCGTGTATTTTTAAAATGTTTTTCTTAAGCATGACTTTAAAATGAAGTGGTTTTAGTTTTTAATGGAGAGCAACAACATAACTGTACTTGAAGTGCGCCCTCTTTTATGAAGTTTCAGAAAATGTACTTAACCCTAACCCCCCTAGGCGTTTTTGCTAGGATAGGAACCATCCTCGATCCTCCAAAATCCTCCAAAATTTTATAACAGTGCCTAAATTCTTCAAAATTTTCAGACATTCCTGCCTCAAAATGCATTCATCCTCAATCCTCCAAAATCCTCCTCGTCCAAAAATGTTGCACTTATGTTCAAATGAAGGGTACCCAGCCCCTCAATCCTTCAAAATCGTCAGATAGTCCTGCCTCAAAATGCCATTCAGCCTCCAAAGTCCTCCAAAGTCCTTTTCTGAAAAATACCATTCAGCCTCAATCTCCAAAATGCTTATCTAAAAAAATACCATTCAGCCTCAATCCTCCAAAATCCTCCAAAACCACAAGGAAGATTTTTTTAGAGGATTGAGGAGGGTTAGGGTTAATGAAGAATCTTACAGGTTAAGGGCAATCTGACGTTCTGGAACGAAGTTGGTTTGCAAAATTCATATCTAACCCCTTACCCCTAGGGCCTTTTTTGCTAGGAACCATCCTCCAAATTGTGCACTTGTGTTCTAATTAACCAGTACTGGATGCCCATGTGCCCTCAATCCTCCAAAAGTTTACGTTATATTCATCATCAATCCTCCAGAATCCTCCAAAACTGCACGGAGGATTGAGGAGGATTAGGATTAAGCTTCTTATTTGAATCTGAAGATTGGTATCCCTTCACTAGTGTCTGGACATCTTTTACAGATCAGTTTCTAAAGATGAGTCGAGATGCTGGGGGTGTGGTTTTCCTCTTAACATACTACTAGAACAAATCAATACGCAATCTGCACAAAAAGTGATAAGTAAGTCTTAAAAAAACTGCACACGTATTTATTGCACAGTACATGTATATGTACCTACTTTTGTTTAATTCGGGTTGTAGCATTGCCATGGCTATGTAGTTTGACCAAATAAATAAAACCGGTAATTAACTGTAATTAAATCAACCTTGCAGCACACATTTGTGATTTTCTACCCCCCCCCCCAAAAAAACCACCTCATTTTTAATAACCCTCCTTTTGTTTGATCAGTCACAGACAGTCAAAATTTAATCCTGTTCTCTGCCATGCCTTTTACACAGGCTAGTCGCCAACAGTCAGATTATATTTCTTGTAGGCACTGATGTGACAGTCAAAAGCATCACCTGATTGACACAGATGGCTTATCAATCTACAGTCAAAGCACAGCCATATCACGTTTCATAACAATCACAGCCAGTCCATCCTGCGTTATGAAGGCAGGGAGCACTCAACTGTTAAAAACAGTCACTTGATTTATTTTGACTGCCGGGCTGGCCTTGTTGAAACTGCCAGCCAGAGAGGGAGGGTTAATCAAAATGGTAAATGGTGTAGTAGTAGAGCTCTTTAAATGCAATGATTTAAAACTACACAGTTGAATAGAAATTAATGAAAACAGTTTTAACTCAAAAGATGGCGATATAGTATTGTTACTTGTATTGATCCCTGGTGGGTGTTTGATCTTTTGTGTTAAAAAAAGTATGGCAATTCGGGCGATTCACAATGTGTGCCACCAAGAGTTTGCCATGGAGAGTCTATTTTTCAAGTTTACAGTCGACAAAACATGGCCCATTTGAATGAGTGTCAGTAGACAACTTGAGCTAATTTGTTATAGATTGGGGCATAGCGTTCTGACGCCTTACAAAAAATACCGTACTGATAAAAAGAAAAAGAAAAGGGCAAAAAGATACTCGAATCATACGCTTACAAAACCACTGACCGGAAAAACTAACAATTTCAAATGTCCCGCGCTGCGAATTTGTCGACCATCTCCCACAATGCACTGGGAAAAAGGAACTCTCCAATGCAAACTCTTGGTGGCGCACTGCATTGTGAATCGTCCGACTTGATTGATACCGCATTTCAACCTGTACCGGTATCTCACCACTGATAAATACACTGCAAACATGCCAAACACTTAAGTCACCTCAATATCACATACATTGTACAGTTACAATCGCTTTGTAAATATAGCATTAAAATTTATGCCTAGTTTTGGTCATTTTTTACAATTCTTTCACAGCTTCCATAAAAAAAATCTTTCTTGTTGGTTCAACATTTCTATTAAAACAAATTTACAATGTAATACATTGTACATGTTTTTGTACATCTCAAGAAGTTACATCATTCTGTGGCAGGAAAAAGATCCTAACTATAGCATGGAAATTTAACGGGAACTGGGATCGTCATCTTTTTACCTACGCTTTTTCTGAACCCTGCCGTAATTCTCTTTCTACAACAGTTTCAAACTGTCATTGTGCACACAAAAGTTACCTTGGTCATCAATAAGACTCTCAGCCACTTGGTCTCATCAATAAAACACAAGACTCTCAGCCGCAGGCAATGCAAATCGCACATCAGTGCTGTGCGTTTTCGAATAGTAAGTTTAGTATTTGATTATTGGAACTTGGATTTGATCAAATATTTGACTTGACATTGAGGTAATTTTTTTTAGGAAAATCATGTATTTATCAATTTATTTTTTGAGAAAGCCAACTATCTGATATTTGAAGATGCAAATGTGGGCCAACTCCTTGCAAAAAGCTCTCAATTCATATGTGTAAAGTGGCTGTCCACAAAAATGTGTCATTTCACAAACAATAAAACCGCTGAGTTTCATACCTCTCAAAGACAAGTTTCATCATTGTGTCTCAACAGCTATCACTTTTGAATGTTCTATTTGGTAAAATATAGACATAAATAAATAGTAAACCAAAAATAATGTATAAATAGCAACAACAGCGCTTTCAACTGCTCTAGCACAAAACAACTGGAACTTTACAATAGGATCATTCCTTTGAAATGGGGAGAGACAAGAGTAGAAGTCTGCCACTGCGTAATTCACACTCTGAGAATTGGAAACATGCTCAAACTGGTGAGAGGGGTGCGATCAAACCTCGAGCATTAAGACTTGAACGCAAAATCTGCGACAAGCGACAAGTGATCCGACGGGTATTGGTAAGATGGTAGTCTGTCCTTTCCGACGTCCTCCTCCGATGGCAATTGTAAAACCTTGACAGGTTGTAACTGGTTTCGGGAGAACCACACATAGTCTATGGTGTGGCACACCTCTCCAGCTGGACGGATTTTCCAGGTTGTGTAAGGAGGCTCTGAGTTGCCATCCTCACTAAGACACTTGTAGGCACTATCCAGTGCCATCTTGCTAGCCTCAAAAGCCTTGTAGACATCCTCAGTCGGCTCGGCATTGAAATCTCCGCAGAGTATTACCGGGCAGCCGCCGGCTTGTTTCTCAAGGATCTCTAGGAGGTTCAAGCCTTGAAGATGTCTCAGCTTATGCCAACTTGACCTGGCTTTCAGGTGAGTGGTGCCGACGAGAAATTCCTTTCCATGATGCTCGGCGGGGGACTTGCATTTCAACCGCAGTAGGACTGCCACCTGATTTGTAGGCCAAATGCTTCCCCGGTCTTCTACCTCTAAGACGGGACACGTGCTACCGGCCAGAGTAAACTTCTCTGGTTTGAAGAAGACGGCGCATCCATCCGGGCCGTTGTTGTGGATGCAGTCCAGGCACGGGGAGTCCGGTTTGGGTTTGAAGATCCCCTGGTAACCCACTCTCTCCAGCTGCACTCGGAAAAAATCCTGGAAATGGTCCACTTCCTGGAGGCAGACGATGTCTGGGCCGTAGGTCAAGATCTCGCGGAGGCAAGAGATGCGTCTGGTGTCCCACTGTAGGGCCTCGCCGGGACACTTGATGAAATTGTCAGCTCCATCACTCAGTGCTGTTTTAAGACAATCGGGGAGTACAGGTAGTTATTATTAATCAGATTCAAGTTGTTGGAAGGAGAGGTCGTTCCAGTGACGGTAGCCATTGCTTGTGGAGCATGTCATTTTCTTGCCTGTAGTCTGTAACTTTTCGCACTCTCCCAATATTATTTTTTGCGAAGATACTCACTTCATTTGCTTGTACCAGACCTGATACTGCCACTTCTAGGCAATTCTATCAGTATCATCATCAATTAATTTCAATCATTTTTATTATCAGCATCGTCGCCTGCAGACATCCAAGACACGCGCAGACAGTTCATACAATAGGAAACATTAAAGGTAGATATTCTTCACCTAACCACTGTTGCCACATGCGGCATTGCGATACATATATATGAACGGAATCCTGTACAGTCAAAAGTACACTACTTCTAGGTTGAGTAGGTAATTCTCTTTAGTCAAAGACTTTCATAAAGATACCATTTTATTATGTGATTTTAAAACTCCAATATTCCACATCAGACTGTTTACTTGTAAATACATTTTTGAATAATTGAAACAGCCTCGACCCAAAAATATGCCACATTCTAAAATGGGACATTCTCAAAGAAACATTTGAATTATTGGATCTCTCAAACATTACCCGTGCAAGTTAGAAAAGTGGGGAACTTACCATCGGCAAGAATATTCCATTGCATGACCCTGATGGTATTACTGTCCTGCCCCTCCACTCCGTCCACTGCCTCCCCCGATAGCAAATGGAAGCTTCTTTTCAACAAAGACGGCTTGTTGTTCTGCGCATCAATGCAGTGTTTTAGCAACTGTTGACTGGTCATCTTGCCTGAAGGGATTTGGTCTAGAATATCGGAGTGCGGCATTCTGCTTCGAGATGTCGTCCTTCCCATAACACTGAAATTAGAGGTCATATTCAATAGCTTTCAAAAATCCACTCGGGCAAAAAACATAAAACCAGACCTAGACTTGGCTTGTGCCTAGCTCAGTTGCGGACTGGATTTGGATTTTGAAGTATGTTTGAAATATTAGAAAAATTCTTCAATTTGCAATTTATCTATCATTACTTGAACTCGATTTCTTTTTCCATTTTGAATTTCAAGTACCTGTAAGATTCAAATCTACTTTTGTTCCTGTTTTAGCTCGAGGACTCAAACCCGGTTTTGACAACAGAACTGCACTGTATGTCTCTCTGTTGCCCATCAACTAACTTACATGTTAACCAGCCAGTAGAGTTGTCTTGCCACCACGAGGAACAAATTTCGATAGACACTCTTTAGAGCTACTTCCATCTGTAGTCTGTAGAAAGAAAAAGAAGTGATTCTTAAATGATTTGAGTTGGACAGTCACTCACAGTTGACCATTCAATTAACGTGAAATTGTCAGCCCTCTTCAAATGAACATGATGGATGCTTCAAATTTTGCTTCATTTAATGTTTAAAAAATGAGACTGTGAAAGTAACACTAGTGTAGGCCCACCATGTTTCACCCCACCGGTCCTACTAAAATGCATCAACAAGCGTCAACTGGCGTCAACAAGCGTGAATGGTCATCAACCCAGCGTCAACAAATTTTGTATAAGTTTTGGAACATAAAAAAAAGGCTTTGTATGGTAGAAATAGCCACAAAGAACACATTCAGCAAATAAATCAAATTAAAAATTATTTCAAAAGTTTTTTTTTTTTCAACGCGAAACATACGAATTTGACGAGTTTGTTAAGTTAGTGTTGGCCGCCATCTTGTTTGGATTGACACTGTACACATAGATGGCGGCCAACACTAACTCGACAAACTCTTCTTACATTACGTTTCGCGTTGAAAAAAACACAACTTTTTGAAATAATTTTAACTTAGTTTAGATTATATGCTGAAGAAGGTGTTCTTTGTTGCCTACCATAGCTTGTTTTTATGTTTCATTACGTTTTACAAAATATGTTGACGCTGGGTTGACGACCATTCACGCTTGTTGACGCCAGTTGGTGCATTTTAGTAGGACCCAGCCACCCCACAGCACAAGCCTGATTAATATTTATAACAGTACGACATGCAATCGGTCATACTAAAAAGCGTCAACACAGCGTCGACACACTCCAAAGCGTCAACACGGCGTCAACACAGCGTCAACACATCCAAAATGCATTAAAAGTGACAAAAGCAGTATGTAACCCATACGGTATGGACAGAAACAAGATTTTGACTCAAAATCAATAGGTTAAACGTCTGAAAATTGCGATTTTCAGTTCAAGAAAATTGGCTCTCCGTGCCGCTCCGAGATCGGCTGCCATGTTGCCTCAGTGGCAGCGCGGACCATACCATTATGCTAAAGGGTGATAGCGTTGTACAATAAACCTCAGTCCCTCACAGATCAGAGAGCACTGGTGTCCCTCTCTGCAGCAAGACGCCCTCTGTTGTTTATGACAAGATTACGTGCACACCCCTACTTGAAATGGTGTAGTCCAAGCTTTGTGCGAAGTCAAAATGGTGGACAACGGCCGTGCAAGCGAAGGGTCATTTTTTTCGCGTGAAAATACTATATTTCTAACAACAAAATGGAAACTCAATCCAATGAAAATTCTCTTTTATTCTATGCTTTACAATTATATACCTTTTCTGTTAATTCAGAATGTGTTTTGGATGTGTTGACGGTGTGTTGACGCTTCTGTCATGTGTTGACGCTGTGTACTCCTAGAACTATGAGGCTCCGCGTGAGCGGAGCCTCATAGATCAAGAAGCCCGCAAAATTGCCTGCAGCACAAAACACTAATAAAGTACAAAAACGTCCTTCAAAATGCAGAAAATGCAGCCATTTCACACAGAACCGCTGCACAGTTTGCCCCTATACTCCGTACTTTATCTCTTGACATACTCACGTATCTTGTGCGGAACTAACATAGGTGGATTCTGTCGGTTTTTAGGCCATAATGATGAAAAATATGCCCTTTCCGCATTGAGCCAACCTGACACTTGAAACGTGCACGCATTATGCATATGTTCGAGCATGGTTCGAGCGATGATTTTCGGTTCGCTCGGAGCGCGCCGCGGGGGGTACGGTACATGCACTTGTACGCATGCACATCATTTCGCTTGTACCGTACCCCCCGCGGCGCGCTCCGAGCGAACCGAAAATCATCGCTCGATCATATGCGTGCACGTTTCAAGTGTCAGGTTGGCTCAATGCGGAAAGGGCATATTTTTCATCATTTTGGCCTAAAAACCGACAGAATCCACCTATGTTAGTTCCGCACAAGATACGTGAGTATGTCAAGAGATAAAGTACGGAGTATAGGGGCAAACTGTGCAGCGGTTCTGTGTGAAATGGCTGCATTTTGATGGACGTTTTTGTACTTTATTAGTGTTTTGTGCTGCAGGCAATTTTGCGGGCTTCTTGATCTATGAGGCTCCGCTCACGCGGAGCCTCATAGTTCTAGGAGTAGACGCTGTGTTGACGCTTTTTAGTGCGACCCGCATGCAATAGCCGTCGGGTCAATGGATGGTATGCGCGTGCGGGAGTCAGCGCGCGGGACGAAAACTCTTGTCAAAAGAAAATTCACCATGCTCACATTGGACTTTTGGTAAAATTGGTAAAATTTCTGTCCCGCCAAACTGTCCTAGGGGATTACAAACATCTGTCTTTTCTTAATTACGATATTTCACAACCTTAAACCTACCTGATTGATGACAAAAATTGAAACAAAATTCAACAAGAGACTGGACGTGACCGTAAACAGCGTGCACGTGCGCAATATCCGCTCAAAAGATACGGTGGCCGCGCCTAGCCTTCGGGTGGACATGCACAATCGAATTGTAGATTGATTTCACGAAATTCCAAAGTTTTTGTAATGGAAATGAAGAAGTCGACATAGTGACATTTTGATCCATATTACGTAAAAACTTCTACGCATACTCCAAAAAGGAGAGTTATTGACAAAATAGTGTTTTAATCTATAAAATAAATCGTGGCTTTATTTGTCCTTTTAAATGCACCATATTTCAAAAATAATCATTAAAAAAATTGTCACTGGAGGGCGCAATCGCTCAACTCAAGATGACGCTCCCCGCGGTAAGGTGGCCGTATTTTGTTCAGCACAGAAAACAGATCTCAGAAAAAGCTCCGACCCTTTGTTTAGTTTGAATTGAATTCGTTTTATTTTATCTTCTAAGTGTAAACCATGTAGAAGTAGTTTGGTAGAATAAATGTTACATTTTTTCCAGAGATTTGGGGCCCTCTGTCTGTTGCTTTGGTCATGACTCATGTTCATGTTGGTGGCGGGAACTGGGGGGGGGGGGGTAAAATACAGAGGCAAAGATTTGATTCCTGGCCTTGATTATGTTTCAATTCGTCTTTCTGTCCAGGATGTAAAATTGCAGCTTGAACAAGCTGTGCTTGCCGGTAAAGAATTCCACAAGTTGTACTATGAAAAGTTTGACAAGAGAAGAAATGTAAGTACATGTACAATGCAGCTTTGTCGTGTTTGTTTCAAAGTTGTTGGAATAGCCATTTTTTCGTTCATAAAGATAACTTTGTTAATACGTTTAATAGGCTATGTAGCTTTATCTCTTTAAGACATTTGGGCCTTTTGCTGTTCAGCTGTTTGTTCCTGTTTTTATCGAACAGTACTTCTACTACTCTACTTCTAAATTAATGCTTGGCATTCAAACTTTCAAAGTCCCCGCATCAGGATATCACGCCAAGGTACAGTAGGATAAGTCCGCCTTTCAATAGAACAAGTTACAGCCCAGTACGTGTATTATTTTAAGAGCAAGCTTCTTTTTCTTTGAATACATCATGATCAGCTTAGCCAATTTGAACTTCTTAAAATGTCAAGTTCGCGGTTTCTCTTCTAGTTGTTAAACAAGCTGTACATGGATTCAGCTACCATGGTTTGGAACGGCAACCCATTGCAGGGCTCAGAAGCTATCCTGAAGTTTCTTGATCAATTACCCACCAGCGATCACACCATTGACACCCTGGACTGCCAACCGATACCAGGTATCGCGCAAATCCTTGTTGATTTATTACATTTTCCTCTTAATTTGAATGTTCATATTTGTGATTAAAGTACAAACATTTTCAGGCTTCTCAGCTTCAACATTAATGTGTAAATGTTTGTCTTTTCAGCTGTGGTCACACAAGGTCAAACGTCACTGATGGTCATTGTCGGTGGACGGGTCAAATTTGAAGGGACAAAAGAGACCTTCAGTTTCACGGAAAACTTCATGCTGACGACGCAAGGCGGCGTTTGGAAGATTGCCAGCGATTGCTTCAGATACCAGGAATGAAGGGATTATCGAGATGCCTCTGGATGTGAACATCAGAGGGCGCCAGACTCTTAGCATGTGGACTAAATACTTCAGGTGTAAACAAGGGCCCACCTCAAACAGAATGGACAAGATTCAAAATCTATATTCCAGAGCAAAACTAAGAACCGAGGAAGCACAAGGCGTGTGGATTTGATCTGGGCTTGAGGGCACCAAACTATTACTGGAGATCAAGCATATGCACGACCAGACTGGGACCGTGAGTGCATAAAAACGTGCAAAATTACTACTGACGTTTTTTACTCACCATTAGGCTAATTAATGCCCACACAACACATACATCAAAATGATTAAGTTGCAAGCATGTCACCTGCAAAATTTGAGACCTTAAATCCAATTTTAAGGCAAGTTTTTGGCAGTTCAAAAACCATCCACGTCATTCTCCATGCTTTAGAAATGGTGGTGTGATTCCCAAGGTATTCTGGGTAGGTGTAGGAGGAGCCTTGCAGCTTACTTGTTTTTTAATCGATGGCCACATAAACATAGCGCCCTCTGTTAAAAATTGAAACATTCTGCATTCACTCAGATCAACAAGAGGGCGCTGTTTTATCTACACGATGAAAATGTTTTAGCTGAGGAGTCTTTTTGCACAATGCATTGCAGTACACATTAACGTGATGTTTCGCATTTGGATTTCGATAACTCCCTGCAAAATTAGAATTAAACGCTGAATTTTTGGTGATGCAATGCTCACAACAGCAACTTTGCAGGGCAGAAGTTTCGGGGATTATTGAAGAAACTGTAGTGAGTAAGAAGCTTGCACATTTGATTCACACTGGTTTTATTATGCAGCACAAACTTTTGCACAATATGGGTACCTTAAGTTTTGGGACTCTCATACACAGTATTGAGAGTCCCAAATTTTCGGACTAATGCACGACCTGCATGCTTGCAAAATGTGTCGGGGTCTTTAGTACAGCCTGTATTTCCCAAATGCACGTATTGATGTTTGCACATGTTAGAGGCTTTGAATTCAGCAACTGAGGTGTGGTTGTCACAAGCGGTGCCCACTTGACACCATGAAAATGTTCCGGCACATAGTTTTACAATTTTTTTCCCCAAACATTATTTAGTTTATTGTTTCAAGAAATACAAAGCAAAAAGTAAAGAAATCTTAAAGATTGGTTACATTCCTTGTTCTAAAAAGCTACACGTGGTGAACTGTTTTTGTTTTTTTTGTTTCAATACACAAATGGTTCTACATGCAACACGGTCGCAATTTGTTTTTTAAAGAATGCGGTAAGGAAATGACAATTTACATTTGAAGGTGGTAAGAGATGTTATGATTTAATATGACCACAATGCACCTCTCTTGATTTTTTTATCAAATCGATATGAAATCTCAGATGAATGTAACACATACAAAGTTAGAATTCTATTTCAATTTATCTGAGTAAATGTTGTAGGAAAGAAGCCTAAGAAAATTCTGTAAAGCACATTCACCTTTCCAATTATTTTGATAGAATTATCCCAAGTACATTATTTTTAATTTCCTGATTATCTTGCGCCAACAAAAAGTAAGAACTGTACAGCATACGAAACAAGCCAGTACGGATTGACCGAGGATGAAAATAAACATTTTACAATTTGCTTTTCTAAGAATTTGAGTGGAAATTTATCTTTGTTATTCCTCCCCACAGACTGGGAATATTCTTCTTATCTTTTGGCAGCCCTATAGAAAGTGAAGTGTTCACTTCAAATTTGATTGGTCAATTTTGAGGAGAAAATGAGTGTTGTCACAGTTTAACTGCAAAGATGTTGATGACCAAAGAGAAGAAAACAGCAATTTGAGAAATGTAAAAGTATTGATTAAATTTAAAGAGAAAAGACTATACAAAATTTACACAGTACAAATTTATAAACCATATTGACAAGGAAATTTGGGGATTCTTTCCTCAAAGGAATTAAAATCAAATAAATGAGATCACAGCAATGATGATATCACAAAGTTCATCTAAGAATATCTTTTTGGGGGGCCCTAGCAATATTGTTTACATCAAAAACAAAAATTCTCTTGAATGATTATTAACAGTACTACAAGCACTACTGGTTCCCACACAGATGTAAAACAGCTATAAGCTTGGGACAGGGAACAACATAACGGCAACTTAAAAACCAACCAAGCGTGGAAATATAACTCTTAGCAGAACAAAAACTAAGTGAAACCTTTAAGAAAAGACCATGACAGAGCTGCGTGGGATGAAATACATATACTGGACGGAGAATGTAGGTGTAATTGAAAAAAAATTGAACAGATTTGACCTGCTTTGACTGACAGATGAGGTTTGACGTGACGTGGGAGATTTGACCTTTTATGACCAGACTGAAAAGATTGGACATGATTCGGAGAATCTGCCCGTTATCTTAACCTACACCCAGGCATGCAACTTTTCCTCGGATCCCCTGATTTCCTCGTTTTTCACTTCTCATGAATGCCATAACAAACTGAAAAATACAGTACGAAGTCTGGTGTGGTTGGGAGTTTCCCCTAAATTGCCAGTTGCATGCCTGTACACTGGAGAGGTTTTATCATTTCAATTTACTTGTCTCAACGTGGACCTGCTCCACTATGTACACTTCCCTCACGCAGACCGCTAGGTGTCCCATTTTTTGTACTCCATTCCATCTGGTGGTTTAATTTCCGTTTTCTGAGGGCCGATTTCTTTCCAGTTGGTGCTGAGGACAGTGCCGCCTGATTCCGTCTGTAAGTGAAAAGAAATGGATTCTTAAAAAAATCGTTTAAACGTAAGGGCCCCGTCTCAATTCCTACCCGGGACGAGTTCCGGAGAAGTTGGGGGTAGAATCGTTCATTTTGTTCGGTAGAAGCTCCTGGACAAATTTGTATTAGCAACTGCTTGACACGCCAATACTGATAACTTCATTGCGGAAGATCGTAGGGAAGTTGTTCAGAATCCTGCAACTTATACCTGATACAATGTCGGCAACTTGTCCAGAACTCGTCCCGGATATGAATTCAGATGGGCCCTAAATTCATATTCAACAATTCCTTGTTGATAAAGTAAGATGACTGGCTTCATCAAACTGTTTTTCTTAAAGCAATGCTTGTTTTGATTAATTCGATGCGCACTTTGAACGGCTCACTGGGGCTTACAAGTAATATGGTAACTTGAGTAAGACACTCAAATCAGAGACAGGAAAGCCTATGCTTTTGACTGAGGCACTATGCTGTAACTGTATATACCCGTGGACGTAAAGAGCTGATAAAGGCATGGCTGAGGCCTACATGTCAAATTGCATGCAGGGAGTAAAAAGAACGACTTCTTACGAATGACTTGTTCATGGCCTTCTTGACGTCGTCCGAGGCATCTCCATAGATCTTTTGGAAGAGCTGGTTGAGGGCAGCCTCTCCCTCAGCCTTTTCCTTCTCCTCTTCCTCCGCTTCCTTGCCGATCTTGTCCCAGTTGCGTGTCACGTGGCTGGACGTCGGGTACTTGTGGACAATGTCTTGGGCATCTGACACCAGGAACAAAAGAGAGCTGGCCGTAAGTGTTTACCTGAATGCTGTGGGGTTGTTGGGAAAGGTGGTTTAGGCCCCCCAAAAAAGGCTCCGGTTTCTGGTACGGAGCTTGCCCCAAAAGTGGTGCGGCGACCCGTTTTTTTTTTTCTTCGAATTTCGCCTGATGACTGCAAATGGTGCCCGACTAAATTAAGTGCAAAATGTATGGGAGCCAAGAGAGGCCACATAGAACTTATACTCGATCGTAACCCCCATCTAAAAACATGTTAAAATTATGCAGCAGCAGGATTCCAGTCAAACCAGTGAGTTTGGCGGTTTTGAGACATCATCTTACATTGAAAAAAACCTTTTTAATTTTGCCGACGGGCATGGCTACAGCGACGCGCGCACAGACTAGAAACCGGAACCTTTTTTTTGGCCTTAGCTGGTTTGTGGGTTGTAAAAAAAGAAATATTCCCCTCATTCAAACTACTCTCACGCAAATATCTTAAAAATCAGACCACTGAAAACAGCTTTTATTAACATCCCTAAAAGAAAGAATTCTATTCAAGTCTGTTTCATCTAAGAGTGATCAAATCCCCAAGATTGTACTTGTATTGGGGAGAGGGAAGGGGGGGGGCAAAAGCCCCAAGCAAATCTCCTCCCATAAACAATCGGCAACACTTTGTTCAACTACAACGCACATGAAACAAGAGGCCAGTCTACCTTGATCTGTGGTTGCGTTGGTAGCTAGCGTATCCTCCCCTTCCAGCTTGTTCCACCTCAGTCCCTCTTCTTTGACTAACTTCAGCTCAATCTGGAAAAAAAATAACCCAAATTTAATTCATACATTTGCAACAAATTTTACAAAAATATTGTCAATATATTGTCTTTTTACTTGTTTCCGCCAAATTGTAGCTATGTAGAAAGGGTGACAACTCCTTTGGACAAGACGAGAAACTATTTCCTTTTGTACTCAGCCTTGGGACACAATTTTGGACGTGATTTTTGTAGAAGCAAAGAGTCCAGAAAATGAAAAATCTGCCATCTTGGGGGGAAAAAAGGGGGAAGGTTGCTTCCTTCATTTTTTTTCCAAAAGGCAAGACAAAAAGCTTATTCTTTTTTCACTCAGACTAATTGAAACTTGTCTGAGGACTAACTAGAATAGAAGAACCTGAGAGATTCGGGTATTTTTCAACTAAACCTCAAAAAGTCACAAGGTGGCCCTTGACAAGGGAACTCCATGCGACCAAGAAGATACACTGACCAACCTTCATAGACATGATCTTGGTTGTGCACTTGGCAGGGACGACGTTGTGGGCCAGGTCCAACTCCAGGCTGAAGTCATTCCCAGAAGGTTGCTTGATTGTTGCGCTCACCTACAGAAGTCAGACATCACACAGTTAAGCCATCAGTCTGCCGGGACAGAGGGTGAAGTTAAAGTCGGACACAAACATTTCCCGACCGATTTTGTTGCAGAAAGCTGACAATTGTTCACTTTTTCAACATGGCCATGGGCGTCGCCAGGATTTTTTCTAGAGGGGGGGCAAAACATTTTTTTTTCCCAAAAAATTCCTGTATTTCTCAACATATTCTCAATATATCAGTTTTAGAGGGGGCCGGGACATTTTGCCCCCCTCCCCCCAACCCATTAAATTTACACCACTATGACTTCGCGTCTCTTTTTCTTTTCTTTTTTCTCTTTTTTCTTCTTCCCTTTTTATTTTTTGGTGCTTTTCCAAGGGGGGGGGGGGCAAGCGCCCCCCTTTGCCTCCCCCCCTCGCGACGCCCATGAACATGGCCTCATTAATTAAAAAGATTTTGCAATAGGCCCTACCAAGATGCAATACTCACTGCTCTGTCCGTGTAATCCACTTGTACATCTTCTTTCTTGGCATTTTTGATCAAGAGAGTAATGACAACAGTAGAGTCTGTTTGGTACCAGTCATATCTGGAAAGAAAGATAATTTAAGCATGATATTCATCTAAGCACAAGTTTAAAAATCTACAAAACGTTTGTATGCATTGTACTAAAAAAGCACATTTTTAATCTTTTTGAGATTTTTCTTTGACAAATACTTACAATATACCATAGAACATCTGTTCCTTGCGCTATCAATGTACATACATACTTATTAATCACAGGCTCTGATCAAGGCTGGCTAGCTTAAGCCTGCTTGATTATGGGTGGCTGGGGCGAGGTTTAAAAACCTCCCTCCCAAAACGAGGAAAAACTTTTTCCCAGTGGCTATCGTTACATCATTTGACAATCTGGTTCCCTGACCTGACAATATTCAACGTCAGGCATGTCAGGATCGTTGGCTCTCTTTATAAAAATCCTCAAATTTGACCAACCCAAGCAGATCACTAAAAAAAAGAAATCCAATTTTACAAAAAGAGGCCTTAAAAAAAAATCGGTAGTCCTAAAAAAATGAAACCTTTTTTTTGTAGAACGTAGAATGTAGTATCCAGACACCACATCTTTAGGTTTTGTACAAAGTTATGGAGAGTTGTTTTTGTCATTGTAGTTAAGGGCATGTCTTTTGTTGCAATGATGTCTGATGACCTTCATTGAGATAATTAATATCACAGATGGAAAAGTGTTGTCAAGATGCATTCCTTCTGGGAAGAGGGCCCTACATTACACAATCACCGGATAGCCACACTACTTTTTTGGCAATCATGTATCTACGGGCCTAGTTCCTATAAGGGAACAAAATTTTAAATTATTTGAGCTACCAAACTAGTTAGGGACATTAAGAACATACAGACAGGCCTACGGGAATGTCATGTATGTCACAGATAGGCCTAAAGGGCAGGGTTTTGAATTTTCAATGGAAATTTGGGGGTAAAATGACGATGGCAACGACAAATTGCAACACGAAAAATACAGATGGTGATCACCGCATGATGTACCGTGAATGCACAAGTACAGTCGCACTGCACGGCACCAACTGGCCTGTAAACCCCATCATGCCCATAGGAAAATCATAATTTCTACGCCAAGAAACTTTTCAAAAATAATCAAAAAGGCGTCATTACATTGACAGACATGACAGAAGTCTGGTTTAGGTTGACAATGTCAGGTTTTAGTAATAAAAAAATTATTCTTGATTCTAATTTGATCGAAACAAAACAGAGGCCCTAGTACGGAAGCTTGAATTGCCTTCCGCGATACCGCTTTACCACGATAATTTATCGCAGAAATCAGGAATTCAAAGATAAATCCCTTCCGCGATACCGCGTTACTGTGATAATTTATCACAGAAATCCAGAATTCAAAGATAATTCCTTCCGCGATACCGCGTTATTGTGATAATTTATCACAGAAATCCGGAATTCAAAGATAAATCCTTCCGCGATACCGCGTTACTGTGATAATTTATCACAGAAATCCGGAATTCAAAGATAATTCCTTCCGTGATACCGCGTTATTGTGATAATTTATCACAGAAATCCGGAATTCAAAGATAATTCCTTCTGCGATACCGCGTTACTGTGATAATTTCCTCGATACCGCGTTACTGCGATAATTTATAACAGAAATCCGGAATTCAAAGATCTACATCTACATCTACGCGGGTACTCAGCAAAGTCCACTTCTGGATGTTAACGCTGAAGATAATTCCTTCCGCGATACCGCGTTACTGCGATAATTTATCACGTATACGGAAGCTTTAAATTCATATGTCTCTCCTCTCTACAATCGATGAGTGCGCGGTGTCACGTGATAAATTATCACGGTAACGCGGTATCGAGGAAAAGGTATCTCTGAATTCCGGATTTCTGTGATAAATTATCGCAGTAACGCGGTATCGAGGAATACGTATCTCTGATTTCTGGATTTCTGTGATAAATTATCGCAGTAACGCCGTATCGAGGAATAGGTATCTCTGATTTCTGGATTTCTGTGATAAATTATCGCAGTAACGCTAGCTGGAGTTACCCAGCTCTGAGTTTTATCATTGGGTTGTCATCTAGAGCTGGAGCTCATTTTTCTCAAAAACGATAGTATAGGCCAAAAAAATTTGGAAAATGTTGAATTTTGTCCCCGTTACACACTAATTGCAACTGCAACTCACCCCAAACTTGCCTGGAATAACCATTACACAGGTCCTTGAAGTAAAAAACGATCCAGGATGAAGATTCAGCCCACAATTGCAGTGAAAACAGGAGGAATAACCGCTAACCTGACAACCTTGCGACCATGTCCACGAACGCCAATGGTTTGTGCACACACAAAAATTGTGTACGATTGAATGGCGGTCGGTTACCGGTACCAGGCTGTCAACTAGTCGTTTTTGCCGGCTGGCGATTGGCTGTTGGCGCATGACGTCGCGCGGAAGCGTAACACCCGATGACTGTTTCATGCACTATCGGTTGCGGTTCCAGTACCGCAGCTGTGATGCGAGTGGTAAACTTAATATGAGTACATGAAACAGTCATCGGGTGTTACGCTTCCGCGCGACGTCATGCGCCAACAGCCAATCGCCAGCCGGCAAAAACGACTAGTTGACAGCCTGGTACCGGTAACCGACCGCCATTCAATCGTACACAATTTTTGTGTGTGCACAAACCATTGGCGTTCGTGGACATGGTCGCAAGGTTGTCAGGTTAGCGGTTATTCCTCCTGTTTTCACTGCAATTGTGGGCTGAATCTTCATCCTGGATCGTTTTTTACTTCAAGGACCTGTGTAATGGTTATTCCAGGCAAGTTTGGGGTGAGTTGCAGTTGCAATTAGTGTGTAACGGGGACAAAATTCAACATTTTCCAAATTTTTTTGGCCTATACTATCGTTTTTGAGAAAAATGAGCTCCAGCTCTAGATGACAACCCAATGATAAAACTCAGAGCTGGGTAACTCCAGCTACAGTAACGCGGTATCGCGGAATAGGTATCTTTGATTTCCTGATTTCTGCGATAAATTATCGCGGTAACGCGGTATCGCGGAAGGCAATTCAAGCTTCCGTACCCTAGCTAGCTACTACATGATCACCCTTTTTTTACCATTTTGTTCACGAATTAAATGCAACTAAGAAGTCCATTGCATGTTATCAGGTTATGCCTGTTACTCCAAAATGTAAACTTACTTTTGCTTCAACTTCGGAGGTCCTGCTGATCCTTCTTTCTCTTTGTTTTCACTCATATTGGATGTCTTAATTCGTCATTTAAGCTTCCAATGTTCTCAATACCAAAAGAGAAAAACAGACACCCAAAAAAGTCTTGCGGACTTCTCCACATAAGCCACACGATCCGATCATTATCCGATAAACTCTTTGACATGACGCGTCGACGAACAACGACATCGACAAGAACGTGCTAGAAAAACAGGTATCGATTAGCTATTTTCGAGCAAAATTATCCTGGGTATCGATACTGAGTTTTCGGGGAATCGAGCGAAATCCGCGCTGTACATGTTGGCAATTTTTTTTCTTTTTTTTTTAATAATATGCATATTTAATTTGGAGACGAAATGAAATTATCCTGGGTATCGATACTGAGTTTTCGGGGAATCGAGCGAAATCCGCGCTGTACATGTTGGCAATTTTTTTTTTTTTTTTTTAATAATATGCATATTTAATTTGGAGTCGAAATGACAATGTTCAGTTCTGAACAACAATCAAAAACAAATGTTTTTCGGTGCAATTATTCGAGGAAAACCTGCCTTTCTTTAAAAAAAAATAAAGAACTCTGCACGATTTCTTCAGTAAAACCGGATTTTGGTCATGAAAGTTAGTGTCTGTGGGTTGATTCTTCTTAAAGTCTACGAGAAGCCTATTAAATTGGATCAAAATATGCTTATTTTTCAGACACAAAAAAACCGAGAAAACTCAGGGCAATAACTGGTCATTGACCTTGGCCTTATTTCTTTATAAATACATATCAAATTATGGTCTGGAAAAGTCTGC
Organism: Patiria pectinifera; assembly: GCA_029964075.1. Classification (NCBI taxonomy): domain Eukaryota; kingdom Metazoa; phylum Echinodermata; class Asteroidea; order Valvatida; family Asterinidae; genus Patiria; species Patiria pectinifera. The sequence continues at coordinate 29,746,746 of CM057135.1, forward strand.
ATATTCTTATTATTTTAATAAACCAACTTCATTTGCAGGCATGCAACTAGGAAGTCACACAAAAAAGAGGAAATTCAGATTTTTCCAAGACTTTGTACAGTGTTTTGTATTTTCAATGGCACACATGGGAAGTGAAAAAAGAGGAAATCAGCTGATCCGAGGAAAAGTTGCATGCCTGAATTTGGAGTAGAAACGGTAAATGTCAACATAAAAACAACCAGATCAATAGAAGTGACAGTGGAAGAATTTCTTTGGGGGGGGGGGGGCCTTAAAAAAACCCTCTATTTCAACCCCTACTCCAAACGATTACTTCAGAGTGCATTTATTCTTTCAATATTTTGTTTATTATAATCTTTCTTAACAAGCATATTGAATATGAAACAACAGTTCATGAAATAATGCATAAATACGCATTGTTTTAATCTCAAGAATTCTTTTTATTCTTTTCTTTCTTCAGTTTAATTTACTTACAGATTTTGGCTAATTTAAACACAATCAGTACTTTTTCCTCATTTTTTATATTTTACAATTTACAAATTGTGTACTTTGATTTTTTTTTTACTCGGATTAAAAGCTTTGTTCCTTACAACAACGTTTTTTTTTTCTTGAACAACATAACACTTAAAAAGAAGCAAACAGTAATATTTCAAATTTAAAGATAATAAAAAAAAATTAAAAAGCACCAAAACTCGTAGGAAATTTCTTTCAAGGAACAAGATACTTTGGGGCAATGCTAAGACTTGAACTGTCCAATTCTGTTTTAACAACTTTAACACTATCATCTACTCATAAAAACCCACTAGTTTCCAAGGGAACGCCACATGAAACGCTAAGGAAACAAATGACAATTGTGCTCCGGTCCAATCAACTTGTTAAACAAATCTGAACGGAAATAAATACAGTTTAAGCGATAACAATAAATATAACTTCAAAGTGCACAAGTATTATTTTAATCAGTGGAGTTGTCCTGATCTTTAAAACTTCCTAAAATATTTGGATATACAAAACACAATAATAAAAAAAAAATCAAGAAAGACAGTTAAAAATAACTACATTTATGTAAACAAGGGTTAGAACACACTTCAACTATTAAATCAACATTTGGTTCTCCCCAAAATTATTGCCATTCATCACAACAAAAACAGAAAAAAAAACTGGTTCAAAACTTTTGCCCACTGGTTTATAAAAAAGAAATAAAATGAACTTAAACAATCAAATTCAACTTTTCCCACTTTTCAATAAATAAACGTGCAGTTTTGATGCCTGGTGAATGTGGGATATGGGACGGCACTCCATTAAAGCATGGAGCAAGGAAGAGATATAATCAGCTGTGAAATTGAAAAATGTGTACAATATCCGTGAGAAATATATGAAGGATTTGCCCAATGGGTGGTGTCAAACAGAGCTTGTGGTGGGGGGCTTTTTATTTAAATTTTCAGTGAGTGTGACTAGAGTTTCTCAATTCTTGAAAAACTCATTAGGAACATCATGAAAGAAGTTCATCAGGCTGGTGAATGTTCAACTTTGTAAATGAATTCTCTACTAACACAGCAAATTACTTACGTAGTTCCGTTTACGTTTTGACTAGTTTCACTAGGAACAGATACTTTTGCATTATTTTCAAAACAAACTATTGAGTGCTACAGAGAATAAAAAGGTAACTTTGTATGTCCTGAGCCTGGGAAAGCATTCCAAAAAAGAAAATGGAAGAACTGGAGTAAAATGAAGACACAAGCTTTTAATAAAACAAGGGTTGAGAATCAAGGCATATTCACGATTTAGAAGACAAAGACTTACGTGGGCAGAAAGCTTAAAATTCATATATTCATATGCACCACTGGATATTCATAAGGCAGGAGGAAAATATTTGCATAACAAACATTTCTTACCTAACTGAAAGTAGGAAGTCACTCAAAAAATTTGTAGCTTTTTATCTGCGTATTCTTTCTAAGAATCTTTCAAGTAGACTTTATCTAAAACACCACCACGATCCACAATTATTTTGTAATGATTATATGCATTATTCATTATGGTTATGCATAATTTATGAGCATATACATGCATAAATTATAAGCATATACACGCAATGATATGTACACATGATGAATAAAAATGTCACGTTCAGCAGTAACAAACAAGACATAAAGTGACTAGTACAAAGTCTACATTAGGCCTACTATTACTTCTGCATATCAAAGCAACGTTACATATATACATCTTGTGCATTCGGTGCTCGCAATGTATTCAGTGCAAGTTCAATTGGTTATTTTGTTGCAAGAATTAATAATTTTTGGAAAAAGTGTGGTAAATTCACAATATTGCTACATTACTCATTTGCATTTTTGGACAATATTAAAAAAGTTAACAAGGATTTAAAAACAAAATTCAAGCCGTGGCAACTATTTTTAAGTAATGATAAAGTCAGACATTAAGCTTGTCTAATATTTGCATAAATGCATATTCAGTACTAATATTCAAATAGCAGTACTATAACAGTTTTATTGATGTCTCAACACTTTTTGAGTTTCTAGGGGAAAATTCAGCAAAAATATTCATAGCATTTTGCAGTATCAAATTTCGGAAGGGGATAAATTGCATATTAAAGAGGGAAGCCCACATGGTAAAAACATTCATTGTTGGAAAGAAACTTCAGTACTGCAAAGTCCATTTACCTGAGAGTGGGACCAATGATCTCCTATTTTGAAAGAAATATCTTAATAAGAATTGAAGAAAACAGACAGTAATTGACCTTTGAACATCTCGTAAAAAAAATAATTAAGTGCTGTTATGTAAGTACTGAGCACAATGATCGTACATTTTGAAGAACCAAAAAAGACTTAAAAATATGGTAAAATGTAGTCAAATAGTACTTTGATTGTTTACAGTGCATGATAGTTTGTATATCTGAACAATGGTGGTAATTTGCAAGTAACAGTAAAAAGCATCAAAGTTAGAGCTTTAATTTCATTTTACAAATAATTAAAAACCCAAACGTGCAGATAAAGAAGTACATAAAATGCTTTTTTTACCGAAGAAATTGTGAAAATAAATGTTATTTTTACAAATATTTTCACAGATATGGAGGGATTTGATTGGTCAATTCTGGCAGTTTCTATGACGACCACGATCACCTTGAAAGACAGTTGATCATGGTGGGTTACGATACAAAATGCTGAACTCATCGTCCAAATGATGGAAACGTTTTTGAATCTGAGAACAATCATGATATATATCTTCATTGGCAATGAACCTGAAAACTCTGCTGCACCATTATTTCATATTTGAATATTTACAATCTGTTGATGTTACACAACAATCCTTTTTCCCAGCTGTCTACAGCCGAGATCCGCTGAGCTTATTTCTTTTACAATGAAAATATGTCTCTTATGAGATACATCAAGCCACGAAATATGATATATCACTCAATATATACAGCTTAGAACATCTAGGAGGCTTGGCTGGGCTCTACTTGTACTGTATGTAGTAAGCAATGGAATCACTGATTACTGTTTAAGGGACGGTTCAATTTCATGGAGCCTGTGGGCAGAAAATACTGCTAAGTGAAATACCTCGCTCAGCATAACACAGATGGATACCAGTCGTTAGCAATTCACATTGCAAGTCATTTGGATGGTAAGCTGAATTTGCTTAGCATATAGTTTCTCTGCTTAGCAAATTTCTGTGTACTGATATCACTATCAGCTCCATGGAATCGAACTGAGGGGGTTGTAGGGGATCAGACATCAGTGGTTAGGTTCTTGAGCTGTGCGTTCAGCTCTCTGTCATCGGGAAAGTCGTCCTCCTCGCTATCTTCCGTGTCATCCACGCTGTCGTATTCACTTAGCCCCATCTCGCTGTCCGGATCGCACATCCCTGAGACGTCAGAACACGATGCGTTGGTGTCCGTGTACACCGACATGGACATGTTGTCCATGTTGGCGATGGCGCCCTCAAGGTCAAAGTTCAAGTCGCCGGTGGAGGCGGCCGACGCAGGGAACTGTCCGCGCTGCGGGTAGGGCAAGCCGTCTGATATGTCTTCCTCTGGGTCCGGTGGAGGCAAGGTAGAGTTGCTGACGGCATGCTTGGGCAAGTACTGGTTGGGATGCTGTCGGTAATGGGAGCTGAGCCCCACGTAGGGGGTGTCGTCCACCGGTGGGTAGCTAGCCAGCTGCTGCTGGAAGTCACTCATCGCCCCCCGGGGGTAGGGCATGTCTTCGTTCTCGGCTGGGTAGTCGGTATCCTCTCCGACGAACTCATCCTCGATGTCCTCGTCGGAGAGATTGGTGTTGGTGGGCGACTCGGGCGTCTCGTATTGCACTTCGGGGATGTTGCTGAGGGGTTCGCCGGCTGGCAACCAATCACTGCAGTCCCACTGGTATGCTGTAATGGTAACCAATGAAGATAAAGATGTTACAAAATATGGATCAAACCTTTCTGTTGGGCTTGACTTGAGGGGTCTAGTTGAAAACACAATATCTGAAATCCAATATCAGAATATTAAGACAACATGCTCCGTTAAAAGTCTGGGAAATGAAATTGGAGGGAAAAATAAATCTAAAATGTGAACTTCAAATGCATGCTTTTCAAAGGGAAAATAAAACAATAAAATATCAATACACTACAAAGTTTTTTGCACTTCAAAAATGACATTGACAAAAAACTTTTGGACTATGAGAGGGATGATGACTATATACAATTTGAATTCAAAGTGTAAAGTAAATGTTATTGGTCTTTGAAAGGAAAATTTATCCAATCAAAGTGGTACAATATTTGTGGATGGTAAAAATGGGTTAATATCTTGAATATAGAAAATGATATGTAGGCCTGTTGTAGTTTCTGATGAATTTTAATATTGCTTGGTTGGTCTGATCAGTTTTCAGTTTATATGTGATAAAAATGCATCAGCAAAATTACTATGAATATATATTGAAAAGCAATGATCATGTTGCACTTATTGGTACACATAGATGCTCGTGCTTGAATACACTGTGCCATGTAATTAAGATGTGAATAAAAAGTGGGCAGATACAAAAGTGTTCACTGAACATTACAAATATGAAACAGAGAATTTTTCCACCATTATAAATAAATGTGCACACGGTTACATGAATCCTGAAAACAACCATTAAACATAAACAACAGAAAATTGTGATTATTATATCGTATTACCACCGGTATATCATAGCATGCCAAATTAATACATGGTAGGAAGAAAGTTAACATTTAGAGGAAAGGTATTGGTGAATAGTGTCCTCCAGTTGGCACAACCATTACATCTGAAAACGGTTAAAAATCAGACCAAGATTCTGGAAGACAAAATGGTCCCAACAAATGCAACACAAACAATCCACTGCCGGCAGCCATCTTTAAAACCAACTTTCGGTGACATGTAGTATAGTGCTCCCTCAGCCACCTAATTTTTCTGATGGTTTAGTTTTTTTGCTTTTTTTTTCATTCTCCTGACATATTTTATTTTCCAAAGGTTAATTGCCATTTGAATGCCCCCAATTTGCACAAACTTTGGGGCATAATGGCAGCAGATAGCCACATTAATTCTTGAAAGCCAGCAAGGACAAAAAAAATGAAATTAAGGAAATTTGATGAGTGATGTTTTGTCATTAACGTTTTTTATTTGGATAATGGGTTAGGTTTGAGCAAAGACTATGCTTCAGTGTGAGCATGCAGGTTAGAAGTGCATTGTCATGGTGTATCATGACGGTGATTAAGTATAGTTCCTGAACTCGTATTCAGAAAGTTTAATTTGAAGGCAGGCTATTTGTCAAACCACGGGTCCAGTTCTGGCTTGGGCTGTGTTTCAGCCACTGCGTCAATTTCTGAACCGAGCATTAAGTCATTGAGGTAATGAACCCGAGGTAGCGAAGTCAGAGCCCGAGGCTGAGCCCACGGTTTGAGAAATGCCCCAAGTGAAACCAGAGTTCAGGTCTAGTTACAAAGCCAACATAATTATTTCAACCTATGCAAAACTGTTTTACATTTTAGTACAATTCCAAGTGATTGAATTTATAACTAGCTCAGTGCCTCCAAGGGATACCCAGAGGTATTCTATAGATAGTACCATTGGTGCTAGGAAGGATCTATGGGTACCCAGACGAACCAGTGAGGAGCAGTGTTACCTCCTACAAGTACCCAGTAGATATCTAGAAGTACCCAATATATACCTAAGGGTACCAAGAGGGATCCCTGGGTACCCAGAGGAACCAGTGAGGATCAGTGCTACCTCCTAGAGGTACCCATTAGATACTCAGAGGTACCCATTAGATACTCAGAGGTACCCATTAGATACTCAGAGGTACCCAATAGATACTCAGAGGTACCCATTAGATACTCAGAGGTACCCATTAGATACTCAGAAGTACCCATTAGATACTCAGAGGTACCCAATAGATACTCAGAAGTACCCATTAGATACTCAGAGGTACCCATTAGATACTCAGAGGTACCCAATAGATACCTACTGATACCATGCGGTTCTCATTACTGGGTACCTGGAAGGACCAACAGGTACCAGTTACGCTCTCTATAATATTAATCCTGGAACCCCAAATAAAATGCTCTGTGGGTGCATGGTGGGAAGTCGACTTTCTGAATACAAGGGTTAAGTGTTAGAGGTGTACAGTGAGACTAGGGGAGGGAATGAGGCCGAGAGGCCGTGGGTGCAGGAGGCACAAAGCCCCCACGGTTACCACCCCAAATTCTGCCTCCACAAAGTCACATGCATTTCACTGTACACCTAAGGGTTAGTGCGTGCAAACGACAGAGTACAGTGGGAGGCTGGGGTACAGCTAGGTGAGCTCGTGGGTTAAAAGGGCACAAATCCCCCATGGCTGACACCTCCAGATCTGCCTCACCCACCAGCCTCAAAATCCACCATACATTCTCTGGATTAGTGCAACCTCGTCCCCTGGTGAGTGCTTAATAGATATCCATGCGTTTTTCAATGCTGTCCAAAATCTGTTAATGATCACGATCGTGAAATAACGTGACTTTTCTTTAAACGTTCATTAGCCGGTACCTTTTTGCCTAAATATATCTCCGGACACATCTAGACGTAAAAATAGCAGCAAGGTGCGGTGCAGGGAAGACAACGCAGATTCAAAAAGGGATGTGGGGGAATACAGAAAGAGCAAGAACAATTACCGGTTAGATTCTAAAGGTGTACAAGAGTCTTTGGCACACCAAGGGTGAAAGGTCAAATAGAAGCTTCTTCAAAACACTAGAATAGCAACTCAGAAAATTGGTGCATTGTGATTTTTAATATCTGTGCCATTTATGGAATTTTTCGAACTGCCACAGGCAAAGGTCAAAAACTGGTAGTCTGCCATTAGTAGTGCTGTGCATAACTTAACAGCAAGGAACCAGTGACTTTTTTAAATTTGTTGTAACAAAATGCGTAAGCTTGAATAAATATTGGCCTTTCGGAAGTTATTTAATTTTGGATAAAACGGCTCATTTTGCAAGCTGTGCTTTTCAGGAAGCCTGAAACATGATGCAAAGAACTACCTGCACTTTTATAAAATTGCGATTCCTATACAAATATGGGCGATGGAAATTCAATAAACAAGAAGCAGTACAATGCAATGAAACATGCACACAATATAGATAACCAATTTCACATAATGTACAAATCTGCATAGAATTAACAATGTAACAACTGAACACAAATATTAAAAAAAAAACACCTACAAAATTAAATATACAGTTGAAATGGATCTTTTTAAAAGAAATAAAACTGATAATAATTACTTCTAATGAAAAAAAACACCTACGAGTAACAGTGAAAGAAAAACTAAACCAATTGGAATTGTAACGAAACTTCTGCCACGTGTTAAGACATCATATTCAGTGTTGTGCTAAATGGCCAGACGTCCTGTTATGCATGCTGGAGGGAAAGACTACAGGATTACAAAATGGTGGAACTGGAAAAGAGACTAGCACCACTCAAGGAGTTTCAATCACTCTGGGTTTGGGGTGAGGTCAAACCAAAGTATATACAGGGAGTACAAGGAAACAAGATGTGAAGAAAGTAACACGAGGAAAAACTCCATGAATGAATAATGGGAGTAAATTAAGCAGGACTGAATGATCTGACTGACTACAGACATCGAGGCTAACCCTTCTTTTCATTTGCCTTCTTTGTTTCTTCTTCTGCAACATCCTGAGGGTTTTGTGTGATGTAGACTGTTTGATGGGTATCATGGAACTCGGTCATGGTTTCCATGGGCTCGTCTGACTCCAAGAAAGGATTGGAGGCTTCGTCCGAAGTGGCAGCGTCATCGTCGACGGTCTGGCAGCTAACGTCAGCAAGAATCTGTACCCCCTCGACGCCGATGGCCTTCTGCGTTTCAAGAAAGTCTAATGGAGGGACGTTGTTGAAGCCGATTTCAGAGTCAGCCGAGCTCTCGCCCTGCCGCTCGATCTTCAAACCAATCAGGTCGGCGTAGGACTTCTCGCTGTCGGAATCTGTCTGGATGTCGGACTGAGAGCTGTCCACTTCAAACCTGCTGATCTCCGGCTCCATGTTGAAGCGAACACTCTTGGATGGCGGCAAGACCGAGTCTATGTCGGTCTCAAGGACGGGACTGGTTTTGGAGGGGCGTTTTTTAAGGATCGGGGACTTGGGGGCGTACTTCTTGGGCGATTTCGTCGAGCTGGGGGACTGCTGGACGGTAGGGGCGGCACTCGTCAGGGGTTCGCATCGCTCCACGGCAGTCGGCGTGGTGGGGGATTTTGGTGGGGACACCGGGGACACTTTCGACAGGGGGTGATCCTGGGGTCTCTCGGTTTGAACAGGGGGACTTTGCGGCTTGGCTTGCTCAACCGATATCACCGTGTCCTGACTCGCATCCGAGTCGCTGTGATTGGAGGAGGGAGTCGACGGCGATGGAGGCTTCTCCTGATTGGTGGACAAATCTATCTCCTTGACAACGGTGGGCACAGCCTTAGAGGCTGCAATTTGATTCCATTGTGTAAGCATTAAAAACAAGCGAAAGAGAAAATAAGAGAGAACAGAGGAAAGAAGGTAGTTAAGAGTTAGTTGTGGTCATTAAATCAGAGTACAGGCAAATTAATCAGGCAAGATGGTTTAGTCAGGGTAATCAACAAGCAACAGTCTCAGTTCATTCACAGCATCGGTATTAAACAAAAAATAAAAGTCTATTGGAAAAAAATGCTACATTTTCAGGCCGGGAGACATCAGATCATTCCATTCATTGTGCACTCTTGATTAATGTAAAAAAAAAATGTTTCTCGGCAAATGTCGCAGACAAAAAATAAACGTCTCGTAAATATTCACAGGCGATTTCAGAAAACAAATCCATAAGGTTCATGTACAAAAGAAATAAAAAGAAAAGAAAGATGCTAGCAGGCCAAGTTGGGGGTGCGTACCACCTTACCGGGACTGAGTCATTACTGGGCTTCGGAGTATGCTTCAAACGAAGACGGTTAATAGGGTTAATGAGGACATCTTTGTGAGGACAGTGGAGTGAAGACGTTAGAATGTTAGCACAACTTCTCTTTGTTACAAAACAACCAAGTGAGACATTTTAATATGCTACATCAGAACAGTCCTTTGTTTTTTTAAGACAAAGAGAAAATTCCGTCAATACTTCCAAACAATTTTGTTTTAATGTCACAGACTATGCTACTTTTCTCCCTTGCATGTTTGTGTAACTACTGCTTGAGTTCATATGCTGACTGATCAACCTCTTGTTAACGTGCATGATATTTACTTGTTTATTAGCACTATATTGTTTTATTAAAACATCTACCTATCCTAGAAGTAAGGGAAACATCCTTATCAGCCTAGCATCGCAACTAAATCTGGAACAGGTTAATTCTAATGTATCTACAAAGTCTAGCATGTGTCTACTAAAAGCTAGCGTAAGGCTGTAGTTTCTATGCAAATCTGAGGAAAGAGTAAGATTTTTTTTTTAAAATGAAAACCAGAAAGTAGGACAGAATATGTTATGGAAGAAAAGCCAAAGTTTGGTTGTTAAAAGGCGAAGGTGCGTGGCCACCTAGCACTACTACCAAAGCAAAGCTCTGAGGAGAGTTTGTGTTCTACTGACTATGTAAAGTAAGGTTTGGCAAAAGCCTAATCGTGTCAGCACAAACTTTTGAAACAGATTGCCAAGTAAATCAGGAACTCCCTTCTGAAACGTAGCTTTTTAGTATGTCGACTAGTGCTTTATCAAAGACATGGCCATAATGAACATCATCTGTGGAACAATACATGCCCTTTGTATTGCTATTATATCAACTGTGAACTTCAAAAATTGTATTCTAAAAAAAAATTGACTTTTTTACTACGGGTCAAAAGATGCTCATTACAGTAACGATTTAAATTGAATTAACCATCTAAACCTCATCCTTCAACATAAAAATCTACACAACTATCAGAAGAATTAGCCAAAAAAAGTGGTTTTATTGAATTTTGTTTTTGTTTGGTTGTTGGGATTATCTTACCTGGTAATGCGTCGTCGTCGTTCTCTGTATTGATGGAGCTCATAGACGTCACCTCAGCGTGGCTGAACTCATCGTAGGCTGGGGGTTCCAGCGGCATGTGACCGTCCCTGGCTGGGGGCAGGATGCAGGGGTGGGAGTGCTGAAGGGGACGATTGGCAGTGATGGGGGCGTTGGTGGTGCTGTCACGCCCTGGAAATGGAAGGAATAATTGGATTGGGGCTGTAAGAGATCAGGTCAGGTCATGAGAATACAAAAACCCTGTCTTGGAGACTGTCTGCATACGGAAAGTAATTGATACAATTTAAGACATGGCAGACAATTTATTTACGTGTAACAGGAAAGAATTTCGAAGGCTTTCAAATGCGCAGTCGTTTGTGGTATGAGCTGGGGTCAGTCTTCGCCAGTCAAAAAAATTCACAAAAAAATGACACAGAAATACAGAAATGTGCAACTGGACTGCAGATTTTAAATATATTATACAAAACCTACCATCGACGTAGCTCTCGTGGGCGCTGGGCGCATCAAACTCCCAGGCAGGCTTGGCAATGGAGTCACTGTCAGAGGCCGAGTTGGAAGGCAGGGGAGGCAGGGATGGCTGCTGGCTAATGGGCTGGCCGTGGTAGGCTTGGGAATCATCATAGCCGTACCTTTATGGAGAAAGGGGGAGCGATGGGTTAATTGATTGATTGATGTTACAGGTGGAATTGATTTTAATGGATTGATGTGACAGCTGGAACCGTCTTTCAAGACTCCAATCTTAGATCAAATCAAACCCTTCTGACACAAACTTTGGTTTTCAGACCCCCCCCCCCCGACTACTAGGTATGATTATTGAAATATACTTGAAGTTTATAAACATACTATTTTTCAGGTTGAAATGGGAAAGAAAGGAGCTCTTTCAATATTGTGGACTGTAAGTTAAAGATACCAACCTTGATAGCTACCAAAAAAATTGTTAAAAAGAGTCAATTTTGTCTGATAAGTTATTTAAAACTTGTCAAAGAATCCGACATCTGTGCAGCAGTTTAACTAACTGAAGTTGATCATACCTGTCTGCCTCCAAATTATTGAGTGAGTTGTGGTTGCTTGGGGTGTATGACGCGGGCCGGTTTGGCAGAGGGGGTGGTGTGGGGCTAGGCGGGCTTGCCGGAGGGTACCCATAGTCTGATCCTTTGCTGTCTCGCTTGAAGGTATCCATGACATAACTGTTAGCGTTTGCACGGATGTGGTGCGACTGGCGCTTGCGACGTCGACGCATGAAGAGAGCGAAGAGCAGGACCAGGAAGATGGCGATAACGGCTGCTACAACGATACCGATAATCTCTACCATGCCGATGGCGAAGGGACCAGCTGTGATATTGGGGACAGCATCCAGGTTAAGATTGCGACAGACTTCATCTGGTGAGGATGGACTGCAGCATTTGTAGGACTCCGACAGCTGCTCACAGTGTTCGCCGTATCGGCAGGGGTTCTGACTGCAGAGAGTCAGCTCCATCTGGCAGTAAGTGTCGCCGTAACCGGTGCCTGTGCAGTTGCAAGTCATGCTATTGAGCTTACAGAAGCCGCCGTTGAGGCAAACATCTACAGGGCAGAGCACCTCATTGCAGTTGCGTCCCGAGTAAGGCTCCTTGCAGTCACACTGGAAGTCGTTGCCGGTACTGTAACAAGTCCCGCCGTTCGCACAGGGGTCTGGGTTGCAAGGCGTGAAGGGATACTGGCATCTGTTGCCGTTCCAACCTGGGCGGCAGTCGCAGACAAAGCTGTAACCATAGTCGATGCAAGTACCTTCATGCTCACACGGACTGCCAGCGCAGGCTTTCAGGACCTTGGCTGGGCACTCGCCGATACCGCTGGGCGTGATGCCGTCCCCGGTCCGCTCCAGTCTCAGCCCGTCGACATTCATGTCGCCCATGCACCCGACAAACCCATCCGAGACGGTTTCCCTTCGAGCACGGACCTGGTCGGTCACCCTAGCACCAAAGACCATCTTGTTGAGGTTGAGGGCACGCTTGTCACCGGCCGCACTCCCAGTTGCCGAGACGGACCGGTCCAGGGTAACCGTTGCAACGTTTCCGTGGTGGCTGATGGATACCTCATGCCAATTGCCGTCATCCACGCGTTTTCTTGTCAGAGGAATATTTGCTGGGCCGCTTCCGCAGTCGAATGTATACTGAACATAGCCATCCACAATCTGGAAATAGTATAAGAAATGAAATGCTGCTCATATCTCTGTACAAACTAAAAAAGCAGTTTGATGAGGAAAATTTATGTGGTCGCATAAAACTTAAACAATCAAGTCACTTTATTCAAGTTTTCCTTTTGCTAGAGACAAAATGTAACTTGATACAAAAAAAAATCATGGCAACAAAAAGCCATGCCTAAATTACTTGGATACTGCTGGCAGTAGCATACATGTCTACTAGAAGTGCACTAAGCTGCTTCCATGGACTTATGTGTAAATGCCAGTGTTGTGATACTCATACTCGTACTTTAGTACATTTTTTGGTACTCGCACTCGTACTCATGGCAAAGTACTCCAAAACAACACTAGTAAATGCCCACCATAGCCAAGTACTTGGTCTTACCTCCAGCGTGCTGTAATCATCTCCTTCCCCGTGCATGATGACACCATTGGATTCCACGGTGTGAATGGCTACGGCCACTCTGACTGACAGACTAGACACATCCAGTAAGTCATAGCGCATGTAGCTGCTGCCGGTGAAGCTCATGGGGCGCAGGCTGGGATCCCCTCCGCCGCAGCTCAGGCTGTTGTCGGCACAGACACAGGTGTAGGAGTCGCCGTTGCCCTGGCAGGACATGTAGTCTGGACAGGGGTTGCTGGAGCATGGGTCAGTGGTGGGTGTCTGGGGGCGAGGGGGCTCGGCGGTGGGTAGGTCGCTACAGCCCTCGACTGTCAAGATGAAGACGAAGGGAGAGATCGTGAGTTGGCCACTTGCAACAAGAGTCTTAAAAATCAAAACTAGGGAGAGCTACATTTATAACTGGCACAGGAGAGCTATTTTTTTTCCAGTTTACACGTAATTCATTAAACTATAATTCTGAATCCATAACATCCCTGATTGTGCACATTTTACCAAATTACAGAGAACCCCAGGTTTTTAGGATCCAAAAATGAAAGAGAATATAGGTAACCTAAGTTTCTTTGATCTGTCAGTGAGGCATTGGCTATTATTCTGCAGTCTCTATGCTCCGGGGAATAATTTTTTATTCAAATCTTACCACGCTCTTTGCAGACACAAATAGGTTCTCTGCTGTGTCTGGCCGACACAAAGCCACTGTTTTCCCCATCGTCTATGGTGGTCACTCTGGCTTGGTCAAAGGTCACGTGTGACTCGCAGCGTCGCTGTTTGTCGCAGACCTTGTCCAGACAGACATCAGCCACAATGGCTTGGACCGTGACACCCATACGCTGCTGGAAGCTGGACACGCTTCCGTTGATCTGTCGCTCCAGGGACTTGGGCTTGAAGTAGGTGACTCCTCGACGGTCCGACTTCTGGACTGCAAACAGGACCTCCGTGTTTACGGCTGCCAGCTCGGATTGCTGGATGCTGATGATTTGGACATCATCCGAGTCAGCCGATTTCAAGATGTTACTGATGATGTGCTTGAAGACACTAAAGTGCAAGTAGAGGAACTTCTCAGGGGTAAGGTCCTGGAAGCGGATAGTCACCCCGTTGTCCAACATCTCCGTTGTCACAGGATCCACAGTCACCTGGACGTCACAGTAGGACATAAACTGACCATCGCTGACGCTGATATTGAGCTGATAGAAGCCTTCATCCAAGTCGGGCTGGGCCAGAATGCTACCGGTCTCCGGATCCACCCGGAAGGCATTACCCATGTTGTTGGCAAGCTCGAACCGCAGGACATCATCTGGGTCCGCGTCCACAGCATCTACCCATCCGATGACTCCGCCTGGGAAGTCATCCTCGTAGGAGTTGATGGTGATCTTGACTGGCGACTTGACAATCGGCGGATTGGTAGGCTCGATGATCTCCAACCTGACATGGGCGACGGTTGACAAGGGCGGTTTGCCGTTGTCCGTCACCTGGACAGTCAGCTGGTAATCGTCCTTCATCTCCCGGTTGAAAGGGAAGCGGTTGAGCAGGACTCCGTCGGCATCAATGTTGAAGTCCTTGTCCTCATTGCCCCTGATAATGGTGAAGGTGTACGGCGGGCCGTTGACTGGAGAGTCAGGATCTGTCACATTCAACTGAAACAGCTTACTGTTGACAGGCATGTCCTCCTGGTAACAATCAAGCCGGGGAAAAAATGAATTAGATCTCTGACTTCAGGTTTAAATTGTTTATTTAAACACGATAAATTAGTCAAAAGGTCTGAACTACTTTGACTTCTTTTCTGCGGCTTTTGACAACCTTCCGAAGAAATCTGGAATGGCATTCTTACCCTCTTATAGAAGGTGTAGTTAGAGCGCTGGAACCTCGGTGGGTTGTCGTTGATATCTCCGACTGAGACTTGAACAGAAACGTCATCAAACTGGGCCGGGTCTCCTCCATCTCTGGCACGGATGATCAGGGAATAAGAGGAAGTCTGCAGAAGAGAGACATAGGTGGAAATAATTATAATCATTGAAATAAAGGATTCTTATAAGATCAAAGCGCTTTAAATTACTTTTACCCGTGGCCAATAAAACATTCCAAGGGCAATCTCAGCTTCCTGGAGAGTATCCAGCTCCATGCTGTCATTTCGGTGCAAAGCAGCTAAAATCAGTCGCAATAACCATCTCTGCCCTCACAGGTACCCATTTACTCCTTGGTGGGGAGAAGCAATGAGTGACCAAGTGCTTTGCTCAAGGATACAGGCACCATAACCCCAGGCTGGACTCGAACCCCCAACCTGCAGAATTAACCGCAGGCTTTCCAGGGTCAGTTGGCAGATTAAAATCTGAAATAACAGCAGTATCCATAATCAACATTTTATGAAATAGACAACACTATAAAAATCAGACTTTCATAGCATCTGGTAACTCTTCTCGGTGTGACAACTGATTTCTTATTTCTGACATAGTAAATGTCTGAAACACTGCTAAAAAGTGACTTATTTTTTAAACGCAATCTCTGACCTGTTCCCTATCCAGCTCCGCAGCCACACTGATCAGGCCGTTCCTCTCATCAATGGTGAACTGAGAGAACAGATCCCCACGCAGGATGGAGTAGGTCACCTCACCGTAGGCACCGCTGTCTGCATCAGTGGCCAAAACCTGCACAGAGAGGGTTTTTGATAGTTACAGCAGCATTTGACAAATATGTTCTGGCCATTGACTCCTTTTTAAAACAATAATTTTCTACAATCTTTCAATCTACAAAGTAGACTAGAATTTACCAAGTCACGATACAACATGTAAATTTATGACAAATATAAAAATGAACACACGAGACAGGGCCACACATGATGAATTAACTAGATTACCTACCAACTGACTACCCCAACAGAAAGAAAAGAGAGAAACAAGTCAGTCTGAATGCAATGATCCATGATCCAAACTAATTGCCAGCCAGCCCTATATAGGCACTCCCAACCTGCACAGCTACTGCTGAGAAATTACCAAAAAAAAAATCCAACAAAGTCCAAATAACTAATTGCAGACCCCCTACTTCTAATGTGAGACATACTTCTTTTTTTTTTTTTTTTTGCCTTAAACCTTTATTATTATTATGTATATGCGACTTTGTCGCACGGCAATGTCCAGATGCATGTCTCCACAAATATGCAATTTGTGGAGCAATTTTGAAAATCAACGGAAAAATTCAGTTCAGGCAAAGGTTCCCGGTGAAATACATATGCGACATTTTGTGTCGCGCGATAAAATCACTTTGAATTTCATTATAAAAAATTGTACGATAAGTCGCACGGCTTTGTCATGTAAATGTAAACAACCCTCATTATTTGTGCGCATTTATAAAAGCGTGTGACGAAGTCGTGTATGCGTAAGTAGGCCTTTACCTGCACTATGCTATCTTCCACCCTGGCCGCTTCGTTAATCTCGCTGTAGTAGATGACCTGACTGAACTGTGGCACGTTGTCGTTGGCGTCTGTGATGTAGACACTGACCATGGTGGTGTCGGATAGCGGACGCAGCCCGCTGTCCGTAGCCTTGATGGTCAGGTAGTAACTGCTGGACATCTCAAAGTCCAGCGTGTCGGCTACCAAGACTTGACCTAGAAACAGTGAACAAATTAAATGTGGGTTGCTGAAATGCTGTAAAATTAGTTGAAAATTTTTGTTGTCTAAACTGGAATAAAATTCTTTTAATAAATTGGCGAAAGATTTGGTACATCCAAGTATGTGCCCTTGCTATGCCTGTGCACTGGCAAGCTTCTATCGCTTAAATGGATTCTTATGCTGTAGCTTAGAGACCTACACAGTTATGATGCCAGAGAGTCTTTGTTTTGCAAGTAAAGCCCCTCTTGTGTTGTGGGGACAGTTCTAAAAAAAATTTTTTTTAAACTCAAGCATTGAGAATACTGTTTTATCTGTAAATTTGGTGAGATCTTTCTTTCAAGCTTAAAGTAAGCCTATGATAACCTTTTGATACAATGTACATATTTTTGTTCAATAGTTAATGGAAGTTTAAATATTAATTAATTTTAATCCTGCAGAAATTTGCACAATGCTTACCTGTGTACATATCCACTTCAAACTTGCCGTGTTCATTTCCACTGATGATCTGATACGTGATCAAGGCATTCAAACCGACGTCTTTGGTCAGCGCCTCGACCGTCACGACGGTCGTACCGATAGCGACGTCCTCGGACAGGGTGGCGTTGTACAAGTCGTGCTCAAACTGCGGCTCGTTGTCGTTCTCATCGAGGACGTTGATGACCAGCAGGGCGTAGGATACCAGGGAAGGGTTGTTGGTATCCGTGGCCTGTAGGGTCAGGTTGTAGATGCTACGGTTCTCTCGGTCCAGGATCTGGCGCAAGGTGATGATGCCCGAGGCACGGTCAATGGTGAAGCTCTGAACGTCCGCATCATCAATGGAGAAGGTAAACTGACGATTGACACCTGAAGTTAAGGGGAAAAAAACCTGCATTACTTTCTGAAACTCAATTGCATTAATTTGAGCTCATCTGGAACAAAAGTTAACATCTTCAACCCCAATAGTCATCGTTCATTTCAACAGCTTGTGACTAGTGAGACTGGATGACGAGTGGATGACTTGTGGACGATTTGTGAGGATTTGCGGTGGATTAACTAGACTGTGCTCGTCTCAAGCCACTCCTTCTTGAGTCAAAGAACTGACTGATTGACTAAATTACAACACTGCTGTTGACTTGGTTGATTCCTTCATTTACCTGTATCGGGATCCACAGCTTGGACCCTGGTCAGCAGCGTGTTCAGCGTAGTGTTCTCGCTGACGCTCTCGTTGTACACGCTGGATGAGAAGACGGGTGGGTTGTCGTTCTCGTCCAGGAGACCCACAAAGATCTGAGAGGCGCAGGAGAAACTGCCGTCCGACGCCAAGGACTCAAAGTGGTAGAGGGACTGAGTCTCGTAGTCCAGCCGGCCGGCTGAGCTGATTTGACCTGAAGATGTCAAAAAAAAGGAAGTATTTGACAAATATTAGTGGTGCTGAACCACATGCA
Organism: Patiria pectinifera; assembly: GCA_029964075.1. Lineage (NCBI taxonomy): Eukaryota > Metazoa > Echinodermata > Asteroidea > Valvatida > Asterinidae > Patiria > Patiria pectinifera. The sequence continues at coordinate 29,764,859 of CM057135.1, forward strand.
ACTTGGGCAACGGACCATTCCAGATGTTGCCATAAAACCGACCCATGTGACCCGATATCTTGGTCACCTGACAAAGCCATATCTCATTGGTCAATAAGTCCTATTGATTGGCAGGCAGGAAGGCTACATTAGAGGCAGGCCGTGCCCCCAGAAGGGAATTCTAAAAAGTTTGAGCACTGGAGAAAGAGAAAGAAATATAAAGAGAGGACCTTGTCTGCACACCCCTAAGCTTCAAGATGCATTGCCTGTTCAATTGTCAAGTTTCACCGGGTATGCAACGTTAACTGATAAACCACTGATCTGTGCTAAAGACACCTACCAGAGGAAGGATCGATGGCAAAGAGTGCAGCATCATCACCGCTCAGGGTGTAAGTGATGACGGCGTTGTCCCCAGCATCAGCGTCTGACGCAGATACTTGGAGGATGTCGGTGCCCGGAGGTAGGCTCTCGGTCACGTCGTCTGAGTAGACAGTCTGTGGGATGAGAAAGATGATAAATGACCTGCAGATTTGAACTAAATTATAATCAAACCCAACAGATAATTTCACAATGCTGTTGACTTTACACAATGGAGGATGTTGCTCAGCAAAAACAAGGATAGCAGTCCTTAAAGACACACTGGAGGAGAAATTTTCTCAGTTGACGTTTTAATGTCTTATTGGTTGATTTTGAAAGAAAACAATTTCACATGCCCTCTGATGTATAATACTTGTGTCTTCTTGACTGATTCCGTGGAGTTTGCAAAGTTGCTGTAATTTTACCTGTGCACAGAAAGGCACATTGTCGTTAACATCTAGGACCGTGATGGTGACCATCGCAGCATCCATGAAGGCACCGTCAGTCACCGTCACGTTCAGGTTGTACGTCTCCTTCAACTCGCGATCAAGCTCCCTGGACACAAAGATCTGTCCCGAGTTGCTCTCGATGGCAAAGTGACCAAACGGATCCCCCTCAGTGATGTAGTACACCAGGTCCGAGTTGGAACCGAGGTCCGCGTCTGTGGCAAATACCGCCGTGACCACTGTTCCCACGGGCTCCGACTCGAGCACCCGGCCGGAGTAGGAAGAGTGGGTGAAGTGGGGTGGGGAGTCATTGAAGTCCATCAGGATGATGTGGACGGTGGTTTCTGCTGTGTTCTGGGCGTCGCCCGTATCGCCGTCGGTAGCCACCACGATCACGGTGAAGCTGGTGAACATCTCCCGATCCAGGACAGCTTTGGTCTTGAGGACGCCGGTTTCGGGGTCAACTTCAAACATGTCCAGGGCTTCTAAGTCTTCGTCCTCCTCTGAGGGCGCCAGATTGTACCTGATCTGTCCAAAGATGGCCGAGTCAACATCTGTTGCGCGGACCTGGAGGATTTCGGAGTCCACGGGAATGTTCTCTGGCACGCGGATCTCGTAGGACGAGTCGTCAAAGATGGGTGGGTTGTCGTTGATGTCTTGGACCGAGACAGTGACTTCCATGAAGGCCGCCAGTTTAGGGATGTCTTGTGTCTCGGCCTTGACAATGAGCTTGTACCACTTACAGGTGTCATAGTCCAACTGGCTGGTCACCGTTAGCACCCCGTCATCCTGGCCGATGCTGAACTTGGCCGGGAGGTTGGTGCGTGGGTCAGTCCCTGGGACGAGACTGTAGGTCAGGCTGCGATTGCTCTGGGCTGTCAGGGTGGCGATGTTATCTCCCAAGGCGTGGTCTTCAGAGAGCTCAAAGTTCAGCATCTGATCCTGACCTTCGAAGACGGGCGTCTCGTCATGGGGACCGAGGATGTAAATGCTGACTGGTACACGGCCAATGAGTGGAACGGTACCACTGTCCGTCGCTTTCATGAAGAACTGAAAATGGAATCCCTCTGAAAGAAAGAACAAAATAATACCAAATTCATATAAATTGAGCTGAGGCTATAAATATTCACATTTTTCACTTCTAGTCTCCTTAGACTAAGCAAAAAAGCTCCTGTGCTTAACAAACTTTGTGTTATATGCAGTTCCACAAAGTTGATGCCACGTTTCAAGGGATTACCGATCATTTACCGATTGGAAATTGGAGTTTCTCACCTTTGCCCTGGAGTGACTGCCGGACAGACAGGAGTCCAGTCTGAGTGTTGATCTCAAACTGGTCGATGATGCTGTCTGACGTACCGTTGTCGAAGTAGTACGTCAGTTGGCTGTTGCTGCCCAGATCAGCGTCATTGGCTGAAACCTAGAGACAGGGGAAGGGGAGAAAAATGAGAGTTAGTTTTTGATTTAGAATAAGGAAAAAATCAGCACATCAAAAAATAAACTATAACTACGGTCAGTCAGTGGGTATGATCCAAATGGACAGAAACTGCAAAAAATCCATCACAATTTTTAAGGACATGTATTTTGAGAACTAGTAAGAATATACTAGTTATCTGGTTTCCCAGTGGCCTCTCGTCCCTAGGCTCTTGGCCCAATTTTCGAGCATTCTACTGGCTTGGCCGTCTCATCGCATGTAATCAAGGCTACAGTTCCGGAGGCTAGTGCTGTGAGATATTTGTTAAGTTTTTGTCCCTCATCCTCATCTTTCTCCCTGAGTTTTCTCGACCCTCGATCTATAATTTTGATACTATCAAAGAAACGTAAACCGTTATCTTCTGCCACTAATTAATTCTTCTGTTTTTCCCCCCTTCTTTCTAGTTTGCAGCCATCACCTTGAGTGGTTCTTGGCTTTTTGTTTGCGCAATACACGTAAAAAAAAAAGAAGTAAATACAATAAGAAATGTTTGACTATGAGCAGACAAAACAATTGAGAGTACAAATCTGAACACTGAATCTTACCCTGATTATCTCGGCACCGATCTCCAAGCCCGCTGAAATGAAAGCCTCATACAGCTGCCTCTCAAACTGCGGCCGGTTGTCGTTCTTGTCAGTCAGGATGACATTGACCTTAGTGTAGCTGGTCTTGCCGCCTGGGTCCGAGGCCATGATGGGGATGGTGATGGTGCGCTCCTTGGGGTCCTCCTGGTCCAGGCTGACCCGGGTTCGAATCTCACCTAAGTGGATCGGTACAACAGTAAATTTCATAAGTTTGGCCATATCACTACACTCATTATGAACATTGGTCATTTTTGAAAACCTTTCTGAATAGACAAATGTCTAATGAGTAGCCTAGCTGTGGCTTTCAGAGTTTTACTTCAATACTACAGGCTATACCTGCACAGAGATTTTAGAATTAGTGATAGTGTTTAAGGCTTAATTTGGTTCTTAAAATCAGCATTTTTTTAATTTCCAGAACATCTTTTTAAGTCACTCTGCAATTTTTTTTTTTTTAGCATTTTGAAACACTCCTTGGTACTTTTGGGGTATTAGAGTTTTGCTCCCTTGATCCTGCACCAATGATAACCCATTTAATTCTTCATTTTATTTCTTTATTTTATTTCTCTCTTTTATTTCTTTATTTCTCTGTTGACATGTAACTGCACTTCTATGTTATCATGCTGAAGAATATGTGAAAAGATAACATGTTTATATTTCAAAGTAGAATTTATCTTCATGATAGATTTTCTGGTGTGAATTGGAGCAACAAGACTTTCACTGGACGATATGAAAAGACTTCACAATAGATTTGTATTCTGCACACACAAAATATGAACACAGATTCTGATAAAGTGGGTATTCATCATTGCTGAAAAATTTCTCAGTGAAAATTTGGTCGCAGATCAAACTCATAAAACTTATCCGAGCTCCCAGACAATTTTGAAAGTGAAATATGATTTTGAACTTGTATTCAGCCCCTGGAACAGGAATAAAAAAAGAATGAATCACAGTAATTTAATTGAAAAAAAATAAAAATTACACCCCGCCTTTTTTTTAACAGAACCAACGTGTTATATCAGCCTGGGTTTGACATTAACTGAACTTTTCTACATCCTATCTGATAATAACCTAACAATGCGATATACATTTTTCGTAGAATAATCCTTTATAATATTTCTAACATACCGGTACAGAACATGCGAAGTGTACAAAAACAGCCGGTAGTGAATTGCAAGGATATATAATAATACGCATAGCTTTGTGTAGGGGTGAGGTTGCAGAATGATAATGGATCACTTGTTGAACTCTCAAGCACTTTTGTGGATGCTCGAAAAAAGGACAATCAAGTTGAAGTGAAGTGCTTGGAGTTGCCATGATGTAAACATTCAGGCTCTCAAGATGCAATCGGGTTAAATAAACACAGTGTTTATTTTGTAAAATTGTGACCTTTTGAAAGGTTTTTTTTAGTCTGAGATCAAATTATCTGTATTGGGATGTCAAAATCTAGACAAACTGCTTCAGTGTGTTTAGTCTTGGCGGTTGGGGACTGTTTTGTAAACTTGGAGTGACAGTTGAGTTAATGTACTGTGAAATTACTTTGATTTCAAAAACACAGACGTGTTCTGCAATTCAAGCGCTGGGGGAAAAGTTCAAGATAAGTACATGAATGACACTATCTTAAGTAGACTTTACTGTTGTTCTCCTATTTTAAATATTGTCATCCTCAGCACTTTCATGTAATTTTCTCAAATTTTAGGTTGTGAAATATGTTTTATTTAGTGCACGAGTACAAACGGTGGCTGTGCGTACGTACATGCACACTGCTGCCTTGCAGGAAACGTGCAGGCCCTAAATTGTAGCATGTGTTCCTTGCAATGGTTGAAGGAGTGCTCTTTATTAAACCCCATATTTTGGAATCAAAATATAATTACAAAATTTTCAATTTTGGGGAGTAACTTATGCCCCAAAATTGAAAATTTGATAAGGAGCAAGTATAGCTTAACAGCACATCCCATCAATGAAACTATGTTTGGTTTATAAAGGTTATTTAGACGTGACGTAACAAGGGAAAACTACCTTTTTTTTTTCAAAACTATTTCAGAAAAAGTTATCATTAATCCTGTGTGAAGGACAAGTTGTTGACCAACTTTAACTCTTAAAATAACGCGATGTTTTCAGGAACGGATTCGTAATTATCACTTAAAATACGGTGTGTGCAAAAATGTTGTCACACAAGTGCTTGGACAAACATAAGTTAGTGTGCAGACAAAAATAAATATCATTCTTTTTGTTGTGATTGTTATTGAAGTAGAGTATAATTTTAGTTTTAATAGCGGAAACTTCACGCATGTTAGTAGGCCGAAGCAGTGAGTCAAAAATAAAAATCCCATTATTTTCTGTGGGAGGGTTTTTTACCTATTGGTTTCGCGATATCGCGTTCAAATTCCACCATTGTAAATATAAAACCTGGGAAAGCGTACAGAAATTGTTAAAATGACAGGATACAGTGGGGGACAAAACGGACAAGAAAAATATGGAGCAATCACTGTCGATATGAAAGATCCAGTGGAAGGCAAGAGGCATCACTGTCAACAGAAACCACTCGTCAGCAAGGAATAGTTAGAGAAACAAAATAAACAACAACAGATTAAACAATTTATCACCATGCACCACTTCTACCCTCGAAGCTCAAAATATTACAATGCAATCAAGATTTTCAAAGTTCCTTTCATGTTTTCAACTAAACTGAAAGCAAAGATGCAGGTTTGTTACAGAGAAACAAGTTTGTTATAAAGCCACAAGTCTCCATGCCTTCTGTACATAACACTGTTTTCAAGGCAAGGGTTTGGTTAGGTGGTCAGACACCAGGAAAAAAAATAACCAACAAACCTATTGTTGACATGTAAGCCAACATCAATTCCCTATCTAGTTTACTACAATCGATCTGTAAAACCCCCAGAGATACAGGGTATTTTTGGTTTCTCAATGCCCAAGAACAATCAACTGACCTGATTGGCTGTCAATCTCGAATCTCATCCTAGCCTCATGGCCAATGATGGCGTAGGTCACCTGGCCGTTGGGTCCCTCGTCCGCGTCGCTGGCCACCACCTGGAAGACCACGCCCCCAGCCGTCTCGTTCTCGGGGAACTCGATGTTGTACTCGGCCAGGCTGAACTCGGGAGCGTGGCGGTTGAGCGGGGCCAGGCTGACGTGGACCTGGGCCGAGCTGGTGAAGACGCGATCAGAGACGGAGACGTTGAGGGTGTAGTGGGAGGCGAGGCTTGGCTCATGGGTGTTGGACAGACTGATGACGCCTGATGGAAGCAAAACAAGAATGGTTACTTCCATGTTATTTTTAACAATGATAACAGCGGATTAAAAACAAACTTAACTGCTACAAACTAACTGAATTGAAATTAAAATTTAAGAAGTTAGATGGCCCGACGTTTTGATCCTGGCAGGATCTTCCTGAAAGGCATAAAGACAGATTGAGGGCCATTTGACACAAAGAGGCATAAATAATCAGTGCTGCTGCTTAAACCAAGTTATTGTTGGTCAATCTAGACTAATTGTAGATATTAGTTACTTGTTACTGGTTCCTTACAAATATTTTATAAGTCTGATAGAGAAAGGATAAACCCCACGTACCTGTTTTACTGTCAATAGCAAATGCCATCTTATCGTTTCCAGACACGATGGAATACGTCAGTTTCCCGGTGTCGGATATGTCAGGATCGGTTGCAGTGACTGCGGTCACAAACTCGCCCCTGGCAGCCAGCTCACTGACCGTGCACTCGTAACGTTGGTGGGAGAAAGCTGGTGGGTTATCATTCATGTCTAGGACCTCTACGGTGATGCGCGCCTCGCTGCTCAGCATGGGTACGCCCGAGTCGGTAGCCACGACGATGAAATCGTGTCGTGGGTAGCGCTCATAATCCAGGACCTGGGAAGTCAGGATCAGGCCGCTGTCGGGATCCAGATGGAAGAAGCTTGCCACCTCCCCTTCCGTGACGATCCGGTACTCGATACGGCTGTTTGCTGGAGAGTCAATATCCGTGGCTCGGACACGCACCACCGTGGAGCCCACGGACACGGCCTCGGACAGCGTGGTCTGGTAGACCTTCTGTTGGAAGCTGGGAGCGATGTCGTTGATGTCTAGGACTGTGATGTCTAGCATGACGGAGGCGAAGGCCCCAGTCAGTGTGTCGCTAGCTTGGATGGTGAGTCGGTAGGCCTGTTGGCTCTCGTAGTCAATGGGTCCAATCACGTTAACCACACCTGAACAAATAAAACAGTACAAATTTATTACGTCACATACCAAAATCAGCATGTTGTTGAATGACTTAAAGATTGATAGCACAGATTCCTTTCCAAATTCATTAAAATCAACCCTACCTCCCTAGGAATTTTTTTAAGGAATCTGCCACAACCATCCAAAACCATCTAAGGAACTCACTAAAAACACAGTCTGTGTACTGTGACTGCCAAGGGGCATCAAATCCCATGCAAAGTAATAGTGGCGAGAGTTTATCTTCCTCAATCCACCATAATCTTCCAAAAACGTCCCTGTTATGGTTTAGGAACCGAACTACCGGTACTATGCAGTTTTATAAATAATTGTCCCCCTCTCTAATTCACATACTATGGCCAATTCCCGTCCAAATGTCCAATTGTATTCACCAAAACCAGCTTGACTTAGCCAAGAACATCTCAAGAAACCTACCTGTGTTGGGGTTGATGTCAAACTGTTTGAAATCATCTCCTCCGCTGATGCTGTACAGGACGTCCCTACCATGAGGGCTGATGGCTTGGATCTGAATGACAGCCGAGTGCAGCTGGATGTTCTCAGGGATCGAGGCTTGGTAGTACTGCTCCTGGAAGACAGGCATGGCTTTGTTCTGGACGGTGATGGGGACGTCCACGACAGCACTGTGACGGGGCTTTCCTGAGGAGGTTGAAACAAGATTACATTAGTGAATTGACTCGGGGAGAAGTGGCGTTTTTAAAACCCAGGCTTGTCGCTGAATTTGGTTTCATGTTTAATTTGAAGTTTAGCCTGTCACTAGATTTGTAATTGGAGCATGGATCAATCTGAACCAAAGCTGGAGCTGATGCCGCCATTTCAAAACACCAAGGACTTGATTTACTGGCTTCTAACTTGAGCAGAATGCTTTCAGACTTGTGTTGAGACTAGATAGAATAGACCTCAATCCAAAGGAGAATATCTTCAACAATGTTAGAATAGATCCTTCCTGCCTGTCGATCAGACAGTGTACATTGACCAATTAGATAATGAGTTTTCTGTCAGGTAACCACGGTAGCTCAATCGAACTTGGTCACAAGAGCATGGTGTGCAAGGTATATGGGCTAAAAGTGGGCGGGGCTAAAAGTGGGCGGGGCTAAAATTGGGCGGGGCTAAAATTGGGCGGGGCTAAAAGCAGGCGGGGCTAAAAGTGGGCAGGGCTTATGGCCAAATCTTGATCGGTTTTATTCACCTTTGTCGCTGGCCTTGATCTTGAGAGTGAAGTTCTTGTTCTGGGAGTTGGTCCTGAGGGGTCGTCTCACCACGATGGTACCCGTGGTGCTGTCGATGTCAAAGTGACCCTCACCACCTTCAACCAAGGTGTACTTGACCTCACCATTCAGACCTTTGTCCCTGTCCACCGCTGTGACCTGGGATGACAAAAAAATAAAAGTCAACACGATCATCTTTCGAGATCAAACCAAAGAGAGATGTGGGGAGATTTTTTTATCACAAATTTATGATACAGCAATCCAGTGGTTAGAGGTTCACACCTCCCTCTATTCGCTTTTTCCTGGGGAAGAACTTAAAGGCATGATAGAAAAATTGTTTCATCTTTAAGTGGTTCCAAAACCATACTTAAGAAGCAGAAAAAGAAAAATGTCATCTCTCTGCTCTCCAGTCTCAATACAAGGTTGAACGGAAATTGACTGGAACAGGATCTGAACCCGAAACCTACAGAACAAGGTTCCAGCACTCTACCAACTGAGCTATAGCTATCCAGCCCTGTGGTGGTGGTCTTCTAAATTACGAGTCTCCTTTTAATGCTTACCTGTCTGACGACTTCCCCAATGTTGGCATCCACTTGGACGATGGCGTTGAACAGGTGGTGCACGAAGACCGGAACGTTGTCGTTGACGTCCAGAATCTCCACGTGTACGATCACGTGGGCCATGCGCGGAGGACTGCGCATATCTTGCACCTGTCAAGACAGAGGATACAAGATGCATTCAATATTACCTTGAAGCCTTTAAAGAATTTGTTATCCAAGTTGATTTCTTGTAATAATATAATGTAAAAGTCCATATAATGACGCATTCACAGATGTCAGATGTAACAGAGACTCGAAGAAAGCGAAACCCGAATTTATAAAATGACTACGATGAGTTAAAATGTATTTCTTTACCTCAACCACAATGTTGTACTGGTCCTGTTTCTCCCGATCAAATGCCATGCCAGTATTCCTCAGCACCCCGGAGGTAGGCCTGATCTTAAACATGCCGTTGGGGTTGAGGATGGAGTAGGTCAGAGGCTCATTCAGCCCGTTGCCCAGGACGTTCAGGAAGGCCAGGTCTCGCACCGTGGTGTCGTTCTCCTGGATGACGGCGTAGATGTCGTCGGAGGCGAAGCGCAGCTCTGAGGAAGTGCGGGGCTTGGCTCTGATGGAAACCTGACAGGAGAGAATCGTATAGAAAGTGAATAAAGATATAATTGAATTATTAAATGGTTCTTTTTTTTTTCAAATAAGACTAGACAAAGTTTGCAGTTATAAAGAGTGCTAAAAGGATCTGAACAAAAATTCCACAAGGGTGTCTTTGTTTTGTATTTCCCTCCAGGCATTCAACCCTGGTGATTTTGGGGGTTTTTTTTGGAGTTTGGTTTTAATTTTCTAAGAGAAGATAATTTATTTTCTTTTGACATCTCCAAACTACACAGCAGATCGGGCTGGCTTGTGTGAGATACAGGAGATTCCTCAGTAAGTTTTGTACCAACTTTAGAACATGATGAAATTCTGTCCTTTGGGATTAAACACCAACTTTTTGAACCCCAAAAAACAAGAAACACCATAAATATACATCCAGGATTGCTTCAAGACAAGTTATCCTGAAGCTTATGAGGATTTTGTGACACTTGTTCATTTCTCTTTCCAGTCAGGTTAAGGTAAAGATTCAGGATTCACGAAGGGAGGAAAGCATTACCTCTGCATGGCCGTAGTACAATCCGTCCGTCACACGCACACCTATCTCATAGGTTCCGTGGATATTTGAGCCATCAGCTACTGTAAGGACTCCGGTGGTAGTGTCCACATTGAATTCTTTTCCGTGATTGCCAGTAACGATCGAGTATTCAAGCTGGGAGATGCTGACTGTGTCTAAGTCCACAGCTTGGAGTGTCAGGACCTTCACACCTCTGAAGGTTGGAAGAAGGAGACTGGCTTCGAAGACGTCTTGGGTGAACTCCGGCGGGGAGTCGTTGATGTCTATGATGTTGATGGTGACGTGGGCGGGACTGGCTGCCCAGAGCTCTGGATCTCCGGAATCCCTGACCTGAACGGTGAAGTCAAACTGAGGGATGTCTTCGTGGTCTAGCATCATACGGGTACGGATGGCACCAGTGCTGGGGTCAATCATGAAGTATTTCTGGGCGTCCGGCTCGACAATCTCGTAGACTAGCTGAGCGTTGTGATCCGAGTCAGCATCCAGGGCAGCGATGACTAGAGGCTGGTTGGCTGCGTCCAGGACCACGCTGGATAAGGGCGCAGACTCGGTGATGCTGCCCTTGTAGATGGTAGCAGTGAAGTACGGCGGGTTGTCGTTAACGTCCTGCACGTGGATCAGTACTTGAGTGGTGCAGCTCAGGCCGACCATGTTGGTAGCCTCCATCGTCAAGTTGTAGTACATCTGCTCCTCGAAGTCCAACGAGACCTCTGTGGTGATGACACCTGTGTTGGCGTTCACGTCGAACCTCCGGGCGTGGTTACCAGCCAGGATGCGGTAGTAGACCGAGGAGCGACTAATGGCGACGACTTCCACCACAAACTCGTTAGGAAGGCGATTCTCCATCAGCTCTACCATGTACTCATCCTGAGTGAACTTGGGCGGGGCATTGTTAGACAGGGTGACGGATATGGTGATGGTAGTGAGACTGCTGAGGGAGGGGGTACCCCGGTCAGTGGCCTTGAGGATCAGGTCATAGATGGCTTTTTCCTTGCGGTCCAGCTCCTTTCCGACGGTGATGATGCCCAGAATTGGATCAATTCTGAAGACTTCACCGATATTGCCTGCCAAAGAAAAACAAGACACTAAAAGATAAAGCGCAAGATATTTTAATGCTTAACTTCCAGTTCATTACAGCTACGTGTAGGTACTTTTTTTAATCATCACGAACAAGTGCAAAAGATACATTCCCGAACAGAAGTTTGAGAACAGTCATTCAGAATTTCGGCCCAAGAGCAAAGGGTGACTGGGAATAAAGACACTTTGAGAAGAAAGTGACCATTTGACGGAAAAACACACTCTCATTAAGTAGAACAAGAAAAGGTTCACATATGTGCATCTCACTGTTTGGGGTTTTTCATAGTGTGCTTAAATCTATTACCACAAGTGCAAGGGAGACGTTTATCTAACAAACTCTCAAAAAACTTTTGAGTCACTGAGAATTTAGATTGAAGGATAAGAGCAACAGAGAAGTTTACCCACAGAAGAAATACTATTTCTTTCATATACATTCCACTTAATTCAGATTATCATAAAAAGTTTAAACACGTGTAATTTCTAAGTTTTCTGTTACCAATGATAATTATAAAATCTAACTGTGTCACTGCGTAAGTAAATGATGCCGCTCGGTCATAATACATGCAAACCGTCGTCTCTAGGATGCCAAGCAACTACATGTGGTATGGCCAAATGCATTCAACTCTCAATACAATGAAGTTAGTTACTACTACGGTATGGTGGATAAATGGAGCTGCCACATCAGTCATGTTGTCTATCATGTTATAAAAACCTGTGGTCTACATGTATATATCTGGCTATCACATTCATATGCACTGCAATCTATAACTGTTCAGTGGGAATTTCGAAGTTATTTGTTCTTAAGCATTCACTGTTATTAAATAAACTGAATAAGAGGTATCGATGGACTTGAACTTTGATGAAAAAAAAATACTGTATCATGCCCTGACAGAATAGTTCACATTTCCCTGAAGAAGGATTTTCTGTGTTTTTATTGATAATGATTTTTAATTTTTATTTTATTTCATAGCATTGTTAATATGGAAAGCATTCAAAGATTACAGAGAAGGATCTCCATTTTAATTGCCAAGAGAAAAAAAAGATGAAGATTCAGCTCGAGTAGACGTTAAGAAATGTTTTAAGAGGGTTATTACAAAAAAGGAACAACCCCACACACTTGAGGAGGAATTGACACACCCACACCCAACTCCAACCAACTCAAGTGGTAGAGACAGTCACCACATCACCACTGCGACCACTCCTATCACCAACTCGACCTCCCACTGCACACCAACCATAACAAAGTCCCAGTATGTAGCACTTTCAATACTCGTTTTCAAAAAACCACAAAAGGAAACTGACTAGGAGCATGATAGTAATTTTGAAGTTGAACAATGAAATTTGACTTGAGCAAGGTTTGAACCCGAAACCTCCAGAATGCCGTTCCGGTGCTCTACCGACTGAGCTATCCAGCCCATAATGGCTTCTGACTGGCACCCCTTGAAGAAAGACATTGACAAAATGGGGAACCGCCAATAAGGCTGGATAGCTCAGTCGATACAGCACTTGATCGGTAATCCGGAGGTCGCAGGTTCAAACCTCGCTCCAGTCAATTTCTTTGTCCAACTTTTTAAATTATTTTCAATGCTATTCAAACAGGGCAAAATCGCTGTCTTGTCAATGATCGATGAAAAAAAAAGATCCTGAAAATATGACACATTAGTGTGAGAGTCAGAGGCATGCACGCATCAAAAATGCCCGAGATGAAAGAGAAGTTTGTAAAACGGAGCAAACCTTGCGGTCTGTCTTGCCTGTCGACTGTTATGTGAAACACCAGGGGGGAGAAAAACAACAATAAAAGAATGGATGATAAAGAACTGAATGATGACGATGATGATAATATGAAAGAAAAATACGAGACAATTGAAAAATCAGCATGGGGGATCAACATGTGAATATTTTGCTCTATTTTTAACCATTTAACACCTTAAGATATGTGTAAACACGATCCAGCATTGTATATTCGCAGGGGCGGGTGACGGGTTAAAACGTCAAGCTTTCCCTGAGTCTCCGGTGGTACACATGTTTACACGTCAGTGGTTCCCATAGGTTTTGTACGCACCATGTTCTGAACTTGAACTTGGCCTTTGTACACGGCCTGTCGTCATAGCAAATATCGCTCCGTGGCAGGGCCTCGAGGTATTGCAAAATATGAAGTTATAATAAGAAGTATCGTACAAATATTGCACAAATGACTCTCTCGAGTCAGTTTTTGTGGTGTTTGGCTTCATTTTACAATTTGGCCGATATATGTTATCTTTTTCATAAATGGTGTTTTCAGCCAAAAATATTCCCGGCCAAAATCATCTATTCAATGAAACGCTTTTTCTGTTTACTGCTGATCTATCCACTGAGTGGGTTGTCTTTTATGGTAATTTTTATTTTACATCAGCATCAGAGAGAAAATTCTGAACACTAGCTTTATATTAGGGACAATCTGTGAGTCGATACCGATTCACTACAATACAACCATTGCTAAAGGTTTCCCTACAAATGCCAAGATGATGTCAAAAGGTGTCCAATTCCTTTTTTTTTAAGCTTGGAGAGGTTTTATGCAGTACAGAGACTCCAATAAAGATCCAAGACCACCCAGAACTCAGCCCAACCCCTCGTACCCCTATGCTCCTTCCTTGAAACCCTGCACAAGCTTTCTAGCAAGAACTTTCAAGATAACCTTCTCTAGTGGGGGTAAAGCTCCAAAATCACCCATGCATGGTAGCAGGAATGAATCCGTCACCCTTGCCCACTTTTAATCCACAAAGTACTACATGCAGTGAAGCGTGCAGAGCAAATATCAATTCAAACCTATCAAAAAGGTTCAATGCTATTTGAGTGTTAAGAGACTTTTTTAAATTGTTGGCAGTGCAGGTCGTACAACCAGTTGCACTTGTGTGGGCATAGATGGCACGCTATCTGCATGAGTACTGTGTATGTTGAGGGAGGGGTGCGATTATATTTTTGATGGGTTCAAAGACCTGGCTTGCTAGCTGCAAAGGAGCCCTACAGTTGAGCTTTGATAAAGCCTTGGTCTAGTTTGGATTGTTTAAATGAATAGAATTCTTTCGAGTTTTTTTGCTGATAATGCAAAGGACTATTTTGGAAATATTCGCTGGGTGGTTGGAATATAAAGAATGATGATGATTTTAATGAGACAGAAGATTACAGAAATCATGAAATAGGACAGTTATGTAGTTTCTCAGCTGAACCTATTTAGACTTTGATATTTTTTCCTCCTGTAAAATAATGGCTTCACTAACAAAATTAGTCCGACTCGTATTAGGCCTACATAAACTAAAAGGATATGAAACACACATATTTTCGCTGTTCCAGTAAAAAAAAAAATAATAATAATATTAATTATTAATCCAATATTTCTTGAATCATCTTGTTTCCATAGCTTATCACTTGTTACATTCGTTATTTTAGGACTTTGTTACATTTGTAATGTTACGATTTCTTAATCTTAATTCATTTTTTCAAGGGGGAATGAAAAATGATAGCAAGCTCAATAATTAAACGGCTTACCTGAGACGATGGAATATGTGACCTCCGCATTGGTTCCCTGGTCCTTGTCATATGCATGCACCTGAGTAATCTGGGTACCAACCGCCGCCGTCTCAAAGACACGCCCCTCGTAGGCCGACGCCCCAAACTCAGGGGCGTGGTCATTGGAGTCCAAGATATTGACCACCACCCGGGTGTAGTTGCGGTGAGTGACCAGGTTGTGGTCTTTGACTTGGACGGTCAGTACGTGGCGCCGTCGGGTCTCGTGGTCCAAGGGAGCCGTGGTGGTCAGCGCCCCGGTCTTGGAGTGGACTTTGAAGATGGACATGCTCGCTTGGTCGGCAGCACCTTTCAGGGAGTAGGTCAGGCGGTCAGAGTGGTCCCGGTCCGTGGCACGGATGCGCAGGATCTCCGAGCCGATGGTCGTGTTCTCGTAAATATCCACGGTGTATTCCAGTTTCTCCAGGAGTGGCGGGTTGTCATTGAAGTTCATGACCATCACACGAATCTGTTGGCAAATCAAGTTAAGGTATTAGACAATTCGAATTTAATAGCTCCAACTGAGGTGGTTTTTCACCATTTCTGGGACACTCCATGCATCCAAGTATTATTGCAATAATTAACGTCAAAAATAACAGTCACAGTAAAAACCACAGCGATGGTAATTCCATAAAGTGTTGATATAAAGTGCTAATTTTATAAAATGGATGTTCGTCATAGCCGAATGCTCGTTATAAGTGGGTGTTATACTGTACATCACTTATCAGAGTAACTGAAAAAAATTTGAATGAAACTGAAAGGTGCCTTGCACTTTCACATAATTATTTTAACAGAATATGATTCTATCAGGGTTGAGGGTACCTGTCTAAGTGAACTTAGGAGTCTCACTACAACATATTGCAATCTCATTGTATCAATTTTTTCTTGCACACATGTTTAAAACCTTGTAAATATTGCCTAATATGGGAATTCAATGCACTTTTTACAAGAGTACTTTTCCAGAACACGGATTTCCAGATTGCAAGAAATGTTCAATTGCTCATGAATTGAAACCGGAAAGGGGAGGTGTACTTTCTCTGAATTTTCCAAATGTAGTATCTCGTATCTGGAGGAATAATCTAATACTCACAGTCTGAGTGACTTCGTGGAACCCATCAGAGACGCCGATGGTCAGATCGTAAGTTGACTGCCTTTCGGCGTCCAGTTTGGACGCTATGAGGATGACGCTGCTTGATGGCTGCATGAAGAAATCGTTGTTGTCATCGCCGGCTAATGGAATAAAAACAAAGCATTATTTAGTGAAACAAAATTTAAAGTTATGAAAACAAGGACTAAATGGGTCGGTCCATAAATTTGGGTCTAAAAGTTTGACATTTTCTGTGTCCCTGTTACACCTGACCTGTGTAGTGTGCCATGCAAGCATCATTAAAATTGACTTCAAACTATTTTTTATTTGTTTGGCAGGTACTTTGCTTTACATAATCATACTTGGAGATAGAAGGCATTAGAGATCAGGGAAATGAAAAGAAAAAAATTGGACCACACATTTCTGCAACAGTCACACAAAGTGGACTCAACGCATCTTGAAATCCAGACTTGGGAAGCTGAAAAACTGAATAAAAATAAAGGATTTTTTTTTCACAAATGTACCTTTGATGCTGTACCACAGTTCATCATCGTCGGGATCATACGCAAAAACACTGGTGACAAATGTGCCAAAGGGGTCCTTCTCCGACACGGTGCCGTCCATGGCGTAATCTATGACGGGAGGGTTGGGTGATTCTGTCACGGGTGCCGTGATGAAAATGACCAGTCTAAATTTACCCCACTGCTGGGTGGGACGGCCGTTGTCAAGTACCTCCAGCTGTTGGACAGATTGGAGAAGGGAAATATCAATTGAAAACTAGGAATTTCTAGGGTTTTTTTCCGTCTTTCAAGTAAGTATGATGGGTGAGTAGTGCCCTGGAGACCCCTGGAGACAAGGGGAAGGCTGATCAGTAGGCTGTTAAGAACTTGGCTAACAGAACTTTGTCAGGTTTGAAAGGAAGGTCATTTTAAAATTCTGAAAATAACAAGATTTCTTTTCTTTGAGTTGCCCGAGTTGCTCACCACTAGATTGTACTGGTCTCCCTCCGTCAGCAACTTGGTGGTCGATACGACACCGGTAGTGGGATCGATATCGAACTTCCCGGCGTTGTTACCCTCTCGGATGTAGTAGCTCAGGTCTGCGTTCTCGCCAATGTCTTTATCGGAGGCGACAGCACCGTAGATGATACGACGCTCCTCGCTACGATCCTGGCCAGGTACGTTGATGCTGACAAAGACGCCCTCGTTGAACTTGGGCGCGTTGTCGTTCTCGTCAAGAATGTGAACGACCACGTGAGTTACCGCGCTCTGGGAGGGACTTCCATTGTCGTTGATTGTAACCTGCAAAATAATTATGCAATAAAAAATAATGCATTAAAATGTGTAATAGCAATGTTTTTTTAATACAACCCTGGAAAGATTGAAAATTGTTCTACATGTTGACGTATATGAATGGTGTATGATGCACGCGTAGACCATGCTAAGCAAGGATTATACAATCTGCTTAACATTCTGCTTAATATCTCCAAGAAATTGTACTACGGTCTGGATTAAAGACAGGCTGATGGCACATAAAAAAATAGTTTCTGATTAACATATTGAACAATCTTTCAATTTGAACGCAGGGAGCTGTCTATCATCCAGGGGGCTGAGCAGTTGCAGGAGTCCGCAATGCAACTTTGCCCAGGAGCGGGGTGAGAAGGTCGTGGGGGAAAGACAGAGAATATCCCCCAAGAGAAGAGGCTTGGCTTTCATGCCGGGGTCAGGAGGGTTACTGTTTGCTTAGGAACATTGTCAAAGGGTGTGAAGTGTGGCCTGCTCGGGTGACGACATGGGGTACAAGAAGGGGGACAATAAAGGGACCTTATACATGGGAGAAAAAAAATAGGGTTTTCTCTAATGTAGGGTCCAGGAATTCAGCCGAGATTCTTGTTAGAATTTCTTACTTTCGTGTATTCATATAGCACGGTTTCCTTGATCGATGCTTTATTTAATAGACACAAGGGACCAATTTCAGCTACATGCAAGACGAAGAGAATATTTTTTATTGGAAAATCAACTCAAATACGGCATAAAATAGGAGAAAAATTCAGTGAACAATTGAAGATTTATCTAAATGTAGGAACTAGCAACTCACGATCCAAAACCGAGATCCTCAATAAATAAAAAAAATTGAGCGAATCCGAAAAATGTGTATATTACGCAACAGAAATCACAAACAACTTGAGCTGAGTTCTGAATTTTTAATATATTTTTTTGACAGGAACATTAAATTATTAATAATAGCACAAAAATCGGACAATGTGTTTTGAAAGGATTATCAAGGGATTAACAACTGTCACCAATTTGAGATTACAAAAATCTAGCGTACAATATCACTCCATCACACAACTGAATAGAGGCTCATGATTTCGATGTGATCTCTTACTTTAAAATCCATTCTACCAAAACCCTTTTGTTACTGACAAATTAAAAATAAAAACTTTTGACAGCTAGTTGCATTCTCCCCCAGCGCTTTGTATCCTCTGGCAAAAAGCGCTATATAAATACCGTTATTATTGTTATTATTATTAATATAAGCACTTGAAACAGTTCACAGTCCAAAATGTCAACAATTCACAGTACGGCGGAAACGACACCTTGGGAGAGAAAGAAAGGAACGTCTGCGTAAAGGTCAGCCCCAAGATAATGAACCTTAGGACACACAAAGCGAGGAGGGAGAATCATTAACTATATTTTCCGAGGAGCAACGAGGGGCAACGTTATGTCAATTGTGTTGACACAGGTGCTATGGGGTTTGCAGCTTCTGCAGCATTAAGACTGATCAAGGAGAGAGGGTTTAATTTAAACAAACAGGAATTGGGAGACAGAATATCATCAATGAGATGGACCTAGTCAATGCTTGAATCACTTCATGATGTATTTCTTTAATTTTTTTTTTCAATTTAGTGTAGTGGAATGTTTTCTGATTTAACCCTGCTATGCCCAGTGCAGTTGGCAAAGAGAATCATCAGACCTTTCAAAACATTTTAAATTTGCCTGACTAAAAGGGTTTTGAAAGGTGAAATAGTGCTGGAACTTTGGGACTTTTCAAAAGGTTTCCAACGGTGAAGCAACTCTGTGGGCAAATTCAGTAAGTTGCCTTTCAATACCTTTCGAAAGGAATTGAAAGGTGTGGTAGTGCAGTAACAATAAATTCTGGAGGATTTTAAAAGGTCCTGCATTTTTGTTCCCCTCCAATTTGCCAGCACCCAGATTTTGAGGCGTTTTGAATGGTCTAACTACTGGAGAGTTGTTTTATCCATGTGCAATGTCTATAACAGATGCTTGCTTAACCCTAACGATCCTGGATTCATCTTGTTTTTTTCACACACACACTGTTAAAAGGTGTGAACACATAGCTACCGGTAGTTGGATACTCCACTGCATGATGTATGTGGGTTGAAAATATCTAAAAAACTAAAAATAGCCAAGGAACAGCTTCATAATTTATCACGATTTTGAGGCATGTTTCTTCCTTATTTATTTCCAAACTGTAAAAAAGGAGATTGAAATTTTTTTCCAATCACTTTTAGCGAACAAATATCCTTCCCATTTCCCCAGACCCAACAAATGTTTCAAATTAACCAAACCTCAAAATAAGCTTATCTTCTTAACGTTTAATATAAATTTAACCCACTAACTGCCACGCATCATCTTCAAGAACACCAGCACTTCCGATGAATAATTTTGCGCCGCTCGCAAGCCTTACTGCATAAATGTGAGGACCGACATCCACATGTATCTTGCATGTATACGTGTGACTTCTCCTCAGCCCCCTTGGCCATGCAAACACCTGAATTTCCGGTCCAACCCTCGTGCCTCGCATCCTAGCACTAAAAACACATTATTATTATTTCCATTCCTAATGGGTGTAACAGCATGAATACAGGTAGGGCAATTATATGCATTAACATCATCAGTAGGCCGGGTGCATTTATAATGTAGGTCACAGTAGAAGACTGGATAGGAAAATTGTGTCACACCGAAGGAAAGCACAGTAGGTTTGTTTTTTATATTTTTTTAATTTTGCGGAGACACTTGTGAAATTGACATACATGTAATTTTGCAATTTCAGCTCCCTAGGGATTTTTGATCTTTTTTTTTATTAATCTTTTTTTTTTTTTAAGGGAAATATTTCATAAAAGTTTATTTTAAATAGTCTCTAAATAGTTTACAATTTACATTTTTTTATTTATAATTTTTTTTTAAATTTTCCACAAAGACTGGCGATCAAGGCAATTTTTTTTTTTTTAAACAAAGTACAGTAAATACAACAGTGATTAAAAAAAGGACACTCATGAATACATTTGTTTATTTACATGTATTCAAAATTGGACATCTTCATCAAAATCTTCAAAAATGCTAAAATAGCAGTTTTTCCTTTCAAATTTAACATTTCTAAAACTTTGTAAACCATGTTATCCCAAGACACTGCGACTTTGACTAATTTTTATAATACTTCCAGCTTACAAAAACTGCCGACCTTAAATCGCCATGAAATTACTCAGCACCAAGCTAAGCCGCCTTAATGAGGAGTTTAGCCAACTGTGAAATGTAAAATACAGGATCAATAACTCGCAAGGTCCCATAAATGACCAAGTGTTTATTAACATTTTGAAGGTGACCTAATAGTGACCCCAGTCTGATCGGAGATTTGTTTTTTTATTGCAAACAGATGTAGCCTTTAAAATGGCTGGTACCTTGCCCATCGGGACACCGGTCAGCTGGTCACATCATTTTCTTGAACGGAATGAAAAGTCAGTTATGGTCAAGCTTGTTATGAAGAAAACCAGGGTTTGTTATGTCACAAACTTCACTCTACAAGTTCTACACTATTTATGAGTTTGCATATTAACTTAAAGAACAAACATGTCAGGATCGTTTGCTTTTTGTGCATTTTTGTTGTTTGAAGCAACAAAATTGCTCAAAATCTTATGAAGGGTGCGTAAAAGCTAAACTTGTTGAAGATTCAGCTCAGTGGGTAGGATACATTTTGAAAAAACAAATTAAAAATGTGCAAAATGTTTAGGGTCTCATACACTGTAACTGGATTCCATTGCTAATGCACACCACTTTCTTAAATCACCACCAAGTTTCATGTTTCACCTTCATGTTTTCTTCCAAATGATACCATTTCAGGCGGACTGATTTCACAGGGTATTTTAGTGCCAGTCCTATCTTCACTTTGAGCAAGGATTTTCTGGTTAAATCAGTAGGTATGTTTTCAGGTAATTGTCCCAGGCAACTGTTCAAAAATGCTTTAAATAAGGTGCCAACATCAGGTCATGACAGTAGTCATTTGGTTATGGTATGAGAAATTAATGAGGAGGAAAAAAAAAACTTAACTCAAAATATTTCAAAATAGCTACCTTCAAAATAAAAGCTCATTTCAATCCCTCTAGAGCGACTGTTATACAGGTAAAGTCCTGACAAATTTATGCTATCATAACTTGGGAAATATTTAGAATTGCCATGGCGGGAGCAGACAGGTGCGTGATTTGTACACTACCGGTACCTTGGCCCAAGGTCCGTGATGATACTAAAATAAATCCCTGCCAATGCAATTGAAGATGATGCCTCGTGACGCGTCAGTTGCTTTCGACATGTTTATAGCCGGAATGTTTTCTTAACTTTTCCCACATAGCATGTTACGCTTATCTGTTCAACATACATCAACACCGTTAACATTGTGCTTGAAATTACGATATCCCATCACCTCGGCGGTGACTGGTACAATGACCACGTTTGACTGATGAGGGCCCTGACCAAAACTTGAAACACAACATTAAATCTCAGCACACTTCTGAGCAAAACTGTAATGGGGTTACTTATTTGGGGGGAATTATCAAGAGAAATTTTAAAAGGTCAACAGAATTCTTAATGACGACATGGCATTCCATTTAGTTGACACGTATCTTTTCTCTTGCTTAATGAACACAAATAAATATATTTTTTGCACTTGAAAGGCTATCAGCGTTCAGCAGAATAATATAAAGAACCATTAATCTCTCAAATTCATCCAAACCGCAACGCCTGCATTATCCAGATACTCATCAATAATGGCTCTATGCTTTTTTATCCAAGCGTTGCCTTTTCTCCCCTGCCTTGGCCCCACCAATTAGTGGGTATTAGTCCAGCTAACGGAAACAACAGTATGGCTTCCCATAACACAGTAAGTGTATGTTTAGTTGTCCTTCACTGGTACCTTGCCACCGGCTCCCCACATCATTCTACGGTGTATATGGTGATCAAAATCCTCATTACCATAATTAACTCACCGACGACAAAAAAAAAACCTCAAGAATTTGAATGTGATTTTGAAGCCAACAAATTTTTCAAAAGAGCAACAGAAACTGTTGTTTCTTTGACAGCAAAAGCTTAACAATTTGTGGATACATGTACATTTACAATGACAATTAATCATTGCCAATATAGTTCAATCCACAGGTTTTCAAAACTTGAAAGGTTTAATTTTAATGACAGCTGATTTTAGAAGAAGGAAGAAAAATCATATGAAGCACAATTTTGACTTGAATGGTGAAAATTTTGCTCTAATTTATGGTCAGAACATATGGAGTCAATTTGAACTCTTCAGTGAGTCATTCTCTCCAGTGACTTCAATCTTCTCACATTATTATCTCATTATAGCATCCGTGAAACGGAAGTATCCCCAAACCTAAAATTCAGTAAAATATCCCTTACTGCCCTGCAGCTATGTAGTATGAAGTAACAAATGTAGCCTGTTACTATTGCCCAGGAAAAATTCCAATTCCACTAAAAGTGCCCAGAGCAGTGCTGCTACGTACCCAAACCATCAGTAACCCCGCAATTTAAGATAGTGGGTTATTTCAGATGCTACATTGCCCCTGTCCCAGTGGCTCCAACTCCGCCTCCAGGGAGTGGGAGGGTCAGGATACCGGTTAAACCGGTTATCCAGGGTTACCCGGTCGCATCAAAGGAGAGGAATGGCGGTATCTATTTCTTGGCCGGGTCTGTGTTGGGGTCAAATCGGTCAATGCCTTAGAAATGCAAATTCCATCCCTTTTTTTTATCTCCGCATATAACACAGCAAAATGTAGCACTTTACTATAGTTGGAAAGAAGAATCAATATTAATTCAGAGATCCCCGTGGAACCCTGACCTCTGGTGGGGAGAAAACCAACAAAGTCTATGTCAAAAGCTTTTCCTGCAGGACACAAATTATTAGAACTTTGAAGTTAGATTCTTATCTTCAAATACAAATACTGCAATCTACTTCAAACTGGTTGCTGTTTCTCCCCACACAATGATATTCAAACACAAGATTGAGACATTTTGGACTCTCTTTCTTCTTCCCACCTAAAAGTCCTCGTAAAAAAAAACAAAAAAAACAGAACCAGTTTTAAGATTCTGCAGCCGTTGGCATCTAGCTGTCACATCAGATCACCTGCGGACATCCACTAGGGGATAATCCCTGTGGATTATCCCCCAATGATGCATTGGTAATCTCATTTCACTGCCAGTTCACAAACCGACCGGCCCGCTGCAAGGCCTGATGTTCCCAGCGGCAATTCAATATGTTTGATGTGTTACAGTGCTTTGGATAGAAGGTGGAGGGGGGGGGGGGTTCTGTGATTCGAGTGAATATGACCCATCAGTGTCTTTCATCACGACTGCGAGGATTGGCCTAACCTGATTGGGCCAGCGATTTAGCAGCTCAAATGTGTGAACGGTTTTAACGAACGAGCGATCAGAGTATCGACCGACTGATTGCCATGCTTTGTCATCTGTATTAATACTTTGTGATGAGTGTGATAGTTCTTTTTTCACTTGAGATTTTATTTGCTACTTTAAACAGAACAAAATGCAGCATGTCATGAAAATCTGCTGGCATCAAACCAGCTTTCAGCCAATTAAGGGTGTTATCAAGGACTGAAGCCTACAAACTTTGCACTGGGCATGAGGATGATGTTACTCCATACCTCACAACTTACTGTATTATTTTTGTTTTAATCATATTTGATGATCAAGAACATGTATGAAAAGTGGTTTAGGCATTGGGCCTTAACATTTGCTTTAGATTACTTCCTTAAATCATTCCATCCCCTTTATAAAAAAAATGCAGAAATACATCTGGACTCATTTTCTCTTTAACAGTGGACAATTAGAAAAGCAAAAAAAAAACCACATTACTAAAAAAACTGACTGTTTTTGGACAAATTTTTTTAAATGCCTTTGTCTTACTGTGCCCCTTGCATTATGAATGTGCAGATTCATTACAATTTTCCAGAGCGTGGGAAGAAAGTAAAAAAATCCCATTCAAGACCCAAATGAAGCGAAATATTTGATTTCCTGCATTCATCAAAGCGGATGTAAATCAAACCAAATACAATGCAGCTATTCACACAATTCACAGAGGCCAGTGTGAGCATAGAGGAATGTAAAATCCCGGGTCTTATTGCTGATTTTTATAATGATCCCGTTAATTCCGTATCGTCAGTCACATTCATGTTTCCCCGATAAATCAACATGTTGCAGTGAATGCGACGCCTACGTGTTTCAGAATCGTGGCTTTGCAAGCATTAAATTCTGTCTACCTAGAGCCCAACATTATAAATCTCGGCCCAGCAGACTCCCTGCATAAATCACAACGCATTTCATTGGCTCTCTGTCTTGTGGGTGGGTCTCACCCTGCGGGTTTGCTCAAATTCAGACCGCTGTCAACATCCGTTGCATTCCGACGAGCCCATGGAAATCTATCCGACAGGGCCAAAAGAACATGAAATAAGTAGCTGTATAGAATTTCGTATGGAATTACAGTAGTATGTAGACTGCACTCAAAAACCTGGCTGGTTGTGTCCATGTTAAAAAAAAAATTAAATGCATTTAAAAAAAAAATCAATGTGTCGCCTTCCGCCTTAAATGGAGACACCCAATAAATCAAATTTCATTTTTTTTTTTTGAATAATGAATTGTTTTTTTCTGTCACTTGAACATTTCAGAAGAAAACATGGAGGTGGAGAGTTAGGACAGATGAGTTAAATTAAAAAACAAATAAGTGATTTTCTTTCAGTTTCAGCCCAAATCAAAGACCAAAATGGCCAGAGACCTACTGGTCAGACCAAGTGGGCGGTCACTGGCTCAAGACAAAAAATCAACAATGGCATTCCGGTAAATCCTAGTCCATGGTCTGGGCCCGGCCTGCACTTCATTACTGTTAATGCAAACGTACTGGCATAATGCAATAATCTGATAATATGCCTGGTGCCGGGTGTTCCGCTCCAAGCAAAAACTTTCTTTTTTCTTTGGATTCCCGATCCTGACACCCTCCAAGGGCTCCCGGTGGTCAAGACATGAGACTTCTGGTCTCCTGTTTACTGTGGGGGAGACGGGAACACTAGCCTCCCAATGTCATGGTTAATTACACGGCTCGGTTGAGGAGAGGCACGATATCCTTATTTGATACTCGGCTCGCTTCACAAGAGGTTCCACAGAGTTGACATGGAATGAGTGAAAACACAAGGAGGAAAAAAAAAAGACCCAGTATCAACTTAATCAAGTGGAATAAAATTGGATCGTTATTTCTGATTCACTGATTATTTCTGATATCCAAATTTGATACTTGCTGCATTTAAAGGGTCACATCATTGACAAGGAGTGAGTGAAACACCGTACGTAAAATACAAAAAAATGCTGTCACAGCAAAGAATTTGAGCTTTGATATCTGCTGCTCAGGTAGTCAGTTTCACATTTTTAAAAAAAATTTGGGGGACAACAATTTAAGTAAAAACCTCATCCTTCCAAGTTTTCACATCTGCTGTAAGATTCCAGATATACAGTGTAAATGTTTTCCTTTTCAAAGCCATAAAGATGCTATAAAACAGTGTCCAACAAAATTTGGATTAAAAAATTACTTCTCCAAACGATTTGTTGTACATGTGTGTGTTGATAGATTTGTTGGTTCCCTTCAAAACAAATGAAAGGCAATAACAAGTTTTTTTTTTAAAAGTCAACCAGTTAATTGTACTTTGAGAAATACTGGTGTTTGGTTTATGAGCACACAATTTAACCGCCTGTTGAACTCTGATGTAAACATTCAGCGAACCTTAACCAAAAATCACCAATCATTCAAAGGTATTAATAAGTCAATCATCACTACTTTTGTTTCTCAATAAATTAGGCCTAAATGTACGAGGCAATTTCGAAGCAGTAACAAGGTATGCGTGCACAAACAACACAGAAGCTAGAAAGTATTGTTTAAAAATTTTGGAGTAAACGGTCCCCCAATTTTTCACCTCGCAACGTCAAGCTTCAGACACCCGTAACTCATCAGAGGCTAACCACAGCCAATTATAACGATATCGGCAACCATAATACAATCCAGTGACATGTAAACAGCGAGGGCCTGCTCCACTGGGGTGGTTCACCAAAATATCTCAGTGGCCAGACCCCAGCTTCTATGGATCTAAGACTTGCATCCAGAGACTTCTTGGATCAGGCAAAGTTTACGTTGCGACAGGGGTGGTCCCGCTGACACGTGGGGCAGAACGTTGAAAGGCGTCGCTGGATTTTCAAGATGCCAGTTCTTCCGTGCTTTTCCCAGGGAGTTGAAGTTTCCAGACTTTTTTTATCACTCAGTTATCAGTTTGACCCTTGCTGAATTCAGTAAGTTAATGTATATTTTGTTTTGGCCGTTAGGTCGCACTCACATTTAACTGTTGTTGGATTCTATTGGATTGAGCAGGGTATCCTATAAATTCTTTGAAAGGTTAAAGAAACTACAAATATAGATTAAGTAGCAACTAATTTGCATATGTCAATGTGACATGTGGCTCTATACATGTACGTACAAAACGTTTACTTTGATTAAAGCATGGAGCTATCTCCATGATTAAAGTAAACCTAAACCTAAACCGAAATGGGAATTTCAAAAAGCAGTGACCTAGAACAATGTACAAAAGGGTGTCAATTGTGTGGAATAAAAGATGTGCATACACTTAATACTATCAGCAATTCCACAAATGGCAGGCCAAAAACAATAGTGTGTAAATGTTTTAGGGATTCGGCAAACAAGCCTCCCAGAGAAAGTAAGCGCTTTCCTTGATTGTTTTCTCGCCTGATTGTTTTGGACCAACAGTGCAATCACCAGGATAACATAACGTCAATCATACTTTCAACACCTTTGGAAAGTTCACAAGACCTTTCAATTTTGTTTTTGTAATATATAAATTCGCCAACGGAAAATCATAAGCCCACGGTCCACCCCCAGCTTCTGGCAATGAAAACATACTTGACTTCTCCTTTACGGGTCACTTTAAACTTGGAGACTTCTAAGTCAACTTTCCTGAAAACTAAATAAATACAAAAATGTCAAACCACGGTTAACATGTACTTGAGCCATCCTAGCCACACAAAAAAAATCAATTTGGTAATGTAGGTCAAGTTAAATCGGCGATTTTTTTTTATCAAATGTTGATAAATGATGCTTTAAATTATCCCTCTTTGCAAAAAAAAAAGAGTTTAATTTGTTTTACGAGGTACATGAATGAGGATTAGTCCAACCGAATCAAATAAATTGCCGGTCTGCCGCAACCCTTGGCTTATCGGGCACAAATATTATGATGGTAATCGGCAATTAACGTTGGCCTTTAGACCACCGGAAAAGTCTGTAATTTATTCCCCAGAGTGGGCAAAAAAGAAATTCCTGACATAATTTCAGCTTGATAGAAGCCCCAGATTTATCGACAAATTACAGTCGGCCGCTGTTACATTTTAAGTCAAGTGGACCTTTAAAAGTTTTGCTGCCCAAGCACAACGTGAAAATTAGGCCATGCAAAGATTATTATCAGGCTTAATATCAGAACCAGACAAACTAAAGTTTTCTGATATGCAACAAAAAGATTAGCATCCAAAATGGCATGCACCTAATGGCATATGTGACTTATTTTCAGCTTTAATAGCGGCACTCCAAAGCAGAATTATCTGTTTTTATATGACTTAGCCGTTTGGTTCATGGATTTTATGCATTGATATTTCCCCTTGAACGTTCTTACCAACATAATTATGCTTATCTGGTAGAGGGACTAGTGTGGCCCAATTTCAAGGAGTCAATATGGCCCATCAGGCCAGCGTTTATTTCCAGTTTCCTAGGCACGAAACGACTGAGAATATTTCTACTCCCCCTGGATGGGATGCCAGTGCATCGCAGGTTACTCCCCAGCTAATGCCAATACCCATTTATACTCCTGGGTGGAGAGAGGCAAGTGGAGGTAAAGCGGCTTGCCCAAGGATATAACATATGACTAGGAGATGCAAAGCTTTAAGATATTGCTTAGCACATTAGCATGAACTTTTTTCCTCCATATCATAATGCTAGACTACACCACCTCCCCCGCTGTGCTAAGTCCGTGATAAAAGTTCAAGCACGCACCAGCCGTTTTTATACCCCCAAGCTCCAAAGTAAAGGGTGTCGCAAGTAGCATCCCTGGTGACACGACAGGTCACCTTTCATGTATGATCATTTCACTGGTTGTGATCATCATCGGTAGGCACTACTGATCATGTCTACCCTGTAGCAAGTTCCGAGTCTGTCGGACAGACGGGCGTCGGGAGCACGGTTTGGAATCACCAGAGGGCTCCCAGTGAGTCCATAACACAAAAAAAGGGGACGGTTCGAAGTAGTGATCATAACGGATTCTTCAACTCCGAAACATTTCTACTATTTTTTTACCTGCTCGGAAAGCACTTGGCAGAAAAGGGCACGTAAGTGGGCTGAACCCCAATTAAAGGTGATAAATTGCCAATTTATTCGGCTGCTAAATTGATTACGGACAAACGAATATTCCTGACAAACAAACTGCTGAATTTATTGACATTGACGGCCTGAACACAACACGGCCTGCAGTTATACTCAAAGTTCTTGTCCATGTCTATGCATAAATCCATGTACAAGAATTTGGGCTTATTACAAAAACTTGCAGAAACCCAACCCTCCAAATTCTTATCTTTCCCATCTACTTCAAACACACTCACGAAGCCTTCTTAAAATGTAATTATAGCGGGATACCAAAAAACTATATCTTCACAATCTCGTGAACCTATGACCCCAAACGACCCGGACTGACCTAATTAATACATCAGCTGATCTCAAACTAGGGCAACGGGGGAAGTTACAATCAATCTGTTTGCACATGGATTAAAAGAGCACTTGGAAATGGACGACCCACAAAAACTTGTTCAAAAGATAGACATAAAGAGAAAGAATAAAAGAATGAGAGAACTATGAATGCTGCCCTTCGGCCAAAGATGACCTCTGAAATTGGCAAGGACAAAAAATGAGTAGTTTGACCACTGACCAGGTCGTTATCTTTGTTGGGCAGGATGGTTGGAAGGGGGTTGTGAATGGCCGAATTCGGCCAAAGGAATAAATGATTTATTGGCCAAATTTTTCTGACTGAAGTGGGCCAAAAATGTAACACCTGGTCAAGTGTGGGTGGGGGGAGGGAGGAGTAGAGAAGTGATACAGCCAATATTTGGGGGATTTAGATCGCCCCCTTGGGCAGTCATTAGATACAACATCAAAGTGCAGTCTGATCCCTGGAGGAAGGCAACAGAAACCCATGATTGAAATATGGTGCAAAAAATGTGAACATTCTCCGTTTTTCTTTCTTTTTAGGGTCACCTGTAGGGCCTGATGGCTATTTTTCTTGTGAAACACCTTGCCAGATGTTTCCTACAAAAACAACAGGGGCTTGTCATCGCCCGTGCATTAAGGTGCCAAGTTCTGTTAGGGATTTTAAACTGCCATGTTCTGCCCCACGGCACAAAGAAAAAATTCGCCATCCGGCAATGTGATCCAAATCACATTATCTGGTCAAAGTTCCTGGTTAACGCTGTAGCAAAAGTGTTTATGGCATGAAATTTTACTTATTTTCTTGGTCAGAACTTGTTTGTTGCAGTTTCGTCCCTGGGGTTTTTGTTCCTAAATGTGATAACAAAAAAATACTTCTTTGGGATTCAGTCAGTGCAGTAGCAGCTGCAAACAATGAAAAATGGAAAATTTTACCAACACTGAGAAAGATGAAAGATAATATAGTATCTTGTTTAGATTGGCAAGTGTCCTATGAAACATCAACACCCCCTCCCCACTCCCCCGCCTCCCCCATGAAAAAAAAAGTACACCTGTAAATTTATTTTATGTGCTGACGTGTTTTCGGACATAAGCGTCTTTTCAACACCTCCATTCATGCACGTACATTTTGTAAATTGAGCTCTGAGCACGTCCGTGTAAGTCATCACTTAACCAAATACACAACTGGGAATGCATTACTGTCTTCAATACAAGGCAGAAATCTTAAGACCTTGGGAAAACCATACAATTCTGCTGTATTAGGAGACAAACAAATTTTGTTTAAAAAAAAATTAATTGAGTTGCATTGGTTGATTCAAAGTTGAACACAAAAATCACTACTGTTTTTTTGTCTAGTTATTCAATTTTCTGGTTATTTGAAATTGGTAAGCAGGGTTTATAAGTACCTGCACTAATTTTTAGCTGGTTCCCAACATCCTTCTTCGTGGTACTAGCAACTAGTGATATGTCCATAGAAAATTTCAGTTATTCACAATTTTACACGTACCGTAGTACCGGTATCTGTTGATTCTGGTTGGTAGCCAGTCAATGCCGATCAATTGCTCACACTTTTGCAGCATCACTTTAACTGGTAACCGTGATTTCTGCTCCAGCAAGTCACAATGCAGCTTAATTGGATTACTATTAAGAGGTATGCGCTGAGTTTATAATTGACAACGTTTCATTGATCAGGCAACTCCGTCAACCAACAATTAAAACCAGTCGATTTGTACAGAACGCTTTCGCAGTGCCGGTACATTGTGCATGTTTAACCCTGGTTTTTACGAGGTCATTGAACCTGTAACCTAATTTTCAATTAGGAATTTTACTACTCATCAGGGATTTACTGGCTAATTTCGTGAAACAAATGAAAACTCTGGGAAATTCAGAGCGGAGCAAAGGGGTGAAAAGTTCACTGGCCGTCGATGGACAGTCGCCTCATTGTTTGCAATGAAGCACTGTCCAGCCTGTGTGTTCTGAAACGGATTGATGGAACATCAAATATTGTTCATGGACATCTACCTTTTGTGAATAGAATTGTGCTGAACAAATTGTTTTGATATGATTTGCTTAACCTCTCCTGTTTTTTTATATTCTTAATTTTTAAGGGAAGGAAAAAGGTGTATTACAGAAGTTTATCCAAACCTTATATTCATTCTTTGAGGCAAGTCCATATACCCAGATCCCGGTAGTTAGTTAAAAATTATAACAAAAATACACTAAAAAGCTACATTTATCCTTAAAAAAGAGTGTCCATATTTTGACTTTCCCACAGTTCATTTTGTCAATTCCAACTTCACATTGCTTGGTTGGCCTCAGTTGGTATGTCGACTAAAATTCTTCGGCTGATAAGTTGCCAAGCCCACAAGCAATGCCGGGGCTATGCAGATTGACCAAATATAACGTGATTATAAACGCTACTTTGCCCCCTGGTAATTAACATGTCGGCCTCTCAACATACACTTAACTGGGCTGTGACCGTAATTCTAGAGGGGATAACGTCTATCCTGATTACGCGTCATGCAGAATTTACTGGGACGGCTCGCGATGTGAGAAAATCCGCTACCGTGCATTCCCCCTTGGGATTTTGTGTGCTAGATTGTGAAAATGCATGTACGCGCAAACAAAATTCCACCCAACACCAAAATAAAAGAAAAAGTTCAGAACTATTTTATGCATGTTCCGTGTGAATCATGCTCTCAAACACTGGTCACCTTTCATGAAATGTCTTCAGCCTCGGATAATTCCGGCTTTAGAGCCACACCTTCAAAGCTCGTAAAATTTTTGACATCATGAGAACTTACATCCAGAAAATTCACAAGTCATGCATTTTTTTATATACCCGACATGCATGTTTACCGGTTCAACTTAGGTACATAAAACCTGGATCCCCGCTTCAGGGCTAGTATTACTCCAATCCTGCCAAGAAATACGTCAATTTGGAAAAGCACTCGCAGGGGAAATTACACTTTTTACAGAAGGTGCTGGCTTCAATCCGTCAGTGGGTTATTAAATGAATAAATTCACGGAGTGGAACTTGGGAGAGGGGGGGGGGGGTGATGAAATCCCGGAGGAATAATTTCTTTTTAGGAATGATTTGGAAGTGGAGATGTTTGAGGTCGGCAGTTGCTTCATCTGATTTCAAAATTCCGAAGGTAAAATAAATTACGACTCAAATTAAGTGAACATAAGCCAAATAATAAATTATTCATTTGCAATTCAAATGCCTTATTTAACAATACGTGTGATGCAGCAAATTGGGAATATGGAAGTCATGAAATTAAAAAAAATCACCTGCAATCAACAAAAATGAACGTTTTGGGACAGGTATAAAAGCTGGATGCTGAATTGCTGAGGAGGAGGGGTGACTTTATACATTTTTGGGCCACTATTCTGAGAAAAATTCTGCATCTATACAAAGACTGCTCTTTGTTGTGCTTACATGTCCTGCTTCTGCTTTCAACGAAATAAAAGTAGTTTTATGTTATCGGAAAATCGTGAGCTCAGCAGTACCGCCAAATTTGGCCCAGCATGTACTGCAGTGCCTGATAATGATGCTATTTTATCACACTGTCAAACCAGTCAAATGGTTACAAGTTAGAGGTATCATAATATTGAATAAAGAAACTCCACTCTATCAATTGCAATTCCATGTGGGAGTATGAATGGAAAGCTTCATTGCCCTCTCTGGCCCAGTTGAGTAGTAGGTCGTTTGTAAGCAATTTATCAAATATATCACCCCCCAAAAAAGATGAATGTGCTAAATTAAAAGAGTATTCACTCACCGATAAAACGACAAAACCACATGACGAAGCTAAGCGTATGTTCCAGTTAATTTCATGTAGGGTGTGTATTCTTCTATATCAGATGAATGTCTAACTTCAGGTTTTCATGCTACTCACAATCACACAATTTCAAAACTGCAGCATTTTTAACCGTGTTCACACTGAAAATATTCTGATCACATGTGTAGAAAGTACGTATGACCGTTGTTCAAAATTTAAAAAAAAACCAGAAAGTGTTAACAGAGAATCTTTGCAGGATTAAAGTTAAATTCAAACACAGACCTAAACTACACCATTAGGTGTGAAAAAGCATATTTTTTTACAAATTTATTTATTCATTTTTTTTTGGCTTTCGTATTGGTACCTTCAAACACATGATATTCTATAAAGTCCAAATCAAAAATATCTCTTTTTTATTTTATTATTATTTTACGAACAATGATCGAGGCATAAAAATAGTCAGATAAAGAGAGGCAGTACATGCAGGTCATTCGGTAACCTTTCCCCCAATTGAAGTGTGCACTCTATACACTATCTCAATCAATCTCAGCGTTACTGGTTCGGAATAACCGCTGAGGAAAATAAGAAAATAAATAACCGGTCGCGTCCAGCCCAAATACTAGATCAATATGCCTGCTGCAGATGTTCTCGAGAGAATATACACCCTGCATTAGGTTCTACGGGAGGGATGTCCCGTGCATCATGATGCACGGGCAATAAATGCAATCTACAGTATTGGTTGACCGTGAGCTGGGATTGTAGGGCTTTGGTGGTGTTGTTTTTAGGCCGTGTTTTTAAACCGAGGGATTGTTTTCATTGAGGAAAGCAGCGTGATTCATTTGATTAAAGGGCGCTTTATACCATTCAGATTCCAAAAGGAATTTATTTTTTAATTTAATTTTTTTTATATTTATATTACAACGGATATCTTCTCTATTCAGACAAGCAGTTCATATGAATGAATATTCATGAAGTTGTGCTTATGTGCCTTTTTCATTGTTTTGGTCTTGCTTGCTCATTAATGTTTGTACACCAGACTGATTCCCTGCTAATCCATTCATTCTAATGAATATTCACAGACTGATAAAATTCATGAATATTCATTAATCCTAACCTCCCTCAATCCTTCAAAGTCCTCTTGGTGGTTTTGGAGGATTTTGGAGGATTAAGGATGCAACATACAATTTTTGAGGATTGTGGAGAATGGAGGGCACATGGACAATCAGTACCGGTTGATTTTGGAGGATTGAGGCTGCAATGGTGTTTGAAGAAAAGGAGGATTTTGGAGGATTGAGGTGGAATGCATTTGGAGAGGCAAGGCTGTTGGAGGATTTTGAAGGATTGAGGCAGTGGGTATCCTTCATTTGAACATAAGTGCAATATCTGGAGGATTTTGGAGGATTGAGGCTGAATGCATTTGGAGAGGCAGGGCTGTTGCAGGATTTTGAAGGATTGAGGCAGTGGGTATCCTTCATTTGAACATATCTGGAGGATTTTGGAGGATTGAGGATGGTTCCTAGCAAGAAGGGCCTAGGGGGTTAGGGTTAACAAATTTGGGTGTGCCATACCTCTAAGGTGTGGTATTCCTCATCTTCTCGGTCCAATGCATTGTCTGTGGTTGTGATCACACCTGCAAATATTTAAACAAAAATAAAAAAGACATATTTACCATTTTTACTTAATTTATTTTGTTTCATTATTTCCAGGAATTTTAAAACAGCTATTCTAAAATTCAAAGAAATCTGCTATATACATGTACTGATTAATTCAGCGAATTCATTACAATTGTACTTCCATCGAGAAAATAGGGTGAAAGTTCACCCGGTTATGTGTTGCGATCCCCTCTTTGATACACATGTAATCAATGTTAATCTAGTTAATCGTAATGGTAATTACAACGAGCTCATTATGGGAACAAAGATTATGTAACTCATTGGCATTAGGAGATAGATGCCTTTAAGTGTGCAATCAATAACTATACATGGCAAGTACGCTACCCGGATATTATCTCCAGACATGCATGACATGCGGCTTAAGCATATGTGTACAAATATACGCAAACAAATCAAAACTTGTCTGCTGGTATGTAAACCGGCTCGTGTTGAAATTATCACCTTGATGGACGAAAGATCAACAAAAAAATATGAGTTATCGGAGCAAAGGTGAGACAATTGAACACTTCTGTGGGTTTGGAGTTGAAATGATGATTAGGACGGATGATTGTAGTGCCTGGAATTGTCAACGCGGTTTCTATTGATCTCTGGATCTGAGCTGCATAATATTTGCATAAGGGACAATAAAAATGTGCGGGAAATCATGAAGTTGTTTTAAACTTAAAGATATCAATTAATTTACCTACTGCAGCACTTCAGGTGTTTTTTTTTTCCTATTTGATAGCTAGTAATGATTAATGCCGCACTCAGTTGAGAGACTGTTGCAATGTTCAAACACTACTTGTTAATCATTAATGGGAGAGGATTGGTTCAATGTGTACTGTGGTACTGAGTCATCGTGATGAAAGCTGCATTCTTGGAAAGCTCATGTGTGTGTTCTGCCTTGCCCGGCTGTGTTAAATCCCCGGTCAGTGACATGTTAACGAGTTCAAATTTGCATATTTTACAGTGCGTAAAATTTTATGCAAGCATCCATATTTGAATTCATCAAGTTCTAGACAATGGGCAATTAAACAATTATGCGCTGTGTTGAAATCTATGCTTTTCTGATGTTCAGAGAAGTTCATTTCAAATCAATATTTAATACATGTAGTTTTTAAATGGGTAATGAAGTTTTGAATTAAAACAAATAGAAAAGTTAAACATCGAAATTTGGAATCACATTTAATTAAAACTGAGATGAACATAAAGCAATGTACACATTTTTGTACATGTATGTACAGTATACTATGCACATCAACATATTTTCTAATAGCGATACTGGGGTTAATGTTAATGTATTTTTTCTGTCCAATTTTTTTTTTTTCCAAATAAATGTCCAGACTTAATACATTTCCACAAGAGAAAACAAACTTAATGGAACCAGACACACGTGATGCTACAGTAAATTTAAACAACTTCCCTGGAAAATGTTTCACTTTCATTTTAGCCCACTCATGCACATTACTCTTCTCAATACAGTTGGTTACAAAAGTACAGTCAGTTTCGATGACATGTACCGTTTCACTCACTCCCCTCCCCACATCTGATTTCAAAAGTAACCAGGCTCAACAATTCTTCCTTCATTTCAAATTCCCTCAACCTAGTGCCCTAGTCTACTATTAACACAACCGAGACCAAACAAAGGCATGGTTCTCCACAATGAGCCTAAAGGCCTGTCGGACATTGTCACGTCTGGCTGTAAAACATCTCGTCTCGCAAACCAAAGTAAAAATAAAGCGATAGGGGGAAAAAAACGGGGAAAAAAACAGAGTAAGACAGACAGGTGTGTGGTGGGAGTCATGCTAATTACCCCCGGCAGTTTGCTAGAGGGAGGCCGCCATCTCAGTTTCATACTCAAACCCAGCAAATGATGAACTTGAGGCTTGGGTTTCGCTGCCAGCGTGTGCCTTCTTCAATAAAAAACTAGCTCCAGCCTGTGAAGCTCGTTTTTTTTTTCTCTTTTCAGATACGACACACACATGGGCAATTAAGGAATAGAAATGGATGTGGCTGGATGGGCCGGACTAGAATTTAATAAAGATTCATTACAATGAGTTTCAAGGTCTAGCTCCTGGGGTGTTTATGATACCCAGACTTTAAGTCATATTGGCGAACTCTCCAGTGACTGCTGTTCAATGTTGTGCATTTATTCATTGGTCCGTCTTGCGAAATGAGTCACAGCCTGTTTTGAATTTACGGTTCATGGGCAAGACATTTTACTGTGGTTTTGTTTGTTTCTGTCTTATTATACACACACTAGTCATTGTTTACAATTATCGTTTGGGTACATCTGGAAATGATATTCATGATACTGTACGACAATTTTCAATGTTCAGCTTTTGCGGTGATTTTTTTGCTTTTCCTTACGTGTAATTTCAACAAATGTTAACAAGAAGCTTATGGCCTCCGTGCACGAAGGGTAAATGGCGCTTCTTTTGAAAGCTCCTCTGGGGGAACATGAACTACATGTACGTTTGCATGTAGTGTGGCGTGAAGCACGCGCATGACTTATTTGAAAGATTAGCACAAAACCAGTGGCATTTTCAGGTCAGCGTCAGACGCCGAAAGAAATTTATTCGAGCATCAGTTCCAGTGGCCTCTCTCTCTTTGAACCATTGAGGGGGTATTTGCACACCGAGCCCCTTAACTAATGCTTAAAGACAGACATGAAATGAACTGTAGACAATATGGAAGTTGCGGTGTCAGAGTTTATCAGTGCAGTGTGTGAAATAACAGGGGGTGAGGCTTGACATTTTGACAGCACACTCTGGGCACGTCATTGCCAATTGAAGGCTCCAACTAAAGCCTTTGCACACGACCAATTCATTGGCAAAAGTAAAACTGAATCCACTTCATTGGAGGGCATTTGACAGTGTAATTTGGTGGTTGGAGAGCACAGTCAATTTCACTTCATTCTAATCATGACTGTCTGATGCAAATGTTCCATGGCATCAATATTAGTATTATTTCGGGTAGTTGTTTTCAAAACCTGCATGAATGGAATAACCAATGCTGCCATTTTGTTCAACAAACTAACACAGGCTATTTGGGGTGTGTTTTTTACAGTGTGTGTTTCCACAATGTGCTCCATCTGCAAGTAACTAAAAATCACTTTCCCCAAAACACCAACCAAAACAAACACTAAAGCCTGGATCATTCTAAAACAACAGCCCTGACACAATTCACAAAGAGCAACATCATCACACCTATGCATCCCTCCCCAACCTCCCCCCCCCCCAAAAAAAAAACAAATCTGGTAACAACAAAAGAGACAACAAACCTTTCCCCAGCAGGAACTAATAAAATCAACACCCTAACACCTCCCCCAATGAACCCCCAGCCACCTTTCCCCAGAGTTGCTCCGAAGAAAAAAAATCAGAGACACAGACCCCGGTAAACAACAAAATTGCCGTGATTTATGATCCGCAGCATATGCTCGGCACAAAAACAATAAAACGACCAGACCTTGAACTTGGTGTGGAACCGACACAGGCTGGGTACGGAGGAAATGGTCGCAAACTACCCAGGTGTGGGGGTATTATTTTATGGCTGGTTGGTTTTACGCTGGTGCGTAATCGTTTGAGGGTCGTTATCTGTCAAGTTTGAGGTTGAGCAGGGGTATTTCCGATTGCGCTTTATGGCCAAACCTGTTTTGCCTTGTGAGAAAATTATGAGGCGTTTAATAGCAATTTGGGATTGGGCTAACAACTTCCATCGACTGGATAACCTTAGTAAATTTCAACAGCCAGACCTTTAAAAGTAAAACAGTTTTACTCATAGAAAGATGAAAGGGGCATTACTTTCAAATTTGACTTTCTTCAAAATTCTTCATTGTCAATTTCTGTAATTTTTTTTTTTGAATTTTGTTGTTTTCATCTAATGAATGTACGATTATGCAACAATGAATTAAAGCACACCTTGCTTCTAATGGCTTCAAATTTTTGTATCACCCTTCATGTAAAAAAAAAATTGTTCCTGCGAAGGGAACACTTGAAGACATGCGCATGTATTAAAATTGATCTCTAAGAAATGACAAACCAGCACTGCCCCCTCCCCACTTTCCCTACCCACAGAGCTTCCAAGAATAGACCAATGAAAAATACAAATCCTAACAGCACCCTCAGTCAACAAGGAGACAGGAACCACACAACCAAACACACTGAATGGATGGCACCACGCAGGTTATTTTATTGGTACCAGACCGCTGACCTTACACCCAGGAGTGACTGGACCTAAGAAATAAAACCTCAAGGCCTAGTGAAAGATTTCTTGATTACAATGACAGAGAGATGGGGACAGGAGCGTGGTCGGACGACACGCTGTTTTTCAAGTTCAGCGTCAGTCTCACTAACAACGCAAAAGGAAAACGTTGGAGGTTGTGATAACACTGAGCAGTCTGGCCTGATTGCAAGTGGAGACTTTGTATGATTAAATAAAAGAGATAAGATCTTAACGCATGCAATACATCCAATTACTTCCTATACATGCATTGAGGAATTCCGAACAACAAACTAAAGAACTCCACAATGTTAATCTAAATCTATGTGTTTTTACGTCCGGTTGGACAGCCAGGCCCAAGTCTGATTGCAAGTTACTGTTTTTCCAATTGCTAAACAGACAAACTGGAGTCCCAGCAATTTGTGACTTGCGTGCAATTGCGGCTACAAAAAATAGACTCCAGATTTGACAAGGGACCAAAGGAAAGTTGCACAAGGGACCTGACGTGCAGTATCGGGAAAACAAGAAAGTAATTCCTGGGTATTCTGAGGTTGTTTTTTTCCCCCTCCTATTTATAACATTGTGTTAAAAAAGAAGGAAGCATTGCAGAGATGATTGAATAAAGTAAATATGTTTTGGATATACATTCTCCTCTATGTTCTTCTCTCTCTTTTTCTGGGGTGGTTGTTGAAGAAAAGGGGTGGGGGTGGGGAGAGAGTGAGGGGGGATGGAGGGGGGTGTGGGGGTGGACAGATGCACTGCTAAGCTGTGAGCCAGTCTTGCCAGCAATTACTATGTACTGTTAAGAGAGCAATCAACAAGTGCCAGGCTTCTTTAATGGCATATCAAAGCAATGACAGGGCTAAGTCTGAAATCAATATTTGACTGGACACTGAGGAACGCTCCTTCTTTCATGAAATGGATGCAGGGGATAGTGATATAATGAGGTGCTGCACAGTCCATTGATTCACTTGGCGTGCATTGTACTCGTCCAGAAACTCCTTCAATATTAACTTTGCGACAAACTGCAAGTCAAGGTGACAAGATCCACTTTGGAAATCGGTCTTTTCTGCAAGTTTACATCATTTTTTATCCTACCGGTACAATTTGGCATATCACAAATGATTCAAAACTAACAAAATATTTTTTATTTACAACTTGTTCACTTAAAAAAAAAAAGAGGAGAGATACAAAAAAGAAACCGATCGAAACAATTTTGACTTCCTTTGGGAAAACTCAAGCTGCCTTAATCCCTCCTAATCCTCTAACACCTCAGCACAAACCAAACAAGTCCCAGACATTGATTAAATGCCAGCATCTTTCACACACCAGCGGGCCGAGCAGGAGAAGTTAAAACTCCCAAACCTTGCCGCAGTGTTTTGCACCAATAAGTCAGGCCCTCCCATCAATTATTCAAGACACAAGGCCCCCCCTCTTGCCTGTCAGTACTTGCGTGTCCTATGTTTAGTTACCTAACCCCTGGTCTGCCACCCTCGCTGAGTGAAAGTCTTGTTTTTGATCGCAGATCCAGACTTGGATCCACAAAAACAAACCCATTGATCTTTAGAGGAAACGGGTAATGCCAGGCTCAGATACAAAAAAAAAAGACCGAAAAATTGTGTTTCAGGAGCAATCTCGGGTGAAACCACAGTTAACTGAGCTATTTGCTAGCTTTCAGGAAATGCGAGGCACTATTTCGTCAGAAATTGCGCAACAGAATAGGTTTATTAAGTGCTGGGGGAAAAAAATTGGGAGACGCCAACTCAACAGGAAATTCCGCAGTGATTTCATTTTTCAATGGCATTGAAGAGGAAGTTCGAAAATGTTGCATGCTTCGGAAGAATAGCTTTGCAGCTGTGATGGATTGGATGGACTGAACCAACGTTAATAACTCCCTCCACCCCCCCCCCCAAACCCAAGCACACTGTTTCCTGTCAATCAAAACAGCCGACTTTTGTGTACATTCTAGTATTTTTTTGTGTTTGTTCATCTGGATTTCCGTTGGCATTTGCGTGGGTTCGAGTCTAGGCTTAGCGTCTCTGCCTAGCAATGGGACGGTCTGAAAGGGGCCTGCTTTTAGGGCCAGATCTGGGGGGGGGGTTTCTTGGCGACAATGAGCTTGGTCTCCCAGTGACTGATTTGGAAGTGAGGAATGTTCAACACTTAGCACAAAGGGTTGGAATGTTGGGAGGAAATGTTGCATCATATATTTCAAAGAAAAGTCTGGAAACAAAAATGTAGGCATTCGTTATAAATTCACAAGCATTTTTGGTGGATTCAAAACAGTTTTCTTGTCTTAAAACCAGTCCTTTATTAAAGACCCTTTATTAAAGGAAATATTTGTCATTTGAATCAAACAGCTCATTTGCACACAATTCGTAGAGATTCATGCAAAATTTATTCTTGCAAAACATCTGTTGTGAACTTCTCAAGTGACTTTTTTTTCTTTACTAAATTTTACCGAGATCAACTCCTAATTTTGACAAGCAAAATTTCTCCAATATGTTTCCGCAGTTGATTTTATGGCAAGAAACTCTTTTAGAAAGCAAATGAGTGACGGTGCCAGGGGAAACCAAATTTTTGTTGTTGCTCTTGATAATTTGTGCAAATACCTGGAAGAGCAAAAAAAAATTGATCGTCCAGAGTGGCACTGCAACCAGCACAACACACAAAGCAAATACGCTGAATGAAAGGCAACACGTTTGGTACAATGTCAATGGTCGCTGAGGGTTCTCAATACCAAAAGGTTCCCAATTTAATAAAAAATAAAGTAAAATTTACCAGTCGACAAAGTTTTAAAGATGCAGCTTATATTCAATCATGATTCAATGCCTCATTTTGTGGACCAATGTATACGCTTTTTTTTTTCTTTGGCTTTTCTGCTGACACGTTGTTGCAGTAAAGCCTTTGTTTTTGTTCTGATTTATTTTTGTTTCTTCTATCCCTTCTTCTTGTTCTTCTATGCAGATTGTAGTGCTTCTAACTTGAGTTAATGTAAGCAATCGCAAGTGTCCCTTTAAATATAAACCCAACACCAACCAAACAGCAAGCTGTCGCGAACACGCTCACACAAGGCTGCAAATCCACTTGGAAAAAGCAAACTAGCGGGTCGACCAAAAAAAAAGAAAGAAAAAAGAAAAGCTCTTGTGACCACCAAAGGTGTCCCGGGGACAAAAGCTAACAAAAGCCGCCAGTCACAATGGGGACTATTCAGCATGTCAGCCTTGGAACAATGGACCAGGGGAACTGTAAATTTGCAGAGAGACAAAAGAAGGGGGAATGGTAGAGGCTAGGGGCCTTAACTAATATTTCTCAAAGGGGTCAGGGAATTGTGTTTGGAAAGGCTGTGTGACAGTTTCTTGGAGTGCGCTACTGATAGGTCTACAGAAGAGTACTCTACAGAATAAACTGTGATAGGGTTTATTATTGGCGAGACTTTTGCATATGGAAGCCATAAGACTTGAAAGGTTACATCTTGCTCCCATCATTACCAAAATAAGCCATCACTAAACAATCTCAAACTATACGCAGTATAAATACACAACCTCACATGTATTTTATAAAGCAACCTCCATATAGCAGCTTGGCCATTTCGTTGTATTTGCAGTACATGAAGGTAAAGCATGCTCATGATGCGCAACTATATTACTAGGACCCCATCCCCTTTCAGAACAGCACACTCCTATGGTTTCCTTTGCAGCTTCACAGATTTTCCCCTATAGCCATATTAACAAAGCGTGGGTGAATTATATTCACAAAAGTCATGGGCAGGTGGCATGTGGGCTGTTGGAATTGAAAAGCCAACCTCACGTACATGAGAACATTAGATGGTTTCCGTTCTTTACTCAGTTCATACTGTCACGTTTCACTGCATCTTTGCAACATTTCAGCAAAATGATCTTTAATCTTCAGACATGCATCAAGGTTAAATCTATATTTACGATCCAATAAATCCATAGGCAAGATCATGAAAGTTGACATAAGAGATTGCTCTTTCATGTAGCTATGTGAAATCAAGGACTTTCAAGCAGTAATCATGCCAAGATCCTTGCAACCTTGCACAAAGCAATCTCTCTTCTTCCCTGATATTTTTTTTCTGCACAAATTCACAGTTTCACAATTGGAATTTTGCTGTAAGTTTACACAAAATACCATTGCGTCAGTTTGCTCAATCTCAACAAAAGTTATTAAGAATATGAAAAAAAGGTGTTTTTAAGAAGAAAAAAAATA
This sequence comes from Patiria pectinifera, assembly GCA_029964075.1. Lineage (NCBI taxonomy): Eukaryota > Metazoa > Echinodermata > Asteroidea > Valvatida > Asterinidae > Patiria > Patiria pectinifera. The sequence goes on from CM057135.1 coordinate 29,807,580, forward strand.
AAAAGTGCCGATACAGGGCTGGATGGCTCAGTTGGTAGGGCACCGAAATGGAAATCCGGAGGTTGCAGGTTCAAACCCCGCTCCAGTCAATTTCCTTGTTCATCTTTAAAAAAAAAAATATTATTGCACCTAGTCAGTTTCTCTTTGTGATTTATTTGAAAAAGAAAATTACAGCACTGATGACTCATATTCCCAAATCCATAAATTGTGTATGATTTCATGACTCCAAGAACTACACGTATTTACTCCCTTTCCTATACAAAAGCCAAAGAACTGGTGATATAGACCATGACAGGTGGCGAGCCAGATATTCGTGAATTGCAAAAACATACAAAAGATTTCTGACTTCATGTAAAGCCATTGCAAAGTGCAAGCTTCTGGGTAGGATTTCTTTGGAGACTGGAATTGTTTCCCCTCAATTGTGAAAGATGGAAAACTGGGCTTATTGTTCAAGGGTTTTTTGTCAATTTTAAAAATGTAATACCTGTTGGCCCTCCTGGAGATTGCTCACATTCCAGAATCCTTTCAGCTGATGATTTATGATTCCAAATGTGCATTTTCATTTCAACTGTTCAGCTTTTTAGCACACAGGACAAATAAGGCCAGGAATACAAATGGAGGTGTATTGCATATTAAGGGGGAAAAAACTGATGTAAATGGAGAGCCGAGTTCCAATATTTTCACAATAGGGAATAGGTGGTGATAAATGACTGGTTTGGGCAAAGTTTCTGTTGGGAATCCGTAGACTGGAACGGAATGCGACATCATGAGACCTGGGCACACAAACACTAGGATACTATTAGACAGTGGAGGCCAAGGAATATTACAAGTTTGTCCATTTCATCTGTAAGGGTACAGGGCCTTGATGGTTTTATAGGGACATGCTTTATTAGGATATTTAGAACAGAGGAATGGAATTATCAGCTTTCTTCTCTAAATCTGGTCAATTTCCAGAGTGTAATAGTGTGAGAAATGTTTTCGTCGTTCAGCTCTGCAACAAATAATGGCAAGAACCAAAATTCAATTTTCTAAGTTCATGAGGTTATCGACCATTTTTGTTTTTACTTCATTTTCGGACATTCCCCATTCTGTTAAAATCAAGTCAGTACAGGCGTGCAACTTGGAAGTAACAAAAAAAGAGGAAACTCCAAGTTTTAAAAGATTTTATACAGTGTTTTTCAATTTTTTTTAATGGATTATTAAGCCTGCAGTATCTGGAGACAAGTTGCGTGGCTGTCAGTATACATGAAACAGAAATCAAGGAAGCCCAGCCTGCCAAAATGAACAAGATAAGATATCTGGTCACGGCTGTTGAGGTTGGGCTGGGTTGGGCTACATAAAGTTAGGGTTAGGCTACATAAAGTGCAACACCTGAATCATTCCTGGGAATTTGATCTTAAAACTGCCAGTCCAGTTCCAAAACAGTGTCCAATATGTCAAGCCTTTGCCATAAATCCAGGCTATCCCACAATTAAAATCCTTGGGCTTTAAGCCCTTCTACATCACATGACAAAAAAATACACGAGGCAGCTGTTAAGCATGTTTTTGGGCAATAAAATCTACAACCTGGAACAAAAGAAACAAACTCCCACAATTAGAAACCACAAATCGGTGGCTCAACCAGGCTGGGACAATCAGGTTTTTTTTTTCAGGTGATTATCCCTAAAGTCTCTCTGTTTGGTCACTAGGCTGAATGGGATTTAGACCCTATGGATTTTGAAGGGTCATGGGTGTTGTTCCCATGTATTCAGGGAGGCAGTGTATGGCCACTTTTTGGGACAATGATAAGATTAGTCAGAAATGAGCAGGGTTTTGAGATGAACACTGGGTTAAATGAAACGGCATGACTCATCGTGAATGGTGCAGGATTTGGATCTAAACACCATAGGATTCTGCGATGTTGTGCTTCCTAAAATGAGTTGGCATGATTCTAGTTCCTTCTTCAACTGGTTTGTGTCTTCTTCCAAAACATCAAAATTTAGTTCATAAAATTCTGATGGAATTTTTGTATTCATGTACATTTTTTTTTACCTTTCAATATACAAATATAAAGATAATTGATTTCCATCTACAACAGTTTGTTCCATATTACATTTTTACATTTTGGGGACAAATTTTCTGGGCAACAGTCGGATCAACAAACTGAAATTAATAGATTTTTCTCTCCATGCTCAGGCACTTTATAAAGACAACTTACCGGTAGTAACAACTGAATAATAAAAGTTTTCAATTTTAGGCATCACAGCTATTTATGTATGAAAATTGTGAGAATTGAAGAGAGCTTTAATTGAAAAGTTAATGGCAAAAAGCTATAATCATCAATACAGTCTTAACACTACCTTTAGGCAGTGTTCCAACTTCCAAATGCTATGCTCTTTCAGCGGTTCAAATTGTCAAAACAACATTATTCTGCCTTCCTGTATAATCGCAAGGCATAACATAAGACCTGAATCCGCTTAGCGTCACCTAAGAAGATCAAGTCAGTGCGCATCTTCTTCTTTTCTTGGCCGTGGATGCTCTAATCCTATTGGTGAGGCTGGACTTTTCAACAAAAGATCATTGATCTTCGACCGTGGAGAAGAGAAGGACCATGAGATTTTGGCTTCTTCCTTTACTCGGAATGAAGCCTTTGCGAGTCAACAATAACCTTAGCTCAGCCAGCAAAACAATTTGAAAAACTTTGGATACGTGGTTGTCACTACAAAGGAGTAATCTATTACACACAAAAAACCACAATCTTTGACCGCTTTTTGTTGATGTTGGGAATTAAATCTGATGGCAACAAATTCATCATTAAATTTTAGTATTCGCCCTATAATACATTTCTCATTCAGGCATGCAAAAAAAAAAAAAATTCAAATTTTTCATTTCCCAGACTTACAGACTTTTTTTTTTATTTCAACACATGGCACATGAAAAAAAAAAAAAAAATCAGAATCCGAGGAAAAGTTGCATGCCTGCTCATTACATGAACCCTAAAATATCCGTATTTCACATGCTGTCTCTAATCGGGGAAAATGTATAACAAATTGGTTTCAATTTTCTTTCAGCTTAAAAAAAAAAAGTGATTTTCTGAAATGGTGTGGACCAGGCAAAGGGCCTAAATCTGACAATCTGTGAATTTTCACACCATTTTTAAAAAATATTCCGTGCCACTCAGACTGTTTACCATCTATCGTTTGCGCCTAAAAAAGTACAACCTCAGTTCTTGCAGCATTTACAGAACTCCAAACTCTAACAAATTTGAGGGAAACTGAGTCAACAACGAACCCAAAGAAAAGTGTTCCTGTGCAAACAGCGAATTCCACACCTACCCCTTTACACACAATGTCCCATACCACGCAGGATTTGTATGCATGCTGCAAGAGATCACGATGGTTTTCCCACACCGGGACTCTCCATTCACAGCGAGAAAATGTTAAAGGAGTAGGATCTTCCACTGTAAAATTTGTTTCAAACTTTGAAACAAAATTGAAAAAAGTCCTACACACGACATGAACTTGTGCGTGATTTCATGTGATTCCTTCATTGTATGCATCCAAACAATTTGATACAAGCGTTACTATTTTCTGACCACTTTTCCCAGTTTTTAAATCAAATAATCATTGATCATACATATCCCCTTTCAATACTCAAATGCAGGATTCCATACCAAACTTTTCCAAATCCTGTGAGAATTTTTGGCTTAATTTTCCAAAAAGTCAGTGAAAGACCCAAATTGACAGCTTGTGCACTGGGAGCAGTCTTTGGGGGATTTGTAAAAAGTACCTTAACAGGCGCTGTTTGCAAAGTGGGTAATTTTCTAAATTCAAGCTGCCCTAGCTTCTCAAAAATGCTAGTAAATTCTATAAAAAAGCAAGTGTATTTCCTATATAAAACAGTCAATTCTTTTTCCACACAAACAGTGACTCTGACAGTGAATATATTCCTCCTTAAAAAAATTATCCTTGACACTTTGGAATTTATTTAATCAAATTCATCCCACGTGGATAGGTTATAAGCCATGCAGAGATTGAATTTAAAAAAAAAAACGCAAACAAAAAAATAAAACAAAACTTGGAACTGGACAACGGATCTCCTGTTTTCAAGTAAATTATGACTATCCAACCCCTGAACTGACTTTGGCATTTTCAACTCTATTCTCCATCACTCAAAAATTAATAAGTCTGGGACGATTTTTTTTCCCCCTTTATCATATTCCCCACATTTGTAAACAGAAAACCTCAGATTTGAAAAGTGCCTGCAAATCTCATCATAAATTCTCTTTCCATCCAATATCCTATCCCTCATTTATCATAGCTACAAAACACAACATCCCGTGTTTTGCAAAATGCCAAGGGTTTGTCTTCTTGCAAGACGCTTACAGCCCAAATATCAGTCAGCTAGACATACCCAACCTTTGCCTGAATGTCATAACATCAGGGTGTCGTGACATTCAGACCGGTTGGAAGAGAAAGTTTGGAGTAAAGCCCAAATGAGAAAAACAAGTTCTAAATGTAAACATATCGCACTGCACAGTTGAACAGATGTGTCTGGCGTGCTGGAGACAGTCGCCAAAAAAAAAAATAGCTCTGGGACCCGGGAAGAAAAAGCATTAATTATGATCTTGATCTCATACATATGTTGAAAATGTATCTGATTGCTGCACAGTGGCCAATATGTAAACTGCGTGGCGGTAAGGTAGCAATTAAGATGTTTCTGCAGTAATGCAGGACTGCCAACTTTGAGTGAGAGCTGAGAAGGAGAATTTGGCGATGGAGCTTGATCAGAACTAAGGCGAGAGCAAAGCGCAAACTGTGTGGGATCCGTGGCCCGCTTAAGGCCCCCGATTGGATTCTAGATGCTCTGTGGTGCGATCTGAGGCAATTTCTGATCACTTTAAACATTTTTTTTAAAGCAAAAGATCATCATTTAAACATCATTTTCGAGTTTGTTGTCAATTATGCATTTATTTTTGTTAGCGTGAGAAATCCCGTGTGGGCGTGAGAGCATGAGAATAACCTGAAATGTGCGAGTCTCACGCTCATTGTGGGAGGGTTGGCAATGGCAACCCTGGATAATGTGTACCGTACATGTTTCATTTATCTTCACATTAATTGCGCAGAATGTGTAAATGTAGCAATATGCAATTCGGTGCTCTGTGTTTTCTTTGTTAATAAACCTGGGGAAAAAGGATTAATTTAGTAAAAAAAAAAATTGCAAAAGAGTTTAGATCCATTTCCGGGTCGCCAGAGACCAACAAAAAACATCTATTTTTGTCCGCTAACCACAATCCCGAGATTGACTCGTTAGTCTATCATCCGGTTGACACAACTGCCCCTGTTCTTGTTGTTTGTTGAATGATCACCCACTACCGGTCCAGTCGCTCCTCAACACCCCCCCCCCCCCCACCATTTGTTAGTTTTACAAACTCAATGGTGAAGCCCGTCACTAAGAAACAGCTGAACCTGAAAGCGAGAGAAATTCTGGTGAAATACCGTCTTATTTTCTTTCTCATTTTTTCCCTCTTTTTTTCCCCGCTCGTGTGGATTCTGACAGGCCGACAGATGAAGAATTACTGTATTTGTTTTTCTAGCGCCCAATCCGGGGCCCAGTTGTAACTGCACAACTGTTTCCGCTGTCTGGCAAGCCAGCACTGAGCTTTCAAAACAAGCCTAGCCGTCCCAGCTGTCAAGCCGGACCCCCTCAAATTCAAAAGACATTTTTGAAACTCGAAAGAAAACTGTACGGTAATTTTTTGACAACGCGAAGAGGACGAATTTGAAATACAAACAGGCCACAAATTGTTTTTGTGTGCTTAGTACAGCTGACCACCCACAGGTGGCCAAATTTGAAAATTAAGTCCTTTTGGGTCGTAATTTTAAAGTAAACTTTCTGTAAATGTTCTGAAAACGAGGGGTGAGGATTGTATGATTTGTGTAAACAACAGTCTGTGATACTGATAGAAGATATCTGGAAGGCATGAAAGTGCAGTGCATGCATACAAAGATGAAAATGATCCGACCCATCTGAGAATATGAGGTCTTATATCAACAACGCAATATGCAATGCAAATTGAAGAAGCTGGTTTACCGTTTTCAGATCTCTCCAAAAGTGCTTTATGTGTAATGTATCATGATCCTGTCTTAAAACCCATTAACACCTGTCCTACATGTACAATGTATTACATTGTATTCATTCCTCGATGAATCCATACAATTAAATGGTGATGAAGAGGCTTTGGGCAGTACAAGGGGTAGATGTAACAGGCAGGGCGGTTTGGGGCAGTACAGGGACGAATGATTTATTTTTGGGTGTTTTGATTTGTTTTTTGTTTTGTTTGCTTTTATTTTGTTTTTCAATTTTTGTTTGGTTGGGATTTTCATGAGGAAGGGGTTGTGTTGATTTGTTTGTTATTATTTATTATTTTTTTCAATAAAAACTGACCTGTGAAGCTGTTGATGGCAAAGTGACGGTAGGCGTTCCCCGAGGTAATCTCATAGGTCAGCGCCTGATTGGAGGTCTCGTCGGGATCCGTCGCCTCCACACGGATCACCTCCTCCAGAGCAGGCGAGTTCTCCGGGATGTACGCCTCGAAGATCGCCTTGGTCGGGATGGGGGAGTTGTCGTTGACGTCTCCCACGCGGATGAAGACTTCCAGGATGGAGTGGAGAGGCATGGCACCGTGGTCCTGGGCGTAGACGGTCAGCCAGAAATACGGGATGCTCTCGCGGTCCAGGAGCTCAGCAGTGCGGATCGTGCCTGCATGAAAAACAAGGAACAAAAATTGCAAATTAAGACTCTGAGTGCTGATTTTAAAAACACACAATCTTGGCTTTCAATTATCTGATCCATGTGAGGTATCGCCCATTCTTTTCTTTTGGGACCGCAATGAAAATAAGTTTTTAAAACTTTTTTTGCGTTATCCCTGCTTTTTCCACTGAATGGGAGACTCGCTATGTTTAATATTAATTTACAATTCATAACAATTTTTTTTGTTTTGTTAAATTTTAACTAATCTACATCATAATTATGTGGACATTGCAAATAAATCAAATCAAATATCAATATATTTTTTTTAAATTTCAACAAAATTCAACAAAATCAAAAACACATTCCCAAGTTAAAAATTTCCAAAACAGTTCCTAGTTTGTTAAGGACATATTGTGCACTACATTAACGTGTATAAGAAAGGAGCACGTACATGTACATGTACATTGTACATGTACATGTGCAGGGTCTGTGCAAATATACATGTAGATGTACATGTAGTTGAAGTGCAAAAACACACATGTTCGCATCCACTGATATTATTTGTGTCCGATTTCAACTGAGCTAATTAAATCAGGCAGGCTTTCTCATCAATCACGCGTTTTCCTTCTTTTTTTCTTCCAAAAACACCAAATATTTGTGAGACTTTCAAAAACAATACAGATTTCTGTTTAAGCGGTTTGGCCTTAGAGCCAGCAGTTAATTCATGGCCAGTGTCTGTTCCTTGCCCTTGACATCTGGCTGTCGTAAATATACCACCAGGTGCTTGTGGGAGTCTGAAAATTGAAGGGAAAAATTGGAAGCCAGTAGGCTGGTTCCAGTATGGGTCTGTGGCCAGACATGCTGGCTGACCTGCATATGAACCCCATCTTGTGGGCAAACTGTGGTTTGGGGGATATTCTTGGGAGAGTCATTTACGTTTTTCGTTTTGTGGGTTTTAAAGCATTTGCACGAAGAAATTATTTACAATGTAGCTGTTCTGGTTAGCGACTAATAAGCAGAGAATTTTTTTATTGATGAGATGGATTTGAATCACTGAAGTCATATAAAACTTTATTATGAGTTTTTATTTGTGAGTGTGAATGCCAAAAATGGCTTGAAAAATATTGCTTTATTTTTTTATTTCTTATTTTTTTTTGCAACTTTTGGATGACATCTTTTATTAAAATTCACTCAAGTAGTAGATCAAATAAGGGTCGGGAAAGATATGATATTGAAGTTAACAATAAATAAATCTAGTGTAATTAATCAAAAATGGGGATAACAGTGAAAGACTGTAAGCAAACTTGTATGTAAAACAACGGGTCAGGCAATGAAACTACAAATATTGACACTGTATATTAAAATATCATTGTGTTGTAAATTATCACAACCACAAAAAAAATTTTTCAAGATGTACAAAAGGTGTACGTGTATTCTTGGTCATCAACCCTGCTCTATCATTTTGTGACTCCACAGCAGCGATCCATACAATATTGATAAGCCTTTTTTGGGGCAGGTTTTTAATTATCCCAATCAGTCTTGGCAAATATTGAACTTCTAATCGAGTCAGCCAAGTTCAGTCTATGGTCTCTGCCACGTTCAGGGGTCTGGCGACGCAGCACGGCAGGTAACGTCCTGTCAGTGCCAGCCCTATGCATACCAAACCCTCTGTGAACGACAGCGTGAGCCCGCAGAGCCGATCGGCCAATGGCGACCCTGTCAGCCGGTTCTAGCAGTGCGGTCTGGTCCACTGCTGCCACCCTGTCCAGCCAGAGTGTAGCCTGTGGTCACCAGGCACCAGACCACCTTTGGAGATCTTGGATAATTAAAACCAGTTATTTTTTCTCATTTCTGTTTTGTTAATTACATGTATTTGCCAGATTTTTGTGAGCGGCCACAAATTCCTTACTGGGGTCTACATGTATGTGCATACATGTACTTGTGGGGGAACATGTACGTGTATGTGCATGGCCATTAGCGTAAGGCATGCTGCCCTAATATGGTTGTCAATTTATTTGTACTTCAGTACTGTCTCTTGGTTTTCACAATGTATAGGTTTACATGTGTGTACATTATTTTGTACCTGCCCTATTTTTTATTTTTATCTAAAAGGATATAAATGTACACATTATGTACATTGCTCAAGATCTTTACCGACAGATTTCTTCCAATTCACTGGAAAACATACAAGTACTATTAAACTTGCACTAAATAGAAAAAAAATCTAAATAATTTAACATGATGTAACTACCAGTATAAAATGTAATTTGTTTGTTATGTTTATGTACATGTATGAACATGGGTTTTTTACATATACCACAAAGACTCATGCAAATATGATACAATGTATATCCGTTCCATATAAAGACGAAATTTTGCTTAAATGTATACATCATAATTTAATTTTACACCAAATTCAAAGGGAGACTACATGTATGAAAAAAAACAAAAAAACAATATGTGCACCAACAAGAACCAGCAGGATAATTAACAGCGTACTTCATTTCCAGAGCATCCTCATGATTCAATGACTCAATCGTCTCCTGAGTGATGTTATGACAACCCTTATCCCGGAGCAGATGAGCCACTCTGATCAATTACGTGCTGTTTGCCCGCATACCGGTACATGCGTACATGTACATGGCTCATTGTCATGATATAGGTATGGAGATAGCCTAATTAAATTCCAGTGAAATGCACCTGAGATTCAATCGTTTGGGTCGGTTTTGTTCTTATGTTTTTCTTTCAAACAGTCATCTATCTTTTATCTAGGTTGAAGAGGCATTGACAATGTAGGAATAACAGCAGTACCCATACATGTACATGTACATGGTACCTACCAGGTACTGGTACTTTATTTTGTTCTAAAAATATTTATTTATGTTTTTTTAAATATTTTTTTGGCTATACTATCTGACTGGAATTGGTATTTTGCTAAGTGATATGATTTATAGTGAAGAAATTGAAAAATACATTAATTGAACAATACGTCCTCTGGTGACTGGAATTGTACCTTTTCTGTAGAATTACCCAAAAAAAATGTTTAGGGGTAAATTTTTGACTTTTCTTTTGTTATGGATCTCTAAATGTATTTTTTTTATTTTTCAACTCATTTTCAATAACCCTTGATGAAAAACATGTTTTTCTGTCAATAAAGCACATGTATTTTTCACAACAAATTCCAAACGGAAATTACTTTTATTTGAAGGTTGCTCCCAAGCACACCTCCACAATTGCTTCGTTCCCCTTGGCAAATAAAAATATTGATCTTTTCTAAAATTAAAGTCAGCCAAAGGGGAAATAACTTCGCCACTAAACTTCAAAACTTCCGACTGACCGACACAAAATCTTGAGATTACCGAACAAAAAATAACCTCGCCTTCCAGCAGGACAATTTCCTAGCTTTTTTTTTTCCAGGGGACTTGCGTTGTTTCCCAAAACAAATTCCGACAAAATTAGGGTTGGGGCAAATAGCGACTGGTATAACTTCACACACCTGGTCGGGTTCACAGAATGGTAGTCAAAACTGGAATTCTGGAATGCTAATCTCGTTCACTTCGGAATTTTAAATGTTTTGAGAAGTTGGGTCTTGATTTGAGGAAAACATCCGGGCTTCTGGGCAACAAGTTCATGTGGATTTATCAAGCGGGATTCTGAAGGCGAGCCTTAGATCTGGTTGACACAGATTCCATGTATTCACTACAGCGTGGGTTTAAAGTGGAGCTCACAGCCTAAAGGCTGAGTCCAGATTATTTGGGCTATGGCTAGCAGTAACGTACATGTCTATGAGAAATAGCTGAAGCCACTTCCCTAGGCGCATGTGTTATTGCAAGCCATAGCCATTAGCCAAGTAAATCAGACACAGCCTTACATAGACTGGTGCCTGTAGTGTAATGAGACACTCTGTATGTAACACTCATTCCCTTGGCTTCAGGGAGACAGACCCTCAAATATTCAAGTTCCTATGCATGTAAAACCTTCAACAATAGCATCCCAACAAGTATTTTCGTACAAGTACCGGTACATGTACCGGTACTCTGTTAAAAAAACATGTTTAAAAAACAAATGCACATGTACATGTACACTTGTAAAACAGCTTTAACACAAGACGGTCTGGCATCTGTAGTGTAAGATGGTAGTGTTCATGAAGGTATGTAAAAAAAAAAGGGGGGGAAGTAAGTCCCATGAACATTACGTGTTTCATCTCCTGCAGGTAAATGATAACATCTTTTTTTACACATAGCAGTAGGCACAATCAGCACAATCAGACCAATCGGCAAATCTGAACCGCAGGCTAATACTCACCACTGGGAACACATAGATTAATAATCCCAGCTTCCTGGCCACAGGGTTTTTCATTTTTTCTCTCAGACAGGCACTTGAAGTAGAGTTGATAACCCCGGCGGCCCGCCGAAAGATTGGACTATTAATTTCCAGTTGCCTGGGATTTGCCTGGATTGGGCGACCCAGATGAGAGAAATTGTTCCCAGCCGGGCAGCAAGGTTCCCAGTTACATTTGTACATGTAGAGACCGATTTAGGTCTTAAAAACTTGTGAGATAATCTTCCTTCAAAGCAGGTGGGATTTGCCGAAGCAATATTTGAAACAAGGGAGCAGAAACGAGCTGCGACAGGATGAACGAGAAGGTCCAGGAATTAAAATTAAAAAAATTTTTAAAAACTGGAAAGTTATTTGTTCATATTATCTAGGTGGGTTTTTTTTGGGGGGGGGGGACAACTCAAAATGTTATATGAAAGATTTTTCATTCTGATTGATTCCTTAATAAAACTTATTCAAGTTAGAATAATGAGGCAGTTTTTTTTTACATGTGGCAAAGAAAGTTCTCTTGAATACAGAAAGAAATAGCTCATAAAAAAAAAAAAACTGCTCCCTAAACCCATCCATGGCACCTAAACATGACCGTAGAAGCTCAATGAAGACTCAAAGACACTTAAACAAAAATGCCTGATGAAACAGAGTGTGGAAAAAAACCAGAATATGAGAACTATTTCTGAAGTTGATATTAACCCACACACAGGAATGAGCATTTTCAATGATACACATGACATGGCGTCTGTGTTTAACAGGTCTTCTTCAAAATTGGATTCTTGCCTTTTTTTTTCCCGACATGAAATGTCTCGCAAAATGAAGAAATTCCACAGTCTAGACCAGCTGGGACCATAATGAATGAATGCTGGAATCATAAAAACCGATCATAAATTGAGATCAACAAAGAAAAAAACGACACACTATTTCTGTTGACGTTTGACATCCACAGGCAAAGCAATACAGAACAGCATTCAGATGTTGACAGCTTTATTACATGTACATGTACGTACAATGGTACATGTTAACTTAACAGTCAACACACATAACTAATTCAATTCAAAGTTTTCAGTCTGAAAATTTATATCAATCTTGTCAAGTAAACCTACTTTTTTGGTACGTGACAAAAGAAACTGAATAATAACTGTTAAAAAAAAATCCATTTCCATGTATTTCCGCAATATTTTCATCCAGAAAAATGCTTTATTCAATGAGCCATTCTTCCAAATCAAAAGTTTCGTCTGAGCAACAGAAATATTTCTTCCACTTTGATTATTACTCAGACAAATAAAAGTACACGATCGGACTGTGCCCAAACCTTGAACCCTTGGCGTGAATGCAAAATCCGGGCCCGCATTCTTTTTTTCAGCTGTGTAAAATTTTCTCCGCTTGTACTATTCCCTAAATAAAAGCAAGCTTAACCGCAGACTTAAAAGGAAAAAAAAAGGCTTTTCAAAAGGCAGGAAATCTACTCAGGTTTTTAGCTTTATCAAGCGTGAAAAGGGCAATGCTAGGCACTTTTGTATTTGTTATGTTAATACCATTGGATCGTTAAAATAATTATTGTTGCCCTTCGCTATGCTCTTGGAGTTACCCCTTTGGGAACTCTACACACTTTCATGCATGGTTGCAAGAGGACAAACTTCTAATTTTAAGTAGCTTTTTTTTTCTTAATAAAAATTGATTCCGCCTCAAACTGGCCAATTCCATTTTTTGTCCCTTTCTGTTGGCTACAATGCAGATTAATGAAGTGCAATAACATCTCCATGTACAGTGTGCTGCTTGATCAATTTTGATTCAATATTTTGAGAGTTGACTGTTAGTTGACACTGAAGGCAATTAAAACCAGACTTGATATTTAGTCAACAAGTAAATACATGTATATGCCGCGTTCAGGCATTTGTAGATTGACACCATTCAATCTGAAATGGAAAATATGAGATGAGTGTTGTAAAATGTATGCAATTTAACTGTAGAACGTGTATTAATATGTTTAAGAATCTATAAAACTATGTAAATATTTTGATATGAAATTGTCGTCCATCATGACTTAAAATTCTCCCAACTTCTTGACAATACACCACCCCCACAACATGGACTTTGTCTTGCCGAACCTGAACAATGCTGTATCTTTGTGCTGAAGAAACGAAGAAAAAAATTGTTCAAATATTGCCATAGACTTGATTTCCGCTCGGCTATTGTTAGGGCGGGCTTTCGTTGGAGGGGATCCTTTAAGCAGCCCGAAGTAGGTCTTGCTGAGCTAGATCCACCGGCCTGATAAATATGTTAATTACGTGTCAATGTCCAATTAAGGTCGTCAACTAGTCATATTCCCTTGTGTGTGACGCACCATTTACTGACAAACTAAAATGTCATTCTATGGGTTACTGGCCTCTGAAAAGATAAGAAGCAAAATCACAGTTGCAGTCTAACCCAATTTTTTTATCACCAAGGCCGAAGCTTTTTAAAATTGTTATGGCAGTGTGATAAAAACCGTTACGCCGATCTCCGTCAGTTTGAATACAGAATGCCGGGACTGTGTCGTATCTTGATTTATGACGACAGACTCTCGGCCAATGAAAATGGACTACTGAAATTCACACCTCCGTGTCTGACAGTGGAGTGCCTCGATTTCCCCCAAATTGAATTCCGTCAACTTGTGATTCAATCAGGGAGAAATTTAATTTGCAGATACTGTGAATGAATGTTATCATATGGATGAGGGTGTATTTTTTATGGAAATTGTCGCGTTATTTATTTTCAACCACAAACGCACCACAGATTATGAATTGCACAATGTTGTGTGAGATCATGATCATCGGAAACGCTGCACATCATTTGCCGACGTGGCTACAAATCAGAATTGAAACCATTGTACACCTATGTGCATACTACACCTCAAACATCCCGACCATTGCTTTGAGAATACACACCGCCCAGACAGCTCGGCGCCAACCTGTTCAGATCCGGCCACACGAGGGCCAGCCTAAGTACACCTTCTTTTGTTCCCCTTCGGAGAGCTATAAGGTGGTGAGCTCACCGGAGTGGCACAATGGACTCTGGAGCCCAGAACAAACAGCAGGCGGTGTGGGACACAATAGGGATGGGCTGCCCTAAGCGAGGCCACCAATTTCGCTTCAACTTGCTAAGCGGGCCCCTGATACTTAACCCACCAATAAAACTCCTCAGCAGCAAGAGCAAGTAATAGGGTGACAATGAGAAGGGTTTTCAATGGGTTGTATAGCACAATTTCAATTCCTTGTTTTTATGGTTCTAAGAAACGGACAAGAGATTGTGATGTACAGTTCTGGAAAACTGTGCTTTACCATGACAAAGATCTATTCAACTCACTGGGCAGGTCAAGACAAGTTTCTTGAAACTCCAACATTATGTAAGGTGCCAAGAATGTTCATTCATTATTAACAGCAACAAGTTTGGCTGTAAAGAGCCATATTGAACTGTTTTCCAAAGTTACATGTAGGTTGAAAAGAGAAACAAATGAGGTCTAAAGGATTAAACAGTCCTGAACATTTCTTCCTGATAATGTGAAGTAAAAACAAAACAAAACAAAACAAAATCACAAGGTACATTTGTCTACGCAAAAATTTCCTTTTCCCAACTGCAAAACGTCATCTTTCATTATCTTATTTGTCCTAGAACGATCACATAATTGGTCCAAAAAAATCAAATACAATTTGGTTTTACAATCTTTACTTTGTAGTTACTGTCAAAAAGAAACAGTTTTTCAATGGGATATGAATGCGACATTACAAAGGAGCAGATGTCTTCCACACGGGGATCCAATTAATACTTAGTGTCACCCTTCTTACACCAAAACTTGTTCGAAATCTCCTTGAATTGAGAGGCTTGTCCTCTTTTGAAACTCAAAAACCCTCACAGACTCCAGCAATTTTCAAAGTGTAAACAACATTTTTTTTTTTTAATTGGGATGAAAATCTATCCGGAAAAGAAGTGAATGCAGGGCAATGCCCCTCTCATGTTTATCAACAGTCTCATTATCAAAGATTATAGGTTAGTGAAGTGAGCCGGGTATATCCAGTGCTGGCGTGCGCTATTGTGCTGTCATATTCCAGAGATTTCAATCCAACCAGGCAATGAGAACACAATAGACTCAGCGGACAGTGCGCTGTCAGCAGACGAAGGACGTCCTCGGCTTGAGGTGTGAACATCTTAACACTCAAGGTTAAACATTAGGTTTGACCAGGAATAACCCCAAGAAATGTCTAAGCTCAGGAACTTTCTCAAAAAGGACGTGCTCAGAACATACAGAACACAAATGTGAAGTCTCAAGAAAAAGCGAGGACATTTCAAACTGGATGGGACTTTCTTCAATGTTTTCCAATTTTAAATGGCAAACAGGGGAAGTGAAAAAGTAGAAAATTAGCTAATCCAAGCAAAAGTTTAATGTCTAAACAAACCAGAACAGTTTGAAAGTGTTCAACAGAATGATTGAAGTTGTACATGTTGGAATGAATACGAATGTGATTTGTAAATTGACAGCATACCGGTACATGTATGAATATCAATCTCTTCAATGAGAAGGTGTTGCTTCTAAAGAGAACCAGTTTGTTAGAGTGTTAGAATGTTGCGGACATTATACTCTGTTCATTCTTAGGTCTCAGTCCATATAGCCAGCAAATACAACATATTCTTTTCAATATAATCAGTTCTCCGTTCTTGGAAAGGAGCTCGATTTCCCCCAGTGAAATGTTAGTTTTGGGCCGAGGCCAGCTGATTGATTTCGGATGGGAACGCTACATAAACCCTCAGTATCAACAGACGATCCCATTTCAAAACACTGATTTTTAAACAGTGCTCTGCGCACACTTATAAAATGTATATTCGAAAATATATACTCCATCTTGGCACAGGCATAAAACTTTTAAGAAAGACAAATTATACAAATACATCTACTTTTTTGACTGAATAATTGCAGGTATTATTTTTCTTACGTTTACAGTATACAGTATTTTACAGAAATGTACAGTATTCAAAAACTTAACTGGATTTTAGATTTGGCTTGGAACTTCAATAAAAATTTTGCATTATTTTTGAGATCGTTCTGAGAAAAAGAGGGGTTGTTCAGACTTCAGAGGGCCTTGGGTCTCCTCGTAAACAAACTTCACTCATGCATGATGAATTAGAGAAGGCTACAACACGCGCATACCAATGAGGAAACACAATAGCCAGAGCACATTGTGTTCACCTCACCTGATTATAGACACAACAATAGAGGGAGGTGGGAGTAAAGACAATGGCTGGCCAGGGTAAACAGGTGTTGACCTGGCAGCAGGTGGGGTCAGGGGTTATTGTTTATTAATAATGCCCATTTGAGGTTGACCTGGGGATTTAGCAAATTCTTTTCTTTGTATGGGAATTTACATGTAAAATGTAAGGACGCATGCATGTTAAATTTATGAATGGCCCGTTGTTTTGTGCAGTAAATGTAAGCTGGTCCAGCTCATACATACAGTATACGGATTTCTGAAAATTTCACAGGTATACAGGTGATTTGAAAAACACAAAAGACAAAATTTGACTGATCATGGAAGTTGTAAACAAATTATGCCTGCTGGTTAATTTTCAAGTAAACAGCAAGCTTCATTACCCAGTCGGAATGAGTGAATAAAAATAGTTTGGTTGCGATCAAATCCCTGCAGTAAACTGAAGCAAAGCCCGTAACAATTGGTTCAAAATGCAATATTCACAAAGGACTGTGCACTGCACATTCACAGTCGCCATAAAGTCCTAACCTGGCCTGCATATTTCCTGAACAATGAAGACAAGACAAAACGAAAAAAGAAATTGATAGACTGAATTGTATAAATCCCTCTGGGCAAAATAATCCCTCGTAATTTCACGGTTTCAAAACGACACACTTACAAAGCCTTCAATGAAAGAACAAAAAAATTCAACCCGGAAGGTAGTTTCCAGAAGAGGAATAGTGCATGGAACTTGTAAAAACTGACACATGTCTGGTGTCGGCTTTTGTCGGATGGTCAGAATGGGTTGAAAGCGACGTGTTTCTCAATGGTATCCTGCCACAATAGGAAGCCATGGGGGACTTGGGTGGTAGACAGGGGGTATTAAATGGCCCCCTTTGCCCCCTTCCTATCCTTTGGTCTGGTGGCATTCCAAGCGCACCCATCCGTGATGGGGAATTGGAGGGTTCTATAGGAAGCCTGTCTCATTGACTCAAATCGTCTCATTGTTGTGATGCTCTAGTGGAACACCAGAAGTCTAAATCAACAGGGATGAATGGTCTGAATTTCTGAAAATTGCTCGGGCATGTACATGTATGGAGAGATTATGTACACATGATCAAAATACTGTATTTTATCAGCATACATGTACACGTAAAACGTACAATACATACATATTCATGTACTGGTACTATCCATGTACACAAGGTACGGTACAGGCGGCGTATATTGTGTCTCTCACTCTATTGTTAGGGCCTGAAATATATCTACTTTGCTAGTTGTAGTTTGTCAGATTAAATCTACACATGTGTGGGTTTCTTGGTATTTTTTTTTTAGTTTTGAGCATTTCAAAAGTAAAATAATAAACCCCTAAACCCCCTTCCCCAAAAAGTTGAAACTTTTTGGACAGCATACAACATCTCTCAAATCACGCTTACTAATTTTCATCAAATCGCAGGCCAGGTATATTACAGCTGAAATGATGACCTGCAAATTGCGTGTATACACAAACCCCACACCAGGATTCCTAGATTAATGACTCTGCTGATGGTTACTGAAAGCTGATACAACATAACTCTGTTCCGCTCAGATACGCAGATGTCAAAAAAAAAATAACACCACAGTAGGTTAATATGAAAACCATCTCAGTGTGCATATCAAAATCAAAGGGTGTGCCGCACAGCCCTAGTAGTAGTATCATTAAAGGAGCACACAACCTTCGATAGGAGTCATTCACCAGTCACTGAAGGGTCAAACAATTTTGCCTTTCAGAAAGTAATGACAGAATCAAAACGACAGGCTTACAACTTTTCATATGTCCAATAAAATAAACTAGACACGTTGAAATTGTCAAGAAATGTATGTGTAAGGACACAATACTGGCTAACATTTAGGGTGGAACTCAATGTTGTCACTCCTGATAACTAAATAGTTGGGTAAAGTCTGTTTTGATGGTTTAACATGTTAGGTACAAGTATGAAGGGATAAATAAAATTTTAAAAAATCCACAATTTTATTTTTTTAGTGGTAAAATTCTTGATTTTGGTGAAAATTTACCTCGAAATACCACTTAAAAACGGGACATAACAAGTAAGCCTTTTTTAATGAATTAAAAACACGATTACAATTTATTTCCTCAGATGAATATTGTATTGAAGTTGTTAGTAATGGAATGAATTTTACAAATACAGCTAACCTGTATTCAAAATATTTCTGGTTTGTGCATAGAGACGCCAGATATATATTTAACGTAAGTTACGCTTGGTGTCCACCTATTTAGCATATTTACTGGGGTCTTTATAAACCCTCGTTAGTATATCCTACAGTAATTTCAGGTGATAGAGTCTTCAGAAGCATAATAGCAGTTCCTTTATACATAATGACATACGTTTTTAAACTTGACCTTTCCTAAATTCAGATTTAGGGTGGGTCACCACTTTGGTGTCCACTTTTATTCAACATAATGAATGCCTAATTCATTGTGTGTTAAGGGGGAAGGCCAAATAATCTAACAGTGATGTTGTACTCTACATGTGTACCAATATCTCTAATCACAATTAGGACATTTGATCTACATAAAAAAAAAATCAGTCATTCTACACTATGTAACTAACGTTAAATGGTGTCCACTAAATGGTGTAATAAAGCTACAGGGGTAGAAAAGTAAATAATAGCTAAATGGTTTGAAGAGCACATTACTTTCTAAGGAGTATCTAGCAGTTTAAAATATTTACTGTGATATCCAGAGCAATAGGAGTACCAATGCCATGCATGTGATTTAACGTTAGTTACAGCTGGACACCAAAGTTGCATTAGTTACAATGTGCACTTAGTATAATACGATAGTTAATATCACCAAGCAACAACTTTCCAGTGGAATATTGCTGTTTATTAGTTTAAATGGGTCCCTTTGGTAGTATGGAGAACAACAATTTAATATCAGTTTTGGGCTCAATAATAATATAAAGTTATGTAAATTATGAAGGCCTATGTGGTGTCCACATGTAACTTACGTAACATTTTGATACAGAGATTGTCAAAAGAGGTCCATATAAGATCGTGAAAGGAACATAATGTTTAATGGATGAATTTCCCTCTGAGGTCCTTACTGTGAGACACTGTGGTCATAAAATTTTCAATTGATCTGCTATTAAAATGGTTTAACAGCTAAATCTCTCATTTTATTTAACACTTGTTAAAACAAAATATTATAAAAAAAAAATCGTCTAAATTTTTGATTTTCAGCAATGAATAGCTTATATTGCAATAAAGAAACTATAATAATCTCCATTTCTGACAATTATGGTCTGGTAACAAGCAAGAAGTGGACACCATGTAACTAACGTTAACTTTCTCTTTATCACCAACATAAAGCAGCTAATAAAGGAAAGATGCTTTAAAATTTATCTTCTCATTATTATTTTCTATTGAGGGAAGGCCGGTCAAGCATTACAAAAGGGAAACAAAATTAATACAACCAATTTTATTTTTGATCCAAAAGGCCCTAATTTGTTCTCCAGTATTGTGTCCTTACACGTATAGAAAGTGTCACACTAATTCTTAAAATACAGGCAAACTGGCACGAAAAACACCGGGCTAAATTCAGACAGGTAAGAATGTGAAGGGAAACATTTTACAAAATGTATGTGGGAAATCAGAACAAAATTTAGGAAAACAAGAGTGTTCATTCTCATTGAAGGCCAACTGTAAGACTGTAAACAGATCAAATATTTAGACCTCTCTTCAAGGTTGGTGTTGGGGGAAGTGTACATCAAGATCCTTCCAACCAGAATCATTTAGTGAGTAATCTGTCTGCCTAAACTAAAGCAGTCAAAAACCATAATGGCATGTTTTATTCCTCCAAACTAACTACAGTAACTCTGAAAATTTATCTGAAGAATGTAGTGTCAGGTTTGCTTGGCGTTCCATCTTAATAAAGAGAATTGTGAGATTTACGGGACCAGTCCAATAACACACAGCCTGTTCAATCAATGTCAGGCTCCCCTTCACCTGAATAAATTTCTCGGCACAGGTGCGATGAAGCGCTGGGCCAGTAAAATAGCCTCTGACATTTTTCTATCGCGGGTCGCGAAGAAATTAGCTTTCAAACACCCATGGTTTGTTAAACTGTACTTCTTGATTAGATTTCAAGACAAGCAGGAATAAAAACACTGGGTTACTTTTGAAATAGAAAAATCTAGATGAGATTTAAAGGATTGCAAGCAATATGAGTAAGTTCAAACTTTACGGTTGCACAATAAATATCTATTGTGAGTCTGTTTGGTTCTGAAAAGAGTCCCCCCCCCCCCTTCTTCTTAGAACCTCACAAACTCACAAAAGAGATTGGTTGCATGGTGTAACTGAAATTGTATAAAAAAATTCCCAGAAATTTTTTACTGCATTCTATTTATAAGTTATTTCCCACCATAAGCTTAATTATGTACGATGAACACGTAATGGTTCCACAAGCTGTCGGGACCATGTCCTTGAAAGAGCTTTAATAATAGGAAAGTACAACACATGTACGCTTAGTCGTATAAAAAAAAATGAAGCGTAATATTGCATGATACATAAAGCCAAGGCGATTTCTCCCATTTTTTTTAATACAGTACTGACAATAAGTGATGCATCAGCTGGAACATGTTCAAGTGGCTTCCTCAATTTCATACAAATTTAACAATGCACAGATATTGTTTACAACTTTACATGTATTGACACTCTTTCAATTGGTGCTCACATGCATGTGACTTGGAGAAGAATATTGCATGCTGAAAATACGAGCCCAAATATAACTGCAGATAGGGCTACTTGTTCAATAATGATCAACGTCTTTCCTAGTGGTTTTTTTGTTCAATATTACTGCAGTGCTTTCAGAATCTGTGGTTGGATGATTAAACAGTATGAGGAAGTGGGAATTCCAGTGTTTAATCAAGTGTTTGTAGGACTCAGGGCGAGTGTGGATAGTAGACCTATGATTAATTTTTTTACAACACGGTTGATTTGCGGGCTGGAATCTTTTGCTGCGATCCAGAGGAATGTTGGTTTTATAGCCCTCGCGCTTGGTTTATGTATTTGTGTCCAGCGCTTGCGGTATTGCGACATTTCTGGAGTTGGTATGGATTACAATGGCATGCTGAGCATGCAGGATTAGGTGTAGGCCCACTTAACAAATAGATAACTCTGCAATTTATGCCATCATAGATCGTTTGACGCAATCCACTTCTTACTGTTCAAATGGTCGAGCCTACAAAAAAAAGTCTGTTTTCCTGACATGTTTGGGGTCTATTTCCCATAACTTTTTCTTTTTATGAAGAAATTTGAAATTGGAAAAGTGGTTAACAGTAGCAATTTTGTGCCTTTCCCCAAGAAAGGATTGAAATTACCCAAGACTAATAAATTTGTCCTTGCAATTGAAAACAGTTCAGAAAGTTTGAAGAAGACATTTTAGATAGACTTGCAAAATGTACCTGCAATTATCGGCACTGGACATTACATCAAAAAGCTGACAGGATCTGCACCTGAGGTCCTTTGGCCAAATTTCTCCAACCATGGCGAAACTAAATTACACTGCAGTAGGGTGAATTTACTGTATTCCAACATTAATTAATAAAAAATCCTTGAAGATTGGGTTGATTGACCAGTTCAATTATCGACCAACAAAAAAAAGAGGCCATTTCGGGACAGTGGCAATTTGGGCTTTTATCCCAACTTGGACCATTGCCCAAGGCAACGAATATAATTTGACCTTTTTTTGTGTCTAGACACTAATAATCCAGCTGTATCAGTGTACACGTATCTGGTCAAGGTAACATCAAGACCTATCAACAAAGATTAAATTACTAAACAAAAATCTCATGCTGTGCCATAGCACCGGGTAAGTGTCTTGGTGTGATTGTGATCACCAAGGGACACAATTTTAAGACACTGCAAATTTGTTTTTCCTGAATGATGCAAAATATCTGCTAAGACGGGCTGGACATTTACCGGTACATGTAGGCTTCCTCATGTTACATAAATTTCTCTAACATCTGTGAATGAGATTTTTTTTTCCTGTCCGCTCTGCCACCAAAATGCAATCACGCATTTCGGGTACTTCCCAATTTCCCCGAGATGAAAAAATCCATTCAACAGCAGCTAGAATGCATAGGAAATCCTCTAACATGATCTACATGAATTACAGTGTTTCAAAATTTTAACTTCAGTTCAAAATGTGTTGAGCCAAATCCAGGGGGAAATATTGAAAAGGGCCAACGCTTCAGTTCTTAATACTGAGTCCACGGTTTCCTCCATCTGTATGTAAACAATTCTAGGACAAATGAAGTTCAGCTGCACATGTTGATCTCAATTCATTTCTCCATTTCCAATTTAGATTCGATTAACGTTTCTATGGGTATGCAGGAAAAACATAACCATTGACCAACCCCATTCAATTACGAACATGTAGGTGTACCCCTGTTATAAAATCCAATGAGAAATTAGCGTCCACAATATCTCTAATTTCCTACCCCGGAGCCAAAATCAAAGGAGAGGGATCTGTTTGCCATCGATGCGGCACAGATGTAAATGCCAGATAAGGTATTGTGCCACATATTTCTCTCATATTTCGAGATGGTAATCTCGTATTAGAAACGACGGAAAAACAGGCTTGGCTAAAGCCGTGACTAATGTATAATTAGATGTGGAATGCTCAGGAGCCCTGTACTAAAAGCTCCAATTTGATTTGTAATTCACTGAGAAAGGGAAAAGAAATGAAATGTTTTCAATGTTATTGAAAAAGTTAACCGATGCTTTTTATAATTTCCAGCTTACTACAGTCACTACAAATCTCAAACAAATTGATGGATCACCCATCTGTATTGACGTGAGTTAGGGTGCAGTTTTTCTTCAGAGGATTATAATTTATGTATTGGGCCTTGTCAAATGTATAAAGTAGACCATTTGTAATTTGAAGCCAACAAAAGTGCTCTAAATCTAAAGACGGACGCTTACACAATAACTAACACGATGAAGTTTTAGCTCTGTGAATGCCGTATATTTTGAGAAAACAGAACGAACATAAATGCAATATTCTGGATCTTGATTTCAATTCCAAAGTTGCTGGGTCGTATTTTGAATTGAGCCCTCTCGTGACATTTCTCTTCACCAGCAAAATATGCTAGGAAAAACTGCACGTACCGCTCTTTAACGTTTTATTGCGACTAATAATATGCGCAGCATTTTGTGGCAGCTGCTTGATGGAAGCTGACTTCCCTATCGTCACTTGATGGCACATTTAAGCAAACAAACAGATTTGGCATGCAAACAACTAGATAATGCCCAGACCATGGAGGCCAGTATGTGATAAGGGTGACATTTAGAACGAAGCATACTTTCAAATCATAAACCACTCAAATAGGGATGTTTTCAGATTGGAAGGGCTATTGTGAGAAACACTTTTGGAAAATACGATGCAATAAATTATTCAAAAATAACATCATTTGAACGGGGTGACGGAAATATTTCCCCTATAAAGCAATTCTAAAACTCTTAAAGTTACTGACTCACAAGAATACAATTTCCTGATTCATGCACCTAAAAGGGTTTCTAAATGTGACACGAATGTTACAAGCCTAACAAGTTTGATAACCAACAGGAAAGGAAAAAATGAAAACATTTATGCAAAAAGCAGCATATATTCCTGCTGCACATATATATTTACCGCTTCTGAATCACATGCAAAGTACACGTTTCATATTACATGAAGGATATTTCCTAAATTGTATAGTCTATTAAAAATGTTCAAACAATGACTCGAGGACACATACAATATGTATACATGAATGTATTAAATGTATTACGTTGTGGAAATTACTTGTGTATCAATGCACTTTAGAAATGGCAATAACATGGTTGACTGATTTACTGATTCTTATTGCACAATTCAGTGTTTCCAGAATTTAGTGTTGCTTAGTTGTAGCATCGTTTTCTAATTTGGCAGGCATTTGCATGTTTTGTATTCCATTTGATCATGAAACAAACAAGTCTGTTTTATTGAAACAAAATGAAAAAGTGAGGAGGATTTAAACAGATTCAATGTACATTGTAGCCCTTACGAACTGTTCAACATGCACCGGTACATTACCCCACTTTATGCAATATATTGTGGTGAAGGGAGGCAGCATCAGCCTTCGGGTATTTTGACAATGGATTTGGCCATTTCATCACTATTCCTGTGAATGAAACACCTGGGAATTAAGCTTTCCAGGGTCTCGACCACTGTCAACCCCTGAAATGCCAACCAGTACTGCCAAAGCACTGCAATCAATAGTCTGAACCAAACAAACTTGTCAAGAGAGATTACTTTCATTTTCCAAGCTGATTAAACGGAAGCATTTTGCGAAACAACCTAATGCTACAAGTGTTAATTTGTTTGAAAATAATACTTCAACAAACCCCTGACCATCTGTCACCATCAAACAACATGTTGGCGTTTCACTGTCCAGGCCTATTCATTATCATTTGTACACCTTGGCTAACCTCCCGTGGTTTACCAGACAGAAACGCGACACCAAAAGTGTGCTGATTAATTCGGAATGAGATTATTTCCCCAAACGGGACCAGCAGGGAGCAAAGTGTGGCTCTGCTATGTAATGTGATGCTGCTGCAAAGAGTGTGCTACCGTATTACCATTAGAGGGTACCGTAGGTTCTTGCTCTATGGCGTTACTGAATACGGTAGCTCGGTCTAGTTACTTTACAGTTAAAGACCTCTTTTTTTTTCCATGCAAGAGCACACCTAGCTGAACTGGCAGCATTGATATTCAAATGAACTGCACTATTTGACAGGCTGATCACCCGCGCACACTCATGGTTCAGAGTGGTCCTGTTGGCTGAGTCACCACCTCATTGTGCAGGCTGCACTGCCTGTGGCTTTCTTGCTGCGGTAGCACTCTGCGTGTCTTATAGACACTCCGCGCGATTAGCGGACCCAATAAAACCAATACCCAACCCGTTTAATCATCAAACCATAAAAAAAAAATCAATGATTATGCAATGGGGCCATTATGCGGGCAGGGTGGGACCCATCGGGTCGGTCGATGACCTGTGTGACCTTCGCCAAGTTCCCATCAAAATAACCATAAATACCTGTAGAATATAATGCATGGATTTACAATATAATAAGAAAACCTTCAGGACGCTAGTATTATTTGCAGGCCTACAACTGGGTGAAAGTCTCCATCACAATAGTGCTTTATGAGGCGTCTCAGCTGGAAAATTGTCGCTCTGAAATTCTACCCGCATGGACATTTTCTGATAAAACTGGTAAAAAAATAGTCTAGCCTTGTGCGAATCCCTGATTTCCTTGTGTGGTGTTACCTTACATGACAGCATCCCAGTACAATGCCCTACTTGAGCCCAACATATTCAGTGGCATTTAGGCCAAAGAATTGCAAGACCTACATGATCAAATCGTTGCACGTTCTGATATAACTCCCGGTAGTAATTTTGAAAAGGATGAAAGAAAATGACAATGTGAGCGGGGATTAATGAAGATCACGTTTCCAACATACATGTACATGTAGCGGAAGACAGAGAGCACGATGCGTCACAATGCGTTACCAAGCGCAATGATTAATACTTAATAGTGAATAGGTCAGGACTTGTTTTTAGCAAGTGAATGCCATGTTTGCATAGTGAGCAATATATAATGAAATGCGGATGTGGGTGTCTAAATTACATGGCATTCCTTTAAAATGAACGCATCTATTCAGTTGATTTGATGTATTTTTCTTAAGGCATTTAAAGAACAAACGTTCAGCAAAATAAAAGTGTCATGTTTGATTTCAAATCTGCTTCAATTCTTTTCAAATCTGCTTCAATTCAAGAAATAATTCTACAATGTTTCTTGTGTCCTAAAAGCCTGAGAGATTTTTCTTTTCATTTTCCCTGTTTTTCTATGATGGATTACTCACCTTCATTGTCAATGGTGAACCATCCCAGTCCACTTCCGTCTTTGATGGAGTAGGTTACAACTCCATCCATGCCGGTATCCATATCTGTGGTGGTCACCGTCATCACCTCCGTCCCAATGGTGGCATTCTCCAGTACAGTCCCTTCATCGTAGAAGCTATTGAAGGCCGGTGCGTGCCTGTTCTCGTTGACGTCCACAACCTGGACAAAGACGTGGCACTGGGATGTGTTCGCTGGGGAGCCTTGATCTTGGAGATTAACCAAGATGTCGTAGATCTGGATGGATTCAAAGTCTAGTTCTGAGATCAGGCGCAAAGTGCCGTACTGCTCATCAATGGCAAACGTGCTTGTGTCATCATCCGCGATGCCAAAGGTGACTTGTCCATTTGGGCCGGCGTCAGGATCCAGTGCCTGGATGGTCATGAGGACTGTGCCGATTGGAAGGTCCTCTCGCATCCGGACATTGAAGATGTCCCGCATGCAGCGGGGTGGGTTGTCGTTGATGTCCAGGACAGTCACAGTGACCATCGTTGTGCTGGACAGTGGGTTATTGGCTGCCATGTCATTGGCCTGGACCTTGATGTTGTGGACAGGAGTGGTTTCGCGGTCAAGGGACTGGGTGACACGTAGCTCGCCAGTGCCACTGTTGATGGCAAACTGTGGAGAGTCACTGACAATGCTGTAACGGATGTCCCTGTTCCTGCCGATATCCCGGTCGCTGGCATGAACCGCGAGAAAGACAACACCAGTTTCTGTGTCCTCAGAGAGCTCAATGTCGTACTGTGTCTGATCAAACACAGGGGCATTGTCATTGACATCTTCGACGTTGATGGTGATGTGCCGTTTTTCTGTGTTCCTGGACTGTCCCAGGTCCGACACTTTGATGGTCAGAGCATAGCTGGCATCCTGTTCTCGGTCAAGAGGTCTCAGGACCCGAAGGATGCCTGTCTCAAAGTCCATTTGGAAGCGAGAGTCATCATTTCCGTCAGAGATGGCACAGATGAGTTTCCCGTTGAAGCCAGGATCACTGTCAGATGCCTTCACATGGACAACATCACTGCCAACTGCTGCATCTTCCCTCACGGAGATGATTGAGGGGAAGTCTTCATCAAACTGGGGCGTGTGGTGGTTTGTGTTGTACAGCTCAACAAAATCGACACCAGGGACATTCTCAGAGAATTTTTCATCCTCAGTCTTCTGATGGAGAAGGTCTCGGAAATCTCTCAGAGCTGTGGTGGATTTGCACCTGACTTTGGAGTCTCTGACGTGTGCACCCGGGTTGATGTTGCGATTGTTATTGATGCTAATGTTGGTGTACATGTAGCTTGCAGAGGTCTCACTGTCATTAGCCATGATGCGCAAGCTGTAAAACAGCCCATCTGTGTCCTCAATTTGTCTTCTCAGTGTCAAGTTACCAGAGGTTGGGTGCAGAGCAAAGAGGTCCCTTGTGTTTCCCGAGACAATGCGCAACTCTCGCTCATCTCCATCAAAGTCAATTGCTGAGATAAGTGCAATATTTTCCCCAGCAGTCAGGGTGCGAGAGATGGTTCCAACACAGTCTATCTTTTCAAACTGCGGGCGATTGTCGTTGATGTTCTGTAGACGGATGGTCACTAGGACTTCGGACTCTCGGCGGAATGGAGATCCCCAATCCGATGCCCTAACCCGAAGATTGTACTCTCGCCTCATTGTTTCATAGTCCAGCACCTTGCTTGTGTTGATAAATCCCGTCATGTGATCGATGGTGAATGGAATAGGGTTTGTGTTAGCCAGGCTGTATGATATGAAACCATTTTCCCCAAGGTCGGCATCTCGTGCAGTGACTTGTACAACTGGGGTGTGGACGGGAAAATTTTCTTTGATTTCAAAACTGTAAGACTGCTGGTCAAAGACGGGGCTATTGTCATTTGCATCTAGCACGTACACAACAACATAGGCGACAGCTTTGCTCTCTTCAATGACGCCATTAACGGTGATGTTGTAGACTGATTTTGTCTCACGATCCAGCTCTTGCCGCAGACTGATATACCCAGTGCGCTCATTGATGGAGAAAACCTGAGACTTGCTTTCTGCCAGAGAATAGGTGATAGCCAGGCTTGGATCCTGGTCTTCGGGAGCCACAGAGATAAGCGGCGTATTGATTGGAACTAGCTCAGAGACAGAGATGTTCATAATTCGACTTCGGAAAATCATCGCGTGTTTGTAGGATCCCGAAATTTTAACTGGAATGACCTCTGTCATTGTCTGGGGTGGGCTTCCCCGGTCTGAGGCCACCACTGTGAGGTTGAAGTCAGCAGGGGAGGCAGCCTTGAAGACAAACTGGGTCTTAATGTGAAATACTCCACCCTCATACTCAATATGGAAGTACTCCTCAGGATCACCATCAACGATGCGGACATCAGTCACTTCACCGTTGCTGCCATCATCTTCATCCGTGACCATGATGCTGGCAAAGATAGTGCCGATATCGCTATTGCGCGACAGCTGTGTCTGCATTTGAACACTCATGACTGGGGCATGCTTGTTGACTTCTTCCACTTGGACTCGCAGGGTGGCCTCAAAGGGAGGGGCCATGTTGTAAGGCATCATCCCTCTGTCCTTGGCAATGATGACCAGGCTATACTGACGGGTCTCCCGATAATCCAGGGCTCTAGTCAGGGTGACCACCCCGCTGGTCGGATGGATGGCAAACTGGTCAGTCCGCCTCTTGAAGCTGTAATACACCTCCCCATTGGTGCCCGAGTCTGCGTCCGTTGCTTCCACCGTGATGATGCTGGTTTCCACAGGTGTGTCCTCTGGAACGGCAACCGAGTAGCTCTGCTGGGAAAACAACGGCCGCTGGTCATTTGCATCAGTGACTTTGACCACCACGTTGGTCATGGTAGTGACCGGTGACTGGCCACGGATGCGACCCACTGCCTTGACGCGTAGTCGGTACTCTGCCTTCTGCTCTCTGTTGATAACACTGGAGCATGTCTCGTCTTTGCTTTTACAGGGAATGGTGCGGATCCTGAGGAACACAAAGTCCCCCACCCTCTCGTCAGTGGCTCGGAAGAGTCTGTCCTCGTCCAGTATTGTGTACTTGACTCCAATGATATCTGAATCCAGTGGAACATATATTCCTGTCTTTGGTTGCGTTGTGATGTATGTTCTGACTTCGGCATTCTCTGGGATGCTGGCATTGTACAGTGGCTCGGTGAACTGGAAGTTGTAAGCGGGCTCTTGCGCTGAAGCAGTCCACAGAGCAGCAGTGAACACTGTGATGAGTAATGTGACTGCCCAACAACTCGGCTTCACCCTCACAGCCATGGTTAATACACCACCAAATGGACTCTGAAAAAAGAAAAGAAAAAACGGAAGATGGTATCAGAATTATTCGTAATTTAAAAATTATAGCAATTTTCTATAACAAAATGAATGTCAGACGTAACAAAATGATTGTCAGAGGTTACACAATTGAACAGGAAGTCACTTTTGAAGTTTATGATTTTTTGTACATTTTATTGGAAAAAAATCATCATTTAATTCAATTTGCAGGTTATTTGCGATCAATCACCATTCAGCATACATACGCACATCCTTTCAAAGGGGTCATTCATTGTGGACATGAACAAATGAACTGCACCCCCAATTTCCACTTAAAGCAATAAACCCCTACGGCAGTCAATCCAACAAATGTTGCTCTTTCAAACAAAAATTGAAGCAAAGAATAACTTCCTCACAAGCGAGCACGGGAGTGCCCTGCTCACACAACAGTAGCAATTTGAGGACTAGGGTTCGGGTCCTTCTGCCCCTAGGCACCGTGGCCTCAATGACCCCTAGGAAAACCCCAATAGCAGGTGGCTGACTGCCTGCGGTTGCGAAGGATCCATGAAAAAAGGACAGGAAAGAATGTGGGGTCTAAGGGGAAGTAATTGATAACAATTATTTCCTGGGTTTCTTAGCTCAACCATTTATGAGGGATGTTTGGGGAGATTACATCAACTTTCCAAAAAAAAAAGAAAAGGGAAAAACCACAAAACAAAACACAGAATTTAAAGTTGTTTTATTTCATAAGCTCCAGGGTTATTTTGTAGGATCAGAATTTGCCAAAAATTGGTAAATGACTTCACTTTTCCTGACGATTTCCGTGCAAAAAAAAGTAAGCGCAAAGACACTGCAATTGCCATGGGAAGGGACATACTTTGTCAAGAATGCTTACTACAAGTACATGTACTCTGCCCGGCCCCAATTCACATGTGTGGTGTAGTGCACGTGTGTAAATGACAGGCCATCCACTATATGGTGGGCTTAGTATCTAAATGTGTGTCATATTTCTGAAGCATACCGGTACCGGTAGATCCAATCAAGTTTTCATCCATCAATTTCAAGTTTTGTGCCGCAAAGCCACGATTACTGGAGTCAATCTTGCCCAAGTACCTGTCCTGCAGTTTTAAAGGTCGCAAGCCACATGTGTAGACACTCAGGCGCTACACTCGGCACTCGCTGTAGGAATTTTTTCAATAACCTGAAGCAAGGTGGACTGAAATGGGTAGGGAGGGCTGGGATGTGGTACAGGAGAGACGTGATTGGGACAAGTTGGGGAATGCCACCCCCTGATGACAAACCCAGCGTCAACTTCCTACACCACACGATGACCCGCCAGCAAACGAACGGACGCACAAATTCCTCCAAGATGCCTCATAATTTTACCGTTTCCATTCCATCCACAAGGCATGAAAAGGGTTTATAATCATTCCGGTATCGATCGGACCCACGCCAAAACTAGCAGTGAGGAAAACAGGGGGATTAGCACAGCCACTCGAGCAGAGCTGATCCCCTTCAGTCGGGACGGATGATCAATATTTTGGGTGACAATGACCAACTTGGCTTGCCTACCTCCAAGCGTCCAACTCCCCACTGTTGAATAGACCATCTTAAGAATATCAAGAGCAGTAAAAGCCATTATGAATCCACATTCATTGTGTTCACTGAGGTGTTCATTCATCAGGATGGAAATCCAGTAAACAACTCCCCAAGCAGGACTGTTGTATTCATCGTTTACTCACTGACATCCACAGTAACACTGGGCTTATTGTTTTCCAGGTAAATGTATAATAAATTATAACAAAACCAATGAGGGTATTTTAAAAAATCAAGCATTTTTTTTTCAGTGAAAAGTGAAAGCGTGTAGTTCTGAAACGTGGAGACTTGTGACACTATAACTTAAAACGCGAACAAATAAAATGCATGTCAAAAGAGACACATCAGTTTTTGCCACACCACAACCCAATTTGTTATTTAATTTTGGTCAAATCGATATTTTACACGTCAAGAAGAATTTTGAGCAAATGGTCTTGTTCCAAGTGCGTGACAAAGTATAAAGAAACCAGAGCCATGGGCCAGAGTAGCAGACACACAGGCTGTAAGTAATAAGTCAATGCTGGGCATCTGTCATCTCAATTTCTCATTGACCAAAAGAAGAAAGCCCAACCCACTAAACGTGATGTATGTTTATTTGTAAGTACGCTGATATTTGATGCCACAAATAATTTTCTTCCAACACTGGTTTCATTAGACTCATTGCACTCCACTCACTCCTCATACAAGGGTTATTCACTCCAGCTCCAGTGATTACAAAACCTCGGGTCCAAATCCGTAAGTACAATTCAAGAGAACTCCCGCTGAGTTACACAAGAATGTCTGGGGAAGGAGGTCTTTTACGGTCCAGTGCAACGGAAAAATTCAACTCTACTGGTGATCTGGGTATTAATCATTGTGCAGACCAACCCATCGGCTCAGTCCATGGACCCTTAGGATTATTACAGGTGCATGGTCAAATGCTGGGAAACCATTTATAGGACGAATGCAAAGTTTGTGGGCTTGAAGGCAACTTTTGCAAATATTTTATATTTACGGTGGTTTACTTTACTTTATTTCATCTCAAAGCAGAGGAAAAAAGTACTTAGAAATCATTATGATTCATAGCTTTTATAAGTTTTACAAAATAAAGATAAGAATTATTATGGGAATAACACTGTCAACAGATACAGGAAACCCACAAAAGCACAGCTTGTAGAGTATATGCGTGCCCTGAACACAAATAGCAAAGAAGATACAGGAAGACAAGAACGATGTAAACAAGTACAGCTGTAGGCCTATATAAACAAATATCAGCTAACCACAAACAAAAAAACGACCAAAAAATGAGAACAAGCATAATTAAATTGAAGGTGAACTTTCAAGGGAAACTGATTGAATATACAGGGTTCCGAAACACGCACAAAATGTAATACACTGGAAACTGTCAAGAAAGCCATAGCAGCAAATGAAAAAAAAAATTAAAATACCATGAAGGAAAAAAAATGCTATAAGCTGAATTCTAAGAAGGTTTACAAGTATAAGAGCTAATTTCAAACAGTCAAAGTATACAATGTAATATTAATTCAAAGTAACATACACAAACAAACACAAACAACACTAAATTGTAAAGTGAATACTTCATCAAGAAAATATTTATGTTTAAAAGTAGAAGTACAGTACAAGCTAAACGAAAGGGGGACAAAATGTCAAAACATAACAATTTCATTAAAGGTGAACTTTTAAGGAAAATCTTGACATTGTGGAGCTTTATTTTGCAATCATAATTATTCTATCAAATAATCAAAGGTTTATCCACTTTTGAAGGAAAACAATTTCATACGTACTGGTCAATGTGTACCGACAATTGAAAAGAGGCTTAAGTTCTATTTCATACCATGTAAATCTCGAGTCAACATGGTCAACTACCTTTACAAAGTTAAATTTTACACTATTCTCATGGCCGTTGGCCGGTAAACGTATCAACAAATGTTCTTTGTATCTATCCTACAAATTCGAATTACCACAAATGACATTTTGATTTCAAATTAATACATACAACCCTTTGAATGTGCAACCTCAAACAGTCAAACCATGTCATGCATGTGAAACACAAACCCAACCAAGTGGTAGCTTCATGCCAAGAACGTGTACAGCTACAACTTGAACACCAAGTACGACTTTACACCCAAGGAACCCCACTTCACAAAGCGTACGCCACACACAATGCCTACGGGCCACAACGGTCACCACGCGGTACAACTCATCTCTCAATCCACGGTCAACTCAACGTTGCGATAACTCCCTCCGCGCCGTACAACCATCACTCACAACACACCACTTTCAAGTTAATAGTTTAAAATTATATAAAATAATGACAACTATACTCACCACTACCTGAAGATATCCGGCATCATTTGGGGTTATTTCTCCTCATATGTATTGTCCAAGAACGCAGTTAATAATCCAAAATTTTAGAACGGATCTCAGTCGATTTGCCTTGGTTCGTGAACTGATCGAACACAGTACAGACCGATGATAAATTCCGTACATGCAAACGTATACGGTACGTGCATGCAGCGCGCATGCGATATATATTGCATGCAACCAGCTGATAGCCGTAGAACCACTTCCTCCCTCCGCTCGTAATAATATAGTGCCCAAAGTTTCTTCTTTCTCTAATTAAATAACTGAACATGGACACTTATTACTTTAAAAATATTTATATTTCATACTTTGTGTGACCCAAAGGACAAAAATGATCAGTTTTATTTCTTGGAATGG
Organism: Patiria pectinifera; assembly: GCA_029964075.1. Taxonomy (NCBI): domain Eukaryota; kingdom Metazoa; phylum Echinodermata; class Asteroidea; order Valvatida; family Asterinidae; genus Patiria; species Patiria pectinifera. Next base: position 29,841,433 of record CM057135.1, read on the forward strand.
TCTATTCCATGTCGATTGCGGATTGATACCTGATGAATAATTCATAAGCAGTGGTCTCGGTAGCGACCAATCGGCGAAGCATTAATCACCAAACCGGAAATGCAGGTGGATACAAGTTTTGTATTGTACAGTTCATGTACCTGTACCACAATGCTGAAGTACCGCCAGGTATGGCGGCACGTGCCAGAGGAACTGAGAAGGCTTCAGTTTTGGTTTCTTGTGTTGATGACGAAATGATTTTTAAGACAGTAAACTTTCTCACAGATTTGAGGTTGTTTTTACCTTTACTGTTCATACCAAGATATGCAAGATATTTGCACTTTAAAGAATAGAATTAAAAGTTCATGCTCCGTACGGCTGTTTTAATTGGACCCATACAGTGCCCTGATACCATTATTAAGTTACTATTGTATTCCTCAAAATGTGTACATCTAATTAAGCTCATATATATAATTAAGCCTGAATATCAAAATAACATATATTTTTTTCTGTTCACTTGACTGTTCAGGCAAAAAAACTCTGCGAACTTTAATAATCGGGGTGAATAGGTAAAGGGGGCGCCCTTGCTTTGGCGTATAATCTGTGAGGGCTTGGCTAATCAGCGAGATGTAATGATAGCGCTTATATTAGGATTAAGATATCGGTAATATAAGCATCTTTCGGGGTCAAATAAATTAGACATACACGTAATTATTTTCGTCTCTGGGGCAAAACACAAACGCTTAAACCTTTATTCACAGTGACACGTCTGTTTAGGCATGCGCAGGGATATCTCTTCTCTTCTATGTATTTTTTAATGGTTTTGCCAACTAACAGATTGTAAGTTTCAAGTATACATATGTGTGCCACGTAAGCTAACCAGTTCATGAAACTGTTTAATCGTAGACTGAGTAGAGAAGGGTAATAGGGTGACGTCATACATAAATATAATTCATAAATTCCCTCTCTATTGTGAAAACATCAAAGTGTATTGTAGACAGATGCAAATTGGCCAATAGACCTACCACAGAACTGGCAATACCAAGAATTTTTATACGAGGGAAATTTCGAACCCCGTAAAAAGACGTCTGACGCAACCGATATTTGTTAACAGTTTCCACAACTGACAACAAAAAATTGCCAACAATGTATACGGGGCTCACCGCAATGCCGTTACGCCCATTATTTAAATAGGCATAAATTCACAGGTTGAAATAGTGAGTAATCTCTGAATATACGTTTTCTATCAAAGGTTTCAGTGTGCGTCACAGTGATTTTGTGGTTAATGTTTCCATTCTTTGAACCACTGTGTGAAATTGCTCTTACTGTAAAAAAAGAAATGTAGGGAACAATACCCTCCCCGTTAAAATGCACCATGCCCACACTCTATGATGGAGAAATAACCCCACCCCACCATACCGGACCCACTCTACTCCAAAAAGGAGTGTCACTGCAGTATATTTTGTTTGGGAAAAATGGAGTTCTCAAATTTCAAACAAATACCGAAGAAATAACAAATACAAATGTTGGTGTAGTACAATATAACGGATATTTTATTTTTTTTTTAAATACGATCGGCAGTAATAATATTGCATTTGAGGGACCTATTAGCCCCATGGTGAGAGACCAAACACCGGCAACTGCATCTTCGCCTGACAATCTCATTAATCGCCAGACTGTCTTTTTTATTGCAGGCTCATGTTCCTGGGGCCCACCAACGGATCGGAAGTTCTTAAAAACATGGCATTCCTTTCTAAGTAGGGGATAAATGTCTTACATAATAACGGAACTAATGATAATGTACTCAAGATTCCTGGGGGTGATGGACCGACGAGACAGTGGAATGGGGGTCGAGGACAGGTCCTGACTTGCCCCTGATATATGCCTGTTATCGGGTAGATAGATGGATAGATTTCGTTCTCCTCTAAGGCATAATCAAAGAAGTTTTTTTGCCCTCTAGTACTAGTTTAAAACTTTGTGTTTAAAATAAATCGATGTACATGTACTTGTTATTGGCGATTATATTAAAGTAAAAAGGTGTATGGACAAATCAGTCAAGGCTACAAATAGAGTCATGTATAAACTGAGCCGTTTTCTTTTGATTCATTTTTTTCTTGCAAACTCTCAAAAGAGCTGGGGGGCTAAACCCCGAAATCACTTTTGGGGACTTTTAAAACTAACTCAGCTTACTTTATACTCGTATATTGTACACGTATACTCTTATAAGATGGAATTTTGCGTCGGGGTGATATAAATCAAATTAGGTTTTGTACTCGGGAGGTAACACACTGAGGATACAGTGTTTAAACGTCGGTGAAGGGCAAAACCTAATTTGACAAGTATACTCGACTGGTGCGGATTGGGTTGAGAGGAGGCTACTGGTTTGCCACTGCATGGCTAGACCCGTGGCTAGATTAATAACAGGGCAAACAGGCAAACGCGTTCTGACCGAAAATCTTTTTTTTTTTAACTAAAAATCGGCACTTTACTGATCAAAGACGCAACAAGGTCAGTCATGGGATCGCCGCTTACATAAACGACAATACCAGGCCTGTCCAGGGTGAATTGGAATGTAAAGGTTTATGGTTTCCGTGGTGTAATTTCTCCCTGCAACAATGCGCCACTTATCTGTTTTTAAGCGCCGCGCTAGACACTATTTATTTAGCTTTCGGATCCGATTTCTGTGGTATTTTAATTGAGGATTTCCACATGGCGCGTACTGCTCTGGTACAGAAGTGACACGACCACCCAGTAAGGGGTGGAGCCGAGCAATTTACCAAATCTCACTAACTGACAAAATGGTCCGTCGTTGTTGTTGTTTTTTTTGACGGTGTTTTAACTTTATTTAATTAGTGTACCATTTCCTTTAAAGCAAACCATCACATTTTGCTTTGAGCTGCTTTGAGGTAGTACCCACCGGCCACCTCCTTGATTTTCTCACTAGATACAGTCGCGGGCCTGCTTAAAAAAAGAAAAAAAAACGGATAGCAGAACCCTTGCCCACTTTAACCACAACTGGACATTACGTGATCGGTAGACGGTGGTGGCGCTATTGGATATTAGCAGGCATCATTTTCTCATGCGTGTATGATTTGTGGACAATTTGCAGGATTAATTATTAAAAACAAAGTTGCTCATAAAATTGTATTGTTGCTTCTGCTTCAAATAGAATGTAACTAATTCGAGAAAGCGTTATAAATATTACCGGGAAATGTACATGAATACAATACAGAATCAATTTCAATTTTCGGCCTTAAGTTGAATGTTCACAGTTGAACTAAATGTTTCTCAGCAGAAACTTAGAAAAAGTATTCCATCAACAAAAAAATGTGTAAGAACCTTGAACCTGATCAATAATGTTTCCAAAAACAACTTTAAAATGTACATATTATTTTTATGTGAATTCACTACATGTAAAACAAAAACCAAAATAATGTTTACTGTGTTAGTCCCCAAAAGAAAACACTCAAAACAATGTACAGTTTTGCAGATTTCCACTTTTTTATTTTCAACGTCAGGAAAACCACAGTGAATATGATGCACATGGTTTACTGCAGGTTTAAAAATATTCCTCTCGTGCATCACGCAGCCGTTAGCATTTCAATTTTTTTTTTTTTATAATTTCCACTAAAACAATTACTATCTTTCTGGAAAACATTATACCTTCATCTCCATTACACATCTCATGTTAATTTTAGTTAATTGGCTTTGCATGTATCCCTACAAAACACTTTCTTGATATTTTTTTTCCTCTTTCTATGCTGAAGTCTTGGATAAAATAAGATAAAATAATGGTGTAATATAGTCTGGTTCTTCCTTGAAATGACAAAAACGTGGACAGGGTTACACATTGTTCATATTCCAAAATACATGTATAATTTAAGTTACTTGGCGAAAAATTCCCACATGTACAAAGCAATGTACAACAGCTTTTTAGCTTTTCCAATGACAAAAAGACTGCAAATACATAAATCTACTGCCAGTTCAGAACACAAAACCTAACAAATTGTGGGTATACAACACACTCACATACTATCAATTTGTGAGATGTGACACATTATCATTAACAGTTATTCTTTCTTTTTTAAATCAAGTGACTGCTTTAGAACGACAGAAACTGATTTTATTACGCAATCATTCTGATCCTCCAAAGTTTCAAAACAATTATTGGGATGACCGGATGGTAGATAAAATCAACATATGTGATCCAGTCTTATAAAATTCAGTCACAAGTTTTAAAGACGGGATTCCGGAAAACACTAACTGAATACTCATTTCTTCGGAGTAAAGTGAGCACTAGATGTGAATGCACAGTTGAAAGGGAGTTACAGAAATACACCATTTTTTTTTTTACATTTAAGCCATATTGGCCAGCATTGTATAAAATAAGCCTACATCCTCCCCTATATTATCCCAAAATTAATTCCCCACCCACTGTCCCCCAACAAAGAGGGCGGAAGTATACATGTATATATTACAACAAATATGATTGTAATTAGAGCACGGTTCCTATATATATGCCAGACGCCTACTATTAGCATGAAGTATGCCAGTCGTGATTGTAACAATGCATTTGGAGTGCTTTTCAGACGCTCTCTGTGTGTAAATATAAGCAGAAGTTGATGCCGGGCAAATCTATGCGCTAAGCAACAATCAGCCGGGAATCAGTCACAAGCAGGTTAGCAAACTTTGCTAAGCTTGCTCTGAGAACTCTGAATTTCCTATCCAGCTTTATATGTACTATTGGCTCCATGCACAACTACCCCCTCAATGGTTAACGAAGAGAGAGTTGGGGGAGACCTCTTGGAGAGACATTCAAACGCACTGCCGATGACGCCTGACGCTCACGCAAGCGCCATAGGTACGTGCATATTCATAACAGTCATGCCTACTTTGCGCCATACAAGCATGAACCAGCATGCACACGTGGTGTGTCTCTTGCACAGGGTTCTCAAAAGTGGTCAAAAAGCACCATTGATTGTTTGTGCACGCAGTCCATAAGGGGAGAATGTGAAATAAAAGAGGCGCTAACTTGAGGTTTACCTCGAGGTTTTACGAGTTTTGGCAGGATTTCATGGGGTACCTCAGGATAAACCTCAGGTTACCCATTGTTTAATTTTGCATTCTCCCCAAATGAAACCACTTTATTTCATAAATTCAGACACTTATGCACTGGGTTCTTGCACACCGCTACCAATGTTTCATCATACAAACATCAAGTAGTTTTAACCTTTCTTTAAGTGGTTGGCGTAACATCTCATAAAGCATTGAGGCGTTACTGAATCAACTCGCATAAGACAAATTGCACCAGGCTGCGTCGTAACACGCTGGCACACTTCATGAGGTAGCAGACTTAGGTTCTTGATCACTGTTACATTAAGGGATTTATTTTTATATATTCATTTATATACATCAATCGAGTTCCATGTCTACATCGATGCCGCCGCCGCCCCCTTCTTGACTGGGTTGGTCTCCGCCCTCTGCTGCTGCTGCTGCTGCTGCTGCTGCTGCTGTGCCCTCTGTCTCCATCGTCTCTTCAGTCTTGGCATCGCTGGGCTGCGAGGCTCCGTTGCCTTCCTTGGGCTCCGTGTCCTTGGGCGGCTCTTCCTTGGGTTTGGGCTTGGGCGTGTTCAGGATCTTGTCGCAGTTGGCCTTCAGAGACTGGGTCGGGGAGCAAACCAAGACAAGGCAAACCTAGTAAAGCTGGGCTCGGAGCACACACAATTCTATTCAATTGATTCAAAACAATTGTTCACTAGAAGCTTCTTTTCATGCATCTGATGCACACTATCAGTCCGGTTGCAAGTGTGGATGCTTGTTTATGGGCTTTGTAGACATTGTAGCCCTCTATTAGTAACGATAATCAACAACCCTCTTCAATGCATGTAGTGAACCTTGCCCAAGGACATAAGATACCTTGGTCAATGATTGTAATCCTAAGGTTAACTTAGACACTAAGTGAACCCTATCCTCCCAACTTGAAAATATATCACCGTCCCCCTTCTAACCCCTCCCCTAACCAAATTATCCTGAAATCCAACCCCCAATCTCAACTGACCCTGCAACCAAAATAATATGAAGCAATTGATACTCACAGCAGTCTCTGCCCGTATATCTTTGACCAATACGATGGGTTTGTTGTGCGGGGCTAGTTGGTTCTGGGCGTTCAGCTTACTGTCCCTCCAGGCCTCCTTGTCAGTCGCCAACTTCTGAACCTTCTCCATCTCTGCCTTCTCGATGTGGGCGTACTTCTCATCCTGAATTTGAGGAGTGTTAAAAAAGGTGTTAAATTTATAAATACAACAGACAGCGTGCAAAAGTACCGGTAAATGATATCACAGAAAAAAGAGGTCGTGTTCTGGGCCCAATTTCTTGGCTCTGCTAACCACAGCATTCCGCGCTTACGATCACCATTCTGTGCTAACAGCACCAGCCGAAAAATTCTGTGCTAACCCTGTCAGCACGGAATCCTTAGTTACGGATGTACGCATGCGCAGAAGCCAAAATTTCTCACTAACCCATGTTTGGCCTACTGTGTAGCCTTACCCCTTCATTATATTGCATCAATGCCTTCTTGTAGCGCTGTAAGCATGCCCCGAGCTCCTCAAACGCATCAGGCCGCTCCAGCGATTCCTTGTAACGTTCTACGATAGGGTCACCGGTTTTCTGTACAAAAACGAAATCGTAAAGGAGAGATATTCCTGTTAACGTGATCCAAAAAGCAACACAGACCTTGACAAAATACAACAGATGGAACAAATGAAACTCAACAAATTAGTTGTAAATTGACACAGCTGTTTTTGAGTGTTGTCCCTGTTTTAAAACAAAACGACAAACCGATAAAAATATTCCCCTTCATAAATTCTACATCAAAGGTAATATAAAACGTTTTTTTTTTTTTTTTATATATTTACAAATGTTGTACATTACCTCTTAGATGTCAATCTATGCGATCAGTCAAAGCAAGTTCAGAGTTTGTTCTTTCTGTTGCATGTTGAAAAAACCATAAATGGTCTTTGATTTACTGCTCACCTTGAGTTTAGCCAGTTTTTCAACATAGACACTCTTAGTTTCGTCTTCACCTTCTTCATACAGCCAGTTTTCTGTCTTGTTCAGGAGACCAATGAATGTCTCCCGATCCTATACAAACACATGGGAAAACAAGTTACAGAAGTGAATTGTGCAACTTTCTACTGCTCTTCAATTTATGAAAAATACTTGACATCCTTCTTTTGCAAATTTTACTGAAAAGTGCACTTCTTTAGACATTTTTAAACAAAATCCATGCTTTTCCGGATAACTGAGGGCGCTGTTGCTGTGATGTCATTTCAGGAAGACACTGTTCATTTCAGGGGTTTTCTGTTCAAATTGTGAATCTAAACATTTGCTTACTGACAATATTTGTCAAAAGTTTGCTCATTGGCTTTACTACCATGTACCGACACAACATCAAATGTTTACAACAGTGAAATGTCCAAAATTCTACCAACTTTTGGTGTTGAAATAGCTGTAACATTGAGGTTTCGGCTTGAAATTACATCATACTTTTGCTCATGAATATGGACATTGGCATTAGCACAAAAACCAAAAAGGCACAAAAATTAAAGCCTTGAAAATGGCAAAACGAAAATGAAAATAAGGTTAAATGGGACACAATGGCGCATTTTCAAGGATTGCAATGCATGAGCCCTTCAGACTTGCTTCAACTACAACTTCAGAGAGTGAAATTATAGTCAGACTTTGGTACATACTGTATTTGTAAAAAAAAAAGAAGTCTTTATCGAACCCATTACCCACAAGTGCCCAACATACAAACATTCAATGTGGAGTCCAACACCTGTCAAAGTTAGGACCAACAGCCCCCCCTCCAAAACTGACCACATGTGGACACCTTTGCAGCTTACACTGTGACCCAACAAACCAACAAGAATCTTACAATTGAGGCGATGAACTGCTCCAGATGGGCATAGAGTTTATCCTTCATGTCGTAGACGTACTCCTCCACGCTGTTTCTGGCGTCACTTCGTTCTCTCTCCAGTTTGTCCTGCGCAATCATCTGACCCTGTGTTTGTTCAAAAAGAAATTATGAGCAAGGCAACTTGACAAACTTCAAGAACATAAACCCAATCTCCAAGCCAAACATCACCTTAGTCCGGCACAAGTATACCCTGAGGCTGTATCTGACAGGGTCTGTATATTTTACTATGAGCACTCAGTTACCAAGCTTAAATCTTCAACACAACACCGATCTGCTCACTTCATTTTTCTGTGATAAACTTCTTCTTTTTTTCATGAAATGCAAGTTAACTCCTGTATTTTTCTGAAATATATCCCTCTAGAGATTTAATGATTGACTATTTGCAAAAAAAAATCCATTTATGCATTTATTACAGTGAAATCTCAATAAGTCAAAACCTGTTAACTCAAAAACCCTTCTAACTCAAAGTAAAAACTTACTCCCATCAATGGTTGTTGAACAGAAAAATCCATTGGATAACTCAAAACTCTGCTGAACTCAAAATGTGAGCCAATTCCCCTGAGGTCTGACTTATCGAAATTCGACTGTACTGTGCTTTCTAAAAAAAAAATCCAACTGGACCTGAACGTACCTCTCTCTCAGCAAAGATATTAATGTCTTTAAGCTTGAATCCGTGTGTTATCTCCTCCACGGGAAGGTCAATGTAGCGCACTGTCTTCTTGGCTTTCTTAGGTTCTGACTTGTCGCCGGCATCGGCGGTATCTGAGCCATTGGAGTCGGTCTTCTTCTCCGTCGTCTGAGACGATTCGTTGGTTTCCATCTAGAACGACACAAACAAGTTGGAATATGATGTATTTGGCTACCTTAAATAAGGCTAGAAACCTTAAAGTCATTTTTTTCAACCCCAATTTTGTGAGATGCAAAGGGAATGTATCCTAATGGTTAGGGTTCCAGACTTGTGATCAGAGAGTCAGGGGTTCAAATCCAGCTGCTGGCCATATGTTGTGTCCTTGGGCAAGCCACTTCATCCCCACTTGCCTCTTTCCACCCAGGAGTATAAATGGGTACCAGCATTAGCTGGGGAGTAACCTGGGATGGACTAGCACGCCATCCAGGGGGAATAGAAATATTCTCAGTCGTTTCATGCCAAGGAAAACTGGAGATAAACACTGGCCTGATGGGCCATATTGGCTCGCGACAGACTTAACCTTACTTTTTACTTGCGACATGCAACACAGCGCATCAGGTGTAATAGTCTGTAGGACCTTGCTGCCCTGGGCCATCAACACCAGTGCATAAACTGCAAATTCAGAGACAATGGAACCAAGTCCCATTAAACAATGCTACTGTTGTATCCTGTTTCAGTACGCAACTAGGAATTCTGAGGCAGTTTAGACTTGGAATTTTTGGCCTGATGGATCTTGCTACACTGAGCAGACTTCTCACATGTTTTTGTATTGAGCAGGGTTTTGAGACAGAAAAATCCTTGAGGGTAAGGGTTTAAGGGGGAGAAGATTGGACAAAGTCAAGAAACCTCACCTCCCCATTTTCTTTCTTTGCTTCTTGCTCCGCCGCCGGCTCTGCGTTCTCATTGGCCTGTTCCTCCGTTTCCATGGGAACTGCCTCCGCATCATTGACAACCTTACCATCCTCGTTGGGCTTCTCGGTTGCATCCTTGTCGTTCTGCTCTGGCTGGGGAGGGATCTTCTCCATCAGGGAGGCTGTCGACACCTTGAAGATACCGTGGCCATTGACACGAACCTTGACCTTGACCTTTGAACTCTCACCCTCGGCCGTGGGCTTGACATTCTTGATCTGAAACCGGCCTGCACAGACATGAAAACAAGCACATATCTTCAGCATTAAAAAAACCTTTTTTTTAACAAGTTATAGCATCTATCAATTGAAAAATATGAATATTGACTCCAATTTCTAGGGAGAAGTTCTGCAAATCTTTGGTAAAGGCTGGTTCATAATTCAGGCAAAAGAGAAGTACATTTCATGACACCAACAATTGAAGTTTCTTTGCGATGTTCATTGTTTTCCTAAAGTATACGATTTATACCTAAATAAACATGACGTAGGAACTGGTTTTAAAGCTATTCTATCAAACTGCTCAATTTTTTTGATTTTCATGGGTCTGAGAACAGCTCAGTAAATTGGAAAATTGAAAAAAGACATTTGTAGCAATCAGAGTGTTTCACATCTTCAATGGGCTCAAGAAGTCCAAGCCAAGCTACCTAAGCTCTTGTGTCCAAGTGGATACTCGAACAAAGGTAAGGCGTTGGACTTCCCTGTTAGGACAGCAATCCCAAGGTCCAGCTACCACTGACCATCAGAGGGTCAGTAGAACACGGACTTACTGCAGCCAATGGAGCCGGGAGACCCCAAGACGTGCCCCAACAAAGCTCAGAGAATGGATAAACTGTTACATCATCTTGCTTGGATAAAACCATCTTTGCATTTTATAATGAAAGATCATCTAGCGCAGCAAATTTAGTTAACTCTACACCCTGACCCCCAAAGTGATTGGTAGTTTGTTCATACATTTTGACTTTCAGATTCAAGAAAAGACACTATGATGAATGGAGGTTAACCTTAAATGCTCTTGATGTCTTAAACAATATCTTAAACAATAATCAGATCCGGACGTTTTCAACTATGGCTACGGATACTGACAATGTAAATACCAATGCATAAAACGCTAAGCCATAGCCAAAACTAGTGTTGGACACAGATTGGTGAGTAATGACACTGTATTTACTTTTTATGATTTGTGACAGCAGAAAAATAAGGAAAATGCGGACAAAGGAAACTTGGAGAAGAAATTGGAAAAAGTCATACCTATAAATGGATCTGAGTGCGGGACCTTGTCCTTGGACGTGTACTTGGCGCACAGCTCAAACGGATCCTTGCGATAGAAAGTTAACATCTTGGAGAAGGGGACCTGGTGGTTAGGGGGGAAGACTTCCATCTCACTGTTGAAAAAAAAATGAAACAGTTTAACTTAGTTTAACAACGTTGATGTGAGAAATGTCACATCACAATATGGGATATCCTTAAGACCAAAGTTCAATTTTTTAACAGAATTATCTAAGTGAAGAGCATACATTCCTCCAAAATAATGTGTTAAAGTTGAAGAAATCAAAATTACAAGATCACTGAATGGTACAACCACTTCCACAGGAACCAGACTAATTTGAACTTGAATGTTATTCTGAGCTTCATAGACTTGTGTGTGAATTAACTTTAAATGTTGCTACATGAATGGTCTGGAGTCACTCACCCATCCTCCCCTTCAGCAGCCTTCCATAGCAGGCTGATGGAGTACGGTGTCAGGTCCATCACGTTGAACTCCCGCACTCTGAAGGTCGGCGACAAGATGGCACACTGGAGGGCACAACCTCTGGCCACGGCCTCGTCCTGGTTCAGTGTGGTGCTAGCGTCCTTCTTGAAGATCTTCTTGATCAGTTCCTTGACGGCCGGGATGCGAGTGGATCCACCGATGATCTCTACAGCGTATAGCTCATCCGGCTTCAGCTCTGCCAACATCAAATTCATCATCAGTTAATGACTATGACTAGTCTCATTTTATTGGTTAAATGACTTCGACCTTGCTGAGCTTAATTCTCCCCCGAGGGTGAATATGCCGATAGCCTCTGTACTGGGTGCATTGAGGGATGCCAGAGGCAAGCACATACCATCCATAAGGACTTGCATGGGAAACCAGGGCTAATTTCTGAGAGGCCGAGAACAAGAAGGCTGAGATTTGCAGGACACTGTCCAAGGAGAAAGGATGAAGCTGCCTCCAAGGTTCTACTATGGCAACAAAATGTTGGACTAGCTGGAGGCTGGATAGAGTACCGAGAATGCTCCGTCCAGTACTATGGCTGTCCTGTTTGATATGCGGCTGAACTGACCAATCAGGGAGGAGACAGTGTGGTCACCTGATCAGTAAAACACTGACCATTGGTGGCCACTCAGCAGGGACAGGGGGAACCCTGCTTGCCTCCTCACAGCCCACATCAGATACCCACCACTGGCCGGCTCAGTGGTTCACCCCTGCACTTGTGTGTAGAAGTTCTGGGTTCGAATCAAACCTGTGCAACTTGTAGCCTACAATTTCATAACTAAAAGCCTAATTTGTCCAAGATTCCGTCTGTTATTTGCTTTTCCCTCAAATGAATGAAAGCAATTAAAAGTCTTTACCATCACTGACTTGATACAAGGTGCGTCTCATCGTCATGGAACAAAGTTAGGACGGGGTGAGGTTTGAACCCGAGTACTTCGACTTTTTAGTGCATACACTTTTTTACAACTTACAAGCAGAGCTTGCCGACGAACTGGGTTTTAAATTAAAAAAGTCAGATTTTATTTAAAAAGAAATTTGGAAACTTACTGATCTGAGACTGGACTGACTTGAGTGTGGCCTCCACTCTCTTCAGTAAATGGGCTGCAAGGGCCTCAAAATCAGCTCTGTGAAAACAAGAAAACAACATAAAATTCAATTGAAAATTGAAATTGTTGTGCATTCCTAAACGACGCATTTCACATACCTTTAACACATTCATGATAGTTATATTTCCACAATTTAGTACCTGAAAATGGAAGGGAAGTGTTTTGAAGCCGATTTTCACCACACTAATAAGAACCCATAATTATAATAATAGAAAAGGAGGTTCAAGCCCATTAGAAAACTTGGGTTTACTACCACCACAGCAAAACATCGCATTTAAAGTGGGCCACTGCAGTACCGATGAATTGGAGACCATGGTTTTCCTGAGTTGACCTATCGGTGATGATATTACTTGGGCAGCGTATGTGAAGTAAATCCCCTTACCTTTTCATGCGTCCAGTGACGTCCTTGTCATCCATAATACTCTCAATGTTCATGGGCAGCTCCGTCGCGTTGGAGCTCATCAGTTTCTTGAGTTTCTCGCACTCCTGCATCAGTCGCAGGAAGGCCCGGGCGTTGGACTTGGCGTCAATGCGGTATTTGGTCTTGAACTCCTCAGCGAAATGGTCGGCGAGGACCCGGTCGAAATCCCGGCCGCCGAGATTGGGGTCGCTGGCCACGTTGAGAATCTGATTGGGAAATATCAAATAGAATTGAGAATTGCACGGACAGTTCACATACAGAAATGATAGTAACATCCGTTTTGGACTGGCCTCACAGAATCGCGCGAAACCAAAAAATATTCTAAAAGATTGGAATTAAGTACATGACAAGTTCAACATTTGTAACAGTTAGGAACGACTAGTTGACTACATCTTAACTGTTAATCAAGAGTCTAGTTAATGGGCAAAGTTGGCCTGTCTGTAAAATCTGTAACCTGGACTAGCTTACTTAAAACATGACAGATCTACAGATGGGTTCTTTAGGGTAAAGGGAGCAAAGCCTCATCCCATAACTTTGCATGCGGAGGTGTGTCTGTAAGGATTCAGTGACGATCAGCCATGTGTGGGGGTCTGACAGCCAAAAGCATCTCACACTTTTACTCTAGCACACAACGTGAAAGTTCAGATCTCATTGGACGTGGAGATAGAACAGCAGATGGGTGTGCAAAAGGAAAAAAAAGTCTGATGTACGAAACCTAAAAACAAAGCTAGCGTTATTCCAAATGTACAAAATTTTCTTTCGCTGTAAGTATTGTTATTTCTATTTTCAAATTGGTCTTAGGCTCTGAATGAAACATCTGTAACGATGGAATTGCCCTCCTGTAACACTTTAATGAGTAAACTTCCTGAATTATCTAAATTTATCTGAAATAAAAAATTATCTGAAATTCCATACTGTGCAGCCAGCCAATGTTCACATCCTTTAAACTTCCACTTTTAAGGTGTATCAAGCCCAAGTAAAGAAATAGTGGATGGGCTCTACCTTCCTCAATCCTACAAAATCCTGCACTGTGCAGAAACCAATGGCACACTCTTTGTACCTACCAAGTTTCAAGGTATATCAAACCTAAGTAAAGTAACGAAGGCTGGGCTCTACCGTCCTCAATCCTACAAAATCCTCTACTGTGCAGAACATAATGGCCCACTCTTTGTACCTAACGAGTTTCAAGGTGTATCAAACCCAAGTAAAGTAACGAAGGCTGGGCTCTACCGTCCTCAATCCTACAAAATCCTCTACTGTGCAGAACACAATGGCACACTCTTTGCACCTACAAGTTTCAAGGTGCATCAAGCCCCATCAAATGTAACAGAAGTTGAGCCATACCTTCCTCAATCCTACAAAATCCTCCACAAATCTCCTGGTGGATTTTACAGGATCTGAGGGGGTTTAGAGATGAAGCTGTCTTTATACCTTTAGTTTTCCCTTGTTGAATGCTGACACGGCGACTTGTAGCGATGACTGGCCCATGTCCACAAACACCACCACTCTGGGTTTCTCCTCTGGTGCTGGCAGGTCTTGCTTGTAGATACCGTAAGCCAGGGCCGCTGCATACCCAAACGAAAGGAGGAAGGGGGGAAATTTGGTAATTCAGTCAGCAATTCTGACCAGAATGGGATGTAAATTAAATATTCACACTTTGTTGGCTATGTATCAGAAATGAAGACGAGTATTTTTCATGATCCAGGATTTTTTATGTCGGCAGTAAAAACTCTGCATCTTTCAAAATTGTTGATCTTGTTTTCAATTTTGTGTGTGTGTTCGCTTCATCTTACTCAACTTCAAACTCATGTAAAATGTAGACAATGCATGTGTTTATTGGTAAATGGCCAGTTTATTTTTTAATCGCATATCTTCAAATTGCATTTGGGAGATATTTTGAATGATTTCCTTTTCTTTACTTAGTTTTTATTTTGGATTCATGATACCAGCAAAATTGGAGAAAAAAATCTACTAGACAAGTACAGGAAATGTTTCAACACAAAGGTCGCCCTCCTACACTAAAAAGGTATAAACACCAACAAATGGATGCAACTTATTTTTATTTTCTTACCAGAAGTAGTATCGTTGATTATTCTCAGGCAGTTCAGACCGGCTACAGTCGATGCATTTAGTATGCTTTTCCTCTCAATGTCAGTGTAATACTGGGGGACCTGCAACAGAACACATAATATTTTTTTCAGAAGGAATATGTCAAATACTCTTTGGGCCTTTTAATTTAAATTCACCCAAATCTTTCCATTTTGAAGAATTGTTTTGATGATCATGAAGATAACATCATTGCACAAACCGTGAGGTCTCTTAGCATTCATTCATGCCAACAATAAAGACCAAGATGACATCGTTGGAACTTTGTGCCATTTTTGGCAAGATTTGGGACAGTACATGTATGTCTGTAAGGATTCAGTGACGATCAACCATGAATAGGGGTCT
This sequence comes from Patiria pectinifera, assembly GCA_029964075.1. NCBI lineage: Eukaryota > Metazoa > Echinodermata > Asteroidea > Valvatida > Asterinidae > Patiria > Patiria pectinifera. The sequence continues at coordinate 29,856,720 of CM057135.1, forward strand.
GACAGCCAAAAGCATCTCACACTTTTACTCTAGCACACAACGTGAAAGTTCAGATCTCATTGAACGTGGAGATAGAACAGCAGATGGGTGTGCAAGATTTAAGACACAAATTTACTGCAATACTTGAACAAATGTCTAAGGACCAACAACTTTTCTGTCATAGAACTTGTTGAGGTACACATTTCGCTTGACAGCTACAGAACAGCCTACTGCCCAAATTCTATTACTCCGATGAGTGTTTTCCAATTGGTCAATTAAAAAACAAAACTTTGCTGGTGTATTTTTGAATCGCTGTTGAAAAGCAGTACAATTCAGTAAAATGCTGCTAAAACAAACACTACTTTGTAAAACATTCGCTTCAATAAAAATCAAGTTTGACTCGTTCATTTAGTGAACAATTACCGCCACAATTACCGCAAACTACTGCACTACCAGCAAATGTCTGCTTCCAAATAAAACTATATCAAGCATTGTAAAAAGTAGTTAACAAACAGAAAAGCTACAAAAATGAGTTTAAAGTCTACACTTGTCCATGCCAGGATTGCATGGCATAGGAAATGAACTGTACGATTCTTGACTCACCGATAGGACGCAGTCGACCACTTTAGTTTGGAGATTAGCCTCGGCAGTCATCCTGAGTTTCGAGAGTAGCATGGCGTACACCTGCTCTGGTGTAAACGTCTCCTTCTCATTCATGTATTGGACCTAATACAACAAATATAACAACACCTATCATAGACCTTGCTCTATGGCTGTTTGCAACTGCACTGCCTAGCACCACATGGTGTGGTGGAAGATTTGTTTCTGCCGAGGAGGCCCTCGAAGGATTCAGTACTGAAGAAAATTTGCAAGTTATTCAATGTGGGTTTGTCAGACCTGTGTGAGGATATTTGGTATTCTGGAATTACCACCCATGTAAACTGGCCCGCTATTCTTGATATATCGCCTGGGTGGAGGTCGGGGTGTGGGGGTGAGGCTTGTTGAGGGGCTTGGGTGGGGGTGGTGTTGGAGGCTGGGGGAGGGGTGGAGATGGTGGGGTAGGGAAGGGTAGGGATGGGAATGGGGTTTGAATAGGGATAGGGTGTTGGTAGGGTTAGGGTGTTGGTAGGGTTAGGGTGGCGGTGGGGGTAAGGGTGGGGTAGGGATGGGTGGAGTGGGAATGGTAGAATGGGGATGTCGTTGGGATGGGGGTAGGGGTGTGGTGGCTATAGGGGTTTGGGAAGGGATAGTGATTTGGGTAGGGATAGGCGTTCAGGTAGGGATAGGGGTTTTGATAAGGGAGGGGTGGTGGTACGGGTGGGGGTAGGGGTGGGAGCGGTTGGTGGTGCGTGGTGGAGATGGAGTAGTTGGGAGTTCACTTCAAGTGCCAGTATCTTACCTTGATACCAATACCCCCGTCCGGTCTCTTGACCTTCTCGTTGAGTATTCTGGGTAATTCTTCTTGCAACAGAGGATCGTCATATTGCCTTCCCATCAATCGCTTGAAATTGATGACTGTGTTCTTAAAGTTAGAGATAACCTGTGGCAAGAAATGAATTACATGTGAGATAACATTACAATTGATGTTTGTTTTCTTTTTTAAAATCAAATCTAAGTTCTATGGTTGATAGATTTTAATTCAATGCAAAGTTGGGAAACACTCTATGGTGATATTTTGTTTAATTCTCTTGCTTAAGAACAAAGGCTGGAAAAAAGATTCTGATCCTGGAATTCGATTCTAATCCTCAAAGTTGGTAAAAAATGTCAGACAAAGACAAACTAACAACTATTGAGATATTAGATCCCAGAGAAAGCTTTTACTTATTGAAAGATGGAAATATTTGGAAAGAACTGCTTTCAAAATGCAATGGCAAACCTGTGTCTTTGCAGCAGATCCAAGAATCCTTGTCTTCTCGCCAAAACTCACTATTGTCCTAGAAAAAAGAAAAGAAAAAAAAAGGAGAACATGGGACAATGTCTAAACCTTCTTAGTCATAATGTTACATTCACTGTGCACAGAAGATGCAGTAATGGGACTCCTTTGTTCGCTTTCAACTTAAGTATCTATCTACCCAAATTCATGATCTCTCTACAGAATGATGTCAAGAACATTCTTTGTTTTAGTATTACGCCAAAAAAATCATTCTTGGGTTTTTGCAAACATATTGTCGGGGAATTTTTGTCCTACTTCTTAATGTCTGAAACAAACTTTACTAGCAAACCTAAATGCAAAACAAGTTTCACACAATCGTGTGAACAATGAATTCATGCTTCAGTGAACATTTTCTACAATGAACCCTATTTGTTTTCTTATATTCCAAGAACTGCAGCTCTGTAGAATTTAACCTTGAACAAAAGCAAACAATTGAAAGGGAGTTATTCATCACAAAATGGGCCAGCTACGTGAATGAAAACTTTAAGCTTAAAAAAAGAAAAATGCCATCAAACAATGTAATGTGCGACAGGAAATGTGGGCTTCAGTAAGCCACACACAAAAATGTAAAATCAAAGAAGGCCAATTTTTTCTCTCCATTTTCATGATTTTGCTTTTCAAGATTTAAAGGAACTAGACGTAACTAGCATTGGTATAAATACTTAAAAAAAAAAAAACAATGGTTTTTAACCCAGTTAAAAGGGAATATTTATTATACATTTTTAACAGTTAATAAGGTTTTTTTCTTCTTTTAATAAATTAATTTTTATGATTAAGATCTGACTGAATCAATCATGTGAACATTGGTAAATAGCCAAATTAATGAGGTAGACTAGTTTTTTTTTATAAGCTTCACTAAGTAACTAACTATTTGACATCTTTATGGCACGGGAAAACACTTTATCTTTTTTATAAATCCTTATTAAACTTGGTTTGCCAAAATTTTAAATCCCCACGCCTAAAGCTCTAATTTCTAAAGGCTAAAATAAGAATAAAATAATCCCAAAAAAAATTCAGGACAAACTGAATAATGCCAAATTAGAATTACTCCCCGATAATCACACATTCATCTTATGAAATTTCAACCACAAACGTAATAAAATATCGTAATTATCACATCCGTTCTGAAAAATCATTTCATTTTCAAAGAAACATGGCCGCCACACACGGTCGTGACGGTGCACCGTGTACTTACGGCGTAAGTCTGTCGCTGTACTCGTTGGCTATCGTCTCGATACCACCACCCCTCGCCACGGCGATGTAAGACGAGCTATTGCCAATATCAAACCCGACCACAGCCATCGTGAAATACGGTAAAAGATACTCGGAGACTACTACTAGTTGTTGAAGTGGTAAATACTTCTTTGGAGTGAATAAATAAAGGCGTTTTTTCCAGTGATTTATACGGTCTGAGAGTTATCGAGAGACCGGTAGCACATGTCTGGAAATTTCTTATCTGATCACCTCCCGGCACAAGAGGGCGCTATTTCCTTTTTTCTTTGTCCATTTCTAGAAATTTCTGCAGCTGATGGAATTTTCTAGTACACAAAAGACTTAATCCTATGCTCTTCCGATAGGCCTTTTCTGAATGAACCCACAAAAGTAAAGGAATAGAAGTAAATCCCTTTGAACTCAATCAAAACTCGATCACCAAATTGGTCTTTGTTCTTGGTACAGTACAACCTTTAAAAAATCATTTGAAGTGATTTTCAAGGGCCACACTACTACGAATTTACAAATGACAAAACTGCCTTTTCAACCAACTACACAAATCGACAAAATAGACATGATAAGATATTTAATTATTTATTTGGACAGAATCATTTTGCATCCAAATGTTAGGTTATAAAATAAAAAACATTACACAGACAAAAGCAACACAATCATTTTTTTTTTCCTATAAATTTTCCCAGCCCAAGCAAATTTTCAAGGCCAATTGTATCATTTCATGAATGCGAGATATTATGAGAATGGTAGAGGGATCATATCGTTTTAATTTTTTTTTTTGGACAAATTGAACCTATGTTGCATTGATATATGTAATGACTGCATAATTTGTTCTACAGAAACTTACTTCTCATTAGCAGTACAAAAGAAAGTTGAAAACATTCACAATAAAAAATATTAATTAACTGAAAATGTTTGAAAAAAAGGGATTGGTAGTTAAATTGTTCGACCCATGTTAACCAATCAAGATGAACGAAAAATTATTTATTCCAAGTGTTCATGGACTGACGATGTTTACATGAAAATGATGATTTGGTTGTTTTTTTTACAAAAAGCTAGTGCAGTGACTTTTATTAAGACTACCAAATTACTTCTCAGAGGAAATCTATAAATCTCATTTCAAATCTGATAATAATCATATTTTGAAAACTCATTGACAAATATTCCTGTTTGTGGATTTTCCTTTTTTTGTTTTTATCTCTTATTTTTAAGATGTATTCTCCGTGCTATTTTCGAGTTTCACCACAAAAAATAGATTTGTTTTCTTCAATTGCTACTGTCCTAGAAATATAAAAAGTTAGTCACTTTTGAATGAGACTTCGAACAAAAAAGAACACCAATGTTTAGTTACATGTATTGAATTATTTCTTCACAAAAATTTAATTGTTGGCTTCCACACAATACTCAGCTCTCACAGGTTGGATTAATTTGTGCGACAAAATGAAATTCCTTTTTCAGAGGGTTGTAGACGCCAAAAATCAGAATAAGCTAGTTTTTGGGTAACAAAACATCATTAGCGGGGAAAAAAGTCAATTTTTGAAGAGCACGGGTATACATCTTTATGTGAAATGTTTTTCAATGTTATATTTGAAAAAAAAAATGATATGTGAAAATATAAAGACTTTAAAAATAACAAAACCACATGGCTCTCACTACAGTGATAAAACAATAACACAGATGCGACCTGGCGAAACAAGTCAAGTTTAAAACTGCAAAATCTGAGACTGATATTATAGTGCAAAAACTTCATATTTGCTCTTTTGGTCGTTCTGGACAATTTTGTTACAAAAGGCAAATGAGCAAAATATACCTTGTTGTTTATCAAACAAGCAAATGATTTTTGGGGGCCAAATATGGCAAGCTCATAACTTTCTACCTGTGGCGCCAGTTTACATGGATAAAGTACCAAAGATTATTTTCTGCTTGGACCTGATATATTCAACGCAGCAAATAAATAAAAATTTGGAAAATCGAAAGAAAAGTTCTTTTCATCTGTTTAGACTACAGCCAGCTACAACTGTCAGAGTCTGAAAATTGAAACAAAACCTGCGCTATGATCAGCATTTTCCTTCAATCTCATTTTAACATAAGACAAGTCTTTACAAAGTTCAGATTTTACAAGACAATATTATTACAAGTTTTACAGTGAATAAGCTAGACAACAGAGGGAGCCCTGACGTCTCAAACATACCCAATAAGCCATTTGCGAGTAACCTTTACCCTATGGGATTTAAATTTGAAAAACATCTGGTACACTGACTTGCTCAGAATGCTTGGCACATTTTTACTTTGAATTCTCCAGACTAAAGACACTGTTGCTAATCACATGATTCGGGGCAAGCTCTTGCATAGTTACGTAAGAGACGCTCAGCACCAATACATTGTTCACAATGGGTGAGAATGGCACAAAGACACCAGACCATGCCGGAGCTGGGGGTTGCTAGCATAAGGCTTGCCCCGAATCACGTGATATAGTAACAGTCTCTTTGGTCGGGAGAATGCAAAGTTAAAACGTGCAAAGCATTGGATTAAGTCAGCATTCCAGATTTTATTCAAATTTAACTCGCAAATGGCTTATTGAATTGGAACCCAAATGGCTACGGCTGGCTATTACACATGTGTAATTACAATTCATAGCACCAGCAATAGCCAAGTTATATGCACAAATCCAATGTTGTGTCCCAATTACTTGCCAACGGCTCACAATTACACACGCCTCTATGGAAGCAGCTGAAGCCACTCACCATAACACACATGTGCCAAGCCATAGCCACGTCATTTAGACACAGCCATCTATCCAAAGCACCTATAAGGCCAAGTTCGCGCAAGGACTATAGTTGACCAATGGTTAACTAACGTTTGCCCGAACTCTGTCTAGTCGATGGTGGTTGACTACGCTGGTCGACTATTTGGAACCAGCCTACTGGGGTTGGTTGCTTCGCTGGTAACCAATAGCCGCGCGCATTCATAACGCTAGCAGAGAGCCAGGATCCAGACGTTTTGCCATGACATTTTGACCAGCGTTTGACTAGAGACGTTCGCACGTTGCTATCAGTGCGCAGGCGTAAGGTACGTCACAAATCAACCACTTGTCGACTAATGGTCCTTGCCCGAACTTGGCCTAAGCTGCTGCCTTAGCCACTGTCATATAGCCCTAGCCAGAAAGTCACAAAGATGCCTTCCTTACCAACTCAAACAAGTAGTTGTCCAGATTTGGGAATCAGGACCACCCATTCCTTCTCATATCCACATATTCGTTACATAATGATGAATCACACCATGCTATTTACAATCAATATTCAAATAAATGAAAGATTTTTCCCTTGAATTGCTTAGAGATTTTTTCAATATGCCCAGAGGATCGATGAGAATGCACTCAATAATTGTTTTCCTTTATTATGGTTGGCAAGTAATCATGCGATTTTTTAATGTTTGGATTCTGGTGTCCCATGGTTGCAAACAACAGTATCACTGCGTGCAAGCGTCACGCTGAGCAGTGTACTGCCCTCTGTGGGTGAAATCCATAGGGGATAGAAAAACTGCTACATATAGGTTGATTTCCTTGAAACGGGTAAGACGATTTCGAGATGGAAGAGTAAAATGATAAACTGAAGTGCGGGAGAGTTGCTGACATAAACTCAGCCACAAAATTCAAAATGTCAAAGGTCAACAGAATGGAATAATGTAATTAAAAAAAAAAATGCATTTTAACTTGTGTTTCTTATTATATTTCTTTGCTTTGAGAATCTTCTTTTTTTATGGTTGATAATTCTATTTTTTAGATTTTTTTTTCGTTTTAAAAAGATGCTTTTCCAAAAGATACTACAGAATGAAATGATACTTGCTTGTTGTTATGGTAACTCATCCAAATAAGACTTGTCGGTCGCTCATATTTGATGTTGGCAACGATTCATAGTGCAGCTTTTCAACTTTCACCCTCTTAATTGTACATCACAGAAATAAATGGCCCACAAAATTCATTGGGTTTTCTAATTAGGTCATTTCAGAACTGGTGAAACTATAAATATTTTTTTATTTGACACTTTTTTTTCCAGAATGAATCAAAGAAGTGTTCTCAATTTGTTTTCTACTTCAAAAATCCTAGGTGGACCCTCCCATGCTGTTGAACTAAATTCCAAATAATTAGCAACAAATTTTGCAGCCATCTTGGTCTGGTTCCTTAAGTGTCTCAATAAGGTTCATGAACAATACGAGACATGATAGCCAAGGCACCAGACTAAATTTCGACATTAGCCTCAATCTGAACCTCAAAGGAAAGCCAAAATGGCCGCACTAGGACGAAAGTGCGAAAGGAAGAGAGCCCAAAGTCATGAAACTGCTGATCAGAACAATAAAGTTCTTCAGCCAAATTTGTCGCTATAAATCTTACTTTCATTGGGAATCATTGAGCGCCATTTTGTATGAGGTGCCACTAGAGTAATATTACCGTCACAAGCCGTTTCTGTTCCAAGCTATTTTTAGCTGTTAAACTGAATTTTCTGAGTAAATATTTTGTGGGCTTGGCAATTTTTTTTCTTCGGACTAGCAGCTTCATGACATTGACCCCCGATTGTTTGGAAGGAGTATTGGAAGGAAGGGTGTACGTATATATAGGAGATAGCATTACGGATAAATCCTTTGCATCAACTCATCAGCTTTTCCACGGCCCTTCCAACATCCCAGTCCGTGGAGGAGAGTGCGTCTCTTGCGTCTGACTGCAAAATAATATAAACAAACAAAAGCAATTAGATTTTTTTTTTCCGGTATGGTTGTGTCTCCAAGATTGCATCTCATGAAAAATCTGATCACGGACTCCGTGCTTGAACAGTGCCTGGCCCTCTGGGACTACTTCCAAAAGCCCAAATGGGAGGGACACATTGCGTGCGGGTACTGGTCTGTGCACGTTCAGTACGTACGACTTATTTTATTTAGAACGTGCACAACCCCATAACAACTTTGACCAGAGCATCAAGCGTCGTTAGGGATGTGTTCAAATGTGCCACCCATTGGTCTCCCCCAACTCTCCGTTTGTTACCATTGGGGGTACTTGTGCGTGGAGCTCATGTGTAAACGAGTAGTATATTTGAGACTTATCCATAGAATGATCAAACTTAGAAGCAATTACTAGTGGCACCATGCTCAGACTCAGGCAGAAGGCACGCAATCAAGGCTCCTTTGGAAACAGGGTTTACAAATAATTTGAGCGCCTAATTTTAAGAATGCACATGACATGTCCACGAGCGCAAGCATGACACCACCGCAGTAATGAGGGTCACCAGATCAACTAGGGATGCAACTCACCTCAGTAGGCTGTGAGTTACTAGAATAGTCCGACTCATTATCAACATTTGATGATAAAGATTATTTTATTAAAGTTTAACCATATATATTAACCCTAACCTTCCCAAATGCTGCAAAATCTTCTTTGCAAAATGGAGGATTTTGCAGGATGGAGGCTACGGTAAAAGTGTGTGGCTGATTTTGGAGGATGCACTTTGTCAAGGTCTTAGGCCGGACCTTGTGTTGTTTATGCTCGGCCGTGCATAAACTTAGGCCTATATTATACTTGAAATCCTCCGTACTGCTCCAGGATGTCACTGGCTCTGCCTCAACATATTGACAGTGACTGCTGGAGGATTTTGCAGGATTGAGGCAGTGGTCACCCCTCCAAGGACCACATTCAAGAAAAAATGGATAATTTTGGAGGATTGATTCTGTATGCAATTTTTACATGGAGGCAGTTGGGGGATATTGCAGGATTGAGGTTACAACCTAGCAAAAATGCCTAGGGAGTTCTGGATGGAACTTGCTCGTTATTTGCGAAGGAGAATATTCTTCTAATCCCTGAACAATGCTCACCTCATTAAACCCCATTTCTGTTATTCTTTCCACCTTTTCGTCAAGCTCTCTACTGCTGCTTTTGGCTCCGGCGTAGGCACAGGCCCAATGTCTGGCCGTTCTCCGATATGCGTCTTGGTTCTCTTTGTACTACCATCAAAGAAATAATAAAACAGACGCATGTAATCTTGGATCTATGCATGTGTACTTTGAACTCGGAGCTCAGTCTGCCAGACAACTTAGGTACTGACTTATGTGTACCTTAAGGCTGGTAAAATTAAACATCCCTATCTATAAGAATATCTGTAGCAATGTTACTTAAGTAACCAAATATTACTTGTTCTGTCACAAACCATTACGTTTTACTTTAAACAAAACCCCTACATAGAATATTTATAAACATGTACAACCTTCATTTGACCCCTGAGGTAGGCTTATAAGAATATCTGTAGCAATGTTACTTAAGCAACCGAATATTACTTGTTCTGTTACGTGTATCTCACATGTCGGTTTACCATTAAATTGTTAATTTCACAATATCTTGCTAATGTGACTATTTTGATACAAATCAATATGCAATTTTTTTTATTTTTTTTTAATAAAAGTACGCTTGATTTTATTGTGATGAACACAAAGTCTTTATAGTGGCAAATGGCTTATTCCACTGGGATTTGCATGAAAACACCTTTCTGTTAATAATTAATTAATGTAACTGAAATAAATAGAAAGAAAAAATTCCTTCAGAGATGGCTGTCATTAAAAGCTCTCTAGAATAAAATCATTTCATTTCCCCAAAATAATAAACCACTACAAACAGTTCTAAAAAAATACGTCACCAACCAACTGACCAGTGCAATTTGTGATTCACACACAAACCATTACGTTTTACTTTAAACAAAACCCCTACATAGAATATTTATAAACATGTACGACCTTCATTTGACCCGTGAGGTAGGCTTATTTATGTGATTGAACTCATTGGCATAATACATGTACAATTGTACATGTATGGGCAATGCTGGCATACGTTTACGTGTATTACCCTGTACATGTACAAGGAATACATGTACATGTGTTTCCTTTCCTTATTTGTGCAGCTTTGTACGCCAGCGAAACCTATATGTGGTCAATGGTTCAAGAAATCAACTGAACTGTCCATTCAAAACAGAAAGGTGTTTCAAGGGCTACCGTCTGAAACAGAAATTAATGTCGAGTACAAACAATGTTTGGCAGAGTTTAGTTTTCTCTGCAATTCACAGAAAAATTGAGGAGGCATTTATTTTGATATTTCAGGTTTAATAAAAAAATCGACAGGTCACAATAGTCACCGTGAAGAAGGCCCTATTCATACAAAATTATATTAAATCGAAATGAAACTGTATGCACATCTACGTACGTATGTGTCATACCAGTGGATAATTAAATATGCAAATGAGCAAGGTTGAAAATCTACAAGTGAAAACAATACACACTCATAAAATGGCCGCGATCATACACGTATGAGTCATCATTAACATAAGACTCCGACTAGTGATATGGTATCAGGTCAACTCGGACCCAAACCAAGTCGGACCCATGCCAAGTCGGACCCACGCCAACTCGGACCCACGCCAACTCGGCCCCACTACCAACTCGGACCCACTACCAACTCGGACCCAAGACCAACTCGGACCCACTACCAACTCGGACCCAAGCACGACCAACTCGGACCCAACAATGACATTTCATCTTTTTGTAGGGTATTTAATAAGTTGATTTTTTTTTTTAGTTCACATGCTGGCTTTGAATTTTGTGGGGTTTTTTACGAATCTGTGTAACTTTTTATACTTTTTTGATTTACCTTTTTTGTTCAATATGGAACCGTCGTTTTTCTTGCAGTGTATGCAATGGTGTTCATGTGTTGTTTTTTAAATACATGTACATGTAGAGATTAGAATAGACTTCGTTTTTATACCTTATTTATTTTATTTTATGACTTATATGACATGTATAAAGTTTACTTATATTTATTGATTTAATAATGTCATGTTTGAAAGTGTTTATGTTTCAATGTCGTACTTTCCAATTTTATTTGTCTATGAAGATCTGTTCTGAATTTATGTGGTTTGAATTAAAAATGAAATAAATTGCTGTTAAATTGAGCAAGATGGCGTGAACGATATCAAATATGAAAATGAATAATTAGTTAAACTTTAATTGTAATTACTTTTGGTTAAAGCGCAATATGTCTCAATGGAAACAAATAACAAAAATAAATAATTAATTACACTTTTAAAGCGCATTCAAAATAGCATTTCAATGCGCTTTACAACGACAAACTGCAATACAGATATTTTACCTGACAACTACAATGAAAATTTATACTTAACAGCATCACTGTATTAACAGATGATAAGTGGACAAACTTTATGAAACTGTTGAATGATTGAAAACGCTCTCGAATGATTGTAAACGATGGGTCCGAGTTGGTCATGCATGGATCCGAGTTGGTAGTGGGTCCGAGTTGGTTGAGGGTCCGAGTTGGTAGTGGGTCCGAGTTGGCTTGGGTCCGAGTTGGTAGTGGGTCCGAGTTGGCATGGGTCCGAGTTGGTTTGGGTCCGACTTGGTTTGGGTCCGAGTTGGATCGAAACCAGTGATATGAAGGCCAAATTATTGTAGATTTGAAAATAGGCAGCAAGTCACTGAGGGAATTTGGCTACATCTGGTTATAATTTATACATAGATCTGTGAATACTGAAGTCTCCTCATTTGTGGGAGAGAAACGAGGACAGCTTTTGAATTGCCTTGAATTAAAATCAGAGATACACAGCTACAAATAAGTAATACTCTAAAATTAGGTTACTATGTTGAGGCAATTTTGGAGCGTTTGTTTAACTGAACTGAAAAAAATGCCAGCAATAAGTAATTGTATAGAATAAAGAGGAAATCTAAAACTTTCAGTTTTCAGTACAGATTGGATACTAAACAAACAACGAAATCAGCTGATTCTCTGAAACAGTTTCATACCTGTACATAAAGTGTCCCAAATGGTCACTTGCAATATTTTTATATGCAAATGACAAATAATTGGGGCCTTCAAGACATTTTTTTAGTTAAAGAAAGTCGTTAAAAGTAGACATCCTTAGGCCAAAACAAAAATATTTCTGCTTCCGATTACATTGCATTTGAAAATAGGGTAGGTAGGTAGGGAATTTTATTTCTTTTTACCAATTTTTTTTGGGGTATGGAGGTGTCTACGTCTAGTCAAGGGTGAAAGGTACAAATTGATGGTTTTGGGTGTTTTTTTTCCACATTTTTCCCATAAAAAAATTAGGGTAGGGGCTGTCAGAATAGTGTAGGTTGGGAAACTGGAAGCAGAACTATTTTTTTTGGCCTTAGTACAGGCCTAGACAGATTTTTAATGAATCATCAAAAATCACCAGTAGTCACCAGAAGTACTCACAAGTCATCCCAATTAATCACAAATTATCTAGACTGACATTGACATTTCAGTAGTCTGGTAGTGGTGGCATGACTAAAGAAAATGTATAGAAATAGAGCTAGGTACCATATATTTCTTTTGGACACAATTTATTGTTGCAGTACATGTACTAAGGGATGTTGGACTGGTTATTTCATGTGCCAGTCTGTTTTCTTGCTTTTTGCATATTTTTTTGAACCTAAGTTTTGGGACTCTCATACACAGTATTGAGAGTCCCAAATTTCGACTAGGGTGAGGTGAAGTCCAATTCGGGCGATTCACAATGCAGTGCGCCACCAAGAGTTTGCCACGGAGAGTTCATTTTTCCCAGTGCATTGTGGGAGATGGTCGACAAATTCGCAGCGCGGGACATTTGAAATTGTTAGTTTTTCCGGTCAGTGGTTTCGTAAGCGTATGATTCGAGTATCTGTTTGCCCTTTTCTTTTCTTTTTATCAATATGGTGTTTTTTGTAAGGCGGCAGAACGCTATGCCCCAATCTATAACAAATTAGCTCAAGTTGTCTACTGACACTCATTCAAATGGGCCATGTTTTGTCGACCGCAAACTTGAAAAATAGACTCTCCATGGCAAACTCTTGGTGGCGCACTGCATTGTGAATCGCCCGAGTTGGAAAAGTTGGTAACCTGTTGTGCAAGCACACTTTGTGATCTGCCATGTGAGTGACTTGTCATTGAGTGGACTACAACTATGGGACGGTCTTGGGTGGTGGTGGAGGGGGGTCAGACTTGGTGTTGGTTTGGAAGGGGGGATGGGGAAGGGGATTGGAGGCCGCTAACCTGTTGTGCGACCACAGCGTCCTGTGGATCATCTGGCTCTGGTAGTGACAGCAAGGCTTGGACTGATAGTAGCACCGTGCGTAGCGTCATGGCCGCTGCCCACTGGTCCTTCAATATGTCTAGGCAGATAGCCCCCGTCACTGAACTGATGTTTGGATGCCAAATCTTGGTGGTAAAACTCACCTGAGTTAGGACGAAAAAATGTGCATTCTGTTCAATAAGTTGCTCATTTTCAAATTACAAGAGTACTTATTCTTTTCTGCAAGTGCAACTGTTCAAATTGGTTGTTATTTTTTGCTACATGTATTTTTTAATAACTTGTATATATATATCAATCCATAAGGCCGCGTAAAAAACAAGTTGTTTCTCCTCCACGCTTTTCTAAAAAAGGGAGAAGGTGGCCCCTTCCCCCCCCCCCAAGATGTTAGATTTTCCAAGACGGATTCTTCCCTTTTCTCAACTTTTTTTCGCTGATACTTTTGTGTCCAAATGGAGCCGTCGCCCTTTCTCTACCAGATTCTTAATGAAGCACATAAAAGACAAAATATATTACCAGTATTAAAATGAAAAAGGAGGCAGACAGGAAAATAGAAAGTGGGCGGGGCCAAGAAATTGGTTTATTTTTTTACTTGGCCTAAGGTGACTGGGAAAATACCTGCGGAGGGTTGAAAGGATAGGTTTCAGGGATGATGATCTTGAGATGGAATGTCCCTCCTTCATACGGTGTGTCTTTAGGGCCGGGGATCTCCCCAGTAAGTGCTAAATAGGAATTATCCATCAGCTCGACAGAGACGTCATCTTTGATCAGCTGAAAAAATAAGTTTGAAAATTGAAATGTTATTTGTTGGGAATAAGGCACATCATGTTAATTGATGGAGCTCTTTGGTTACAAGTTAACCCTGAACCTTCCCAACTCCATCAAAATCCATCACCTCAATATGGGGATTTTTTGAGTACCAAGTCCATCAAAATCCACCTGGTGGTCTCGTGGTGGATTTTAGTGGATTTGGTCTTAAAGCATTATGTGAAGCTAGCTGGGTAACTCCAGCTAATGTGAAGCAGGGTCAGTGATGAAAGAAAACTGCAAGTAAAATTTAAAGTTTGGAATTTGGACAGGCTTAACCATGTCGTTAACTGGGAGTTATGATGCCAATCCAAAACTATGTCTCTGAAAATATTTTGAAAATTACAGCAAAACAAAAAATTAATCAAAATGTTTAACTAAATGTAAATTGCAAGCGTAACCCTTTTCACTTGTTTATTGCTACGTGCTGTTGCAAAACGTTGCTAAAAATGATAAAAATTATGTCTTGGAGAAGCCAAGTTAAGTGGGCGTGGCAACTAAGTCAAAATGATGGGGGCCTAAAAATAAAATAGGATTAGGAACTTCAAAAATATTCGATCGAACCATTGGAAGCGCATGTGATGTGATTGTAAACATTGCAATAATATGTCAATAAAAAGAAAACACTCACCTCAGCGTCTGCCTTTACTTCTTTGAGTTCCCTCTTTATTCTGGAAGCAGCTATAGTAGCCATGAGGTAGTTAATTTTTCCGAGCTATTTTCAGGTCAAAAGTAAATTTCAATTTGATAAAAAACATCAACACCAACGTTGAATCTCTGCCTCCATGTCTTGCGCAAAATTCCCCGAACGTCTGAGAATATAGAACAACAGAGGGCGGGCGTCAAAATAAATAGTGACCTCCTGGAATGTTAGGTCATGCTCGTTCGAAATGAATATTTTAAATCTTTCAGCAATTCCAATTATTTCAGTTTACAGTATCTTAATCTCACATAATTTTAGTAACAAGGTACATAAAGTAATTATTTTAAATTCCATCATTAAAAAATAAATAAAATTGAGGCTATTTGTAAAGATTTCAATACTTTTTCTTTTTTAGAGTAATGAATATTTATGTTTACGTATCTGATTTTTCCCGCGAGCGCGCCCGCCGCCGTCGACGTTTAGTCATTCGTGTGGCGCACATGTCAATGCGAACAGGTGAAAGATCGATGCATGGTTGAAGGAAACTCCGAACTACGTGGACTGAAAGAACAGAAAAAGATGCCGAATGTCAAAGTATTCAGTGGTTCTTCCCACATCGAACTTGCCCAAAAGATTGTGGACAGGTTGGGACTGGAAGTGGGCAAAGTTGTCACCAAGAAATTCAGCAATCAAGAAACTTGGTCAGTTTTGCCAGGGTTACTTGCATGACTTTTTTTTGTCTGTTCAGTCATTGTCACAGTCGTGTCAGTCATGTCAATAGACCATGGATGATGGGGGTAGAATTAGTTTAGGCTCACGACAAATGACAAGGAAAGCAAATTTTCCAAACAGCAGCTTGCTCAAATAACTACCACACATCAATGATCGCACACAAGGTCTTTTGAATTTTCCATTATCAATAATTCAAGGGCAAAGATTTTTCCCAGGCAGCTAGCCATGCTAGCACAGGGCAGATAATTCCAACACTGATGTCCAAAATCACGTATCCAAATGTGGCAGCGAAGAATGCAGGTTGGATGGGGGCCGGGGGTGGAGATAGGGGGCAGAGGAGGGGTGGAAAGAACAACATTTTGCATAATTAGCAGAAGTTGACGGCATAATTATTTGTGTATGTAAACCAAAATGAAACATCGAGCCCTTGAATGAAATAATTAAAAGTAGCAAATGACAATTCAGAGCGTACAGGAATACAAGGAAATAGCTCTCCAGTTTACAAGTTTAATCTGAATCAGCACTGTTTATTTTCCGTCACCTTTTCATGTGTTGGCTAGGACTTAACTGTCCCAAGCATAGAGCAAGGAGTAACAGAGTCCTCATGTGTTATATGTGTAAGTACATGAAGTACAAGGGTATAACAATGTCTTGCTGTTGAAATAACAATAACTGTTTTGTTTATAAATCATTCAATCAATGTACACATTTCTCCCCTTTCAGTGTTGAGATTGGTGAGAGCGTACGTGGTGAGGATGTTTACATCGTACAGAGCGGATGCGGAGACATCAACGATAACTTGATGGAGTTGCTGATTATGATCAACGCTTGCAAGATTGCGTCGTCATCCCGCGTCACGGCAGTTATTCCTTGTTTTCCGTACGCCAGACAAGACAAGAAAGACAAGGTTTGCCCAGAACAAGCACTGTTTGGACAGTTACACTTATCTCAATCGCTGAATCACAGCAAAAGAAATAGTTCACGTCGCACCCTTCACATGGGGACTAAGTCTGCCAAAATAGGGCAGTCTAGTGTTTACAGCTGACCTTGAAGAGATCAGTTGTCATCATGGAGTTGATTCCAAGACACACTTGTAGAAATTACTGCATCAGTCTTTGTAGAATACTTTTTGAGTCGGTAATGGCTGTGAGAAGGCAAGCAGGGTCCACCAAATCCCTGCTGAGTGGTCACCAATGGTCAGTGTTTTACTGATCAGGTGACCACACTGTCTCCTCTCTGATTGGTCAGTTCAGCCGCATATCAAACAGGACGGCCATAGTACTGGACGGAGCATCCTTGGTACTCTATCCAGCCTCCAGCTAGTCCAACATATTGAAATCCTTACCCACAACCAATTCTGCTCCTACAGGCAATTAGTTGCTCAAGGATGGAAGAAAGCAATTGTAGTAAAGTGTCTTGCTTAAGGACTCCAACTCCCAAGCCTCCTTTTTGATGCCAACTCACCTTACCCACCAACCCATAGTAATATGATGCAGTCACCAGGTTTCACCAGTTATTATACACATGACACTGCAGTACTGTTGGATCAGTACATGAGTTATGATCGTGATGTCATGCTTGTTTCTTGTTTGTTGCAGAGCCGTGCCCCCATCTCCGCCAAGCTCGTTGCCAATATGCTGTCCGTAGCCGGAGCAGACCACATCATTACCATGGACCTCCATGCGTCACAGATCCAGGTACATAGTTGTGTTTGAAAAAATAAAGGTGTTTTTGTCTTTGGTTAAGAAACAACTTTTTCACAGGTTTCAGAGAATGGTTTTTTGGTAAGTGTGAGCCGCACAACAAGTTCCATCTTTGCTGGTGTGTGAACCTGCACCATCGCCCCCAATTTCACAATTACTTGAATGGCAAATTTGCAGATTCACAAGTATTTGTTTTAAGTAAGCCAGCTTTTCATGTTGTTTTTATAAGATATGCTTTGTTTTACAAATGCATTTCATGTTGTGCTCATGTACAGGGATTCTTTGACATACCCGTGGACAATCTGTACGCAGAGCCGGCCGTGCTCAAGTGGATTAAGGAGAATATACCAACCTGGGAGAATTCCATTATTGTTTCACCAGATGCTGGAGGTGCAAAGAGGTAAATTCTCCTAAGGTGGCTTATCACCCTGCCTCAAAATACTGGTATTGCTACTAAGTAAAAGGGAAACACATCTTGGATTGACCTCAAATTTGTTGGTTACATACATGTAAACACGCACATACTAACAGCCTTATGTATGCTGGAGGTGCAAAGAGGTAAATTCTCCTAAACTGGCTTACCTCCCTGCCTCAAAATAATATTGTTGCTACTCAGTAAAAGGGAAACACATTCTTTGATTGACCTCAAATGTTTTGGTTACATACATGTAAACACGCACATACTAACAGCCTTATGTATGCTGGAGGTGCAAAGAGGTAAATTCTCCTAAACTGGCTTATCTCCCTGCCTCAAAATAATATTGTTGCTACTCAGTAAAAGGGAAACACATTCTTTGATTGACCTCAAATGTTTTGGTTACATACATGTAAACACGCACATACTAACAGCCTTATGTAATCAACCATGCACTAGGACAACAAAGATGTAATTCATCTCACACCTTCGGAACTTTCACCAATGTTGTTTAACTGTTCAGCAACAGTGTTGAAATTTTTTCACTTTTAATAGAATCATTCATTGTTTTGTTTCTCGCAGGGTCACATCTATTGCAGATCGGCTAAACGTAGAGTTTGCCCTGATCCACAAAGAGCGGAAGAAGGCCAATGAGGTAGCCTCCATGGTGCTGGTTGGTGACGTCAAGGACCGCGTAGCCATCTTGGTGGACGATATGGCTGACACGTGTGGGACCGTCTGTGAAGCTGCTAACAAGTAAACACTGTGCTTCACTCCATTTTAATAATCTTCCAAAGCTATGATATAAACTGCAAAAATAGAGTAATATGCCAGCTCCGTCCTGTGCCCAACACCCATGCAAAGATGCTACAATTTTGTGTACGTGCAAATGTGTTCTATGTTTCTCTGTGAGTCAGGCAAATGGCCCAGGTCAACTTCCCGGTGGCAGTAACAATCACGTAGTTTTTTTATGAATTTTCATCTAACTCTTTGATCTCTTTGTTTTTCCTCTGTGCAGGCTCAGAGATGCTGGGGCCCTCAAGGTCTTCGCCATCCTGACACATGGCATCTTCTCTGGTCCGGCTCTCTCCCGCATCAACAACGCCTGCTTTGAGCAGATCGTGGTGACAAACACCATCCCTCAAGAAAACAACATGAAGCAATGCAGTAAGATCACGGTGAGTTATGAGCAGAGTCTTGGGACAGAGCTGTGGTGGGCTGAATAGCATTTTTTCAATTCAAATATATGCACCAAAATGAGTGGTCTCGAGGAGTTGATCAAAGACATCCACAATGTTCTATTAGTTATATGAGTTGCTTGGTTTTATTGTTTTATTGTCCTTCCTTCCAGCCTCGCTGTCTTCCTGGTTACGCTGATTTGAATGGGAAAAAAATCAAGATGGCCGTAACATGACAATGGTCTATTGTTTTAACTCACAAGTATCATTATATCTCTTACCTTTTTCTCCGTAGGTGATTGACATTTCCATGATGTTGGCCGAAGCGATCAGGAGAACACACAACGGGGAGTCGGTATCCTATCTCTTTAGCCACGTACCCCTCTGAATAACCTGTGTAAAAACTTCCGTTGAATTATTTCACCGTACTATATTCTTACGGCAATGCATTTGGCGGTCCACTGTTGTCTACATGGAAATAAAGGTCGACAAAAGCCAGTCTCAGCATTATTGGTATTTGTGTAAAATACTTGTTTCCAGTTGGAAAAGGGTTCTGTATTTAGAAAATGTCGGCACTTATCACACGTCTGGTTTCCAGAAGGCAAGTTTAATGTCGTAGTGTGATTTTGTCACCTTAATTGAAGCACCCGTCTCATTTTGAACACATGCCTTAAAAACATCCCCGTTGTCATGTATGAAAAGTCAGTATCTTGAATTACTCTCGTCAGAAACAAGAGACAAAAATTACAGCTTTTTGTACAGTTTGGTGACTAACTTTTTTTTCATTAATTGCAAAGTTATGATTAAAAAGAGTTTACAGAAGCCTTTTTTTTTAGTGAGAGAGAATGTTGTCACCATTTTGGATATGTATGTGCTTGCCCCTAAGATAACATTTGTATTCTTCAAACCTGAATAGGTAACCTTTTTGTGGTGCACACTTTTCACTTCTGTTCATTTTTTTTTTTAGTTAAGGCCTTGAATTCTGAGTCTATTTGTTTGTTTGATGATGTATTTTCGTTTTTGATGAGATTCTCTGTAATTTTGATTGATGTACAAGCGCAGTGCGTTTTCTTCTCATAAATTGTTGTGAATTTTGGCATCAAGTTAACACATACAAGGATAGTGTTAGATGTAATGTGCCATTTAAAATGCACAATGCAAATGCACATAAAAACATACAGGGTGAGTAAAAAAAATGAAACCCACCTGTTGGGACCATTGTTCTAGTGAAGTTCTGCGTGGAGCACTTTTAAAATCTAGGATATGAAAGCCCAATTCATAAAGCTTTCTTTTAGTACAAGAATCATTCAAATCACTCATGTACTTTTCAAGTTACAGAATTTTAAACACAACCACCGTTTTAAAGTTCTGTCCACGGATCACAAAAAGGTAAGCGTTCTTTCAGCAAAACGAAAACAAATCACATGGGGTTTTGCTGAGAGAAGGCACACCTTTTTTTGTGATCCGTGGACAGAACTTTAAAATGGTGATTGTGTTTAAAACTCCGTAACTTGAAAAGTACATGAGTGGTTTGAATGATTCTTGTACTAAAAGAAAGCTTACGAATTGGGCTTTCATAAAGTGCTTCATGCAGAACTTCACTAAAACAATAACCCCAACATTTGGGGTTTTTTAGGTTTTTTTCCACCTGTAGATTGGAAAGTCTTTGTTGGCAACAATCAGGGTCACTTTAATGATAGAATGTTAGGATCTGAAATAACTTTAGTGTAAAAGATTAAAAAATATATAAGTTTTGTTAAAGCCTACGTATGTTAACGTCGCTTACTCGATCTGAACTCAAAGGGTATGGACCTGAACATGAATGCAGCCCTCACATTTTGTACAGCTACCAATTCAATCATGTACATGTACATATGTTCTTGCAGTTTACTAGAGTTGCTCGACACCAAAGTTTTTCAAATGTTAACCAGCGTATAGGGTGGTTCATACTACCAATGTGAATGCGATGCTGACATCAAAAAGCATTCACTTCGAAATTAGACGGAGTTTAAATGTGTGCAGCGCAAATACTTGTCAATGGCGTCACGAAGTCGCATTTGCCTTTGCGCCAAGTATGACCCGGCCTTTACTGTACATTCATTTGAAGGGAACAAACTCTTTATGAAAAATTGTTTTAAAAACATGTATCTTAAGAAATCTGGGCATTTTAGTAAGTTTCATTCAGAGTGAGGATTGTCTTTATCCACGGTAAATCCAATGATCTATTTAACTGTCATAAGGATATTTGTACCGGTTTTTCATTATGTTTTGGAAATTTTGATTTTGGAAATTTTGATTTTCTGAAAGTAAATCACCATAATTGATGGACATTTTCACTGGCATATTTAATTGCGCTAATTATGTTATTAATTTTAATCGATGTTTCTGCTTGATTAATGATGTACAATTTTGAGTTGAATAAATTAGCCCAGAACAAGAGATCAGCTGTCAAGTGAAATCACTTTGAAACCCTGTTATGGAAAGTCAAATCTTGTTTTTGACGTTAATAGTTATCAAAGAGGGAAACAAACAAAACAATAACTGGTACATAATTGGCTTGGGTATCACAGAGCTATAAGCACCTTTGTTTTAATATAAATGAATGGAAATATTAACTACAAAAAGAAATTGTATCAAAAAATAGGGTGAGGTAATCTTCCATCCAGAAATGAATACTGACTTGACACATTGGGAAATATTTAACAAGATAATGCTGGAGTTTTGCAGTTCCTGCCACGGATTTCAAAATTTCTCGGTTTTTCCCATTTAATTTCCTCTCTGGTCTCCGACACTGTACTTTTTTTAATAGGTCAAATATTTGTTTAAAAATTTCTTTGCAGCATGTTATTTGTAAGATCGCTTTGCATAGTCAGAATTGAGTATGTTAATCATGACCTGTGCATAAAGTTGCACGTCTACACATAAATTCCTGTAAAGGCGAACTTAAAGTTAATAGAACCCCAAATATTTTTGTTCCCTACCACTATAGAAGAAAAGTTATTATTGTATAGGTACGAAAATACTGTTCACAAAATATATACTTTCTACTGATAAAAAGTACTTCTAAAACCTACCTTGGTTTTATAATATAATACTGCAGCAAAATCATGCCACCGGTTGAACTCAAATTTCAAATCGTTACAAAAAAGCACCAAACTTTAATAATTTGTTTTTCGTACGAGTCATTCTATAAATGTAGGGTCCAGCGTGTAACATTTTTCCTGTCCCTGTTACCTTGGTACTTTTTAATTTGCCATTCAAGAATCCTTAAGAATGGCTTCAAACAATTTTTATTTTTGGGGTAAGTAGTTTGCAATAAATAATCACTCTTGGAGGATGACTTTTTTTATAAAATTACCGATATCAGATGAAACGGACAAAAAAGTGGACCCCAAATTTACACAATGACCGAATCAAAACATTTCAAACCAAGTAATAAATAGGTGTGAATTTTCTTTTAAAATTAAGTACTATCAGACTATCTACAAGATTAGATACACCCTAGATAAAAAATAGTTCTCAGTGACTTACACAACTATAAATACGTGAATTGAGGCAAACTTTACTGGTATAAAAATGGCAGCTTTCTTTATTTTTCTGAGACAAAATTGTCAGGTGGATGATTGAAAATAGGACAAAAATTTTAAAGAGGGAATTATCACCAAACAAGTATTCTTCATGAATAACAACATTAGATAGATAAAAACCCATGCATGTGTACAAACATTAAACCTATTCCATGAGTCAAATATAAAAGCATGTAATACGAGTACTATAAAATAGGTAGCACCAATAATATATTGTTCAGCAGGCAGTAGTGTTGTTTATTATCCAGATTGTCGTGAGATATTGTGGGATAGTTCACTGGTTTAGAAGACGCAGGCTTTGGCATCCAATCGGTCCTCATCAGGAACGGTGGTCAGATCTTTGGGGCATTCTGTGTAAACAATCACAAGAACAGGTGAAGAGCCGGTGAAAATAAGATAAAACTGGTAATGATGTAGACCTATCAATCAGAATTTTGTTCCTTATCCACTCTACTTGACAAAATCTTTGTAAGGCTACAATTGTTTTACATAGCCACTATCTCTATGTTTGACATTAAAAGACATAATATTCATGTCAACATAATTACAGCATCTTGTTAAGTCAAACTGTGTGGCAGGAAATAGAGTGATGGGCAATAGATTTGGTGTACACGCATGGTTTATACCACTCAAAATGAGGCAGTATACAAATATAACATGCTTTGAGGGGGGATAGATGATATTAGTTCCCCGAGGTATTGGTAGTTAACAAACTAGTTTGACAAATTTAAACATCAGTTATATCGGTAAAATGTTACTCTATGTGTGCCGCCATCTTTTCATATAGCTATATATGCAGTGCCACAATCGCTTAGTAAAGCGCATGTGTAGTGGACTATCGCACAGGTAACCCCTATTTACCCTGTGTTTGAATCTTTGCGTGCATGCTAGGTAAATAGCCAAACTAGTGACTGACATGTGATGGCGAATGGACCAGTCAGAAGTTGGCTCTCACTCATGAATATGTATGAGGTATAGTAACATGAAATTCTGTCTTAAACTGTATCTTCCATCAAAGAGTAGAGTTGAAGACCAATGCATACTCACTTGTCTCACAGCGGTGCCCGTAGTAGCCAGTGCCTTCACACTTACAGAGATACACATCATGCTTGGTCTGTACACACTGACCATTGTTCTCACAGTTGTTCTTACGACAGGTATCTCCTGGAGAAATTACCAAATTATACAAAATTTCTTTAAATGTATTATTAAAGAGGTTGTGGAATGCTCGAAGACATTTCTGTCATTTTTCGGGGTATATGTAGCCTAAGGTGTGATGAAATAAAAACGACTATTGTTTCTGTCATAAAATGAGTACAAAAGGTACTTTTGAGAGCTGTTTTTCAAGTCCCGTCATGCCTGTTTCGACCCGAACGTGCAATTTGTGTAAAATTCATCGTTGCGGGCAGCAAACAAAACACAGTAAATCGTGACGTAATAAACAGGACTCCCGATGCAGAGTAGCATAAACGAGTCCTGTTTATTACGTCACGATTTACTGTGTTTTGTTTGCTGCCCGCAATGACGACTTTTACACAAATTGCACGTTCGGGTCGAAACAGGACCTGAAAAATAGCTCTCAAAAGTACATGTAGCTCAAACCTGGCACAAAGGGGAAGTAAACATTTTGGGATGGTATGATGAAGTTTTTCAGCACCCAGACTTCGTAAAATATTTTGCATTTTCTTCAAATTCAGGACATTTTCAGGAGTGTGAAGTTCACTTAAAAGGGCGATGTGTGTGTGTGGGACGAGGTCAACTTAATCTGGCACAATTAAAATGATATTATTAGGGTAGGGAGGGGGGAAGGATGGCCAGTAAGTTGGCAGTAAGTGTGGTAACTTTAATTTAAATTTAAAAGATTGATGGTATTAGCTAGGTTGAACCATACACGTAGTTGGGACTAATGCTATCAACAAAAATTGCAGAACACAGCTTTTTGTGAAAAGAAAGCTAATGTTGCATTTTAAACTTGACTTTTCAACAATGAAAGTTTTTTTTGTGCCTGGTGATCATCTAACCATGGCAACCCAAGTAAATGCACCAACAATTTGACTCAGTAACCTTGGGCCTACTAACTGAAAAGTACAATCCTAGAAACATGACCAGACCCCAAGTTGTACTGTTAAATGTTGTCGTCACAGAGGTCGAGTTGATTTGGGCATTACATTTTGTATATTTGTTCTGGTTGTCTAGGGCTGAGCAGACAGGAACTATAACCCGGTTACATGTGCTTCAACCTGTTCCTTTATTAGTTTGTATAAAATAAACTTCTTTACAACATGTACAGTTCATAAACAGTAAAAAGTGCACAGTGATTTATTGTACATGTATACTCGGGCATGCAACTGGGAAATCACAAAAAAGAGGAAATTCAAATTTTTCCCAGACTTTGTACAGTGTTTTTCTATTTTCAATGGCACACATGGGAAGTAAAAAAAGAGGAAATCAGCTGATCCGAGGAAAAGTTGCATGCCTGATTACTCATATGCATGTAAGTGAACCTGTTCTACTACTAGGAGGTTTTGGGGACTCATGCACCTTCAATTTGCTTTGAGATTTGACTGTAAAAAAGATATTCACAAGAAATATGAGGTATAAATGTAATTAGAGATGTTTAACTCTTTCAGTGCCAAACTCGTACATGTACGAGGTATATTTGTTAGTACAAAAGCGCCAACCTCGTACATGTACGAGGTAATGTTCGTAAATGTTCGTACTTAAAATTGCCAAACCTCGTACATGTACGAGGTAGAGTAAATATGTTATCAAAAGGGGGTGCTCTCGCTCTTTCTAATGGTACCATTTTCATGCATGTACGACCTGTATTTATTTTTTCATTCGAGTTTTTGCAAGAGGGCGCAGCACTAAATCTTGTATTTTCTGCAAAAAGTGCGGAATTCCCCTGTGTTCAGGCCAGTGTTTCAGGGTGTATCATTATGTTTGTGACTACTTTTGACTTTCCAATATATCAAGGATATACCAGAGAGCAACAACAACAAATTTAGTGAGTAAAACTTATTTACTTTTTTTTTTTACAGAATTTCGAACAATTAACAAAAACGCTCGAAGTTGGGCACTTTAGGGTTAAACTTTTCAAATTTCGCGGGCACTGAAAGAGTTAAACATGTTACATTTTCTTCTTACTGTTTACCACCTGTCCTTTGCTATTGCTACATAACCATAAAACATGTGCAAAATCAAAAATAATCAGGACGAGAGATGCACAAAATAAAACAACTTATATCGGCTTATGATCAACGGTTTTAATTTGGGGAAAACAAAATTTTAAAGTTCCTCAATTTTCCTACAGATGAACAAACTGGCTGTACATGTACACCTAAAAAGTACCATATGTGCACTGGGTGTCCAACAAAGGGCCATGCAAACATTTTACAAATAATGCCCAGATTATACTGCTACTTTTCTACAGAGTGTAACACTCCAGTTTTGTTGTTCACCAGTAGCAAGCTGCGGACAATAGGCCTACCCAAGCTGAAAAGACTGCTTCCTGTGTGGGTATTGGTTAATTGTCCTACCAGGCTGCTTTATTTGGACTGACCCTGCATGTGTCCCACTGTTCACAATGTGTATGGCATTACATGATGCACAACAGCACCTCCGTTACAAGCAGATGGCTCTTGGCCATACTTAGAATAAAATTGTTATTCTTAACTCTAAATCTCTCGGTTTGGTTGGTTAACTTCCGTAACCCCCATCCCCAAACCCCATCCGTCTCCCATCCCCCCCCCCCCCGAGAAAAAAGTGCAGTACATTAACAGTATTCTCTTGAAATAAACAATATTGGGACCTAGGTACTCTTTCAAGTGAAAAGGGCTTTATGATTCAATAAAATAATTAAATCCATCAAATTTAAAATACAACAAATTCAATTGTAAAATATCAACATAAATGACAGAAATCATCATGAAATTTTCAACCTTGAGCAGAATTCATGCCAATACAATTTCAGTTAGCACAGAGTAGTACTATTTATGTCCCGTTCCTGCAAAATGCAATCGAATTTACAACTTACCAAAGAGGGCACGCCGGCATCGCCTGACATCGCGATAGGAGAAAGGGTTGTCACAGGCCGTCTCGGTGGAGCAGACACACTGCTTGCCGACACGGTTACACCCAGAGAACTCCTGCTCGACACAGTCACTGCTAAGAACTGGTGAAACACCAACAAGTAACAAAATCTATAACACAGAATCCCCTTTTTGAAAACATATTGTTGTACATGTTTTGACAATCTAAGTCTATTTTTTAAAATCCAAGAAAATGTTTTAGTTTTAGAAATCAGAGTATGTAAATAACTCTTTCTGGTAGAAACTTAAAATCGTGTTCAGCATGTCAAGAATACATTCTTTGTGATGCCTGTTTTCGCGTTACTAAAAAGTCTCTTGATGAAATAAAACTGTAACAGTCGATATGAATACTTACTGAATGCATTTGTTAATTTTTTTTGTTTTAGTAAAACTTCCACTTCCAGCCACACCTATTTGGCATTATATTTTTGTATGCACATAAAAGCATTGAATGAAACTAGCAAAATTATGAGCATGAAAATAATATTTACTACAGATACATGTGTACATTTAAGTTTACCAAATGGTCAGAGAGACAAATACTTTCACTGCAGTATTAAAACACACGAAAATAAAACTCCAACTGTTTATATTATTATTTTACACATGTAGTAAATTTACTGAAAGGTCAAATAGGCCAGTGTACTGTAAACGCCAGGCAGGCTAGACTACTGTGGTCAGGACTTTCATATGCACTACATGATGTGTGACAGGATGGCTTCCAGCCAGCTGCATGTATGAGGTCAAAAGGTCAATGGCATGCCTACTGTAATAATATAGGCCTACACTTCTAAAGTTACTCACACCATGGAGGAATAAGAACACATTCCTCCATGCTCACACACATACCAACACTGTATTATCAGTCTAGTGAATACATGGTCCAGCATAATGTTACATGTGCAAGAATTTGTATGACCTTAGCTTCGTCATGGTTTTGTTTACATTCAACATGTTCTGTTGTACAGTTTTTCTCCTCAAGTTGATGCCTCTATGATGCTTTTTCTTAATTTTTTTTTTCACATGTAGAATATAAAGAGCTTAATTCCCTTGATTCACTCCATTTGCATTATAAATTTATAAATTTAGAAGTGAAGAAACTTGTGATAGTAACGTATTCAAAATCAACGCCAAATTTCTTTTTGGTTTCGACTGAATTACACAAATGTACAACCATAATACACATTACATGATAGATATGAAACTACTGCATGTAAATGGTACAAAGCAAGGTAGGCACAGAACATCGTATGCTTTGTAGTGCAAACTTTTTCTTTCTTTCTAATTTTTTATCCCCTGTTTAAATTGAATGCTGGGTAAGTTTGGGAAGAGGTTGGAAGAAAAATTGTTAAAGTTACCTGCAGTGACTAGGACGAAACAGGAAAAAATGAGGAGACAGATACGGAGGCTGTCCATGGTTAATGCAGATCAATGGCAACATAAACCTGAAAATGAATTCAAAATAATACATTCATTAAAACGAAAAACACACAAGGCCAATCGACACTGTTTTTTAGGTTTTCATCACTTCCCTCTTAGATTTTCACTCCCGCTCCAATTTTTTATATATTATATTTTTTTTCAGAAAGGGTGTTTTTCCTCAAAAATGTGTATTTTCCAGACAGGTTTCTCACCAAATCCACAGGCACGGTTGCACTGTGAGGTTCACTACCCTTTCTAAATTCTAGACAAATACCCTTGGTCATTAAACAGCTGACTGGTACTTAACATTAAGTAATTTTCATGTTTGTTGTGTCTTCTTTTAAGTTTATCTGACGTTGTCCGGTTGTCCCCTTAATTCACTGTGAATGTGAAGAAGTGGATTGTAAAATATAAAATATAAATTCCCCTCCCGAATTATTTTTTTTCAATCTTGAGTGATCAAAACCTAAAAATCAATGTTGATGGGCCCGATATGAAAATTTACATTTTCACGAGATTGATTCACAAAGAGACAAACTTCACGAAAAATCACATCTTTTCAAGAACTCAAAGCTTGTTCAATACTAGGCCAAAAAAATAATAATAGTTCTGGTTACCCTACCTTCCCTATTTTGACAGCCCCTATACGCTCTATCATTTTCAAGTTTTGTGGAAGAATGACGAAAAACTAAAACGCAGTGGCTATTGTTAGGCAGCCGTAACGCATTTCCCATTTTCTATCGTTACGGTAGACTGCAACTTTTATAAAAACATGACAAGAAAATATAAAATTAGAAGGAAAAAAGTGAATTTGAACGTTATGAAATTCGGACTTTATTTCCCTTTTAAAAAAAATCCTCCAAAGCCTCAGGTTAGAAAAGGAAAACAAATCGAGTGCAAAACTGAGATTCGAACCCGCAACCTCGCGATGCAAAATCCTACCCTCTATCGACTGAGCTGTCGCACTGCTCGCTAAAACATGTGGAAACAAATAATTACATACCTGCGTGCGTATCAAAAAAGTATCGTAGAGGGCGCTGAACAACGACTGCCGTAACGATAGCCACTTCGAAACTAAAAAGCATGAGGATATTGGTATTCAAAACAGACATTCGCAAAGTAATGAAGCATATGTTTATGTTTCAGCCCTCGGGCAAAGTCGCAACATTTTATAGGGCCTAGGCCTACTTTCGGCTTTCAACTCTTCCCCCCCCCCCCCCCCGGCCCCCCAGGATGCCCGGCGGCGCCCCCCATATGTCAACTTTCCCAAAGAAAGAAAATAAGGTGAACAGTGAGTGTGACAGGTTGACAGCGTCAGTTATTGTCAAAACCCTCCAGCATTAATAATTAGTGTATTTGAGAGTAAAATATGACTTACCAAAAGAACGAAAAATTAAACTCCCATCTGCAGCGAAAGCAGCCTACGCAACTCGAACGCTAACCCAAAATGAACACAATTTTCTCAATTTATAGTCTGCGTCGGCAATGCAACGCCCCGCGAATTGCGGTAAGGTTGGATGCCAGACTTCATCATCGTAAAAAAATTAACTTTTCAGTGCGCCCTCTATTGACATGAAATTAGCACTGTCGTCTGCAACTTCTTGAAAAGGGGGGGGGGGGCGTTATTGGAAAGGTTTAATTTACATAATAGACGTACTTATTATTTTCAATAATCAATCAGACACAATTTAAATCAGACAAAGTGGTTACTTTTCCCTTGTCACCAGTCGTTTCCCCAATCAAATGATGTTCTCCTGATGTTTATGATGCATTAAAACATTCCACAAACCTCAGATACTCATTCATAGTAAGTCTGAAAAAAAATTACAAAAAATATTGCCGAGTGATCATTACAAGTTCTCCATTTTATTTCTGACAAATATAAGAGTCAATGAGACCAGATGTTACAACATAAAAGAGTCTGTATTTCTAAAATGGATTAAAATAAATAGAAGACACAAAATTTAAAAGAAAACCAAATAAATTGTTAAAAACAATACTTGTGCAACACCTGAAACTATTGACATTTTCAATGTCAAAAAGTGTCGTTTAAATGACTTTCAAAAGTGCCTGCACAATGACTAACTCATAAACCAACCTAAACGCTACTTTAACATACTGACGTAATACATTAAACAATAAATTAAGCAAATAATAGGGATCTACAAGGTCGGCAGAGAAACACATAACTGCACAGTCTGCCTTTATAATAAATGATTCAAAGAATTTTAGAGAAAAAAAACAACTCTCAAAGAGGAAGAATTTGTAAAAAAAAAATACTTGCGATAAGACTTAAAACGACCGTTTCAACACATTTTGTGTTAAACTAAAACAGCAAAAGTGCAAGAGGGCTGGATGTGTTTGTCAAAATCATTTCCCCGCATCATAAAAAAAATAAAGAATAAAGTAAAAAATGAAATGATTTTTTTTTTCAAATTGAAGGACGGTATAGAACAGGCACAGTGACATTGTTTGTACACACAGCAGCGGGGAAAACTTTACAGCAGAAAAAAACTGTACAAAAAATAAGCAATAATCTTAAAAAACTTGTCAAAAATCCAGGAAAAAACTTGTTTAAAATCCAAGATAACTCTTGTCCAAATTTGGCCGTTCATAAACTTAATTAAAATATACCGACATGAAGAACGTCTTTACAAATTCTTCTGAGTCTTTCCCTAGAGGGAGTGAATTTTAAATACTAACACTTGCCCAAGTTACTAGATGTTCTTAAACCATGTAGGGTTTTTTTTCACAGAATGTAATTCTTTCCCAATGGTGGTTAAAGTTGTCTCACAAACCTATAAGTGTGCTCATTAATAAATGCTCCCAAATGCCACGTTCCCATCACATTTGTTATCGTCCACAAATAAATTATATAACAAGTGAGTTAAGCTTACAATTACAAAAATAAACACCAATTAAAACTGATGCAAATTTTCGCTAAGGATAGACTTCTATTTTGGTTGCTTAATTTTCCATCTTACAGAAAGGTAAACATAACCACAGTCTTGAAGAAATATAAAGAAAAAATTGACGATTCAACAGATCAAGGCTTGCTTCGTCATGTTTATTCTAAATAAACTAGTACCCTTCGTTCCGCAGAGTTTTCCTTTAAATTAATACACTCCACTTCATAATGTTTTATTACATACGTCCATATATATTTTTTTATGGTACACAACTGTTTACAAAATTTTACATTTAAGAATATATGTACATTAAAACTTGGTTGTCCAGAAGTGTTTTACATGTATATACATTCTGAAAGTTGCCTTTACAAAGGTGGGGGAATTGAGTACAACGTTAAAATCGTTCGTGGGCGTAAAAACAAAACAAACAAACTTTCATTTCTATTCCGAATTCTGATTTTGCTCTACTGTGTACAAATTGCCACCAAGTACTGTGCTAAATATGGTCTGGTCAAGTTTGTGTGTGTTTATTCTTTTTTGAGTTGTCACCGTTTGGGTTGCGTTTTCTTAAGACTGTGCAGAAATAATAAGTGCTTAAAGAATTATTGTCGATAGTAGCTGAACTTACTCACAAACGTAACTATCCATTTGATTCTCACAAGAACTAAATACAAAACGCAAAGCCTAAGAAATGTGCAACAAGTAAAACTAAAAATTGGTCACATCATTATCAGAGAAGTTTCATAAACAAAATTTATACAAAATACTGTTTGGGATACCTTATACCATTCACTAAAAAATATAATTAAAAAGGCAGTGAACGTTTGGCTGGCATTGGTTTTCTTTTCGTAAACATTATTTTCACAGGGGCTTCTCTCATTTTCTGATATTTAATTATGTCATATTGGCTACGCTGACTTTTTTTTTTAATTAACTCTAATTTGACGGAAAAATCAAAGACCACATCCCGCAAACAAACATGTACTAAAAGAAAGCCGGTGCAGCAGATGTGACGTAATTGCATATCAGCCAATCATACAGAAAGCCTCTGTGAAAATAACGTTTACTTAAAGAAAACTGGTGCCAGCTAAATATCCGCCACCAATTAAACAAATATAGAGCTGTTGATAGGACTCCTTCTCAGTGTCCAGTTTTAATAAAAATCGATGTAATTTCTGGAAATATATGACCATTACAATAAGCTCAAAGGATTTAATTACTCCTGACAAGTACACCATGTATCAGTGAAACCATTGACATTCCATTCAGTGGTAGCAGTAGCCATCTTGTAATTGCCTCTGAAAGAAAGCAATTGCAGTAAAGTAGCCTTCCCAAGGACACACGCACCATGATATGGCTGGGCTAGAAGCCGCTCTCCAATGCTGTTGTAACTGGACAATCCATCACGAAGGGTCGTAACTTCTGCACTTCCAACGACACAGCTAGGCTGTAAATTGACCTTGATCATTCGTTAGTGTAACCTTTGACCTCTGGCAATTTCAGCCAATCAGAAACACCTGTTTCTATTTTGCCTTTTTAAAGCAACTAGTCTTGGTGTTTTGGTCCTGGAAACCAAGGAACAGTATTTCTCCACAGGTTCGCCTCCGGTCAGGAGTCACATAGTTTGGCCAGACATAAGTCTAACTCTGTAAAGGTCATCTGTTATAGGCTGGAGTTCAAAGGTCGTTCAGCTTCCTGCTACGTGAGCACAGTTTTCCCATAAGTCCCCTCCGGAGGGCGGTACAGTTTTGGGAACGCCCTCAACTGCATCTTGTTGAAGGCATACTTGGGGACCCCCACGTTCTTGCGAGTGTTGTCTCGACGGGTGCCCTCACTGTAACAGAAAGAGAAATTGTACAATGTGAATGTTGCAGACAAAAGTTTATGCCTTGCTGGATGAAAATCAAAATATCCCCATCAACAAATACAAAGGGAGAGTAACGCAGGATTTTGAATGCACTGCTATTGTAAGCCTGTGGTGGTCTTGTGAAGATGCTACAGGTTAGTGTACATTAAAATGAAAATCAATTCAGATGAAAAACAGCTGTGTATACTTCGATTCATTGCAGTGCAGAGTGTATCACACACAGGGCTCTAACTGCTGGGCACAAAGCTTGGCATAGCGAGAAATTTGTCATGGGGAGGGAGGTCGTTAGCCTCCATTTCCCC
The DNA here is from genome assembly GCA_029964075.1 of Patiria pectinifera. Classification (NCBI taxonomy): domain Eukaryota; kingdom Metazoa; phylum Echinodermata; class Asteroidea; order Valvatida; family Asterinidae; genus Patiria; species Patiria pectinifera. Next base: position 29,889,648 of record CM057135.1, read on the forward strand.
CTCCCTCCATCCCCGCTGTCCCTGCGCCAATATCACGGACTGCCATTTACTGTTCACAAACGCAGTTCAAAATGGTTGAATTTTACTAATGATTGGGAAAGAGACAGTACGGGAAGAGAAAAATCTGACCTTCTCATGGTGTCTAGGAGGTGAGTGAACATCTGTGAGTGGAGTTGGTGCTCATCCTGTAGGATCATGCATTCTTCTAGGGTGACGGACATTGCTGTCCGATCCTTGGCGCTTTTGCAGGACGTGAAGCGAATGCCGTCCAGCCGACGTGCCAACTACAAAAAAATAGAACATCAAACAGTAATCGCAATGTCTGACAGGCCAACGTCAACATTGATAATGTCCCAAAATTAGCAAGAGAGAGCTTTTGAGATCTGTTATTTCAATCTGTTAAAAAAATAGTCTTCTGAAAGTAAACACATTTCACAAATGCTACAGGCTTCAAGCTTTCATTTTGACACATTTACAAATATGACATGAATATGAACAGATAGATATGACATGACATGACAAATATGCTATCAGTGATAAACAACACAGAGATTTTGACATCCATTTTGACATCCATTTTGACACCATTTTGACATACCTGTGAGCTGATGTGCAAGACTTCAATATTCTTATTCTTTTTGGTAATTTACAAATATGACATGAATATGACAAGGGGCAGATGACATGATATGAATGATGAACAACACAAACAGAGATAACTGTCAACCATTTTGACAAACCTGTGAGCTGATGTGCAGGATTTCGACATTTTTATTTTTCTTGCTGCTGATGTGATGCCTGAGACTGCTCATCAGAACATCCAGGGAGACGGAGCTATGCGATTCCCTCCAATCTACGGCAAAAATAAAAGCTAACATTCATTTTTCTTGAATCAATTATGAAATTGAAATTGAAAAAAAAAGAGAAAGAAAAGAGAAATTTGTGATTGCATCGAGAATGACTAATGTACCTGCAACTGTGAAAACAACTTAAATTATGTCAGAATTTAAAATGACAAAGACTATTGAGAATACCATTTACTTTTGAAAATTTTAAAAAGTAGGCTAGAAATGCATTAGTATTACATGTATGCAAGCCACTGATTACTTAAATGAACTGAAGATTTTTGTGGATCCAAACGAGGACATTTTAGCAGCGTTCTTTTTAACTGAGAATGATGTATGATTACAAACCTTTGTGAGGTATCATGTGCACGAGTCGACTGTAGTAGTTGTCCAGTTTCTGTAGGTTGTCTTGGTTGATGGTGTCTTGCAGTGATGTATCGCCAAATCTGCAATTCACAGCAAATAAGTAAACTCTGTGGTAAACTCAAGAATGGTCAAGGATGGCAAGTGTACCGTACAAAGGTTCCCACGGAAATCTCAACAGGAAATTCCATGACTTTTATGTTGGAATATCAACTACAAACATCAAGACCACATAAATCCTTCCACTAAGTAACTTTTCAGGCTTGCTGGTATTCAATATGTAATCGGGCAGAAACCAGACTCAAGCCACGGACTTACATTTCAGCCATCGTCTGTTCCTCGTTGACACCAATGTTGAAGAGTACCGGGTAAACCTTGATGGGCTGACCACTCAGAAGCTCCTCAGGTATGGCCGGTGTCATGGAGGGCAGTACTGGAACCATGACCACTACATTGGACCTGAAGAGAGAGAACGAACCGTCAAGATACCTGCATGGATCAGTCTCATGAAGTAGAACATATTGTACAGCAAGGCAAAAGCCAATATTGGATTTGTTGAAACTACAGATGACTCAATTAAACACTTTGTGAAGTGCATGCTTTCTCTTCCTTTCGCCATGAATTACATTAAGTACATTCAGGTTTGAGCCATTTCCCCCGAAGCCACCCCTTTAAGGATTAGTATAGGGAATGCGGATGTGTGGGTGTGAGTGGGGGACTCGACCTGGTACTTACCGTGTACCAGTGAGTACTGGCATGGTGTCGTCAATTTCTGTACTGGTCTTGACAATCTTAAAGGTGACACAGACTAGGTCGTGGATGCCCACGGCAAAGTCCTCCAACATGCCCATCTCATCACCTGCGAAAACAAAGGAAAGTAATAAGTGACAGAATATGAACATGAAGAAAAATTGTATCAGTGTTTTATTAAAGGAAGACACTTTTCACTGGTTAGCCATTATTTCATTGATAATTGTAGACACTACTGAAAACAACATTAAAGTAAGCTCCATAGTTTCAAAAAATAAGCTTGGGTATTGACCTTCCTAGTCCTGTCATATAAGACCCCCTATCTTCACAGACCCTCAAACCTAACAGACTCCTGAGGTTCTCCATTGATCCATATCATAAGAACCTCAAATCTTAAACCTCAAGCATCTTCAAACTTCACAGTGTCACAGCACCTTCCTCGAAACTAAACCGTATTCTTATCAGTCCTTCGACCTCGAAGACATTCAACATTTGAACCTCAAAGACCCTCAAAACCTCACATAACCTCGCATGCCCTTACGCCTCTTATCAAAGCCTTACCATGTGTACTGATCAGACCCTCAAAGTGGGCCAGGATTCCCAGCGAGCTCATCTGGTTCATGAAAACCTTGCTGTAAATGTTTTCCCTGAATTTGATCATCACACCGGTCACGAGTGCCGTCAACTGTCAAGAAAAAAAATGCAAAACCCTCATCTTTAGTTTAACCTTCTCCTATTTTTATGTAATTTTCTTTTCTTCGTAAATTTATTACGTAAGCATAAGTTCTACTAAAGCTGCATTTTATCAGTTTGGAAGATTGTTTTGCAATTTCACATAAATTCAACTGTTTAATAAATAAATTTAGTATTTGGAAAATTTCGCCAACTTACGGCTTGTGAGAAGACAATATCCCTCCTACATTGCACGGATTGTAGGAAACTCAGGTTATGGTATTCCTCCTAAAGGAGAGAGCAAAGATGAACAACTGACTTTAAGAAAAGCAGCATAACTTTGGTTCAAACTATCAATTTATATTTATAACAAGGTTCTAATAATTACAGTCGAGTCTCGTTAATACAAACTCGTTCGGACCTAGCCAAATTGTTTGTTATATCAGAATTTTGTATGAAGAGGAACATCAGTCCCATTCATTGTGCACATAAATGCACAGTCGGGACCAAGGCTTTATGTTTTTTATAACCAGCATTTTGTACTATTAAACAGAGTTTGTACTAACGACAGTCGACTGTACCTACAATGGGACTCTAGGGAGACATTCCCATAGTCTTGTGCTCCATTTCCTTGAGATGCTTGATATTTGATTTCTGCCCCCATCCGCCCCAAGCCCCACCAGCTTTATAATCTTCTAAACCCCGCCCCTCTCACCTGCATCCTGAGAAAGGCTATGCTGTACCTGGCCTGTATTTGTGCCTGCTCCACTGTTTCCTCAAGATGCTTGATATTTGATTTCTGGCCCCCCAACCCTCCCCAAGCCCCACCCACTTTAGGACCTTCTTAACCCCGCCCCTCTCACCTGCATCCTGAGGAAGGCTATGCTGTACTTGGCCTGTTCTTGTATCTGCCCCACCGTTTCCTTGAGATGCTTGATGTTGGACTCGACGGCCCCAAGACGCTCCCTAGGGGTGGCCGCGGACGACAAAAACTCCACTACGTGTCCAATGAGGTGCATGCGCTCGGACAGGCTCTGGTTTATATGGCTCCTCTGTTTAATACAGTGATCATTATAAAAAGAATTCAACTCACAACGCATTTCCCAAAGTTACATCAATTATAGAAACTCCTATTAATAATAAATAACATTAATAGTTTGCACTTTGGAAGCGATTCACTAAAAGAAATATCTATATTAATTTAATTTCATGAAAAAATGAAACCCACTTTGGCAATTTTCTGCACCAGGTTATAAGACAGCAAAACCACAGAGAGCACATATCCGTACTACAAGCCACTAAGGGTACTTTTCAATAACAGCACAGAAACCAGACAAAACATTTATTAGAAAAATCTGAAGAAAGAAAGTAACACTGCACGAAAGTGGCCCCGTCAATACACCAAAGGATCTTAATATGCTAGCATTGGTATTAATAAGAAATGTGAATATTAATACGAATTTGACTCAAAAGCATTCAGTTATGGTTAAACATTGAAAGAATAAGTAGGTTAAGGTAACGTTAGGGTTAAGGAAAAATGTTCCCATTTGACAAAGAACAAACAGTGTTGCCAAGCAAAGGTCAGCTTCGGTTGCTACATGGTAACAAACTGCCATATCGAGCCAGAATAATTTAAGATCTTTAACCCTCCTGCTATTTAAACAGTCACAGACAGTCAAAATTCACTTTCACTTCCCCTGCCATACCACTGGCTAGTCACCAGCAGTCAGATCATATGTCAAGCAAGTACTGTGTCTAGTCAAACTGGGTCAACAGACAAAGCAAGCAAGTTATGGTCACAGCTGTTTTATCACTCACCCGGAGTCAAAGCATAGCTTTATCAAGTTACTCAAACAGTCCCAGCCAGTCAATCCTGCTTTATGTAGGCTGGGAATTCTTAACTGTTGAAAACAGTCACTTGTTTGGTTTTGACTGAAAAGACTACTTAGCACAGAGTGTATGTTTGCACAGGAGGGCTAATTGGAACTAGTAGGACTCTTTCTGTTTTGATTCGGAGTTTTGAGACACTGGTTAAAAGAAAGCAACAGATACCAACACGTACCCAAGAGGTTAGCATTTTTCCCCCACCACAACGAGTGTTAAATTCACAACCACCGCTGTTAGCACCGGGGGACTTGACAAAGGACAGGCCGTTCCATTCCCAGTCCTCGTAAGGACTGCGACTGCTGCTGCTGCAGCTGCTATGGCCGCTGCCGTGCACCTGATGATTGCTACTGACGCTGCTGCTGCTCACGCTCAGCCGGTTCAGCGACATTATGAACTCGTTGTCGCTGGTGCCGCTGGTCCGGCTGCTGCTGTTGCCGCTGTCGCAGGGCGAGGAGGAGGAGCCCTTGGTGGTGGACTTGTCGTGGCTGTTGGCGCTGCTGCTGCCGCCGCTGCTGCTGCTTGTGCTGCTGTTGGGGTTTTTTACCGGTGAGCCGCGGAAGGAAGCGTTGCGGTAGCTGTTGAAGGCCTCTTCCATGAAGTTCTCATTGATGACATTCAGGAGTTCGGTAACCTGGTTTCAAAATACAAAAAATTTGACCTTTTCGCAACAACCACCTGAAATTATCAGACCTAAAACCATCACAAAAATTAGACGGTTAGGTACAGCACTGTTTGTTGGATTAACCCTGACCTTATTTAATCCTACAAAATCCAACAGAAAGAACCTCCTGTAAGATTTTGTTGAACTGAACTGTGAAAAAGAATTTTTTGTTGCATTTGTTAGATCCTGTTGCACTCAGCAGACGTCATACTTCAAAAGCTGTTAGGTATTGTTGATTTCAGCAGTTTTATTTTTCCAGAAATACTTGAAGCAGAATTTCGTTAATCATTTTTTCCTTCAGGACCACTACTGCAAGGTTGTTCAAATTTGTCTTTTCTTAGAGAGACTTCATAATATACTTGGCAACAAGACAAGGTGTCAAAGGTCAAACATGTTGTCTTGGACAGCTAGATCAATTGATGAGCTCATTTCCAAACGTGATAGACGTCATTTCTTTCCCTTTTGGAATCCCGCTCTCTCCTGGCTGCCCAAAAACAATTTAGGGTTTGGGTTTTATACAGGGTGACTACAAAAAAAAGAAACCCAAATGTCGGGACTACTGTTTTATTGAAGTTCTGCATGCAACACTTTCAAAATCTAGGATATGAAAGCCCGATTCATCATCTTTTTTTTAGTACAAAAATCATTCAAATCACTCATGTACTTTTCAAGTTACGGAATTTTAAACACAACCACCGTTTTAAGGTTCTGTCCACGGATCACAAAAAAGGTGTGCGTTCTTTCAGCAAAACGAAAACAATTCACACACATCCCTATGTGATTTCTTTTCGTTTTGTTGAAAGAACACTGATCTTTTTTGTGATCCGTGGACAGAACCTTAAAACGGTGGTTGTGTTTAAAATTCTGTAACTTGAAAAGTACATGAGTGATTTGAATGATTCTTGTACTAAAAGAAAGCTTAAGAATTGGGTTTTCATATCCTACATTTTGAAAATGCTAAATGCTAAAAATGAAAGAACTTCCCTAAAACAATGGTCCCAACATTTGGGTTTCGGTTTTTTTTTTACTCACCCTGTATACCATTTAAGAAGACAACAATGTGAAAATTGAAATTTAGAAACAGTTTTTATATTGTTTTTATTCTTTAAACTTGGATAAACCATTTTTCACTTTTTTTTCAAATAGAGTCTTCAATTGTAACCACTGCCCTCTTTCACTTGCAGGAAATGTTTGTATGAAACAGTTGGCCTGCTTCTGCACTGCGGTACCTTCCTCACAACACACCTAGGGACGCCAGGTCGGATTTCACTTGGTCGGAAGCAGATCTGAAGTCTTGGTTTTTCAGTCCCCATTTAATCCCACGGGGAAAATTGTTTCCATCAACTTCCAAAATTTTCAGTTCTTTGACATGCCGCATCCTAAAACTGATGTTTTTTTCCTTCACTTTTTTTTTTCACAATGATGTCTTTTTCCCCCTCATTTTAAAAACCCTGATTCAAAATACCACATTCATAACAAGCTGTCAAGAACATGAAAACTCAATCCTGACAGCAGACACAAAAGGAATAATACTGCCAGAAATGAAGTCCACGGAAAAAGGCCCCACAAGTCAATCACAAGTCAAATTACATGTCAATCACAAGTCAGGCACAAGTCCAGCACATGTCAATCATAAGTCCATCACAAGTCCATCACAAGTCCATCATAAGTCCATAACAAGTCTATCACAAGTTTATCACAAGTCCATAACAAGTCCATCACAAGTCCATCATAAGTCCATCACATGTCCATCACTAGTCCATCACAAGTCCATCACATGTCCATCACAAGTCCATCACATGTCCAGCACAAGTCCAGCACAAGTCCAGCACAAGTCCATCACAAGTCCATAACAAGTCCATCACAAGTCCATCACAAGTCCATCGCAAGTCAATCACAAGTCCATCGCAAGTCCATCACAAGTCCATCACAAGTCTATCGCAAGCCCATCACAAGTCCATAACAAGTCCATCACAAGTCTATCGCAAGTCTTCACAAGTCCTTCACAAGTCCATCACAGGTCAATCACAAGTCCATCACAAGTCCAATACAGGTCAATCACAAGTCTATAGCAAGTCCATCACAAGTCCATCACAAGTTCATCACAAGTTCATCACATTTCATCCCCTGTTCATCCCCTGTTACTTATGACCAGACTTGTGATTCAACGTGTGAATGGCTTGTGATTGACTTGTGATTTGACTTGTGATTGACTCGTAACAGACTAACCTTTTCGTTGAGTGTTGTGGTCTTCTTTCTCATGCTCTCCAAACCGACGTGCCGCGCCGCTGACAGGACGTCGCTGGCCAGCCAGTCGATACTGTTCTTCAGATCAGAAATCTGACTCAGCGTTTTGGCAGCTTGGAGCGACAAGTTTTTGGTATTTCTGGATGAGGAAAGTGGAAACAGGGCGCTGGAATGTTAGCAAACAGGGCTTGGGTTCAAATATGTAGGTGCTACATACAATAATTTCTGTAGAAATGTTTGCTTTGGAAAAGCAGGATACCAATGAAAACGTGATATATACATATTGCTTTTGACTGGTTTTCTTCCCTTTTTTCAACAAGCTAACAAATTTCTAGGCAAGTTAATCACCAGTTAATTTGATATCAACAAGAAATTCTGCATCAACCTCTACTCCAGTTAAACACCAACATACAGACCCCCCCCCCACCTTCTCCGAACATTTGGCTCTAACAAACCCTCCTTTTCGTCAAACTTTATGCACAGCATGAAGAGCTAACTTAACAAAAAAATTAAAACAGCAAACCTATACTCACGTTCTAGACTGTTCCTCTGTGTAGTGTTGTAGCATTCGCTTCAGTCCCCCATGCCTGAATTTCAGAGAGTGAGCTGCCGGTGCCCCGACAGTAATCATGTCATACAGGGACTCTGAAACACAATAATCGAGAGCCTTTTATTCTCTTGGAACCTGTGAAGGCTAACCAAAAGACTGCTAAAAACAACATTGAGCAAGTTTGATCAAGGAACATTTGTTATCCTTGCATGTCCTTTCTTCGTTTCTTGATTTATTTGTAACAAAGTAATTTTTGTTTTAAAGTTGAATAAAAGAAATTGAATGGAGCAGGTTGAGCCTGCGACCTCCAGATTAAATTCCGGTGCCCCACCAGCCGTATGTTGACGGTTTCCCATTTTGTCCAGGTCTTAGTTCAAGAGGCGCTAGTAAGAAGCCATAAACCGGTATGACATGTACCCAGAGATCACGTCAAAAGTCACGATGCTAGCAACATTAGCAATGCTGCAAACCCGTGAAATATCAAACGGGAATCACTCACACAGGATACCGCTTTTCATAACAAAAAATGTAAATTTTCCACAGTTTGTACCTTTACATCCTTGTTCCTCCACCCTCAGTCTCTGCAGATGCAGATTGATCGGGACAAACTCTAGCAGTTTATCTGACTTGGCCGTGCTCTTCTTGAACTGGGGACCTGAGATCAGGAAGAAATTGAGTATCAAGCCTTGCTGAAGCTCTAACCTTGTGTGGGCTCCACCCAAAACACCCTCTCCCTTTTCCTTTCTCAGTGGTAAAATGTAAATACTGTTGATAACGTTTGACATTATCATGGTATGCAATGATCATTTAGTGTTAACCTTAACCTTCAGAGTTCCTTCACAATTCACCAAGAGGTTTGGAGGATTGAGCAGGAATTAAGGAAAGGTATAGCCCAGCCACTATCACTTGGAAACTTGGAAGTTTAATTTAGGTCTTTTTGGCAATGACCAGTGAGGCACCTCGCAGACTTGGGCTCAAGTCCGCATCAAGTCACATTGTCTCAGCTCATCCCAAATTACATTTGTCATGCAGACCATAGAAAATTTGGCTCTCTTTACAAAGCTAATATCCGGTCTGCGAAGATTCTTCGCTCCTGGGCTTCAAAGGAAAAGCATGACAAGTCATAAATCGGAGTTCTCCAGAGAGATGAAGCAACTCGCTACCGTCGCCCGAGGAAACCCTTTTGTTTCAAATATCCTCCCGGTGTTAATTCTGCGCAGATGGCCCAGCCTGCTCCCTAACTGGCCCCCCAAAAACGTGTTCCTTGTTTCACGCTTTTCTTCCAACGAGCCCGGGGGGCATTTCTGAAACATCTCCTGAGTGATGGGAAGCAAAGGTGGGCCCGGGGGGACTTGGAGGATGTTATTGGTCTAATGCAGCCAGGAAGGGAGATATGGATCACGGTTCCAACAAACCGGAACATCCCTTACAGCTGGAATGCTCTAGAAGGAGACGCTGGAGGATCTAGAGCGGAGCCAAATGGTTCTTGGACACCTGTATGTTGAGTGAACCAATTCAAGACTTTTTTAAGCTTGCGCGCTCAGCAAAGTAAATTCTGCTTAGCGAGAGTACCTTAACAGCCAGAATTATGTGATGCATACTGATCAAAGCTGCCATCCTACTGATTTTTTTTAAGTACATAAGCCAGGGCCAAAGGATATAGGCCACAGCCGAAAGGTTCTGAGATGCCACAGGTGTGTTGACTTATAAACTGCCGACCTATGATATTTGACCAAACCCATCGAAATTTCAAAGTAGCTTACGGTCCTCCGCGAGCTTGTTTCCCTTTAAAACTGAATCATACGTCCGCCATTTAGTTTTATGTTTTAAAACCTTTTTGAGAAGTGATCCGAAACTGTTTGCTGAATATCAGGCGATTATTTACTGTGCACTGTGCATTATTGCTCTTATGACATGTTTTGCAAAATGAATGGCAGGATGCCTCGCAGCGATACGACGCGTCGCAGCACTACGACGCGTCGTCAGTTACGAACAATTTCATGGAATCGGGTGCAGGTCTTGAAGCTGGCACACAGTAAAGTTGAGCTTATCGCAAAAGCATTACCAGCCAGATTAATGTGTGACGTCTCCTGCTCCAGACTGGTTGTCAGCTGACTTTTTGCTAAGTATGCCAATTTTGCTAACCGATTTTCACTTCCGAGCCAGCTCCGTGAAATTGGGACCACGTGCCCCCTTGGGTGTCTGTGTGACGCTACTCATAAATGATTCGATAACAATTGCAAAATCATTTCCCCGCCACATGAGTTCGGGCGTGACGTCTGCCGCAGGGCAGTATGTGCCAGATTTCATTCATTATTTTACCTTTCCGTAGCGCTAGGCTCTAGATACCCGAGTTGAACAACTGCCTAAAGGGAAAGTGGGTGGGAAACAAATCCAATTGAAATCCGCCATAGGAAAGGGAAGGTGATAATTTGGGGTTCCTGTTTTCAAAAAAAATATCACATGTGATAGAAAATTATCTGAGCCAAAGCACAATGCTGATAATAGCAGATATTCACTGTCAGAAATGCAGTAAAATCAAGTTGAAGGTAATGAACACCATTTTGCAATTTTTTTTTATGCTTTAAGAAACAATAAAACAAGCCTGAAGCAGGTTATTACAGAACTAACTTGTCCAATTTTCAGCTCAAAAGAAATCATACTTTTTGAGAAAACTTTGAGAACGCATGTTCAGTTTTCTCTATGCAAAGCAAGGTTTCTGGTGAAAAGCCTCCCTTTCCAAAATGTTCATTAAACATTTTGACTTGCAACCTCTTGTGGCATGATAACCAGTTTGTCACTTTAGAAAATATTTCTCATTCATGGATATGTAGCCAATTGCAAACTAAACTAAATTCGGTCAGTGGGGAGCAGTATTTGGAGAGAGAAAAAAAGCCGCTTTCTTTCTTGCGATGGTTTGATCCTAACTATCGCGAGGGTATGATTGCAATTCCACTTTTCTTGAAAATGACAGCATACTAGGTGATACCATTTCACAGGATGCTTGATCCTATAATTTACTTACAGTCAAGTCGGATATTTAATAAATATTTTGGCAGTTTGGTTTGTGAGTGTTTGCAGATGTTGTCCATTACCTATAATCTGTCACCTCTAAATTACCACCACATGGTGGAGAAGGAATTGACAACTGCCTGAAAGTTAGGAGTTCAAACATCTTGGTTCTTGGCCAAAGAAAGATTACGTAGACACGACTTTCATTTTTTGAGACTTTGACAATAACTTGTCAGAACGAGTGATGCTGTAGTTCTTTATCTAAAGCATGCAGCTGGATTTGTTTAGACAGAATGTTCTATCACATTCACCGAATCATGCACAAACAAGAAAAACCACTAAAGTCTTTATGAATAAAAAGGCCACAAAATCACTTTCGCAGCCTCTTGGGATGATTGCATCAGTCGCTGCAAATCTGGTCTGGGGACAGGGAGTCGGCGATTTTTGAACAGATCTTTAAAGAGCAACATCCATCCAAGTATGGGAACACATGTCAAGGCAACTTACTTTTGAAAATGTCAACACGAAACGTGCAATAATCACTGGGCTAAGATTGGAAAGTGTTGAGAGAGGAGAGCAAGTAATTTGCATAATTGCAGCGGACAAGTTAACGTGCACCCTTCTGGTGAACTGACCTGGTTTTAAACTGAAAATATAAAGTGCAAATTTTTTTTTCCATGGAAGTTGCGATTTTGGTGTAAAATTCAACAGGAAGAATGGCATCTAACTCTAGGAGATAAATTATGGAGGGGCGTTGGCACTTGTGTCTACGAGCAAACAAAAATTGGGGTGGGGGGGCGGGGCCACACCCCTTCCCTGGGATTGCGGCCCATGAAATGAACTCATGTGAAATTCAATTTCAGGCGAATTATTTCAGCCAATCTGCACATATTTCAACAGCATCTGAGCTGAGCAAGCCTAGTTCCCTGGTATTGTCTATGACGGACAGACGTTTTGTCAGCCCACCCAAAAAAAAAAGTTCCTGTTTTGTTTTAGTTTACTTTTGTTCTAACAATGACCTGAGTAACACTTCCTGACTAGCTAACCCCCCCCTCCCCCACCTCCCATCATGTCTTAAAAGTCTTTCCCCCCCAAGGGGGAGGAGATTGAAGCTGTCCATATGACACGGGCGGAAGGAGGGGAGAAGTGTTCCAGTCCTTGTTCCTGTTTTTAGATTTAATGGCAGACGACTGTTGACACGAGAGACCAATAAATTCCACTGCCCATGGGCAAGACAAAGAAAAAGAAAAAAACACATACTAGCCGCGTGTGTAACCGAGTTAGCCTTACAGACTGTCATTTGATCAAAATCAGTCAAAATCCACGACTGCATTTTCACTTATGATAAAGCATTTTCAATTATGATAACGCTTTTTTTTATGACGGTATTACTGACAAAGATTGGGAGCTTGTTCGTGAATAATCGACCTCGCCTTCCGTTCACCAACTTATCGGCCACCGTGCCCTTTCTGGTTTTTAACAAACTTATTTGAAAGCACTTTATCAAAAGGTTGAACGCATCCAAAAATACTCTTGGAGAGAAAATGCCAAAACTGGTGGGAGTAAAAAAATGCTTTCTTAGGGACTCACGGCAAAATACATGCAGCTTTCTTAATTTTTGCTTTATAAAGGTCATTCATCACATTTGGATGGCCAGACTACATCTTTTCCCCATATTGATAAAAATCACAAGAATTTCAGAAACTGTGCCCCCAAACTCCCTTCTTTTTGCTGGCTTTGTTTCGTTTTTTTCTGGAGCCCAGAGGGGAAACATTAGAGCCTGTATCTCAAACTGCAGTGCCAACCCACACATGCTTGTTAAAATCTTAACTTCAGAACTGGGCCACTCCCCTAGAAAAAAAGTACTCCTCGCGGACTGACTGACCTTTCGTCTGTTTGCTGAGAAACTCCAGCGACTCGTTATATCTTGCGATCATGCTGACGTGCTCCATCATGACGGCTGAACGGACCCTCTCCCACTCATGAGAAAGCTGGAAATCATAAGAAAAACCAAAGAAACGATATTTTGTGACCAGTTCCCGGAAAATGATTCTTTAGAAAATTTGCCTCATTACTTATTATTTTAAATCACCATAAGAAATAGCAAACTCGGTTAAATCCTACGTTTCTCAAAGGCAAACAAAAAAAAGGTACGCAAATATTCTAAGCGCAGATGCTTAGCAAAAACAGGTCACCAGCCACAGTGTTGCATGATGTTCATGACTTATGACTGGTACTCCGTGATTTTTCCTAAGCACAAAAATTTGCTGACAATATTGTCCACTTCGAAGTTCCACGAAATTTGTTCGGGGAAAAACTTTCGAATCTGAACAAACTTGACAAAGAAATAAACCAAAGATTCATCCATGCTGTAAATAAACACTACTCACATCCTTAAACATGTTCAGCTCCTCCAGTTTCCGTTTCTCTTCTAGTAAATAAATTTTGCTGGAAGAAAACAAATGCTTGTTTCGGTAAATAAAACCATCCGTAGAAAACACAGCACAGGGTGAGTCAAAAAAATGAAACCCAAATGTTGGGACCATTGTTTTAGGGAAGTTCTGCATGTAGCATTTTCAAAATCTAGGATATGAAAGCCCAATTCATAAGCTTTCTTTTAGTACAAGAATCATTCAAATCACTCATGTACTTTTCAAGTTACGGAATTTTTAAACACAACCACCGTTTAAAGGTTCTGTCCACGGATCACAAAAAAGTTCAGTGTTCTTTCAGCAAAACGAAAGGAAATCACATAGGGATGTGTGTGAATTGTTTTCGTTTTGCTGAAAGAACGCACACCTTTTTTGTGATACGTGGACTGAACTTTAAAACGGTGGTTGTGTTTAAAATTTCGTAACTTGAAAAGTACATGAGTGATTTGAATGAATCTTGTACTAAAAGAAAGCTTATGAATTGGGCTTTCATATCCTGGATTTTGAAAGTGTTACATGCAGAACTTCAATCAAACAATAGTCCCGACATTTGGGTTTCGTTTTTTTTTACTCACCCTGTATACAAGTGAAGGTTTATGTGGAAACAGGCTTGTTTACAATCAAGAAGGCGTCTTCTGGTCACAATGCCAACTTTCACTAAGAAAAGTACAGCAACATGGTAATGTACTACTGCTTGAATTATTGGTAGAATTTACAATATGGATAACATCGTGGGAAAGACGTGTGCGCATCAAGTTAGATATTATTTCGTGTGTGTCACCTGTATGTGCCATACTAAGCTGACTGAGGAAGAGTTTGAAAACTGTCGGCCGACCACCGTAGGAAAAACATGACTATTTCTCAACTACTGCTCCAATTTACCATTGTTTGTTCAGTCCAAATGTTGTTTGCTATTGGTTACATGTTCATGAACGGATGCAGGCCAGCTAGAGTGGTTCCATTACCTTACAATCTTCTGGCATCTATAAATTGATCCATTTCATCTAGGTCAGAGACAGACTTCTCGAACATTTTGTTTTTTTTTAGTTTTTTTTCCGCTTTTCACACACATTCAAACATGTCAGTGTAACAATATTTGATCTATTATACTAACCCCTCAAATAGTTCATTTCTGAAAATTACAACAATTGCCAATGATGTACATTCCCTTTAACTTCATCAAAATAGCTAGATGATGGTCAATGAACTGGGCCCGATTTTATAGCTCTGCTAACCACAGAATTCTACGCTTACTTCTACCATTTTGTGCTAACAGCGCCAGCAGAAAAATTCTGTGCTTACCCTTTAAGCACGGAATCTTTACTTAAGAGATGTACCAATGTCATTAACCAAAATTTTTCGCTAACCCATGAAATACGCTTACTGTAAGCATGGAATTTTCTGCTACAGTTAGCGGGGATTTCTTCGCACACGGTAGGCAGAGCCATGAAATCAGGCCCTGGTCTAGTCAACAACTCGGAACCAGCCTACCAAAGTTGGTAACAACGCCGGTTTCCATTAAGTAAATAGCTTGACGCAAGGAATAAGAGGTTTATGACGATTAACCATGGTTTTAATTTGCATGCATCTACAACTAGTCGACCAATGGTTCTGGATCAAATTTGCTCAACATTTTCTAGTCAAAAGAGAGCACCGCACATAAAACTCACATGATCTGCTGGGGAATGTTGAAGTTGAGCCGGGTCTCCATCATGGTTTCCTGCACCTGAACCATGGAGGTGCCATCGCTGTTGGGGAAGCGGTAGGTCTTGTTGCAGGGGTTGCACAGCAGGCTCTTCATGTAGGTGCTACGGACCAGGGAGGGGAGTCTGCCCCTCACGATGGCTCCGTTAGGGGTGCGGGTCGGCGCGGATGCAGCGTGGCTCAGCTTCTGGGCGTTCGGCGGGTAAACCTGGAATTGTGGGGTTGCCAAAGAAGGTATAACAGCTAGGTTTGACATGAAACTACAGGAATACATTCAGGCGCGGTTCTAGAACCAATATTTTGGGGGGGCTAGCACGGTGGATCCAGAATTTTTTCAGGGAGGCGTGCTGAAACGTAGACCGGTTATTTTTTCCAGACACTTAGGCCTCCGAAAATCAATAGGTGGTGGGGGAGGGGGCTCTGCCATATTTTCAATGGGGAGCGCCAATAAAATCCTAAAATCTTTCACACAATATTAACTAATGCACCCTTGTCACGGCTATTTCTTCTTTAGGGGGAGAAGGTTCGCATGTACATCACAATCCTTCTTTTTGCTAATGCATTTTGTTTTTTTACGGAATTTATTTGGGGGGGCTAGACAAAATTTTGGGGGGGCTACAGCCCCCCCTAGCCCCCCCGTAGAACCGCGCCTGAATACATTAGATTCCTTTTGAAATGGACAGCATGGTGTTGTCTTTCAGTGGTCAGACTCTTCAGGATTTAGCCATAAGCCCTGGTCATCTGTGGTGTGTGAACATTTCTCACAATGCTTGTGACTGAGGTTGGCTGAGCTCCCGTGGTCACCTGACCAAAAGTCGCGATCTGATTGGTTGCTGCGCACTGTTAGATTGACCAGCAGAAAGAGTCCAACTACTGTGACATAAAAGTCAACGCTTTGGTTTGATTCAAGAGGTGTTATGGTACAAGAGGTGTTATAAATCTGACCTGTCAATTTTTAAAAAAAGGATTAGATATGCCAGAACGGACATTTTTAGAGGGCGTCTTGCCTTGTGGAAAGGCGCTGGGCTGTACCTTCCTCACTGCGATATGATTAAATTAATTTTCAGGTTTATTACAACTACATGTACCAGTACTATTAAGCTAAGTAATTACGAAAAGTCTGTCACGAGCCAATGTGGCCCATCAGGCCAGCATTTATCTCCGGTTGCAGTAGCACGAAACGACTGGGAATATATCGACGTCCCCTGGTTGGATGCTAGTCCATCGCAGGTTACTCCCCAGCTAATGCCGGTACCCATTTATACTCCTGGGTGGAGAGAGGCAAGCATATGACCAGCAGCTGGATTCGAACCCCTGATCCTCTGAGTCAAGAACCATAACCACTAGGCCACACTTCCCACACTGATAGCTAAGGCCGAGTTAAAAATCCCCCAAAACCTCAAGGTTAAATTTGAAGGATGGACAAAGGTTAAGATACACACCAAAAAAAAAAGCACACTCCGCTTTGATTATCTTTTAAAGGTAGATAGTTTGGAAACCAGACTTGGTCCGACACTCAGGAGGGTTTTAAGACTGATCATCAAAAGAGGGCGGGGCTTGATTGCGAGTGACAGCCCGGTGACTCCCAGCAGGAAATGCCCGCACTAATTAAAGCCTTTGTCGTGATGAAACAACGACCGCTGAGAGCAGCAGGTTGACGGGGGGGGGGACTCACGTGGTTGGTGGAGGGGTTGTCTCTCTTGATGACAGCTTGGGGCTTTTCGACCGCGTCGTCAAGCTGAAATGAGCAGAAAAGGACTGAATTTGGAAACAACGTTATGGAGGAAAGGTTAAAGGGAATGTACATCATTGGCTTTTGCTGTAATTTTCAGAAATGAACTATTTGAGAGGTTAGTATAATAGATCAAATATTGTTACACTGACATTTGGTTGGAAAAGGTCAAGAAAAACAAAAATGTTCAAATAGTCTGGTTCCCTGACTCCACAAAAGATAAAATGGATCAATTTATAGATGATGGAAAATTGTAAGGCAAGGGAACCAGTCTAGCTGGCCTGCACCCGTTCATGAACATGTAACCAATAGCAAACAAAATTTGGACTGAAAAAAATGGTAAATTCGGAGCAGTAGTTGAAAAATAGTTAGGTTTTTCCAATGCTGGTCGGCCGACCACCGTTGGAAATATTTACAAAAATACCATTTTCTTGAAAATGACTTCACACCAGGTGCCATAATTTTACAAGATGCTCGAGACTGTCATTTACCAACATCCTAGTAAGGTATTTCGTAAAAACTTGGTAGTTCTAATTTTCGATGTTTGCAAATGTTGTATAGTCCTTTTAAGTTTGTTAAGAAAGAAGGAAACTTGAGACAGTACTGTTGGTTCACTTAAGTTATACGCAGGTTTTCTGAACAACTGTCAACTGTGGTAAAGCCCTTAAAATATGCGTTCTTGGATGCAGAAGCTGGCATCTTTATGGTTGTTTTTACAAAATGGAGAGGCATTTTTTGGAACCATATTGAAGCCCATCTTGGCTGCCATCTTGGATTCCTCAAAAAGCAATATGCAATATAAGGAGATTTATAATGAAGTGTTTTCACAGATCACCTCTCAGAAAGCTGGGGAAGATGCAGTACAAGGTGCCTATATACTCTGAAACTGGACAAGTGCCAACAGGAAAAAAAAGGGTTTTCAAAAGCCAGAAATACAGTCATTTTTCCACTGTCAAGAAAGGATCATGAATGCTTATATCCACTTATTACCACAATAAAAAAAACACCATGCGCATCTGTAAACAGCATTGCAGACAGCATTGCAGACATTCAGCTAAAATCGTAAGTTATTATCGTCATATTTTACAAATCTAAAAGAGAAATTTTGAAAGAGGAACACGCTGTTTCACTGAGGATACACAGTTGTACTCTTATTTGGGAAGGACAGATAACAAAAATAATTTTTCCAAAGAAAATAATTTAATATGATTAAAAGGAAGTACTGGTAAACTTTGTTACCCCCCGAAAAACTTTTACCTTCTGACAATGACGGATATATACCACAGCCGCCCACGCATAGATCGGATATTATGACACCGTCAATCGGGTTTTTTGTATCCGCCAAAACCAAAAATAAACGGTGGGTGACGCACGCATTATTTTTAAATACATCTAAAATCCTCTGGATCAACCACGATTTATTAATTTTTCAAAAGTGCAATGAGTAACAAAGTCTGCCCTATAAAATCTCCGTGACTAAATATTTTTTGTCGCCGTAATAATAGTTTCCTTCTTATTTTCTCTTCACGCAGTCAGCGAGTTGCAATAATAGACACTAAATCCCCATACCAGAAACAAGTCCAACACAAATAAAACGCTTTCCTGTACATTTTGGCACCAAGCCAAACGCAGAGTTCATGTCGATCTTAACGATCTTACCACATGCAACACCGCGCAAGCCTGACTAGTCACTTGCACCGATGAAATGGAAACTATCCGCTCGCACATTGCGTGTATTTTGACTAACACGGATTTCCTGCCCAATAATATGAATAACGGAGATCAACCACAAAGAAAACAACTTTAATTTACAGATCCATGAAGAATATCCAACCACAATTTCCACTGTTTATCCTCTAAATTAGTTTTTTTTTTAATAACAAGAATTTCCCACCGAGTATTTAATATGAAACGAACAAATTTGTGATCAAAACAATGAACTGGTGTGCTGTGATGTCACACAGTGACAATGATTTTATCTGTTGTCTGTTGAATACTGAGACAAAGGTTAAGAGATTTTATAGATTTTCCATGATTAATAATGAAACAATGAAACATCTGCATTAGTCTTAAGGAAAATAAAACGTTCATAAAATAATGGTACGAAAAATATGTATCATGGTTTAATTAGTACGAAAAATATGTATCAAGGTTTGATAAGTACAGTGTCATTTGTTATACATGTACTTCACCACATACATTTGTAACACTTTGTTTCAACTTCTCATAACTATTTTTCACCAGACCAGAAACAGTTATGTATACAATTATGCATGTACATGTAAGTTTATGCAATGCAGAAAGGAAAGAAATAAACAATGCGCAAGGAAAAAGCTAATCTCTTTCTCAACAGATCCAAATTTTTTTAACCAATCAGGATGCCCTGCTGGATCATGAATATGTATGAGGCATGTATTGTAGCCAATCCAGGACTTACTTCCCACAGCAGGATGGTGATCTTGCCTCCGACCTGCTTGCCGTCAGCGCCGATAATGTCGCGCACCAGCTTGTTATCGGGGGAGGTCACAATGTCGCGGAATGAACAGATGACCTGGCCAATGGCTGCTACCTGATGAACGATGGACACGGAATGAGAATGCATGTTATTCATGAAAATGAAAACGAGTCTTGACATATAATGAACACACGACAGGTACATGTGGTGGGCTTTGCCATTTGTGTGAAATGAGTTTTTTTAATGGTTGTGTGTAAGTATAGAGTACCGAAGTGAATACATCACGGGCACAATTACAGTATATGTGTGTATAAGACATTACTGCGTGACTGATTCGCACTGTGAACCAACACGCGCGCGTACCGACACACGCGCGTACTCCATTCGTTTGCACTACACTTTCTGGTTCTAAATGACGTCACACTTCGGTACTCTATAGACTAATTTGGCAACAGCCTTTTTCTGAGGTGGAACCAGGCATGCGTGAGTCACGTTCAGGTAGTAAGCACCCACTCCCAGCTCCTTCGACCCAGAGGGTTAACCAAATGCATGCACGCCTTGTCTTTTAAGAATACGTGCGGCATGCGTGCAGACACAGTTCCACTTTAAGTATTGTTCACCTTTGAAGAATGATTCTTCTAATGGAATACCACCATGGCAATTTGTAGCATGAAAATAGGAATTAGACTAAAGACTTAGTTGATCCTTAATATTCGTAATCGAATATAATTGTAAATTTCAAGAATGAAATCGTAAAAGCGTATTTATTTTGGTGGAAAATCGCAAAAAGTACGCCACATCGTACATGTTGGGAGCTCTGGGCTTGTAGGATCATGTTTCTAAAAGATACATTTTGCTCTAAAATTATGTTTAAGAAGTATTTTCATGTACAAACTGCATGAACTGAATGGCTTTTTGAGTAAACACTGGAAGCAGAACACAAAAGTATTTTTCTTCATACTTCAAATCAATCAAATGACAGTCATCTTATGGCAAATGATCACACAGTGTTGCTTCTAAATCCGCAACTTTAAAACAATTTAAACAAATATTCTAAAAGATTATGAAACTTTGAAACGATGGTGTAAGGAAGCAGCCATCCACGAAGGGAAAATAATTCTTCAAGTTTTGTTCACCCGATACTAAATGACTTCACTGCATTGCATGAGAAATGAAATGCACACGTCAAGGCATCAAGGTATAAAACACAAGCACTAAGGCCCAAAAAAGTCTCCGGTTTCTGGTATGCGCGCGCGTTGCCGTAGCCATGCGCGTCGGAAAAATGAAAAAGTTTTTTTTTCAATGAAAGATGATGTCTCAAAACTGCCAAACTCACTGGTTTGACTGGAATCCTGCTGCTGCACAATTTTAACGTGTTTTTAGATTGGGTTATGGTCGAGAATTAGCTTTATGTGGCCTCTCTGGACTCCCATATATTTGCACTAAGTTTAGTCGGGTACCATTTGCAGTCATCAGCCGACATTTGAAGCAAAAAAATCAGGTAAAAAAAAAAAAAAAAGCCGCGTCGCCCCACCACTTTTTGGGCAAGCTCCATACCAGAAACCGGAGACTTTTTTTTTGGCCTAATGGAAAACACTACACAGGTTATATCAGTTGTGTATACCGAAACAAAAATGCAAAGATTTCAGATTATCGAGTAGATGTGCTTGAACATACGAAACCTAAGTTTGAAAGTGAAATGTTTCTCTTTTCTGTGTACGGTGTAGATGATCTTGTTTGTAGACGTGATATGAGGTGATAAACGTTTGTAGTACGGTACGTGATGCTGTGAATGGCGTGACATTTTTTAATCATTATGGGATGTTGACAAATTAAAAAAGGAATACCTATAAACTGGAGCTTTGAGTGTAGATAAATTTACCTTGTATACCATTTCCTCCTGCATTTAAACACAATTACAAACAAAAAAATTCCAAATCACTTTTTTTCTTACAGGAGCACATGAAATGATGAAGTTTATTGACTGAACTAAATAAACTTGTGTTGGTAAAAATAACTTCTGTACAAGTTTTAATAAAACGCTGCAAACCCTCAAAGCAGCATACAAAACCACTGGAAAAAAATGAAAAAAATTAACAAAACATTTAAGACAAAAAAAGATTGGAACTTTTAGATCCAAGAAAAAATTTCAAAGAAAAATCTGTTCAAAAAATTGCAAACAGTTTACCGTATGCATGTTCCGGTCCTGCACTTCGTAGACATTTGCCCGTAGTCTTGTGATGACAGAAATATTCCGGGTGGACTCGAAGGAGACAGTGGTCAGAAAGAAGGGGCTGCAACTCCGGCTGATGATCTCCGTTTGACCGCTCTTGGACCACCGCGTGTCCGGCGGCGTGACGCAGCTGACTGACACGAAGGTGCTTGGGGCCTCACCGAAGCTGTTCTTGGGCAGGTCCGTGCAGGCTGCAAGTTCAAACAAGAATTTTTACAATGTGTTTATTTTTTTGGATTTGTCTGCGATGCGTTCGTGTATCCTTCTTCATTTTCCTTATTGCCCTCTATTTGAATAGAAATTAAGGTAGAATTGAAATTGAATTGGACTGAATTGAGTGACTTTAGCTTTGTTAGAGGACCGATTTATTAACCCTAAGCCCCTACGTCCTTTTTTACTAGGAACCATCCTCAATCTTCCAAAATCCTCCAAAATTTTGCACTCATGTTCAATCCTTCAAAATGGTCAGACAGTCCTGCCTCTCAAAATGCATTCATCCTCAATCCTCCAAAATCCTCCTCTTCTTCAAACACCATTCATCCTCAATCTTCCAAAATCCTCACGTGCTTCAACATCATTCATTCTCAATCCTCCAAAATCCTCACGTTTCTCAAACACCATTCATCCTCAATCCTCCAAAATCCTCACGTGCTTCAACATCATTCATTCTCAATCCTCCAAAATCCTCACGTTTCTCAAACACCATTCATCCTCAATCCTCCAAAATCCTCACGTGCTTCAACACCATTCATTCTCAATCCTCCAAAATCCTCATGTTTCTCCAACATCATTCATCCTCAATCCTCCAAAATCCTCCAAAACCGCCGGGAGAATTTTGAAGAATTGAGGTGGGTTAGGGTTAGCTAAGCTCGCCCACTGCACACATGGGCAACAACATGAGCGGTGCTTTAATGCCACATTTGTTGGACACTGGGGTTGCTCAATCAAGGATTTAGTTTGTCAAAACTTAATACATCAGTTAAATGGGGAGTACATAAGATGTACTTACATATAGACATCTCCAGGATGGGTTCCGTCACCGAATCGCCAGGGTCAATCCGACCCATGACCCCGTGTCGCTCCTCGTCGATGGGGTCCTGTCCTGTCCTAGCCATCAGCTGCAAGCGTAGACTCTGCAGCTGGCTGCGTAGGTTCTCGTAACTGGCTGACTGCAAGAGCGCCACCCACTCGTCTCGTAGCTCGGCCGAGTGCGCTGCGAAATACTGGTTGTGCTCCTCACCGATGTACTCTGCATTTGAGGAAAGATAACATCACCAGAAGTAAGTTCAGTGCTTCGTTTGCTCACAGTACGTGTTTACAAGTCTGTTATAGTCAAGACGTTGTCAGGTTTTTTCCTCCAGATTTCAGAAAAAAATTTGACACAGTTTGTTTTATGCAAGCTGGTTCCTGCTAAACCATCTGCGTAAGACAAATGCCGACAAAGTAAATGTTTGTGCTATGGCATTAGAATGATTGTGGATCACAGTCTGTGATCACCAGAACAATTCCCCAAGCAGGATTCACTGTTTTGAAACGGCAAGAAATCATGACAACAAAATCACAGATTACCTAATGATTCTGACAGAAATGCTGGCGTACACTGTTAATACTTCCCGGTCTTTGGTAAAGCTTGACCCAAATATTACAGCCAACACAAACTAGAAACATGAGAGTGTCCACATGTTCAAATTGTCTTCCCGGAGACCTGTTTCTTCCTTGTTTATTCCAAGGGGCTGTAAAAAAATATCTCTGAACTGCCAAATGCTCCACGTATGACCGACCATATTTAATGCAAAGTGTCTCTTTCCTGGAGTGAATAAAAGGCCAAAAGTTCACAATTTTCACAAATAAATACATATTCTACAGGGAAGCTGGACTTCCGAACCTGCAGAGTCTGTTCTGTTGATATTAAAAACTCAAAGCTACACATACCAGCTCTACAGTCAATACAGAACAAAAATATTTTCCCCGGACTATACAATATTGGCTTTTTGTTTACTCAAGTAGTTATGAAAGCTGTGTAAGTTTTCCAGAACAGGAACCCAAGAAATATAAATACTACAACTACCGGGTATCGCAAGTTTGTTTAAAATGTAGCTCTTAAATCATTTACAGGACCATTTGCTGTCATACCGGTAAGTTTTCATTTTTGTGGATTGAACAATATTAGTTATTAGAATATTAGAACAATATCCCACGAGCGCAAACATGGAATAATGTCGTGTGTATTTTCCGTGTTCCACTAGCGCGAGTGGGACAACGAATTCATCTTCAAGCAAACTTGACGTGCAGTAAAGATGGAGCACGCACGCTGTACATGAAATTTTCAGCGGTTATCGTATTACACGTGCGTGTTGTACGGAATGTCGTGCTAATCTTAGAATAGCGCAATACGTGGCGTGTGGTATGGATAGTGGCTGTGCTACATAGTTATATATTCATGTAGCACGGCTTGTTGCCATGGATCGACCAATCAGGATCGAGGTTCAAGTTTACTTGAAGATAATAGGAATTGGTAAACAGTGTATTCTAATGTTTAGTGTAAATTCTGTGTGGTGGCTTTCCTTTTTTGGGGGACTGGGGTGTGATGGGGTGGGAGTTGAGACTTGCACACAAATGTTTAGGGAACACACAAGGTAAAGACTACAGGACTGTACAAGACCTGTCAACACCATGGTTTGACTCATGAGTATCCCCAGTTGGTGTTCCTCCTGTTGAGGTTTTGGGGCTCCATGGGTGCCCACTCCTGCAACTGTTAAGGATAACGGTACCCAGGAACCTAATTGCCACAGACACACCAGGAAAGGCAGAGGGTGACCTAGTTTCTGGGTTCCAAAAATACAAAATGTGGAAGTAAAATTTGAAAACAAAGCACACGATACTTGGCGTGGGATATCTTTGGATTGGCTTGTGGAAATGACTTTGTAAACCGAAGTTAAATACAGTACATCAATACTCACCATCATCTTTACTTGTCTCTCGAACAGAGACTCAACGGGCATAAAGAGGCTCAGTTAGACGGTGAGGGGTTTTCCTATCGAAATGAGCCATGACATAGAAGCAAGAAGTAAAAGCAAAGTAGCCGAGACTTTGATAATGTAAGATTTCTGTCTTGAAGACTAAAAACAATGTACAGTGAAGCTTTTTTTTTGGGGGGGCATATTTAGGAAGTTTAGGACATGGTTATAACACGGTATATAGATTGTTAGAAAGTTTATACAAAGTCTTTCTGATAAATAAGATTGAATAAATCAGGTTGTATACAGTTTCTAAAACATGAAAGCCTGTGACAGTATATTACACAGTTTGAGACATTAATTTACAATTACCAGTGTGATGTGGTCAAATTACATCCGTGTCCAATTTGATAAATCTCAGATATAATAATGTACATGTACATGTACTACTTAAAATTGTGGTGAAAGTTATTTTACCATGAGTAAGAAATTGACTTTTTGCCCAGCAATATGCGTGCATCACACTGGGCACAGGGTCAAGATGGATAAAGTTGATATAAAGTTCCTGAAGTTCGCCCATACAAAAAAGATGATTCTTTATGAGATATTGATGAAACTGAAACATTGTTTTGTGTTTTGAGTAAAGCGTGTACAGTTGTACGTTATTGAAAAAAAAAAACAGTTTCATAACTGATGTTGCAGTTGAAAAACAAAACAAAAAAAGTAAATCCGGTATGGGGACTTCCCATACAATACAGAAACAATCCCAAACATGTTGAATGATTTACTGTGATTGAACAAAACCAAAAGTGATCATCCACAACCACTCTGTGACAAATACCAGCAGAATTTTTAGAAATGCAAAATAAGACAGAAACCAAAGCAGTGGTGACGGCTGGGTCACAGTGAACGCAGATGCGATGGTGAAGCACGTTTTTTGTCAAGGGTCACACTGCGAAACAATTATTGAAAGTGAATATCAACTGTTGACGTCACAAAAATGTGTTTTATTTTCACATCCACAGGAAAAAGAGATCCAAATTTAGCTCCTCAAATGCCAACTACAATGGGAGCAGCCAAAAGTAAGCAATTTTCTCAAGAATAGATCAACCCTGAAAATGTTCTCCTATTTAAAAAAAAAAACAACATTAACAACATTCACGCAAGGCACTCTACATGTAAACACCTTTTCAGCAGACGCATAGTTCTCCAGTAAAGTAATTTCATTAGTTAAAAAATTACTTTCAACAACAATTTTTTTTTGAATATTTATCACTTGAACTGCTAGCACAAAAATGCTAAAATATTCCACTGTGAAGTGTAATATAAAAATACAAGGAATTTTTAATTTTTAATCAGGAAACTCTGATTTTCATATTAAGGTAGGGTAGATCAATTGTCATTTGTGCATCTTTTTTGTTTAATAATAATAATAATAATAATAATAACCGTATTTATAAAGCGCCTTTTCCAAAGGATGCAAAGCGCTAGGGGAGACTGCAACCAAATTACCAAAACCAAAATGTGATTGTCCAAAAAAAGAGCATAAAAATACATGTCTTACAACAGAATCAAATACAAATTAGAAGGTACGATTGAACAGATGTGTTTTTAAGAGTCCCTTAAACGGCTCTACAGAAGAAGCGTTCCAGATAGTAATGGGGAGAGAGTTCCAGCTACGGGGACCAGCGATGGAAAATGCACAATCTCCAAACTTTCTGGAGGATCAAGGTGACAAAAGTGCTCAAAATTTAAAGACGGGTGCTTAACAACTAAAACAACTAACCTGATGAAGTTTTAGCTCTGTGAATGCTGTATATTTCAAGAAAGCAATATGCTAGGATCTTGATTTCAATTCAAAAGTTGCCAAGTCATGTTTTGAACTGCGCCAAAATCAGCATCTGGGACACTTTCTCATTCAGACAATTGCAGCTGCACAATTTTCAACCGAAAATAAAAGCCACCGTGCTCGCGTGTAATTTGCATCAATGCTTGTGCACTCCCATTTACGGATTTGCCCAATTACAAACCAACTACTAAGGCAAATTTCCAAAAATGGCCATCTACCGACGCATCTTCCAAAGGCCTTCTTTTATTGTTTTCTTCGAAATGACAGCATGTCAAAAAAAATAATTTCACAGGGAGTATATTGCCATCTCCATCTCTAAACCAAGTAAGTTTTTGAAAAATAATTTTGACAGTTGTACATTTTGGATAGCTGCAAATGGTCTACTCTACCCGTGCTCTACCTTAAAAAAAACCCAAAATGTATAAATAAATCTACACCTACATACAATTTGAGACTTGTACACCACACTCACCTGTGCCTTGGTCTAAAAAACGGTTTCTTCACAACTATCCAAGTAATGTCCGTGTTTCTGGTTTTGTGCAATATACACATAACCTACCACGCATACGTTGCACCTGAGCAACTCTGCCCGCATGTCCTACATGTGTGACCATAAGTTTCTACAAGGTTTACAAAATCCCTACGTGTTGTATATCTATTCATAACATTGCTCTGTACACAGGATGTTTCCTCCCACGACCATTCGGCAATTAATCGTTCTGTTCGTTGCCTCCACTTGTTTTATATAACTCTCGGTTTCGCATTTCCTTTTCCTGTATGTCTTGACCTTTCACTCCTGGTGCAATTAAGGATCAGGGGTGAGATTTGTTTTCGAGATTTCAGGATTTTAGGAATTTTGTCACAATTATCCTGATTTGAGGATTTTTTTTAAGAGTTTGTTTTGAATGTTTCTATAGAACACAAAAAAATGGATATTTGAAGGGGTGCCTTTAGGTAAATACGACCCTATACCGACGACCCTACATGTACGTTATTCTAGGGCCCCCGGTGGCTCTGAAAGCCAGAGTCCATCATTTGCAGTTATCCAGAAAGTAACTGGCGTAATTACTGTTGAAAAACATACTTGGTTGAAAGATACTGTAGTTAGGGGACTAAACCCCCTGTGAAATTATTCTTTCTGGCAAGCTGTCATTTTAAAGATACAACGAAAGAAGGCCTTTCCAATGGTGCGTCTTAAGAAGCACCGTTGGAAATTTCTGCTAGTAGTTTGTTTTTTTATTCAGTGAAGCACGTGCAAGCGTTGACACAACGCACACACGCGCGCGGTTGCTATAATTCATCGGATCGGTGCGCAACATCGCGTAGAGCTGCAATCGGCTAGTGAAAACGTGTCTCGGACGCTGAATTCAGGCCCAATTCAAAACATGATTCAGCAACTTTTGATTTGAAATCGAGATCCTAGAATGTTGTTTTTCTCGAAATATACCGGTGCAGCTGAAGCTGAGCTGAAACTTCATCGGGTTAGTTGTTCAGCACCCTTCTTTAGATTTTGAGCACTTTTGTTGCTTCAAACGAACAAAATGCACAAATTACAAATGATGGACTATACCTTTGACACCCTCTGTCGATTATCTCGTGGTTTTGTTTTTACTTTTCCCCAATCTTACCCGATAGTAGTAAAGGGAGGGAATGTTAATCATGCATTTCATAATAAGAAGAAACAAATCCTTAAAAACTAACTCACTGATTTTAGTGTTAGGATTTACTAACAGAAATTTAAAAATTTAACTAGCCATACGATACAGGTACACCAAACAATTTATGCATGACAGGTGTTGTGTGTGCAGTGTAAAACTCATTGAAATAGTGGTAGGAAACGCAACATCCTTTGTATTAAAAGGAAGTTAAATTGTTTAATTTTTTTCCCCTGAAGGTCAAAACCACTGGACATTTGTTGATGTATTCATCAATTTTGGCCTTCGGGTGTATTCAGCGTTCATCACGTACAGTTTTAATAATTGTTTTTGTGGTTTTATTTCCGGATTATCCTGTTAAGTGTTTGCTCATTGGGCGTCAGCCAAACTTGATTAAGGAAACCCTTTACATGATGCGAGGTACCGTACTGGTAAGTTAATCCCTAGATACAGCATGTCATGCAGGGCGACGGGAAATTTGATGCTGTCATCCGCTGGCTTCAAATCAAATCAGAACTCTCTTTTGGTAGCGAGCTAATTTTAGTTCTAGAATTTGAAATCACATTAGTTCCTGGGTTCACTCGCATTCTTGGAACCCAGGAAACATCAAGTAACATGTTTTGAAGCTACTACAAATGTGAAGCATCAGCAAGTCAAGGCAGGCAAAAGTGTGGAAAGTTCATGCACTTTAGAAAATAAGTAAAGTATTGTTAATACATTACTAAAAATGTGCTTACAGTTTACTGGTTTTTTTCTCACAGATACCCCAAACTAATGAGCACTCTTTTTCCAAGGTTTTAGAATTTAAAAATGTTAGGAAAGAAATTAAAAACTAATTTAAAGCAAGACATTTTTACTTTACAAAATTTGCTTACAGTTACTTTTTTTTCTCACAGATACCCCAAACTAATGAGCACTCTTTCCCCCCAAGGTTTTAGAATTTAATAGTGCACAATTTCCCCCAAAAAAATGTACGAAAGAAATTAACATCAAATTTAAAGGAAGACATTTAAACAATTGAACAAAATTGTGGTCTCTGTTTCGAATCCTGGTTGAATAGCAGATCTTCCATTTCTAAACTGTCAAATCAAAGCATACAAATCCAGAACCAACTTCTCCAACTTAACAACAATTTCAGCTCAGCGACCATGGAACGATTTCTAAACGTTCCAACGGAAGTACATTCAGGACTACTCATGCACCCGCCCCCATCTTCTAACCACACCCCTCCCCAAGGAGAGTGGCTGTACCGGTACCAGAGCAAAACAAATAAACTAGTAAAACCACAGAACCATCCTAAAAAAAATATATATTTTCCTTATACAAATAAACAGCAAATGTGCAGATTCAACTAAAACCATTGCACACTATTCAGTGCATACATCAAAAATAGGAATTACTGGCTACATTTCTTCGTAATATAAAACCCCTTTTGATTGGTTCCCCATAAAAAAACCCAGAAACATTCTTGGCAAATTAACTTTTTAAAGCTCTAGTTATCCGCTCAGGACACTGCAAACGCTGTAACTATAGGACACTGGTTTTTCCACTTTAATTTATTTATTCATAGCAGTGTATTTAACAGCTGTGTACATGAACAAATAACCCTCCAAATGGAGTTTTTTACACTATTTTTCTTTTTTATAACTTAAGTTGATGTGATAAGAATTCAAATTGTACCCTTTGGACTAGATTACTTGTGCTCTTACATGTACATACTGTACTGGGTTTTCATTTCAAAGCTGATGCTAACCTAGTTTGTCATTCATTAAACAAAAAAAATTGACTATGCCAATGTGGTCTTTTTGTTGTGGCTTTGGCTAGAAGCAATGGCACACCAATGGCAGAAAGTCACAGTCGTAGACCAAAAATCAACTCACCGACACAGAAGGCAAAGGACTGGATCTCGCCGTATTCTTCCTTGATGAAGCACTGTTCCAGGACCACGACCCCCTGGGGCTCCGACAAGAGGTCACGACCTTTGAAGTAGAAGAGGAGGTTGCCCCGCAGACGGCACCATCTCTCACTGTAAGCTGGAAGGAGATTAAAAAAAACCCAGAGAATTTAAATTGTATATTTGTCAAAATCTGAGTATATGTGTAGTATAAATGAATGACAGTAAAGTGTAAAAAGTAAAGTGTAAAAAGTTCAATCTTTTATTGATCAGTCACATTATTTGAATCAGAATAATAATAAAAAATCGACATGTAAGCATTTCCTGTGTCATTTTCATTTCTGTACTCTGTTACTTTGATTTACAATATATGTAATCCATCAATTCCCACGACCTCTTCCACTTCGTGCATTTTATAATTTTAAAACAATCACAGTTTTATTTCTTATCAGGTTTGTGCAGTCATGCTTTCCTCACCCTCTACTCCTGTGACCCCAATGTTTCAGTCCCTACCTGATTCTTGGGGGTTTACGATGGCTTTTCCCAAAGAATCAAAACACTTGATGATATTGTTACCCCTGACTGGCAAGCTTATAATCCCTACTCATTCTAATCAGCCCTCAGGCATATATACACAACCCTGTAGGTCAGTGGTAGGCACAATTTTAATTCAATTATTTGTTTGACGCAAATTTTTGACCAAGTTGCAAATATATTCACTCATTTTGTGTCGACTGCATGTACCCGTTACTCCAGAGTCGTTTCTATGTTCCATTCTTACCGAATCTTCTCCGACATGCACGTCTAGCCCACAGGAAATTCACACTCACATAAGGGAAGGAAAAGTTAGCATGGATACTAGATATCCGCTATATATAGCCGGCCGGCCTATAAAAAGCCACCAATCTACCCCCTCTTGGGGATTCCCCCTTATTTCGGACCAGGACGTGCCTTCCCAAAAAAAAATAATGCGGAGTAATGTTCCTGATGCCAAGCGGGCATGGCAAGTACGCAGCTCAAGTTCAAATTCAGGCAACTTTTGGGTCAAGCGTGAATTTAGATTTTCTTGCGGTAGCGTCAGAAAGGCAACCCACTGTAGTAAGAGTAATAAACACGTTTACATACATGCACATACAAGTATGTGTCAGTTTTTAATGCAGGAAAGAGCTGCGGTTGGCTTAGGTTTAAAGAAATGACTTTTTTTTTTTGAATTACCAAACTGTTCACTGTGGGAACAGAGTATTTTCTACAACAGGCAGTTTCTTTCAAAACATGTCTTCAATAAATGGCCTGCATCTCCAATTCAGCCTTTGCTTGTTCGTTGTCAGCCCCTATGATGCTAGGGTTTGAATACTTTCAGGGTTACACTAGAACATGAAGAGATACTGACCATTTGAGAGAGAATCTAGACATAGCTGGATAGCTCAGTTGGACGAGAAATGGTAAAGTTTGGCAGCGATCTAGGGTTCACATCCCACTTTAGTGAATTCTATTTCATTTTGTTAAAAACTCTGCCAACAAGCAAACTTCATATTCTCGCCTGGCTACCTGAATCCAGGAGTTGTCAGGAAATCCGTTAGAACATTTCCTCCCTCTTCTGAAACTGAACAATTTATCAGAACTTCTTCTTTGAGGGTTCTTTCCTTTTCGGCTAAAGTACAAGTAGCTCTCAGTCCAAAAGACAATTTTTGGAATCCTTGCTTTTATTACCAGAAATTTCCAATCAAGTTCACCATATTATACAGTGTTCACACTTAGAATAAGGTATTTCTTTCTTTGGCAGTGTTTTGCCCTACAAGTCATTCCCCCTCCCCTCTCCCCTCTCTGTCCCATCCCCGTCTGCTTTGCATTGTCTTTTCCTGGGGAAGCCGCGCTGGGGGAGGCAGGGGGGTCTGTGGGTAGGGAAGGGGCCTATTAGGACATTGTTCCTCTCAGTGTCAGTCGGGCTTAACTCGTCCGGGGCCGGCAGGGATATGCGAAAGGGGTCGTGCAATGTCAACAAATACGGAGAGCTGCCAACTTGACAGCTACATGTAGGAGTCTTTGGGGTGGAACATCTGTGGCTCGTGTTGGCACACGGTGAGGGAAGGGGGGTAGGGGTTGAGGGTGCTGGTGAAATGTTGCAAGTGTGACCAATTAAGAGGAGGCTGTGAAGGATGTGGAGGTCACATTATGACCCAGATGACACAGCAGAAAACCTTCACTATCTCATAGTATCTTTTAAATGTCTTCACATACTGTACCTGTACCGGTAGGTCTTTGAGTTTAAATACATGGTGTCTGAAACAGGCCTCCAGAGCTACACTTAGGTCTATTGTGTTGGTTGTTGTTGGTTTCCATTAGATTTCGCAGGGTACCAAAGAGCAAAAACAACGGGGCAATAAAGAAAAACTCAAACTCGGTGCTTGTTACTCTTAAAATGACTTGCGGCTTATGGCTTATATTATGTTATGGCACTGCGGCTTGCTAATCACAACTGCTCGCAGCTCACTGCGGCTAGAGGCTCACGTCAACTCACAGTTTACTGTGGCTTGTGGTTTACGCTGGCTTGCGGCTAAGAGTACTGTAAAATAACGTGCGGCTAACTGTCGCCCGCATTACTTAACTGACTGGTTAGGCATCCTGTCACTCCAAGCTTGACCCAATTTGATGGCTCTGCTAACCACAGAATTCCACACTTACGATCACCATTCTGTGCTAACCGCGGTAGCAGAAAATTAACCTATCGCAGTAGAATCCCTTCAACGTAGCTTGTGAAATATTTTCCAATTTAAATGACATACAAATCTTAGACAAACAAAACTTAGCGTACAAAATTCTATAGGGTTGTCTAAGGGGCGTGGCTAACGCGCAAACGGCGATAGATCAATTATGTGCTACCTTGCAAGCACAGAATCCTTAGATTCGGAATTAACGCATTCGCACCAGCCAAATTTCCTCACTAACCCATGGAATTTGTTAACAGTAAAATTTTCTGCTACACTAAGCGGGGATTTTTCATCAAATGTTAGCGGAGCCATGACATCAGGCCCAGCTTACTACTGGGGTACAATTAGTGGCTCATTTCTTGCAGGTCTCAGAACATTCTCACACTGACTTGGCATACAATGCCTTAATCTTACTTGCCAGTTTCCATTGTATAATCCTATGAAAAGGACTATGATTAGTTGCACACGGGTATGAACAATGGTAAAGAACCTGAAATTGAATTATGTGCTAGCATTATGTTTCTGATGATATCCATGGGTGAAACAAATGATTTATGACCTGATCAGATGCGACATCTTGACATGCTGTCTGGATGACGCATCAGGCACCAGGTTTTTCGCATCAGTACAGCATTCCAAGTACACCTTACAACCGTTACTACTACCTAAGCATGAGTGCTTAAAAGTCTTCATTAAGCAAGCATGTCTTTTTTCTCAATCAAAATTTTACAAATTCAAAGTCAGATACTAACTTAGGTGGTGTTTCTGACATAATTTTTTGGAAAGCAAAGGTTCCACAAACGTGTCTGCGGCACAGCAGCTTTCATGCCTGAAGAAGCTTAAAATGTACGACTCAACTGTACTAAATCAGCCTGAAAGCAAACGCCATTGCAAATTTGTGACATGGTGGAAGGTTTGCAGACTGCAAATTCACAAAAGTTGAACACATTTCAACACTGGCAAAGTTCACAGCGACTGTTTGTTGGTTAAATTCGCTTCTCATAAATGCATTAACCCTAACCCACCTCACTCCTCCAAAATCCTCCTGGCGGTTTTGGAGGATTCTAGAGGATTGAGGATGAATGGTGATTGAATCAAAAGAGGATTCTGGAGGATTGAGGATGAATGGTGATTGAAGCACATGAGGATTTTGGAGGATTGAGGATGAATGGTGATTGAAGCACAAGAGGATTTTGGAGGATTGAGGATGAATGCATTTTGAGGCAGGACTGTCTGATGATTTTGAAGGATTTGGCGTTGGTTATCCTTCATTTAAACACGAGTGCAAAGTTTTGGGATGAGGAGGACTTTGGAGGATTGAGGATGAATGCATTTTGAGGCAGGACTGTCTGACAATTTTGAAAAATTTAGGCGGAGTTGCAAAATTTTGGAAAATTTTGGAGGATTTTGGAGGATTGAGGATAGTTGTAAGCAACAAGGGCCTAGGGGGTTAGGGTTAATGGAATGGTCTTTAGTCTTAATTATCACTGACTGAGGACTTACTTTCGCTTTTCTTTCTCCAGCCACTAGGGGTGACCTTCATGTAAAGCGGACCTTCCTTGGAGAATAGCTTGGCAGGCTGGACGGCGATGATCATCAACTCCCGCCAATTCAGGCGCATCCCTCGCCCGCCCTTCAACATGCTGCTGCTGCCGCCGTACGGGAACAGCAGGGCATGCTGTGAAGGGGCAGCGACTAGTCGCTGCTCCTCAATAAGGGCCGTCGTCTTGGGTCGGAAGTAGCTGGCGGGAAAACTACGGCAAACTTCAAGTACTTGATGATGTCATGTTTTCGCACCTTAATAATAATAATAATAATAATAATAATAACATTTATAAATACAACAATGACAAGGAAAAAATAATGGAAAACCAAATGGAACTGAAACCACTGCCAGGCCCAGGCATTGGAAAAACTGCACATGAGCATAGAGTAACTGAACCTTGTTTGAAATACATGCACATGTAGGGCAGCACGGTATTACATCTCTTTTCATTAGCACACGCATTTTCACCAGTTGCTATGTGCTACCAGCATTCAACATTCAAGAGCCATTCAGTTTCATGAAGATAGGTCTGGGAACAAGACAAGGCAATGTACATGTAAGAAGCTCCCAGATGTCCCCGCAATACAGTGGAATCTAGAATTAGAAGCATTTGTCTATAAACAAGCAAAATTAGGGAACGTGTGCTGCCAATTAGCCTAGCTCTGCTCAATGCTTGCTTTCATTATTTCAGTAACTGCTGCCATAAGTACAGTAATTTCTAATACTGATATGAATGCTATCATACAAATTCAAGTATTACACAATTTTTTTGGGGGGGGAGAATAACCAAAGAAGAACAATATTTATTTTTGCAGGTACCGTATGTCTTGAATTTTTTATTTTTTATTTCAGATGCCTGACATTTACGCAATCTTAGCATTGAGACCGCAGAGTTTAAGAACTTGCAATCTACATTTATACATGTATCACAGCATTGATATAATTTATAATAATACCGGAGTCTTATATAGAGCACGTACCGGTATCTACCAACAATAAAGTACTCAAGGCGCTCAAACTTATGTCTATTATTAAAATATAAAAAGTGTCGTACAGTCAAGAGTGAAAACACAATGAATGTTGTTTGGCTCCGTGTACAATAGAAATTATCAGCTTCCTTTCTCGGCATATTTCTAGAACAGCAAGCAAAAAGTCTGTTTCCCCCCACACTCACTTTCAATTCAAAGCCTCTTTTCTTGTTTATAATTCTTGAAGCCCTTGGGAGGCGAGTCAAAGGCCGTACTTGTAAGATCAGCCCCGGTGGGAGTTGAACCGGGGCCAGTACGGGTGAAAGTCAAAGGGGGGCAGGGGGGAAGCAGCCGCTAAAACAAACCTGACCACCCATCCGGGAACGAACCGGCCTGGGTAAAGAAAAGAAGGTCAAATCTAATTTGTCACAAATGCCAACGAGCCGAAAAAAGTGGGTCAGACTCAAAGCAATCACTTCCTTACGTACAATCTTATTCCTTTTATCTCGAGACACCAGTTGGCCTACGTGTATCTTTCACAGATTTCAACTTTTTTAAAAACCTGTGCTGAATTTCATCCAATGCACTGCGATACAAACAAACACACTTAAATTTTCTTTAAACAAAACCACCAATATTTAGCAAAGGAACTGCACACAGATTGAATCACTACTTAGGACATCTTTTCAATCGGCTGTTTACCTAAAAACAACATCCTTGGTTCATGTGGCAAAAAGCCAATCAGTACCCAATTTTGGACCATGATGGATGAACTGGTTTCTTAGACTTCATAGTGAGAACCTTAATGTTTGTGACGTGATTTTTCTCCCCAGCCCTTTGGCCGAATTAATAAAAATATATATGGCAGATTTTCCAAGATGTCAGATGGATTCTTCAATTTTCTCGACTATTTTGCCGATACAAAATTGCGGCCAAAGGAGCAATTACACTTTTTACATAGCTACAATTGTGTTGGAAATAAATATAAAGCCAATATATTTACAATAAATGTGCAAAATATATATTTTAAATGAATGATTTTTAAAAAAAGAAAAAAAAAGGAGATAGCCATGAAAAAAAGAAAGCAGGTGGGGTGGAGAAACTGGTTTATTTATTTACTTGGCCTTACACCTTATCACAAAAATAAGGTGTAAATGTATGACCTTTTTTCTTTTGTAAAAACACCTAGAAAAGACTATACCGGTAGGGTAAAGTTGTTGATCCTGGGCTACTACATAGTTATAAGCAGACAAACTTTGCTTAGAAGAGATTGGTTTCTTCTTCTTTTTTTTCGGTGAAAATGGTAAACAGCCAAAATGCCACATTTAATGTACACAACATGTACCGGTACATGTATGTACACTGTTTTAATTTTTTTTTTAAATGTTTCCAATCTGATTTCAACTTAGTAAATAAACTCACTTCTGCTAAGCATCTCAGTATCTATAAGTCCCCGAATGAGCTCCCTGCGCCAACAAGAGAGGGCACTTTTTTACCACTTTCGAGAACCAAGTGGCCAGGACACATTGCGAGGTACCGTATATCCGACTAATTTTATTCTGAATAACTGGTCTCACTCAACTCTCCCTTTCTTACCGTTGAGAGGGTACTTGTGCATGGAGCCCATATACACAGCTCTGAATGCATAACATTTTATTACGTGTATAAGCTCCTTTTTCCTCGTTTCAAAACAGAGCTCCCAAATTGATTGTGAGCATGGCCAATATCATGTGTTCCTTTGGTCTTGAGGCTGCCAACAGCCCACCCACAGGCGACTCCGGCGGGGATCAAACCCACGACTTCCTGCATGCAGGTACAGTTGTCACAACCACTCAAGCGCCGGGCTCGGTTGATGGGGTTTGACTGGCGAGATCTCCGCTCAGATTAAGAAATGGTTCCTAAGCTA
Organism: Patiria pectinifera; assembly: GCA_029964075.1. Taxonomy (NCBI): domain Eukaryota; kingdom Metazoa; phylum Echinodermata; class Asteroidea; order Valvatida; family Asterinidae; genus Patiria; species Patiria pectinifera. The sequence goes on from CM057135.1 coordinate 29,926,674, forward strand.
CACATCCTGCTCAAATCCGAGTAAAAATAACAATCCTGATGTTGTGGTTTGTTTTTTGGGGTTTTTTTTTTTAACGCGGTGGAGAATTGTATAACTCACCAATTTGGATATCGTTCCAAGGATGTAGGACAGATGACGGATGTCGAACGATCTCAGAAGATGGACGTCGGAAGACCCTTAAATGAAGGAATGGTTCCACGCAGCTGGCTTACAATATGACGGTCGGAACTCTTATTTGCAGAAAACCTGAAAATAGTGAACAAAATTAAACAAAATTGGCTTTTATTTCAACAGGCAGAAGTAGCCCTTTTCTTGAAATACTGTTTGCAGAAAACAAAAATTGCTTGATATCTTTGGAAAACTGACTAGGCACACCTTTAATCAATTTGAACTAAGACAGAATTGGGATCCAAAAACTGTCACATTTCCTAGGTTTGTGACATTGCCATTACCATATTGACTTGGGTACAATCCCTTGCCGTCCCATGCTTGGTTTTCAAGGCTTCTGACTACATGCAGCTTTCTAAACAGAAACACCAACAATCAAAGACAACAACAACTAGTTGACAACAGCAAATAGATGTCTCAACTGGTCTTGCAGGTTTCCAAGGCTCGAATTCCACATTAGTTAATTTCCATTGCTCAGCCACTAAAATAGAATATACTATGTAAGGTGTGTGCTGGAACATAATTTGGTTTAGGCGCAGCCGTAAGTTACTATACTACAGTGTTGAGTTACTACGGTATGGCTACAAGAACAAAACACCGGTAATTGTAACTTTGGTCCGTCACCATTGCATGTACATGCACATGCATCTGCAATCAAATTAATCACAGTCTTCACTTGAAAGATGCTGTGATTGATGACTTGTTTTAACAACTCTCTCGGTTGAGACACTCAAGGACCCACATCTTCGCCGGACTCACCTTTTTTCTCCAATCCCAGCGACCAGCAAAGCACTTTCCGAAACGCCAAACCACAAAATGTTCCAGTAACACACTCAAACATACAGCGGCATCCGGCACTCAATTCTACGGCCTGCTCCCCACGTCACATACCACTCCGGTACGCGCTCAATCATACGTGTACGTGACTTGGTTTAGGACTGCCGGGGCAACGAGTAACTCCACCGCTGCTGCCCTAAGCAGCCAGCTGGTTGGTCGGTTGTCGGGAGAATGAGGCCTGCGATCACCCACCGTTCTCCGGGAAGCCAACTTCTCGTATAGGTCAAGGATTATCCTGCTTTAATAGGGTGGACATTCCAGGAAGTCTATTAATTACAGACAAGGGCGGCCAGGACAAATTCTGAAGTTTGCTGGAGAGCTACCGCTTGGGCCACGAGGAACATCTGCTTCCCAAGGAGCACACTTGGGCTCCTCTTGCAGCATTGTGGTTTTTCGTACGTGATTCATGGTTGGTCATCGTGTTAACATCAAACATCAGCAGCTTTCAGAATTTGTTTCTCTGTAAAGCACAATTGGCAGTCATGTTTTGATGCTTGACAATTTCCTGATTTGGAATCATCGGGGTATTTTTTTTTCTGTGAATGTAACAAGTGTTGAGATGCAAAACAGCACATAGTAAGAGTGTTAAGATGAAACAGTGGCTCCTAAGTGTGAAAAGACATTTGGGATTGGAGTAATTTTGGCAAAGAAAGGCTTCCAGAACTGGGATGTGATCTTACATGTAACACTTCCTAACTGCTGTTCCAGTGTTTCCTAACCTCAACCATCCTATGCAAACATACATTCTGTGCCAAGTCATCCTTTCAGTCAAAATCAATCAAGTGACTGTTTTCAACAGGTAAGAGCTCCCAGCCTACCGGTAAAGCTGGATTGACTGGCTGTGACTGTTGATGTGACTTGATACAGCTTAGCTTTGACTGTAGATGATTGATAGTCCAGCTTCAGTTCTTGCTTGAAATATGATCTGACTGTTGGTGACTAGTCTGTGTAAAAGGCACGGCAGGAGAAGAGGATTGATCTTTTGACGGTCTATGACTGTTCAGATAGCAGGAAGGTTAATTAAAATCAAAATGAAGTTAATGAATTTTAATTATGCCACGGATTATGACGACAGGATATGATGTAAATCTTCTGAAGTCTTTCGCATATCTTTAAAGGGAATGTACATTATTTGCTTTTGCTGCAATTTTTTAAATGGATGGATTTGGGGGTTAGTATGTTATAGCAAAACATTTTATACTGACTTATTTTACATTTTGGGTCCATAGATGCTGGAAAATCAAGAAAAAAGATTGTGTTCTTGTAGTCCGGTTCCCCGACCGCACTTAAAATGAAACAGAGCAATTTGTAGATGTTGGGGAATTGTAAGGTCAGAGAATCAGTTGTACCCCTTAGAAGATGTGTAATCAATTGCTGAGACAATGTGGAATAACTAAATATAAAAAATAAGAGCAATATTTGAAGAAAAGTCAGTTTTTCCAGCGCTGATCGGCCGACCAGCGTTGGAAATTTATACAAAAATATCACTTTACTTGAAAATGTGAGCACACCAGGAGCCATTGTTTTACAGGATGCTTCAGACTGCCATCCCCTGGCAGTCCAGTAAAGAATTTTGTGATAATTTGGTCATTTATTTTTTTGATGTTTGCAAATGTTGTACATTCCCTTTAACAGTCCTACTTCCAGATTTATGACTGTATTCTTCTTTTTTCCCTCTTACTGACTTTTTTCCAAAACCTTTTTAGCGGAAGATCCTGTTGCACAACTGGTGTGATGCACTTCAGACAGTTCATGCACTTTCTGCAGATTAAAAAAAAAAGCCACGCTCCGTGTTCCCACACACCCTCTGATCAAAAAAGCTCAGGAACAAAAACCACACCCATCTCACAAAGGTACGTGTACGAACACATGTGTGGGGGGGGGGGTTTAATCTGAAACCACACTCACAGACAACCTGCTTTGAGGGAATAGGCTTACAAAGACCACACCCAACTCACAGCTGTCCAATCAAATACCAGACCTGAGTGATGATGGGCGTAAGCACCCAGTTAGAGGTGTGACTGGGTTTGGGAGATGCCCAAATGGGAAGTAATCCCACACGCCTGTTTGGGGTTAATACCCAGTACACTGAACAGTACTCAGATGCAACATCATCGCGACTGTGTTACTGTGTAATTGGTTAAAGTTTATATTTCGGTCATTCTATAAATTTAGGGTCCGAAGTGGGACATTTTTCATGTCCCTGTTACCTTGGTACTTTGTAAAATATTTGCAATTCAAGTATCATTTTTTCATTTTTTATATTTGTTGAGCAGGTACCGGTAGTTTGCTACTCATAATCGCTCTCAGTGGATAACTGTATTAAGGAGTGCATCAGAATTATAAAATCACAGATGTCAGATGTAACAGGGACAGGAAAAAAGTGGATCCCAAATTTATAGAATGAACCATTTAGCAGTGACTGTAGACATGTGCTGCTGTGCAGACTAATGTTTAGACATTCGACTATAAACAAACTTCTAGATTATACTTGAAATCCTCAGCACTGCTCCAGAATATGTCATTGCCTCTGCCTCAGCCTAATAATAACAGTCATAGCCGGAGGATTTTGCAGGATTCGGGCAGTGGTCACCTCTCCACGGACCATATTCAAGAAATAATGGAGGGATTTGCACGATTGACACTATATGCTATTTTTTCATGAGGCCAATTGGAGGATTTTGCAGGATTGAGGCTACATCCTAGGAAAAAGGCCTAGGGAGTAAGGGTTAAGGAGTACATTCTTGGTGAGTTTTGGATTGTTCGACACTGATGTCACCTTTGGTCAGACATGGGTCAACACATCAAAGTAGTGCCACAGGTGTCTCTGATTTTGTTTATTTATTTTTATTTTTAATACTGCGTTACAAACACTGGGAATTTTATTTTGCATAACAGTTTTCAACGCTTGGCCAGGGATCACAAAGTAACATTTTTGCAAGGTAAAAAAACAAATTTTGAACTTTTTTGAGATAAAAATATTTTGTCAGTGGTCACTCTAATTTCTTCTAGTTAGCACTTTCACTCAGCTTATTGAGTGTAATGGGGTATTTCTTCATTAGATATACGCTAAAGTATTTCATATGAGTGTGTTTACTAACTCACGAAACAAGTTTTCTTTGAGACATTAATTTAGAGCTTGAATGATGAATGAAATTTTCCTGAATTAATTTAAGGGCAATTTTCTCCGACTCAGGCAACCTAGAAGAGTGACCTTCACCTAACTTTGAAACATGTACATGTGTCAACTTGTTTGTAATGACCGCATGTTACGCGTTTATTCAAGTAAATGTTGGGGTATTTCTCGCCACGGGTTAGGCCAAAAATTACCCAATTTTTTTTCACTCTTCCGGGTGCTTGGTAATAGATACGTGTACCTACATGTAGTCAGTCAATATTAGAGGAAGCGCATGTGGAGAAATTATGCATTCATTGAAAGATGCAGTATCCTGATTTTTATTGCTGGCCTTGGGAATTTTCATCGGTTGACCTATAGACTGGCACATTTAAAGTGCAACTTTATTTGGGCCAAGAACTAGGTATGGCGGCCATGACCAGAAAAATATCAATATATGGCACACCACAAGAGGGCCCCCTTCTGCATGGTTCAGACAGCCATGAGAAGGCCCCTTTAACTTAAGGTCTTTGAAAAATTTGATATATTCTTGTTGCTGATCAAATCAATTAGAACTGTTTTTGTTGATGGAGTAAATGAAGTTCTGTGTCCACTTATACTAGAGTAATAATTCAGTAAAAGAAATGCAAAAATTAGTATCAATTTGTTCACATCAAATGCAGGAATTTTAACAAAATTCTGGGTCACAAATTAACAAAAAAGAAGGCGCCGATGAAATTATTTCTTGAATTAAATGATTAAATAAATTATACATAACTGAAAGTCTGAAAATAATGGGCCAGTGTTCTTGATGTTAGCTAGAGCCTTATTACTCAGCATTAATCTTTCCCAGGTGCTCCGACAAAAAGATCTGTCAGACTGCATCCTGACCTGAAGACGACCCCAAACAAGGTGCCACACCCTAAGGCCCAAGCAAGTTTTCCGCTCTGCAATTGCTCCCACCTCTTCATTTTCCTCTCCTTTTTTTTTCTTCTCTTGTCTCCCGATTCCGATGATAAGACCTTTCCTTCCTCTGCCCTGCGTCTGGTAATGTTTGGTCGGTCATGTCTGACCAGCAAAACGATGCCTTACCTTTCAAACGACCGACTCCAGCTTTGATTCAACTTGGGTTTATCTGCATGAAGCAGACTTAGATTGTCCAAAGCTGTGAGCCTTTGACCCAAGGGACATTAAGCTCGTCTGTGGTCGGGATTTTATTTCCTCTCGTTTGGCTGGTCATTACCAGTTCTTTACCTTTCTTAAGACTGGCAATTAGCTAAGATTCCAACTCGTGTTTTCTGGCAGGCTCGATTGTAAAAACCTGTAAGCATTTTACTCCAGGGACAATGACTACGTCTGCGGTCTGGATTTTTTTGTTGTTGACCTACCTGGTTTATGACCTGGACTGCAAATCTGATTTAGACCAGTGCTGCCACGGTTCCAACACCTGGGCTGGATTTGAAGTCCTTACCTGACCAACTGGAATTTATTCCTGCATTACCTGGGGAGATCCGGTCATAACTCATACTATCCTGGTCTTCCGTAGCAATGCCTTAGCCGGAGAATCAAGAACTAGTCAAGGATTAGAACTGGGTTTCCAGCTTATCTCTGTCCACGCTTCTTCAAATCCCGAGGGAGGCTATGTCTAGCCAGATAAACATTTTCACACTTAAACTGCCACCTGGATTGAAGACCTTCACATGTAGTACTTGGTCAACGCATAAGGATTTGATTTTCAGTGTCTGTTTAAACCCGGGTGGGATTCGCCACTAAATATTATTCGGGAGAGATTTTTCCAGATAGTTCCAAACATGTCGATATCCCACCACTGTAAAAGGGTTTTCACAATCTAACATTTTTTTGTTCCTTTCTGATCATTCAACCTGGGGCTAATATGGTATCTCCCTTGCAAGCCATCAGCTGCACATACCTTTTAGTTTTAATAACTATTACAGGGTAGAAATAGCGCAAAATACTAATCCTCTTCCCTTTAAAAAAAAAAATACCCAAGCCCTCTTTCCCCCCCCCCCCTCCAAAAAAAATAATAAAAATTGGGTTCTGGATCCACCCTTGGTACGGGTACCCAGTCCCATTACTGGAACCAGTTCCTACCATCAGTGGTTGAACTCGGTCCCAATACACACCCCTAGTTCAGACAACCCATTCAGCTCCAAGTACAATAAAGGTTTATCAATCCCTACCTGACAACACGTGTGAGTTTCTTATTCAATTCTCAAGAGAATCCACTGATACCGTAGCTTAACGACTTGGGCTGAGACACATCGCTAGGGTCGACATGTGAACTACATTTTGCTTCTCAACCCCGGCATTTTGAAGGAAAGAAAGAAATCTGATTCTTTCCTTCCAAAGGAGCCAGTTTGATGGAGCAGTACTTTCCTCAATTTCCTAGTGGGTATCATCCTGGCATCTACAGCCGGTATGTACGTGGGTAGTTTCTTAGCCAGTTTCCTGGAGACACGACCATGGTTTGATGAAGTGCCACTGTCTCCACCTTCCTAGGCCTTGAACTGGATTGCAACATTCGGCAGGTGTTTTGGGTTTCCTTGTCTCAACATTCCTCTTGTTATGGTTCTTCTCCTGCAATCCTCCGGGGAGATTCCTCTGACATACTTCTGCCTCCTTCGCCCTCCTTAGCTGTGAACTAGCCACCCTTACGCCCACTTGGGTCACAGGTGTTTTGGGTTTCGAAGCCCCTACAAAGGCCATGTGGGCTTCCCTTTCCGATTCTCCTGAGATTGTCCAGGAAAGCATGTCGGCACAAGGGGTTCTTTTTGTGACCTATTTCCTAACCAACGATCCGAACGGACAACAGTCCAGCTTACTTCAATACAGATGAGGTATAAAGCCCATTGCAAAGACCAAGTGAGTTTCTGGATGAACTTCTGGGATTAAGCAGGGTGGCTCAGTGGCAATTTTGTTCATGCCTGTGCTTTTCCTTAGAGCCAGGATCTGCACAGGAGCCCTGCTTTATTCAATTTGGATGGAGTTTCTTTTCCCACTCAAAAACCATGTGGGATTTGGTCCGAATTTCGCCAGGGATTTTTCTAGGGAAGTCGACACAGTGGTACCAATTTCTCGCCACTTCCTAAGATCGTGATCTGCACAAACTTCCAATCCAGGTTTGTTACTTTCAATAATTCGACATGTGGATCGGGTTTCTCGTGGGCCATGTCGTTTCCTCACAGATTCAAACGGCATTCTCTTTGAGGAAACAGACGGGCAAAGTGGGCCATTTCCCCCACTTCCCCAGTTGCAAAATCCACCGACTTTAAACCTGCAACAGCTGGATAAGGTTTTACCAACCCCTTCTCCCAGCAGATGAGATTTATTTCTGCCACCCTGGGGATTTTCTTGACTTTTCATGCCATTTTCTAACATGACAATGTCTCTGACTGTATACCTCTTTTTTGCCGGGACAATGTCTTAAGAATCTTTACACCTAAAACACAGGAGCATCCATGTGTTCCAAACAGAAGCACTGTTTAAGTCTTTTGGCCTAGAGTGTCATGGTTAAGAGCACCGCACCGGACTCATGCTCAGGTGTTTCAGAGGCAGCAGAATGCGGGTTCCAATGCGGGTTCCAGCCCGGGTCCGGACACTTGTGACCTTAAGCAAGGCACTTAACCATTATTGCTTCATCCTTGGCATGGGACGTAAAGCCGCAGGTCCCGTGGGTTGTGTACTTAAATGTATACAATGCACACGTATAAAAGAACCAAGTACTACCTATCGCTAAGAGAAGGGGTTTGCCCCGGTGTTTCTGGCCTCCTTTTAAAACTCCCCTACGTGGTATTTAGGAGAAGAACCAACCAAGTACCAAGTACCAAGTTTCTAAAAGTTTCTCAATTTCCCTTTAATGTTCAATTTGTTTTGCCTGGACCTTCTTATCTCAGTAAGGAAGGATATTTTGCAATTAATCTTTAACAACTCAAAAACAATGTCAAGAGATATCTTCTTTCTGACCACGTCATCCTGCGACCTACATCTACAATCAAGCCACTTGGATTTCAGAAAATTCCTTTTGTGGGCGATACTCTTTAATACAAAGGAAACATTCTCATATACAGAATTGCAGGTTTATACATTGAGACGTATTATGAGTTACAATGGTTTTGTGACGGACATTTATCTGTCTATTTCCGAATAAATTAGTATTCAATTATTCAAAACAGTACTTGACGGAATATTCGAAACTCGCTGGTCGTGTGTGTACATGGACACTTTATATTCAATTTTTGAATAAATTTCGAACCGGCAAAAAGCAATTTGAATATTTGGTTGATCAAATATTCTAATATTCAGTATATTTTGGGCCAGCCCGATGTACATACAAAATGTAGTGTAAGGGAACGATTGTAACTTGATGCTTTGGGTGTTGTCTGAATATCATGAAACTTAACTCGTGTGGCCAGGGTAACTAATACATTCAACTCATCAAGCCAAACAAATCTGAAAAAGACTCTTGACGGTTTCAGCTCCAGAAATGTGGCCTCTAACATTAGTTTTTATCCATCATATATATTTTTTTTACAATTTTGTTTTTTGTGTGAGGCAAAGACAATAAGTACATGTAGTACAATGTAGAAAACACTTTCCTTACCTTTTCTTTTACCTGTTCTTCACGTGTTTTCACGAGCATACAGTCATTTCTCATCACCACATCTGATGAACTGGAACGGAGACTAAGTCTTGCTGGCCTGCCAGGCGCTCATACAATGTAATAGTTCCTGTTTACATGTAATACAAAAAGCCAACAAGAAATTTAATACAAGTATGCGTGTCATTGCAAACAGAATTTAGATCACATTACTGTTTACTTTGAAGGAAAAAGGGCAAACTTCCAACAGTTTTAGAACCACGTATGGTGTTCTGTTCTTCACCCCCCTCCCTTACATTTTTGTTTTCCGTTTTCTGATCTGAACAGTGTATAGCACAAGACACTTAGGACAGTGTACATTGCACTCCACATTGGGGTTATACAAATATAAAAACGTATTTCCTGTACTCTGAACAAATAATAACAAAATTTGACGTTCTGCATAGTTCTTTGGATACTTAATCCAAAATTCAACACATACTTCCCTGTCGGCATTGTGTGCCCATAGTTAAGGGTTACCAGAAAAGGATTCAATTTTGTGAATAAAATGGTAAACTTTTTTTTGGGGGGGGGGTGTTTTCAATCTTTCTTCCTTGCATATTTTTGCAATTGTGTGACATTTGTGAGAAAAGTACATGTACATATACAGCACATGAATCATTTCAATACATGTGACACGCATTACAAAGTAAAATTGTGAACAAAAATGCTGTGACTGGCACGTAGTACATATCTCTGGCAGTACTGCACAAAAGTTTCATAGGTTTCACAATTTATGCAAAGATAGCAGCAGGCAAACGTGGGGTTCAGCTAAGCAGGAAATGAAGTCTTTGGAACACTTTGTTTATTTTGAAATAAGTCCCATTGGAAGCAATTCAAAAAATGTGGGCATTCTTCCTCAAAGATATTCTTTGCATTTTGGAAGTTTCACAAGCACAGTTTCGACTATGGTTTTCAACTTTTGACAACAAAATTCATTGGATTTGATTTAACTGTACAGAGGTGAGATTGGGGAGAAATGAACAAATCTGTGAAATTATCAGCGGAGGGTTTGGTGGTCGCGACTAATGATGTGCCCACCCGACCCGAAACCGACTTTGGGTCGCGTCGGGTCGGTTTGTCCATCTTTTAAGTCGGGTCGGGTCGATTTCAGTTTTGCATTTTCATTTTCGGGTCGGGTCAGGTCGGTTTTGCCATCTTTTGAAAAAACCGAAATAAACCGAAACAGTTGAGAAATTTAGGTGATGCAATATTATTGACAGTCACTGTGACCGCAGCCCTAGTGTGGTGTGGCCACCGAGCGCACTATCAAGTTCCCATGGTATTAATTTCTCCAGTCGGATGGGACTGACAGTGAAATAGATACATTGTAACAGTTTTCATGATACCGCGTGATGATACCATGTGTTTGTTCAATAAGCGGAGTTACTCTCCATCAACCCAGAGAGAGAGACAATGGTTTTGCAAAAGAATTCATGCCACATGGGTAAGGGCAGGCACAAAAAAGTGATCAATTTGTCCAAGCAAGGTATTCGTTGTTTTTTGGGGGGTTTTTTCGGGTCGGGTCGGTTTGGGTCGTTTTTACCTTATTTTTTGTCGGTTTCGGTTCGGATTCGGTTTATATCTCTAATGTTTCGGGTCGGTTTGGCCTGGTCAACCCGACCCGATGCACATCATTAGTCGCGACGGTAAGGCCTGTAGTATGTTTGCATTTGCCTGAAGCCTTTAATGTGAATGTCAAACCTCAGGAATTCTAAATTTCAAAATTGAATTTTTTTTTCAAAACTTGAGAAATATCCTGAAATCAGGAATATAATCTTGACCGAGCAAATCTTGAAATTGGGAAAAAAATTCTGATCAAAAAATCCTAAAATCAGAAAAAAATCCTGACAAGTTTCACTCCTGTATTAGAGCTATGGATCTCTCACATTCAAGCCAATATATCAACCTGTTGCCACTATCATCCACTGCTTGTAGATAAGCTGGTTATAAAGTCTAGGGATGTAGTCGAGTCTATCACTTAAGTCCATAAGAAGTCCATTCTCAGGTAAATCTCAAGTCCAGTCACAAGTCCAGTCACAAACAGTGGATGAACAATAACAAAGGAATGCCTGTGTCAAAGCTCATTTGAATAGCTTGTGAGTTGAATTGGGACTGGAGGACTTGTGATGGACTTGTGATGGACTTGCAGGGACTTGCGATGGACTCAACTACTAGTACATGTACATCCCTGATTTATAGTTTAGGAAATTCATCAGTTCATCAAAGAGTGGATAGACACTCCATGAAAGTTAAGTAAACCGTATCACAAACCGATTAATACCATTGCCAATCCGAAAAATGAACTGCCGCCTTTCCCAAGCCCAAATCTGCCCCCTCCCCCACCCAATGCCCCACCTCTGTGTATTTTGCGAATGATGTCATACCAAGATCCTTTCAAGTTGTGTCTATTATTAAGTGGGTTCAGGAAGAGCCGGGGTGATCCACAGTTGACAGCCTGTCTCATACAGACACACCAGACACTTCCCCTAAAACTTCATTTGGCAGAGAGCAAGGAGGGGGGGGGGTTTGAACTGACCCAATTTATTCACTCTGGGTCGGGGTGGGGAAATATACACAAACCCCCCTTGTATTTAAGCAAAGTGAAAGCTGTTGGGTGACCCACAAGTATGGAAATTCAATTTCGTGCTAAGCATGCAATTCTCAGCTGATAGTATTGCGGTTCATTTCGTTGAGTCCGTAAGCAATCAATTCAATATTGGGTTTTGCCCTTCACTGATGTGTTTTATAACCACTGTATATGGAGTACCGAAGTAAATACCTCATGTGCACAAAATGTGTGTTAGACATTAGCGCGTGATTCAGCCCGTGAACCGAGACGCGCACGCGCGTACTCCATTCGTTTGCACTACACTTTCTGGTTCTAAATGACGTCACACTTCTGATAACTGTTAACATTAATACAGTTTCATGACATTAGGTGCAGCGTTCATACTGGTAACAGTAAAAATTTGCAAATGTCCCGTGGTGCTTGTAAACATGTCTCTGTTGAAACTAAATTCATTAATTTTAAACTACTCACTGCCGAGCGTACCGAACAAGCTAATCTTCTTCACAAGAAAAGTAATGGCGCCCTCAAGGAGCTGTGCATGTCTCAAATAGGAACAATCACACAGAACCCCAAAATCACTCCGACACAAACTTGTAGAGTTCAGAGACAACTGATTGCTATCGGGTCTGGATGGAAATTGATTCAGTCATGAACACTGAGTAATATAAATATTGGCACAATCAATTCTTCTGGGATGGACTTTTGACTTGTGAACGAATCGATGTACACTGAACGGCTGAAATGACGTACATTGTAGCATAACATCCTGGTCTTCCTGTTTGTAGGCTACATGCACATACTTCCATGCAGAATGCACGTAGCCATATTGTCTGCCTTCATGCACATGTGCCACATGTTTAAAGGGAAAATACATTTGCAAACATCAAAAAAATAAAACTACCAAATCATTTTGAAATACCTTGCTGGACTGTTAGTGAATGACAGTGTAAAGCATCCTGTAAAATCATCGCACCTGGTATACTGTCATTTTCAAGAAAAGTGGTATTTTGTATCAATTTCCAACGCTGATCGGCCGACCAGCGTTGGAAAAATCTGGCTTTTTTTTCCAAATACTGGCCCCAATTGACCATCGCACTTGATTGCAATCGATTACACACCTATGAACGGGTACAAGCCAGCTGGACTAGTTCCCTGACCTTACAATTCCCCAATGTATGTAAACTGCTCTGTTTCTTCTTATATGGAGTCAGGGAACCAGACTACAGGAAAATGATTGTTTTTCTTGGTTTTTATAGCATTTTTGAACCCAAAACCTCAAAAAGTCAGTGTAACTGCTATATATTTCTAACCCCCCAATTCCATCCATTTCTGAAAATTACAGCAAAAGCAAATGATGTATATATTCCCTTTAAAGCGTAACCTTTATTTTAAATGTTGAACGAACATTTCTTCGTAAGCATTCTTGACAAGTGGCATATATGAGGTTAATTAAAGGTCATGTATACTTTTGCTGTAATTTTCAGAAATGGATGGATTTGGGGGTTAGTATTTTATGGCAAATATTGTTTACACTGACCTGTTCAAAGTTTTGTGTTCAAAGTGCTGGGAAAACCCAATAAAAATGCTGTTCTTGTAGTCTGGTTCCCTGACCCTACTTCAGACGAAACTGAGCAATTTATAGACGTCGGGAAATGTAAGGTCATAAAGGACTACCTGGCTTAATTACGCCCGTTCACGGAAGTGTAATGAATTGCAAACAAAATGTGGACTAACTAAATTTGGTAAATTGGGGGCAGTATTTAGACCAATATTCTGACCATGGTCAGTCGCCCATCGTTGTAAATTGATACAAAAATTCCACTTTTTTTTAAAATGACAGCACACCAGGTGCCATGATTTCACAGGATGCTTGAGACTATTATTCACTTAAAGTACAGTCAAGTAAGGTATTTCATAATAATTTGGTAGTTTTGTTTTTTGATGTTTGTAAATTTATGTATATTACCTTTAAAAGAACACAATCATTCACAAATTAGAATACTTTTAACCCAACTTTTGCCTCAGACTTCCAACAATGCCTTCTTTGATGCATTACGTATAAAACCCTGACCTTTTTGCCGGTAAGCCCCGGCAGGAAATGGGAACCACACACCTAACATTTCCAGTTCCATGATGTCAAGCGCCGTGATACTGCTGACATTTTCGGAGGTGGGGGGGGGGGAAGAGGGGGGGGGCAGTTGTTAATTTCGAGACCGGATGCACAGAGCATGCACATGAGAATGGCATGGTTACATGCCCATTAATGAAATAACAATGTGCTTCCGTTGCACCAGCTCATTCATATTCTGTCGTGGATGTGTAGTTCGGTGAATTACTCCTGATTTCAAGATAAATGGCACCTCCTTGTCGGTTTCATTCTGATAAAAGTGGAGTAGGATCTCTTACAGTTAACATTACAGATGCTTAAGAAGTACTTGATCAACTGAAAAAAAACACTTGATTAACATCGGAAGAGTGTACAAATAATGCATGTTTGTGAGTGCAATGGTAAGAATAATTTCATGAGGTGCCAGATGAAAAGTTCCATCTGTCGCCAAATGAAATTATTCTTTCCATTGCACGAATGTGAAAACATTCATCAATTGTTTTATACATGATGTACAACGCCTGAATAAATCCTTGTCATCTGATGGGTTACTAATGTGACCGTGCAATGGAACTTCAATTTACGGCGTTATATAATACCAGTCTGTTATACACAAACTTGACCAGGACAACAGAACACCCAAATGAATTCTGGTTTCTAAGAAAAATGCCACCACCTAGTCAGTTTCATTGTGATCAAACCGAATGAGAATCTCTTGCAGATGCTATTACAGAAAGCTGACAAATACCTGGTAATCTGAAGAAGAAAAAAAAAAAACAGGAACGGCACCAGTTCACACAAACTTGAGCAGGACAACAGAACACCCAAATGAATTCCGGTTTCTTAGAAAAATGCCACCACCTAGTCAGTTTCATTGTGATCAAACTGAATGAGAATCTCTTGCAGATTCTATTACAGAAAGCCGACAAAATACCTGGTAATCGGAAGAATAAAAAAAAAACACAGGAACGGCACCAGTTCACACAAACTTAAGCAGGACAACACAACAGGCATTTCATGACAAGATAAGAATCAACTAGGTTCCAGTCTAGGTTAAACCCATCCACAACGGTCCCTCCGAGCCCCACCCTGCTCTGGCGCTATGCCTGCCGGCTGGCGATACCAAACCACAGACAATCCGTAACTTCCTACAACTCCCCAGCCCGACCTGGACCCACCCTGTAAGCCTAGACTTACTCCTGGTTGTGTTTTGCTCAGGACGGACGTGAATCCCACACTCAATTTTCGCAACGATCAATCAATGTTGTGCATATCTCAAATAATTCAGTATTCGATTACTGGAACTTGGATTTGGTTGAGCGTTCGAATACTCGGACATTGACATTGAAGTAAAAACTGTTTGTGAATATCGTGTATGTATCGATATATTTTTGAGACGGCCGATAAGCTGATATTTGTGAGATGTTTGGCAAAGTGAGATGAAACTGGGCACGTTTAGTGGAAATGCAAAAACCAAATGGGGGTGATTTTTTATTCGATTTTCAGATTTTACAAAAGGGTGTTATTTTTGAGTTCATGTTACCTCTCGTCATCTAGAGGTAGTGACTGGGTACTAGAGGTCAAGCCGTTGCCCCTCCAAGGGGAATATGTGGGCCTAGCGAGCTGGCATTCCTCATTACGAACAGGAAGGTAGTCTAGGGGAGACCTTTAAGGCAATACCTGAGGGGCCGGGCTGAAGGGATGTCACCTTGCCTTTCATTAGGCTTTGTTTTTTTAACCGATAAAAGTGTGTAATGAAAAAGATATGTAAGAAATTTCTGAAGCCTGCATTTGAGGGGGTGCCTGAGTTTCTTTTGTCCACCCTGTTTTGTTATTTACGTCATGAAGTGAAAACAATCTTTGCTTTTTTAAAGATGATAACACAATTACAAGTATTCAGATGGCATAATTTTAACTCTTTGCATGTGTGAATGTTGCCTTTCTTTGAAGTAAATTCGTATCCAACAGAAACAAATCTAACCTTTATTTACTGTTTATCTTGAGCCACTACATTGATTTGGTGTAGACTAACCCTAACAGGGCCGGGTTATTTTGACCATCTCTCAGCCGGAAGGGGGGGGGCAGATTCCGCCCCCCCCCCCAAGATCTCGGACATCGAGTGAGAAAATATTTTGAAACTCATTACATGCATAGAGCAACTCATCATGAACATACCCAAGCAATTTCATGACTAAAGAATCAAGGCTTTTGGAATTATGGCTAATTAATTACCAGGGGGTATTCATGTACGAATGGTAATTGTGCTCTGTGTACACGACGTATAAAGTTCAGTTTTCACACGCCAGAAAAACCGTGGTCCGATTTTTATGTTTTTTGCATCAAAAGATGCGCAAGGCTCGAAGCTAAAAAGTTATTACAGCTCGGGTCGCGAAAAAAAATATTTCAAGGCTATCGCAGAAAAAGTTGAGGGGGGGCGGATTCCATCCCCCCCCCCCCCAGCCCTTTTAGGGTTAAGGCAATAAGTTAATATGTTAAATTGGAACGCTCACTTTTCAAATCACAACTTACACCTTTTTGTGAATGTTCGCCCAAAGCCTTTTTTGTTTATTAACCTGACAAACGTTTTGTCATCGGGTCATCTGCTGTCGAAAATCAATCACTGAAATTAGCCAAATTGATCTCCAAGTTTTCAAATCAGAGCCTACACCTTTCTGCAACCACCCAAAAACTCAACAAAACTGTTTGTCATCCGGCAAATGTTACATCAGCAGGTCTTGCTAAAATGAAGAAAAAAAAGCTCATCCGTAGCTCGAATTAGCCAAGTTGATCTCTAACTGTCGCCATAAAATGGTCAAGTTCACAGCAATGACAGTCTACGGAGGGGAGAGGGAGGGGCGAACAGGCTCAAAAGACCTGGCCGCACTAAAGCCGCCACTTCCTGTGCGTCACGTCAAATCCAGCCAAACAAGGTCAGGATGGAACTAATTTGAGGGGGAGGACACATGTGTTTAGGGGAAGGGGACAGTGATCCCCTTGTCAAAGGGAATCCAGTCAGGTCATGCCAGACATACAGGGAAGGTTATGGTGAGTGCACGGGGTGCTAGACTGGCAAACAACAGGTATAGTGAACATATACTATTGGGAATAGTGTCGGAAGTTTGCAATAGTCCTCGCCAAGTCAACTTGACAGAGATCCCTTGGGAAAATACGCAAAAAACAAAACCACAGTTAAACATGGAAAACAACACTTAGCTCAATCCTGCCTCAAGGTATGTCTGTGCTTGGTCGTACTATGTGCAATTTGTTTTATTTTTCAATTCACGTTGGATCAAGATCGAGAAATAACTACCTCCCTGTCTGCACGTTTTGAATTAAAGGAAATATTTGGTACCATTAATCTCTTTTAAAAAATTGATTTATTCTTTACTTCTTACATCTTTTATTGAGCAGCATTTCAAAAGCGACAGAACCAAATATTTTAAGGGATGATTATTTCGATTCCAGGAGACATCACAAGGTTGTCTCTAAGACCTCGGAAACTCTAAGGTTCCCCTCCCAGATCCGTGGGATCATTCCAAATCCCTTTTCTTATCTAAATACCTACATGAAAACTATGGTATTCCTTGTGATTATTTTTACCACTATTTCAGAGTAACAGCAGTGGAGTAGGGAGGGGAGGAGGTGGGGTACTTAAAAACTTAACCCATCAGTGTCCCTGGGATGATTTCCTGCGTTAGAGCTAGGGTGAAGAGATTTCCAAGGGTTGATATTGAACAGTTGCACCCGGGTAGCCTAAAGTCCACCCTGGCTACCTCGCTAATGAACACCGGCTGTAAAGGTCAGCAGAGGTCAGAATCTCATTGAGCTTCTAGCTCCTTAACACTTTTAGCGACTGTAGACCTACTACATTGTTTTACATTGTGTTTATTCACCCAAATAATCTAAAACACCAGAGTGCTCGGGCTGTTTCAGGCACTACAGGGAGTAATAGGCAGGGTGGTTTCAGACGCTACAGTGACTCCCTCCATGAGTGACTAAAGGGTTAAGATTACTTGGCTAAGAAGAAAAACTTGTGTCTCCATTGTACTTATAAAAAAAAAAGAACGAGTGGGTCGATAATTATTAATTTCTTTTTTTGGGGGGGGGGGGCTCTAAATTTTCCTAGCCAGAAAAAAAAATAGGGTGGAATGCTGGTTGATAAAATTTGTTTTGCTCTTCTTTTTCTCTTCTTAAATTTGTTTTTTGGGGGGTACATGTAAGTACATGTAGGTTTATACTGACATCATCTGGGCTATAATTTGTTTATGCATATTTTGTCGATTTGTCGGTGAGTAAAAACTCCGATTTGTTTCAAAATGTCTTCGGTCTGAGATCCTAAACACCACTGTTACAAAATTTAACAGGGATAAATGGATCAGTCGGGACTACTTTATGGAGAGATTTTTGAGCGACAAAGTAAAATTCTGGATACACGGAATTTGGGTATCATCGCAGGATTAAAAAATCAGGTGACCCAAAAAATGACTGTGCTAGGCACGTGGGTGCCTTTCTAGTTCTTGAACTATATATTTTTTTTGGGGGGGGGGAAATATTACCACCATATTGTACATGTAGTTTGTCGTGTTTACATCAATTTGAAAGAGGCCCTCTAGTGATATAATGAAGGCCAGTGGAAACAGACGCAGTCACTATTACTAACAAGAGACCCTCTTCCAAAATAAGAATTCAGACCTGAGAAACATGAAATTACAAAAATGTAGGGTTAAAAAAAAAGGCCCTAATTTATTAGGAAGTATTTTACCGTTAACCGGTCCCCAATTGTTTTTAGTGTTGTACTGGCATGGCACTGAACATGCGCAGTGACTGTTTTTGGGGACTTAGACATTTGTATCGTGACGAATCTTCGTCTGGTTACACGCCTACATTGTCGTTGTTACTTTGTGTACATTTATAAAAAGAGGGGAATCAGACCTATTACTATTTCAGACATTATTTCCCTAAAAAAAATTC
Organism: Patiria pectinifera; assembly: GCA_029964075.1. Taxonomy (NCBI): domain Eukaryota; kingdom Metazoa; phylum Echinodermata; class Asteroidea; order Valvatida; family Asterinidae; genus Patiria; species Patiria pectinifera. The sequence continues at coordinate 29,945,101 of CM057135.1, forward strand.
CTCCAGAGCCACAAATCAGAAAAAGAAAATTAAATACTCTGCTCTTAAATGTTGGATTCAATTTAAAACAATAAAAGAAGACATTTCTGGGACATAAACAATCAACTTGAACGTTTCAAAAGAACTCGAGAGGCATCGCTTGCGTGGGGGGCTTGCTATCCACTAGGCTTTATGGTGTAGGCCTACAGTATAAACTTTTGAGACTTTTGAGTCGGTGGTGGCAGCAAGCACACCAGTTCTTTTCAATTTTTATGCCTTGTTTAAGCGAAAGCCATGAAAGCGTGCATGCTCAATATGACGCAAACATGAAATAACTGTCAATGCCATGGGAAAAGGACCGACGTGACCGACATGACCGATGTGTTTGCTGCCACCAATGTCTCAAAAGTCTCCCATTTATTTAATGACAACTCCCCACAGACTTTGCAGACAACCACAGAAACTGACGTCTGTCACTCTGAACACCACATTCTTTCCGCTATTAATACATCATTACAACAAACCGAGAACCGATACCGCTTTACTCTGCGTGGGACGCGTGGTACGTGTCCACGAGAAATGCAATGAACACACACACAGATCTGTCACACTCAGTCGCATGATGAACGGACTGGCAAACAAAACATGACAAGACACAACAAGAAACACTGTATATTTTACACCCAGACCCACATATTTAGTACGATATATACTTACAAAGCGTCTTCAATCGTCAGAGTAAAAGCTGGGCACTTCTGATGAGTAAAAGCACGATTTTCACGCTATTTAAAAACCCTGTTTGTGATCGGGTCGTCAGCTGACAAAGGCAGGCGGGGTCACTTGCACTTTGGCAAAGTGTGCAAACTCTAGAGGGCGCTGTTTAACTTCTACGGAGTAGAGGGTTGAGTGGAGCCACAAAAAAAGGGGGAGGGGAGGTTACGATCACGAGCGAACAGTTATTAATACATTGGCCAATAATATTGTGTCATGAATCCCTGAATTGTTTATGCACGAAAATAACTTTTAACGGGTGAAATGCTTGTTATAAATAGTTGAGATATTATAAATGACAATATTTTGATTTTTATATGGGGAGTGCTGCTCCTGCAGTTTTCATTAAAAGTGTGTTTTTGTTCATAATCAAAAGAAATAACATTTTAAATAACTCTGTTAACAGTTCAATCGTTTCAATAATTATTAAGTTAAATAATTTGTGAATTATTTGAATTAATTTGAATAAAAGTTCTGGATACATTGTTTTTACTGAGATGTTATTGGTGCAGTGAAAAGTTGAATGACTTTGCAACACACCCATTCGCAATTAAAAGACATTTTGAAATTTTGTCCAGTTCAATCTGTAATTACGTATTTTAGAAGCATAAAAATAAGGTAAATTTAGCAAAATCAAAACTCTGAACTGTTAACATTTATTCCAATTCCGGCGTGTTCTTATTCCAGTGCGGGGGGAGGGGGGAGTTGACAAGCTGTAGATAAAAAGTCATCTCTGTATCTGCTGATGTTGTTGGTTTACAGCTTGGCGAATCTAAAAGAGAAAAAAAAGGCAGACGAAAAGACGGCATTAGATAAATAATTTTTAAGGTCAGTCACAGAGTCTAATGTTTGGACGCAGAGTTCCAGGAGAAATAAAGTGCTAAACCGCGTGCCTCATAAAGCACCAATATGCAAACTAATACAGAAAGAGTGAGAGATAATATAGCAGCTTGATGACTGAATCAAAAACTGTTTGTTAGTCTTTGTAGTCATCTCACCTCACAAATCACTAGTTGCAGACACGAAATTTAGTCTTCTTCACCCAGATAGAACAGGCTCTTCCTCATTCAGTTAATGCTCAGTGGTCCTAAAAATGGCAGAATTTCTGAAACAAAAACTACACAGTCGTTACAGTTAGTTCAAGTTCAAGTTAAGCATGAAACAAAACAAAACAAATAATAGGCCTACTTTGTTTAAAGTTCAAACCAGTAGTAGTTTCACGCAAGGTGTGACTCCTGAAGAAATGAAAACTTGGCAGTCCCATAGATCGGACTAGTCTATGCTCCGTGGATAACGGGTGATACTCAGACTAAGATCGGACTGGAGGAAAGATGAAGTTTTTGCGAGCCGAAGTGACATCACCAGGCTCGACCTCCTGTCTCCGCTTGGGGAAAATGTGTTGATGAGGCGGCTTGCAAGATGGTCTTGTTGGAGAGAAGATGATTTGGTGAGTTACTCTGGAGAGAAAACAACAGCAGTGGATGCCATGGCGAATTAAATGACGTCTGAAGATTTTTTTTTTATTTCAGCAAACTCGCCTGTGTAATATAATATTGGAAGCAAACTTTTGGAGGTCATTTACCGTTGAAATTCATCTGGAAAGTGAAATAGGAGTGAAAAGATGGAGGTTTATTTTGCATTCGCACGATGGTAGCTTCTTGGGTAGATGTACCAGTAATTGTCTGCATATAACAGTTTCATAATTATTTTCCGTTCAAAGCGCACGTTTTGGATTAAAAAATAATAATTAAAGTCATATATGCGATCGATAAGTAAATGAAAAAATAGTGACATTAATTTGTGGTGATTGGTGAATAACATTTATTTAATCAACCTTGAGGCCCTACTTTTTTGGAATCAGAGTCAGACGACGGAAGGCTGGTGAAGTGCGAACTGGCAATTGCAATTGGTCCGAAGTGTTTATTTGATCAATTAGATTGGATGAAAACAACTTCTCATGTAAATAAGAATGTGTCAGACGCCCACTTGTCCAGTAGCAGCGTTATCCAGACAAATTGCACAGGATCGGACGGCTGATGGGACATGACAATAGAATGGAAACTGCATATGATTTTTTTTTTCAGTGTCAAAAATCAGACCAAATTAAATTCAGTTTTGCGGGGAAAAAAAGATGGATACATGGCATGACGGTCTATAATTTTTGTGGCGTACTTAGGGTCCATTTACTGGGGCAGGGACATTCCTTGAGAGACCGTTTAAAAAATGCCCAGGGCCAAAAAATTAATTTAAGTCTAAAGTTGGAAATACAACAACAGCCGAAAAAGAAGTCGCGGTTTCAAAAATATCTAGGAAAGGAACTCTGTCAATAGAGGGCGGTATTTAACTTTAGTGGCAGGACCAAAATGTACCAAAATGTCTTTTTAAACAGAAAAAAATGATAAACTCATGAGATATTTGCATCTTAATGTTTTTGTTTTTTCGACTTCCTTTTTTTAAATGGAATCTATCAGTCTGTAGGTTTTCTTATTACAGTTTTGCTTCACAGTTCCTGTTAGTCGAGTCGGAGGGAAATTATTCGGCCACCGTACAAGTGAACTATTCTTATTCGGGTCTCATTCTGGAGTGGGATCGAAAAAAAAAATTCAATATCGTTCTCACCGCGCTGGAAAGAAAACTGTAATGCAAAGGGTACAAGCAAAGGATTGTAATAGTGGAAACAAGGTTTGAAGGTAGCCTGCTCCGATTGCGAATTTGACAAATTGAAAAATCACACGAAATCCGGGTACGATGCTTGGAAACGGAGTTGGCAAGATTCTGCTTTTACATTCGTCACGGAAACTGAGACCGTAAGTTGACAAAATCGACTTTGTATCAAATGTTGGTTAGGCCTACATCATTTAGTTTAATTAAAATGTCTTATGGTTTGTTTGGTTGTGGGATTTTTTTCGCATGTGTGTCGTGTGTGTTCGCGGTCGGTGTTCTTGAAAAGAACTGTCGTGGAAGGAGGGGCGTGATATAGATAAACGGGGGGGGGGGATATTGAGTTCAACCATTTCTCCAAATTTTGTAGTTTCGATAATTGCTTTAATTGCACAGAAAATAAAAGAAATAGAATAGGAACATCTGTCATGTCTTTGCCATGATTTTAACATGTGCGTATACGTATGTTTCACAAATATTTGGAGGTGGATTGGAAAGTCGAAACTAAAAAATCCAGCATGTCCAATAGCAGTATGGGATATATTTTGGAAAGAATGTTGCAACCTGACGCTGCTTTTTTCTTCATATATCATCTCAATGACGGTCAGTCATTGCAAAAATGATAAGACATGAATCTGGGAGTGGGTAACATTTCCAATTTTGTAAGGAAATACTTTAAAAAAATTCTTGACTCTCCTGTCTCCATAGACTTTGTACACAATCGCCGAAGTAGCGCCAGGTTGCAACATTCTTTCCCATATTTTCAATGTGACTTCACAGATTGCAGTATTCGTGAAATGGTTTAGATGGGTCGCACTAAAAAGCGTCAACACAGCGTCAACACATGACAGAAGCGTCAACACACCGTCAACACATCCAAAACACATTCTGAATTAACAGAAAAGGTATATAATTGTAAAGCATAGAATAAAAGAGAATTTTCATTGGATTGAGTTTCCATTTTGTTGTTAGAAATATAGTATTTTCACGCGAAAAAAATGACCCTTCTCTTGCACGGCCGTTGTCCACCATTTTGACTTCGCACAAAGCTTGGACTACACAATTTCAAGTAGGGGTGTGCAAGTAATCTTTTCATAAACAAAAGAGGGCGTCTTGCTGCAGAGAGGGACACCAGCGCACTCTGATCTGTGAGGGACTGAGGTTTATTGTACAACGCTATCACCCTTTAGCATAATGGTATGGTCCGCGCTGCCACTGAGGCAACATGGCAGCCGATCTCGGAGCGGCACGGAGAGCCAATTTTCTTGAACTGAAAATCGCAATTTTCAGACGTTTAACCTATTGATTTTGAGTCAAAATCTTGTTTCTGTCCATACCGTATGGGTTGCATACTGCTTGTGTCAATTTCAATGCATTTTGGATGTGTTGACGCTGTGTTGACGCCGTGTTGACGCAAGGAGTGTGTTGACGCTGTGTTGACGCTTTTTAGTATGACCGGTTTAGATATGTGGATGTGTTGCAATGGCAGTTATGGGAGACATTTGAGATGTTGGTGGCAGCAAACTCACCAGTCCTTTTTCCATTGTTTGCGTCATATTGAGCACGCGCGCTTTAGCTTAAACATGACGTAAACAATTGACAAGGGCCTGTGTGTTTGCTGCCACTAATGTATCAAAAGTCTCCCATCGTTTGAATTTGTATAACGACATAGCCTAGATATTTCTGTCATTTTTGGTTATGTAAAATAATCAAGTATGCAAGTTCATCTTTGCTTTCTTGCAGATATGCACTAGTGTAGTCGGATATTGGACAAGACCGTTTCTATCAACCACAACCCCATCGACTGCTTGATCGTATGATGGAAGCATGGCAAGTGTGACCCAGAACCACGCTACACTCAGGACACAGCCTCGGCTGGACTCCAAATGGCTCAAGTCAGACCCCCAAGTAAGTATGTGGTTCATGGAATTGGTTTCTCCAGACAAAATTTGGAAGATTTATTAATATTTAGGCAGTAGGTTTTTTGCCTTGATTGGCTGTTGCAATGGAAAAGTTATGTTTATTCATGAGAAAAGAAATTGGCGTTATGCTATTGTTATTACTTAATCAACTTGTTACGTTACGTTACATTAAAGCATTGAAACAAACAAACAGCTGTCGTCGAGCTGTCACAGTAGTCTAGTGGATAGTGAGATTGGCTATGGATCAAAATATCCCTGGTTCGAACCCATTTTTCATCTACTATTTTCTTCTCCAAATTTGTAGTTGGGATATTTTCAATTTAAGGGAAAAAAAGAGTCCGAGAACCTAAGTTTCATGCAGTGATTCCATCGAAACTTCTGACATGGTTTCTCAGACCACACTCGTGGCAAATAAGCATTATGCAGAGTACTAGGCAAATTAGCATTAGGCAAAACATCCACAGCCTAAGGATAGTCCAAAGTATCATAATTATTGGGTTTCTCTCAGATACTCTTAAAAGTCTTAATATTTATTAATATTTTGTTCACCAGGTGGCCTTTTCTAAGGATGGCCTGAGTGGCTTGTGGAATGAGCTGGTCAAGGATGGGGAGCTGGTCGTGGGTAAACCCAGGCAGATCACCAACGCAGCAGGGGCAGCGGCTGCCAAAGGTACCCAGCAGAATGCCATTCATTACTCTGATTCTGAATTTTGTTGGGGGTCGTTGACGGTATCATAAAACACTATGTCATCTAAGGCCCCCCAAAAAAGTCTCCGGTTTCTGGTATGGAGTTTGCCCCAAAAGTGGTTTGGCAACACGTCTTTTTTGTTGTTGTTGACTTTTTTCCCTTCAAATGTTGGCTGATGACTGCAAATGGTGCCCGACTAAAGTTAGTGCAAAATGTATTGGAGCCCAGAGAGGCCACATAAAGCTTATACTCGATCGTAACCCCATCTAAAAACACGTTAAAATTGTGCAGCAGCAGGATTCCAGTCAAACCAGTAAGTTTGGTGGTTTTGAGACATCAGCTTACATTAAAAAAAAAAACTTTTTAATTTTGCCGACACGCATGGCTACGGCGACGCGCGCATTCCAGAAACCAGAGACTTTTTTATTTGGCCTAACTATACTGTGGCAACTAAATTGTTAAGTTCTGCTGTGCTTTTTTAGTCACCATAACAGTTAAACTGGATATAACTTGGCCAGCGTACCCTGGCAAATTGAGTAGTCGAGTAAGAGATGTAGTTTCAAGTTACTCCAGTGTAAGCTCACTGATGATTTTCTAGAAGCACGAACCACATGATGAGGCCGTTGATGAGGCCAAGTTTGTGATCTTTGTATTGTATTTGCGAATTCCTGAAATAGGTGAAACAGGCAAGTATTACTGCGCCATGAGCGTCCTGTCCTGCAGCTGCTGCGACGGCCGCTGCGGGCCAACCAACGGCTGCAACTGCCCACCTTGCCAGAAGCTTGACGAGGAGGAGAGACGAGAGGAAGCAAGGGACAGGACATCGTCGATGAGCATCATTGAGTCTTGGACCTGGGGAAAACAGCCTGGTAGGTTACATTTGAGGATTGTTGGTTCGAATCCCGCTAAGGTTACTTTGATGCTTCTATCTAGGGCAGACAGCCCCGTAGGTAATACGTAAGGCTCATGTGTTGGTTCGAATCCCGCTAAGGTCAATATGATGTTCCTATCTAGGGCAGATAGCCCAGTAGGGTATACGTAAGGCTCATGTGTTGGTTTGAATGAGATCAGGTCCATTTTATGCGTTTCTGTTTGGGACGACAGCCTTGTAGGTTATACACGAAGCTTTGTGTTGGTTCATGGGTTGAAATACCACCAGAGTCATCAAGATACTACTGCCTGGGGTAGACTGTCTGGTAGGCCACAGAGGAGGCTTGTGTTAGTACGTGGGTAAAAATCACATTAGATACCTCCCCCCACCCTCGATATAAGTCATTGGTGTTTTACATTGTGGTACAATGATTGCTTAAACTGAATGTGATAAGCATTTGAAAAAAATGTAGAAATTCTGTTAAAAAAAATTAACGCTGTTCCGGAAAGAAAATTTGTCAATAAAAGTCCTCTTACAGGGACAACATAGCAGTCATCCAATACAAACTTCCCTTCCAATGTTACAAAAAACATTGTCTTAAGTATTTCGAAATTGCATTTAAAGAGAGAGCACGATGATGCAGTGAAAACCAAAAAAGCAAAATTCTGTAAAGCTGTTAATTTATTTTCTGTCCTCACTTATTCAAACCCAGATGGATGCCAGCTGAAGGAATGCTTACACCTGCTGCTGAGAGAACAGAACCGTCTCTTGCAGGAAGCTGCCCTGTCCACCCTCTCCTCGGTCCGACTCCGTCAGCGTCTGGTGGTCCTTGAGCGCTACTTCATCGCTCTCTCCCGACACTGCCCTGAACAGAAGGTGATCACCAGGAAGCAGAAAGAGGAAGAAGGATCTCCGGTGAAAACTAGAAGGTAAGCGAGTAAAAAAGAAAATCACTGGTTTGAAACATTTTTTTACGGGTTCCAAATTTAAACATTTGCCATGTGGCTCACTTCTTATCAGAAAAAAATGTACAAGTAAAGGTGAAGATGACATCACATCACTGCGAGCTGAAACTTTTTGTCAGTATCTAGAGGTATTTTAAGGTTTCAGAGGTGACATTGGTTTGCTGTATTGTGCAACTTGAAAATTTAGTTAAGATTTCATCTTGATAGTGCTAGATAATTATTCTTGAATATAATCGCATGCAGCCTTCTTGAAGTTGAGTTAAGATTTTATCTTGGAAATGCTAAACAAATCGCTTCAAAATTCTGAATCCCATACAGCCCTCCAAAACCAACTGAGAAGGCCACCACATCCCTGGCCCGCGTTGGTGCCCGCACTGCCCTGTCCTTCGCCTTTGCCTTCCTGAGGAGAGCCTGGAGGTCCGGGGAGGACTCGGACCTCTGCTCGGAGCTCCTCCGCGATGCCTTGGAGGCTCTACGCTCTCTGCCGGAAGCCACCCTCTTCGACGAGGCATCTATCTCAAATGTGTGGGCTGAGGTGGTGCAGAAGGCCACGGACTTCCTTACATCTGTTGTTGTTGGGTGAGTGGAATTGGCATGTGACTAGCAGAAATGGTTAAGAGTGCTGTAGGGCATATGTACATTCAGAACTGCTGTGGACTGGTCTGTGCACATTGATGTCAAACTTTGCTGCTTCTAATAGTATCCAACAATTATGGAAGTATGTGTATAAAGCCACTCGATACAGCAGAATCTAACAGAATTTTAATAGTTGGTATCACCCTTTCACTGACATACAAAAAATAAAACGATGACAAGAAAACCCAGTGGGAAAACCAATGTAAAATTTACATATTCCAGTTACAATATTCCATCATACACAAGTCACATGATCCAACAGTTAAAACAAACATTCTGTTGTTACTTCGTTTGTCAACAAGACCTGACAGGAGTTGGTGGTTGTGGAATCCTGATGATTCCAGCAAAGTTCAGTGATTGCTAAGTCCCAATGAAAAGACCTTGTTCATTTTACTAATTTTTGTATACATTTTTATGTTGAACAAAGAAATTGACTTGAGCGGGGTTTGAACCTGCGACCTCTAGATTGCCGTGCCGGTGCTCTAGAGCTATCCAGCCTTGTTGGGGATTCCCCACTTTGTTAGTGTCTTTGTTCAAGGGGCGCTAGTCAGAAGCCATAAACATTTATTTGACACGTAGCCAGGGATCACACCCAAAGTTACGATGCAAGCAACATCAACAATGCTGGAAACCTGAGAAATAGCAGATGGGTATCACTCAGAAAGGATAGAGATTTTTATTACAAATTATAATTTTGATTTTGTTAAATCTCTTGAACAGGGACCTGAATGCCTGTGCCAGTGCCAAGGGCAACAACGACACCATCCCGATCCCCGACCAACACAGCGCCCTGGCTCTGCTGCTAGAGCTAGCCGTCCAGCGCGGCACCCTCAGCCACCTGCTGAACGTAGTGCTGCTGTTACTGCAGCTGTGGGACAGCGGGCGGCAGGAACCAGACAACAGGACCAGCCCCCGCGGCACCACAGCTCCGCTGATGGCGCTGCTGAAACGGTTCCAGGAGATACCCAGCCCTAAGGGGAAGTTTACTGCCGAGGGGAGCAACCAAGACGATGTGAGTTTAGCATTTTACAAAAGCCTCATTTGCTCACTATCATTCTTCAGGTGTTGCTGTTAGGCAGTTAAAGTTGCAAATCAACACTGTAACAAGTACAATTGTCAAAATTTTTCTAACATGCTTGAAGAAAAATTTGATAAGCGGCTGAGAAATTTTACGTAATGATTAAATTTGTGTGATAAAAAAATACTAACAAATGCTTTTTGAACTCATGTTTTCATAAAACAGGACAAGGTGTTTTATATTAAAGGGTATTTTATTTTTGTCTCATTTCAAAAATAATTAGTAACCTTATTTCCAACTGGGAGATCTGTTGCTTGTTTCATGACCATTAAAGGGAATGTACATCATTGGCTTTTGCTGTAATTTTCAGAAATGAACTATTCGAGGGGTTAGTATAATAGATCAAATATTGTTTAACTGACATGTTTGGAGTTTTGTGTTTGTAAATGCTTGAAAAAACAAGAAAAACAAAAATATTTCAGTAGTCTGGTTCCCTGACTCCACTAAAGATAAAATGGATCAAGATGTCGGAAAATTGTAAGGTAAGGGAACCAGTCTAGCTGGCCTGCATCCGTTCATGAACATGTAACCAATAACAAACAAAATTTTGACTGAAAAAAAAGTTGTAAATTTGGAGCAGTAGTTGAAAAATAGTTAGGTTTTTCCAACGGTGGTCGGCCGACCACCGTTGGAAATGTATACAAAACTACAATTTTCTTGAAAATGACTTGACACCAGGTGCCATAATTTTACAGGATGCTTTAAACTGTCATTTACCAACATCCAAGTAAGGTATTTCGTAAAAACTTGGTAGTTTTATTTTTCGATGTTTGCAAATGTTGTATATTCCCTTTAAGTCAAAACAGGCAATTGGGTTACCTTGGGTTAGGAAACTCTAACAAAGCATGTCTATTGTAATGAAAGTTTGACTACAAAAACCCCTTTCAAACGTGTATTTCCTACATCTTTTCAATGAATCGCTCAATTGGTGCCTTTGTTTTGCTCATCCATCTTATTCTCGCTCTCCAGTATGTAAGCCCTTCTGTGGTCAGTCCCACCGAGTGTTTCCTACGCTACCTGACCTTACCTGAAGACGACGACGCATCGATAGACCTCCGACAGGCCGCTGTCATCGTCATGTCTCATTTAGACCGCCTCGCTGCGCCTTACATGCCCAGCACAGTCTGCCAAAAGGTAGCCACAACTACAGCTATTCCCTGTTCTTGTTTGCACAGGTTTAGTGTAATGCTTATTGAGATTTGAGAAGGCTCAAGACATTTTTGTTTTCAGCATGGTGGGATTGTGTATTTGCAGATTTGTGTCATCCAGTTCGGCTGTGACACAAAAGATGATCTCTTGATGAACAAATGTTCTCCTATACCCCCCCAAGACATTTTGCTAAGAAATTCCTAGAATCAAAAATCTAATACTGCACAGTAATCAAAGACAGAATCTTTGAAAATTTGGACGTCAATCCCCATGTATTAGTGAAAAGGACTTCATAATTTGTAGGTATTATTTCAATTACTAATTTTAATTACTATATTAATTGACAAGAGACGTTAATATTTGCTGAAAATTGAAAAAAGAGCGACATATTTTTTGAACCACACAATTTAGACGCACATGAACTGTTTGTCCTACATTTTCAAATCTTACAGATCGAATGTTATGTGAAGACTGTGACTTCAAATTTGTTTTTCCCTATTGTCTTTTATTTGAATATTGGCTAATGACTCTGTTGATTGCATCACTGCTAATTAGAAAAAGAGGAAAATATTTAACTTAATATTTGTGGTACATGTCCCTACGTTTCCTACTTCAAAATTGTTAAGATCAAATGTTCTACAGATTTCAAACGGGTTCTGTTTTCATTTTTCACCCCAAGGGTCCGGTTATTCCCATGGGCCAGGAGGTCTGGGTCAGCCGGTCAGCCCCCTTCACCAAGAACCCGCCCAGCTCCTCCACACTCGCAGGCCCTGTGCCCGTCCCTGCCTTCAGTAACCTGGGCGTGGTGCAGGTGGTGTGCGGTGAAGGGTGCACGCTGATCCTGACCCGCACCGGCAAGGTGTATATGCAGAAGAGTGAGGCGGAAATGGTGAGACGAAAATTTTGAAGTCAGGACTTTTGAATTTCTTTTTTGGATACAGTTTTCTTGAGTTGCTTTTGATGTTATTAGCTTTAGTCTGGTCCGAAAAGACTTTTCCCTATTTTTGTTAAGGTTCATCAGAATCTCTTGACTAGAGGTGTTGTCTGGGTCTTCGACAGTTGCAACTTCAGCCATATCTCAGGATGCCTTAGTTTGGAACAGCAAAATAAGGTTCATAATGCAAACACAGGCAGAGTTTTTTTTAAGTCATAAGTCATTTTCACATAAAAATCTCTAGGATTTCAGGGCAGGAAAACTACCAAAACACTAAAACGAACCTTGTTTTCAAACCTGAAATTTAAAGTATTTGTACAGAGAATGAAAGTGGACCCCCAGAAGGAGTCGGACAAAAAAACCTTGCACAATCAATTTTGAGCCTTTTTTGCATTGTGAACCATGTCAAATTTAGATTACAAACATAAGATTATACTTATAGTACAAAATTCTACCTATTTTTGTCCAGAGAACTATGATAAATGGTTTGGAAGTTACCAATGTCCGACTGTAATTTTACTCTTTCTACGTGGCTTGCTTTTTTCAGTACCTTGAACTGGTTGACACCCTAACCAACAAAGACACTGTACAGTTGGCCACCCATCCTGCAGGCAAGCATTACATGGCACTGACGGCTGAGGGGGAGGTGTACACGTGGGGATGTGGTGATTCAGGGGAGCTTGGACACGGAGATAAACGGTAGGAACTAGTCTGTTAACTCTCAGATGCATACTCATAGTTGCAGGCAACTCAGATGTTGTAACATTTAAATCTGTTAAGTGAGTTGTGGGGACCAACCAAGATTCTGGTGATGTGTGCTACAGCTGCAGATTCATTGTGCTGGCAGTTGAAGATTTCCTCAACTCGGTCCCAAATGTTGCTTATTTTGAGTATCTGATGGCCGTTATACTCAAACATTTGAAATTTTGAGGTAATGATTTGAGAGCACAGACTTTGAGAAAATGAACTTCCCCAAAAAACGAATCTTTGGGAAAGACAGTTGGCAGCCATTATCTTTGTGTGTATGTTATCTCTCACAAGGTAGCAGACCAGTAAATAAACTTCCATAGACCCCAATGGTAAATGCTCCCACTTCAAAAATTCGGGAAAAATACTCACAACTCTCCAAGGTGTTCGAGACACACATCAAATTAAAGCTTATTTCATCATCTTTCATTTTCTTTTCAATTTTCGGGGGGTCAACTGATGACTTTTAGGAGAAATTTCCATCTGAAGATGATCACCCCTGAAAATAGTCCTGAAGCCCATGGCCATTTTGAAAAATGATGCCTACACTCCATTGCAAAATAGAGCGCTTTTAGGGTCCAAATTACATCAAAATTACACAGAACTGCAAGCTCCGAGTCCTGTGCACGGCTTCCACCCAATTTTTTTACAAACCCTCAAGTTCATGGCCCACAGCATGCTCAAATACCGAAGATTTTGAGGGCATGCAAATCGTGATTTGGTCGGCGCAGGCAATTTCGGACCGATTTACTGGTCTGCACCCACAAGGAAGAAAATACGCATCATGATTTGAAAGTGAGCCCTCTTGAGAATGATACTGTTATGAGCACCTTCCTGTAAAAAAATGACAATTTTTTATATTTTCATAAGTTTCAAAAAAAAATTCTTTCTATTACCAGATCCTGCACGGAACCAACTCCTGTGAAAAGTCTCTTCGGTGCTAAGGAGTCATCCCAGCGTGTGGTATTCATTGCTGCTGGGAGCGGCTACAGTGCTGCCATCACTGCCAAGGGAGAGCTGTACACATGGGGGTCAGGGAGTTATGGCCGACTAGGACATGGTATGTTATGATGAGGAAGGGTGTGGTTTGGGTGTGGTCTTGGGGTGTGGTTCATTGCTGCTGGAAGCGGCTACAGTGCTGCCATCACTGCCAAGGGAGAGCTGTACACATGAGGATCAGGGAGTTATGGCCGACTAGGACATGGTATGTTATGATGAGGAGGGGTGTGGTTTGGGTGTGGTCTTGGGGTGTGGTTCATTGCTGCTGGAAGCGGCTACAGTGCTGCCATCACTGCCAAGGGAGAGCTGTACACATGGGGATCAGGGAGTTATGGCCGACTAGGACATGGTATGTTATGATGAGGAGGGGTGTGGTTTGGGTGTGGTCTTGGGGTGTGGTTCATTGCTGCTGGAAGCGGCTACAGTGCTGCCATCACTGCCAAGGGAGAGCTGTACACATGGGGATCAGGGAGTTATGGCCGACTAGGACATGGTATGTTATGATGAGGAGGGGTGTGGTTTGGGTGTGGTCTTGGGGTGTGGTTCATTGCTGCTGGAAGCGGCTACAGTGCTGCCATCACTGCCAAGGGAGAGCTGTACACATGGGGATCAGGGAGTTATGGCCGACTAGGACATGGTATGTTATGATGAGGAAGGGTGTGGTTTGGGTGTGGTTTGGGTGTGGTTTGGGTGTGGTTTGTGGGCGTGGTTTGGGAAAGATGTGATGGGAGGGGCATGCATATGAAGATTGCTGGCCGAGTAAATTCAGTGCTGCAATCACTGCCGATTAGGAGCTGTACACATGAGGATCAGGTTACTCAGGTTACGAAGAGAAAGGGGCGTGGTTGATTGGTATGGTTTGGGGTGGGCTCGAATTTAGGAGTTTAGGAGGGGTCTAATATGATATATAAAAAAGTAAAGTCTGTCCCGAACCTATATGGCCCATCAGGCCGGCGTTTATCTCCGGTTTCCTTGGCATGAAACGACTGAGAATATTTCTATTCCCCTTGGACAGGATGCCAGTCCATCGCAGGTTACTCCCCAGCTAATGCTGGTACCCATTTATACTCCTGGGTGGAGAGAGGCAAGTGGGGATTAAGTGCCTTGCCCAAGGACACAACGTATGACCGGCAGCTGGATTCGAACCCCTGACCCTCTGATCATGAGTCACGAACCCTTACCGCTAGGTCACACTTCCCACAATATGATATATACTGCTGGCTGATTTCAGTGTTGCTATCATAACATATGGAATCAAAAAAGCAATCCACGATTTTTGAGTTTGAAAAGAGATATCTTTTGATTGAGCCAGTGCAGATTTCCACAGTTTACCTCTGCATGCAAGGCTCTAAATCTTCCTTAATATTTGCCCTTGTTTCTGTCCGTGTTTATCAGGTAATAGCGAGGATCGTCTGAACCCAACCCTAGTGTCTAACCTGAAGGGACAGTTCATCAAGCAAGTTGCCTGTGGGTCACAGGATGGACAGACCCTGGCCCTCACCAACACAGGTCAGTGCTCCTGCCGTGAAAGTCATCTAATTTATCAAAAAGTTACACTGACCTTTTTTTTGTAAATCTAATGTATATTTTGCATTTCATCTTTTATTAAAATCAGAATGAATCAAGACAGCATATGCCACCGCAAACCTCAATCTTTAATATATTTTCTGAGATTTTGTTTTGATCCATCTGGAAACTGCTTAGGGGCAATGTCATGAAACACCCGAGCAAAGAAATTCCCTGAGCACACGTTGAATTGAGATATTCATGAAGAATGTGATGTGTATAATCTTATGACTGGTTTGGAACTGATTATTTTCTTGAGCTGGTTAATTTTGTTAGCTGTAATTTCTGGCGAGCAACATAGTAGGATTTGGTTAAGGGAATTTGGTGAAACAGTGGGTAATCGGTTGAGTTTTATTTGGGCACTAACAGCAAGTAATGGTTTCATTTTCCGCCCCGTTATAGGATTGGTGTATTCTTGGGGCAACATGGAGTACGGCCAGCTTGGGCAGAAGGAGCGAGAAACCCCCAAGTCCCCTCGTCTTGTAGACAAGCTCCAGGAGCAGAACGTGGCCAAGGTGTGCTGCGGGGCTCGCTTCTCACTGGCTCTGACTGAGACAGGGACCGTCTGGATGTGGTAAGTAATGGTGACAATTCCTCAACCCAGACTGAAGACATTGTGAGTGGCATTCAGCCCGTGCCTGCACATAAAATGTACACATTTATATTAGTTTTTGCTTTGTCTATTCGCTCCGTTCACAAGTACCCCCCTCAGCGGCAAAGAAAGTACAGTTGGGGGTGACCGACCGATGCCATCTTGCCTGACTGCAATTTTGCCGCGACGCGCGGCTGTACCACTGCGTGTACACAGTACAAATTCCCTGGTGTACGTGTATCACACACAAATTACAAGGAACGGTGCGCGTCAACCAGCTAAATGTCTCGCCCATGGGACGTCGTTGCTAGGTAAAAGGGCGCCCTCTTTCATAGACGCACGGAGCTCATAGTGCTTCTTCATTTTTTTGCTCCGTAACATGCTGCTTTTCCTTAAATCTGGTCGTCCAATTTCTTAAGTAATAATTTAATAAACTTGACACACAATAGTGATGGATTAGATTTAATGAAATCTTCAAGATTATAAGGCATTTTTATTGTGCTCAAGTTGGAAAAAAACCCCTGTAATTCTGAGTATACATTGAATTGAATTCTGAGACGTTTTTGAGTAATACAGTGAAACCTCAAGGGAACAGGTTCAAAATTTGACTTAAGCAGAGTTTTGAGTTTAGCAGGGTTGTACATCATTGTTATACTAACGAGGGCAATGGATTCTTTGTTTGACTTAACAGTTGTTTTTAGTTATCAGAGTTTGACTTTAATATCAAGATTTCAACAACAAGAAAAAAAAACCCACCAAAATCTCATAATTCCATTCACAACACCGACCTTGACCTCAATTTCTCACTCACACCAACTGAGGTTGACAAGCGAAAAGGATCAGAAAATTGGCTCTTTCATGAACACAATTTGCGATTAAATAGTTCGGGAAATGGATTTCCTACATATATAAACAAAGAATTTGCCAAAATAGTGTTGCTCATAATTATGTCACAATTACAGTGGCCATTGTCTCAAACATTTACTAGTATTTCATAATGATAGCCAATTACTTTGCAATTACAGTGCTGTTTATTTCATATTATTTCACGATTTCACTGCCAATCATTTCAAACATTTATTATGATTTCAAAATTATTGTGCCACCGTTTTCTAATAAAGTAACAGTTCCATTTGTTTCCGACACTATCACTCTGACTATTTTTCACAATTGAGTTTCCAGTGATTATACACATGTACTAGTATCTCACAAACTACATTGCCCTTTGTTCACAAAATCCCCACAATTTCACAACTCTTCTTCTGTATTTAAAATTCTGGTGCCAACAATTTCACAATTACCAGTGCCTGTGTTTACAATTTTACTTTGTCCATTATTTCACAATTACAATTCCAACTATTCCACAATTACATTTTTTAAATTGATTCAAAATTATAGTGCCAACAATTTCACAATTACCAGTGCCTATGTTTACATTTTTACTGTGTCCATTATTTCACAATTACAGTTCCAACTATTCAACAATTTTTTTTTTTACATTTTTTAAATTGTTTCAAAATTATAGTGCCAACAATTTCACAATTACCAGTGCCTATGTTTACAATTTTACTTTGTCCATTATTTCACAATTACAATTCCAACTATTTCACAATTACATTTTTTAAATTGTTTCAAAATTATAGTGCCAACAATTTCACAGTTACCAGTGCCTATGTTTACATTTTTACTGTGTCCATTACTTCACAATTTCACAACTCTTCTTCTGTATTTAAAAATTCTGGTGCCAACAATTTCACAATTATCAGTGCCTATGGGTTCACTTTTACTGTGTCCATTATTTCACAATTATAGTGCCAACAATTTCACAATTACCAGTGCCTATGTTTACAATTTTACTTTGTCCATTATTTCACAATTACAGTTCAACTATTTCACAATTACATTTTTTAAATTGTTTCAAAATTATAGTGCCAACAATTTCACAATTACCAGTGCCTATGTTTACAATTTACTTTGTCAATTATTTCACAATTACAGTTCAACTATTTCACAATTACATTTTTTAAATTGTTTCAAAATTATAGTGCCAACAATTTCACAATTACTAGTGCCTATGTTTACACTTTTACTGTATCCGTTATTTCACAATTACAGTTTTAACTATTTCACAAATCTCTTTCACAAATATCACTTCTACTGTGCCACTTATTCCAAAATAAAGTCTCCACAATTTTACAATGACTGTTTCAGTTAATCCATTATTACAGTGTTAATCACCTTATACTGCACATCATTTTACTATTTCTTTTGTGGCACTGTGCCTGTCATTTTACTGAATGTTAATTATTTCACTAATATATGATTAAATCATGAGTATTTAAAAAAAAAAAACAGTTAATGCAACATTTTCACAATCACAGTTCACAAATAAACAATTTGATAATCAAAATGTATCAATACACGCATACCCTCCATTCAGAACATATGACACCAACCTTCAAAATATATCTGTGTCAATTTTCGTAAACAGAAATTTTGTGTGTGTATTTTCTTTTTAATTTCATGAGTGCAGAACTACTGTGAAAAATCATCAAGGCTTTCAAACATTCTTGGCTCACTGCGAATAAAACAAGAGTCAGCAATAGGCATCTTGCACAAAAACGCTAACTTTATGTTACAATTAGCATCATTCCAATCATAGTATGGCACTCTCAAATGAACACAGTTCTTGTTGCGGTATTTGCTGGGTTCACCTTGTTTCCATCCCTCGAAGCCTGTAGGGCTGCCGTCGGTCCAGCGAAACGGTCCGGGCATTGTGTTGCTGTAGCCTATCCAAGCTCTATCCTTGCTATGAGAAGTGTTGGCGTAGCCACAAAGAAACTGATTCTCTTCGTGACTAGTGGCCGATGTCAGATGAGCTGGTCCCCAGGGCTTGGAGAGGCTTTGGCAGTAGGACTCAGCTTCGTTGAAATCCATCTGCTGTGAGACTGAGAGGTAGCAGTGGTCCTGGAAGGCAAGCCAGGGGGGCAGGCATGCCTTCTTGGGAGCCTCGATGCAACTACTGTCTGCCCCTGTTATGGCTAGTAAAGCCAGCAAACTGGTGAGGTGCATGTACATAGCTGAGTCGTCAATGACTTATTCCTATATTTGACAATGTTGACCACTGCAAGCAATTGTCTTCTAAAAAAAATAGTCAGTGTCCAGACAGTTTTCACAACACTCCAAGTGAAGTCTAAAGCATTTGTGGAAACTCCACGTGCTTTTGTTCAGGTCAGCAGCATTTGGTGTGTGCGGTTCTCGTCAAATCAAGAGTTGAATATTAAACCACAAGTCTTGATATCTTGCAGTGTACACTACCTTGACTCTAAAGTCATCTTGTGTTAGCATATTGGCAGTGCAAATAAGTCTATCAATAGACTACTATTGACCTACTATTCTTCAAATCAGGTTTTGCCCTTCACCGACGTTTAAACACTGTATACTCAGTGTGTCAGTTACTACTATTCTTGTCAGTTTTTTATTAAAATTTTAATATAAAGACATGTTCCAGCGTGCTACCGGTCCTTATTTGCTCTTGCAACAACAGCAATTGTAGCCATGTGCCAGTTGTAGCTCTAATAATGGCAACAAACCAATATCCTTTCTGCACTTGGTGGTCTGCTCAAGGCAACCGTGTTGACATTCAAAATGTTGGAAAAATATTAAGTTTTATTTTCTGAGCTGCCAATAAGGTGTTCATTCATCCACACACTGTGATTTCAATGGATGCTGTTACACACATTTGAACCTGGTCTTTTGGAAATAACAACTGCCCATGGATGAGTGGCACGTTTCTGGTACATTTAATACTGTTGATCGTGGATCGTGCATCACTTGTCTGAAAATAGACAACCCTTTCTTGGTAGCTTTTAATTAAACTACATGTTCCGTCACTTCAAATTTAGCTTGCTGAGTCTGGCGGTGCCAGCTTTAGCTTGAACAATGCCTCCAGAGCATATTTCCTGCCTGCCTACATGCGATGCACCAGTCAAGGCCAATCGGTTGATATTATTAGAAAAATATCCAGGTTCCTAGAGTTGCTGTAGACGTGATATTATGGATGAATGTAGATACAACAATGAAGGTCTTCGGCAATCGCCGAAACACACTGGAAACCGTTTTATCACCAGCACTGCAGTTTCAATTTCAGCTGTTGCACGCGTTCTGTTTTTCATCTTAATTGAACCCTCCTGCTGTTTGAACAGTCACAGACAGTCAAAAAATCAATCCTCTTCCCTGGCCATGCCTTTGAAACAGTCTGATTATATTTCAAGCAAGCACTGTGACCAGACAAATTCAGTCAACAGCCAAAAGCAGGGAGGAAGTAGGCACAGCTGACTTATCAATCACCTACAGTCAAAGCATAGCTGTAGCAAGTTACATAAACAGTCACAGCCAGTCAATCCTGCTTTATGTAGGCTGGGAGCTCTTAACTGTTGAAAGTAGTCACTTGATTGATTTTGACTGAAAGGACAACTTTGTTCAGAATGTATGTTTACATAGGAGGGTTACATTAACAAATTAGCATGAAATATGCCTTTCTGGTGCAGTTACAGTATATTGACAGCCTGTAAAGTGTTCAATATCTATGCTCGTGTGCTTTTTCGTTGATGATTGTCTTTTTCTTAACAGTTTTATTTGCTGTTCCTCGGACTGTTGCTTGAAACTCTCTTCAAGTGATGGATCCCGCCTTTGACAATTGCGTTGCTTTCTAGGTGTCCAGTCTCCATCTTACCCGATTGTCTCATCTTTCCAAGCAGATTGACTACAATTTGAAAGGGAAAACTCCTCATGAAGCTAAAATCTTTGAAGAAATCTTTGTTAAAAATCATGAAGAAGTCATTGTGTCTTTGGGTAGTTTTCTTTGTTCAGTTTTGCAAATTTTTGAGTCTGAAATAGTGAAAGTGCATCCGTTGATTGAAATCTTTCCACTATCGATGAACAATTTCCTCGGTCTGTGATAACGTTAGATTTTAAAGATTTCAGAAAAAAAATCAGACAGTACTTTACTTGGCAGCGGGCATTTTGCACATTGCCTTCTTGGCCAATTTGCAGTCTGCACCATTCCACTTCATCCCGTAACCGGAACCTGTAGTTTCAAGGCAGTGTTGAAATAGGCCCGGCTCTCCGGGGTACCAGTTGGTGTAGATAGCAGTGTTGCCATCCAACCAGGCATATTGGTCACCGGGTTGTCTGTTAAACCCAAGCCAATATCTAGCCTCGTCCTGACACGCCATCCCGTACTCGAATATGAACCGGTTCTCGTTCTCGTTGGCGATGGATGCCAGGTGAGCAGGTCTCCCAGCTTGGGAGAACTCTTGGCAGAAACTTTCGGCCTCGGTGTACTGTCTGTCTTCAAGATCACAGAGGTAGCAGTTGTTCCCGTAGGTCTTCCACGGTAGTTGGCACGCCGGTTTGGACTTTGGGATCTTCCAGCCGAAGCTGACACAACCACTACTGATGAGTCGACACTGAAACTGGATGAAGATATACAGATGCAGCAATCTTGTTAAATCGGCCATGGTTTGGAATCACAAATTTCAGTTTTGAAATTACTGTAGGAGGTGCGTTTTTAGTTGATGCTTCTGTGCCCAAAGTGATATCTAGAGTAACTCTTGAAACGCAAACCCTATATGGCATCACCAGCTATCCAACCACAGGCGTATATCAGAGTAAGGAGACCATTATTGTCTTCTTCTTTTTTTTGGTGGGCTTGGAACTCTACACATCAAAATCAGAGTAAGGAGACCATTATTGCCTTTTTTTCTTTTTGGTGGGCGTGGAACTCTATTCATCAAAACGATAATGCCAATTTGTAATGCTGCCAATTTTGACGTATTGTCACCAGCGTGGTCCTTTCAGCACATGTCAAGAAAGCATCAAATTGGAGGCCCGCTAAATTAACTTTTCCTCATCGAGCTCTCTCGTGTTGAAGCAAATTACTCACACCCTGGTGAATATTTCTCATCAAGTAAAAATGGTTAGGAGCTGAGTAGATGGAGCTAAGCCACGTCAATTTGGATCGTTCTGGTACACGGCAGTATATTGCCAGTTTGAAGGAAAGTTATTAAACCTGACAGGCTTTGTCCAAGTAATCAGTCTGTTCTTGGCACGAAATTAAATTTTTGATTGGACCAGTGGTGGGCTGGTTATGAAATTGTGGCAATCTTGTGACACCAAGGTCATTGTTGGCGTCATATTTATTGACAGAGCGGCAGCCTCTATGTGTGACACAATTTGTGACGTTGAGGCTGTTTTTCGGCAAACATGTCGAAACAGCCATTGTTTTCTTGTGTTTTTTTTTTCCTTTTTGCCCATAGCATTTGTACATCATTTTTTGTTCCCGGCACTTTGGGCACTAAGATCAATCCAATTGCCTTTATACCTGGCACACACTTCGACCACCCAGAGATGTGCGCCGAATATTGACGTCATCATGACGTCATCACGAGTCACGTGACGGCACATAAAAAAACTGGCTTTTTTCAAATACTGCCCCCAATTTCCCATATTTAGTTAGTTTGCATTTTGTTTGCAATCGATTAAACACCTATGAACAGGTACAAGCCAGCTAGACTGGTTCCCTGTCCGTACAGTTCCCCAACATCTATAAATTGCTCCGTTTCATCTTAAGTGGGGTCAGGGAACCAGACTACAGGAGTATGATTGTTTTTCTTGGTTTTCCCAGCATCTACAAACACAAAACATCAAACAAGTCAGTGTAGCAATATTTGCAATAAAATACTAACCCCCAAATCCATCCATTTCTGAAAATCACAGCAAAAGCAAATGTCGTATAATCCCTTTAAGACCTTTTCTTTTTCCTCTTTGCTCTTTGCTCTTTCTTAGGGGTCGTGGTGATGACAATCGACTGGGCCAACCCACAGACGACCACTACCGTCTCCCCAAGCTGTTGGAGGGACTGCAGAGTAAGAAGGTAGTGGACATTGCGGCAGGACAGCGGCAGTTCCAGGTGCTGACTGACACCGGGGAGCTGCTGCAGGGTCAGATCAGCCAAGCTACGACGGCGGTTAAAGGGAGCAAGGTGGAGCTGGTGACGGTGACTGCACTGGAAGGGAAGGCCATCAGCGGCATCGCATGTAGTTTTACAAACGTTAGTAATCTTAGCCAGTTTCTGTACTTGGCAGCCAAATTGTCTAAGTACAGAAAGCGGCTTAGCATGGAAAATGTAGGCTTGGTAGAAACAGAAGGGGGTGCTAGCTGTTGTGTCTGTGCTGGAAGAAAGCCATCAGTGATATTGTTTGCAGCTGTTTGAGTTAAGTTTTATAGCTAATTTGGCTTACCACAGAAATCTACTTATCATAAACAGTATTCACTTAGCAGAATCGACTTGCTTGTGCTTTTCAAGAGTAAGTTTAGGGGACAAAATTTTAAAGCTAAGAAAGTTAGCTAAGCTTAGACAAAGTATTCTTTAGCAATAAGACAGAAAAAAAATGTTGGCGAAAATTTGCTACTAACCAAAAGGTGAGTGATGTTTGTTGTGTGTAAGTCGTTCTTGGCTGATTGTTGCTAATTTGTTAAGAAATATATTTCTGCTAAGTGCTCAGCCCCCAGAAAAGTGATCTAATAAATATGGCCAGTGTTAATAGACTGGTGATCTGTCCTCATTAAATGAGGCATCATATTGCCAACATCTGTGACATTCATTCAAAATGCATTAAATTTAATTTGTGTCATCTTCTAAACCTTTTGACCATTGTTTGTTTTGCAGAGCTTTGCCTGGACGTCTAGCGGCAACTGGTCAGTCGGCCTGAGTATTCCCTTCAGCGTCCATGTGACCAAGTCTACCTTTGAGCGGTTGGACGGTCTGTTGGAGCGTGTCTGTGAGGGTCTGGATGGTCCTAGTGACTGGCCCCCTCCCCAGGAGAAAGAGTGCATGGCCGTGGCTGGGTTGAACCTACTCAGACTACAGGTTTGTGCACAAAATGTTGATTATTATCTTTTTCCCACAGTACCTTCGCAGACATTGTGATGTCAAAATGTCAGACACCCATTAGGATCATTTGTTTATAATTTGCTCTATACAGCAAAATGGGAGAACAGTTCGAACATTTTGTGTGCATGACTGAAACTGTTGTGCCTGACACATGTGGGTCATTTTATAAATTTATGGTCCAAAGTGTGACATTTTTCCTGTCTCCTAACCTTTTTAATTTCCTGCCCAATTATCATTACAAATGAGTTCAAACTATTCTCGTATTTTCGGTAGGTAGTTTGCTTTACAAAATTACTCTTAGGGGAAAAGGATATGAAGGAGTATATCCAGAATTTACAAAACTCTACAAGTCAGGAAAAGGTGGACTCCAAATTTATAGAATGACCCACACAACTACTTACTAGTCCAGAGTAATGTTGTTATTCAGCACAGTGGTATCTGTGGCATCAGTGCTAAGGGTCTTCACTTGTGGACACAATTATTTTCATTTTCATTTCATAATTCCTACTTGTTTCATCTTTGTTATAAAAATCTTCTTGGATGCTTTATCAAATTTCCCCTCACCCAATTTTTTTCTTCAATATCTTCCAGCTCCATGCAGCCATAGCCCATGGTGAGGATGCAGAGAAGCTCGGGCTAGGCCTGGGAGGGACACTCCTGTCCAACCTCAAACAGCGCGTAGTGGACTTGGCCAGCAACGCGGGTGTCATTCCGACAGTGCAGATTGCGGCCCAGTCCACTTTGCAGACAGGGTGGTCCATGCTGTTACCAACTGCTGAGGAGAGAGCCAGGGCACTGTCTGCTTTACTACCAAGTGGCGGTAAGTTTTGTCTTTGAAACAAAAAAGAGAGTCAGAAGTATTTATCAATCTATTGTCAATTTCTTAAATTCAGGAGGCCGGCATTTATATGTGTGACCTCCCTGCATGCTAACTGTTCAGCTTTTGCATACTATTCCCAAGCTGTGCTTGTTTTTCTGTATTTTTGTGGTACGTACCCATTTTGTTTTAAAACTCTCTTGAGAAGTAAGATAGTTGTGGTAAATTGGCTTGCTCAAGGACACAAGTTGTCACTGTGATACCTAGCTGGATTAGTTATCAAATTCTTTGACTTTCGCTTCAATCAAAATCGGAAGTTTTATTTGAAGATCATCATATTTTTTTGTTGCAGGAGGGGAAAGTGTCACAATGACTCCCGGCCGTCGCTTCATGATGGACCTCCTGGTAGGCAGCCTGATGGCAGACGGCGGCCTGGAATCGGCCCTCGACGCCTCCGTCCACTCCGAGGTCCGAGAACTGGAAAGCCAGAAGGAGAAAGACATCGCTGAACCTCCCCCGGGCACTGAGGGGGTCAAGGGAGGCAGGGGAGGGGTCACTGAGGGCGAGGCTGAAAAGAGAACCATCGGGGAAGAGCAACAGAGAACCAGCAAGGACATCAGCATGAGCATCCCACTTCTGCAACTAGTGCAACAACTCCTCAAGTTAGTTCTGGTTTATACTTAATGACTCATTTATATCTAATCTGAGTGAGTTAAAAAAAACACAACACTGTATTATGCACCTTAGACCATGGATCACTCCTCAAACTAAGCTTTATTGTCCAGTATTTGTAAATTATCAGTTCCTGACTTAAACCCAAACCTCTGATGTTAACAACTTTAAACAACTACACAGAAGTTGTTGGACTCAAGAAATTCAGCTGAAGTTATCACGATTACTGTTTTTACATGTACATGCACTACCCATTTAAGAACTTAGACATCAGAGGTATATTCAATTTGACTTGATTTGATGTGATTGATTTGCTTGAATTTTGTAGGAATGCATCATCCATCACCTTGTCCAAGCTCCAGGAGTTGTCGGTAGATTTCAGTAAGAGCGACCCGCCTCCCATCATGGTCAAGAATGAGAAGTCCACCTCCATGGAGCTGCTGCTCAAGTTTCAGAGGCTCCTGGTCTGTTTCCTGTTTCCCTTCGACAGCCAGCGGCGGAAGTCGGCCTGCGGTCAGGCAACTTGTGAGTTGAGACTCAAATTAACCAGAGATGAAGTCCAGTCACAAGTCCGGTCACAAGTTAATCACAAGTCAAGTCACAAGTTAATCACAAGTCACTTCACAAGTCCAGTCACAAGAAACAGGGGGTGTCTACAAACACCATCTTCTGGTGCAAACACCATCTTCTGGTTGTCGCGTACGTTGGTCAGGTCATGTGCAAGTCCCAAATTGGGTGTATATTAACGCGAGGGAATGATTTTGTCCAAAGTTGACAAGCTTGTGACTTGACTTTAAAGTGGATGACTTGTGCTTGACTTGTGGAGACTTTTAGGGACTTTTGATAGACTCGACCTCGACACTGGATGTTAACCTTTCAGAATGCAGCTGTAAATTCATAACATGGAATCCACAAGATAGTGTGGGGTCATTGTATTGAAAAAGAACTGGGAACTTATTGTAGGTTGGTTTTAGTGAACACCAAGTGAGAAGACGGTAAAGAAAAAAATCAGATTTGGGAAGTGGGTGGAAAAATGCCTCTAGATTTTCTAGAGAGAGACTTTGAAGTGTTGGGTTTATGAAAGTTCTAGTGTAGCGGCTTTACTATTTTCATACAAAATTAATTGCAGTAACCCAAACAAATGAAGCAAAATATTAACTTTAAAAAATCCTGTCCTCTTTCAGCTTCTGAGACCCTGGGTGCAGTGTCTCTCCTGAGGAAGTACATCAGTCTTCTATCGGCTCACATCCATGATGTGCTGCCTGCAGCCTCAGACCTAGCCGCTCGCACTCCTAAACAGTTCCCGGCTGTGGCTAGCATCATCGAGTCTGATCTCTCAGGTAATGTGGATGAAATCTTACATAATTTCAAAATTTCCAAAAAAATTTGAAGTATATTTTTTTTAAAACCTAAACAAGCATTTTTAAAAACCTAAACAAGCATGGTACCATGGAGATATTCTCAACATAAATAGCAAACTTGCTCATTTTTTTTTTTTGGGTTGATGAATGTATTATGATGTGTATGTATTGTATAGGTAGAAACATTTGTTACAAAATTGGATTTTGTAGTGCCAATTATTGTTGCAGTCAAGTTGATGTACTGTTTTGAGATTTGAATGTACTTTGAAATAATTATGAAAACAAATGATGTTATGTACATTTTATAATCAGTGAGATCCATTGATCAGTGGTAATATTTAGATTAAGTTTGAAGTTCTTCAATTTATTGATCAATTCCCATCAGATTGAAGGGCGTCCTACCACTAGACCCATCGCTTGTCATAATTTTTAAAATTGACCAAATCAATTGTATTCATATCAATCAATTAACTGATTTCTTGATCCTATCTGCAGGTGTCTTGCTTCCAGAGCTGATCGCTAGCCTGGTCCTTCTCCAGGTCAAGCGGCGCTCAATCCCGATCAACGACCTCACCAGTTTAGTTGACCTGCTGGATGTGTTTAACCGGCTGTCCCCGGGCATGGACAAAGAGGACGCGGAAGACCTGGCCTGGTCTGGCCATCTTAGAGGTCAGTAACATGCTAAGCGGAGAAATTGCTGCTAAGCATGGATGAGGCCTTGTGTTTAAATAGAATCATTTTGTGCTAAGCATCCAATTTTTCAGCTATAACGTTTCTGACTTCTCTTGTCCAAATCAGATCATCTTGTGATTGTACGTGGTAGTTTCTGATATGATTTCTTGGCTTACTTACAAAATGTTGTATTGTCCAAAAAAATGTTAACCTTCTTAGTTGGAAATCAATACATATATAAAACACATCATTAAAAGCCCTGCAGGTAAGTTTCACGTGAAGGGATGTGAAGTGTTAAAGTAACTGTGTCACACATAGAGTCACTGCACACAAAAACAGCACTGTGGAGAGCAGTGAAGTGTGACCCAATCTGCCTGCTTGTCCTGGGCTTAACCACACACAAGAATTGGGCAGGGATTTGAAGTGTTATCCATACTCCACAGAAGATTACCTCTAAGGAATTTGAAGTGTGGGTGTTAACTCTATGGGAAAAAGTGGTTTTGCAAAACTTGAAGGATTGTGAAGTGCGGAACAGTTATTTTTATGATCTGGAAAGAGGTAAAGTGCTGATAGTCAAATTACAAATGTAAGAAGATCTGAAATTTCAATTAAATCAAAATCTCTTTCAAAGACAACTTTTCCTGAAGGCTTTGAGATAAATTTCTGCAAAGATCTCTTGATTAGAAATGGAATGAATGTTTTAATTTGAATCAAGGTGGGCTTTGCGGCATGTCGGCATCAGGCGGCGCGACCTCCAACTGCCCCATGACACCCGAGGACGTCCCACTGATCCGCAAAGCTGACCTGGAGAACCACAACAAGGACGGAGGTCTGTGGGTGGTCATCAACGGCAAGGTGTATGACTTGAAGGACTTCCACTGCACCGCACCGTGTGGCAAGGACAAACTGCAACAATATGCAGGTATGGGCTCCGGGCTCTCTGTTGTGGGTCTTGTGTCCTTCAGCAAGGCACTTTGCAACAATCATTTTACTCCACTCCATAGCAATAAGCCTCTGTACTGATGACGTCACACTTTTTTTCTACGTGTGTGCTTTCCTATGGTGCTCAGTGGACCGTGGGCCTCCACTGGCTCCATAGGAAAGTGCACATGTAAACAAAGTGTGATGTCATTAGTACAGAGGCTTATTGGATACCTGAGGGCACAATGGGTCGCTCTGCAACATGACTATTAACTTAAAACCATGAAAGATTTCCAGAGTGTTTGCCACAGAATCGTAATTTTTTTTAAGCATGCAACATAGTATAGCGCATTTAGAATCTCCCACCTGAAGTTTATCAGAACACAGTGCATGTGTAATACCAGGTGTCTCTTTGCAACGATCACATTACTTCAGCAAATGGTTACCGCTGGGAAGAGAGTGCGTCTTTCTGCAACAATGATTGTTAGTGTTAAACCACTTGTGATTTTGAGAAAAGTAAAAAAAATCAGAAATATTGACTGAATCATGATTCTAAGCCCAAGGATCACTACACCGCAGCTCCCTACTTTTGAATCTTACTCGGATCTGTAACTCTTTTCGCAGCCAAAGATGCGACGGAGGAATTCCAGAGTGTCGGTCACTCAGCCAAGGCAGTTTTGATGATGGAAAGCTTCTTCGTCGGGATGTATGTCGGGGTAAGTTTATTAGGAACTTTTTAAGATACTCTAGTGAATATCATGATGAACCACTCAATTAGCCTAAGAAATACTTGTGAAAGTTAGCACACAATTTTGCTATAGTACGCAGTTATCAAGTGGAATGCAGTTTTATTACAGCATATTTCACAAGTCTTGAGAGTTCCTATTGTTTTGCTGTCTACAACGATGAGCAAATTTGGGATCTTGGGATTCATTGAGTTTCTTGTAATGGTATTCATAGACCTGTGTGAACCAGCAACTGTCATTTGTCATGTACAAATGACTTAAAATGTAGCCACCTAAATGTGAGATAACCTATTACACTTGTAATTATGCTTATTGTATTTTTCTTCCCAGCCTGAGGAGGATATAGTCATCCCAGCCCTTGACTCCAGTTGCACCTCCTCCCCTCTGATCGATGCCGAGCGAGCTCTTGGCCTCCTCATCGGCCTCACCTCTTGCCATCAGGCTTGCGGAAACTCCCTCCACCCCGCCGAAATCGACAACAGCCATTGGCTGGACTCCCCTCTCTTCAGCGGTGGGTTGCAGCTAGGACAGCGTCCCAGCGTCCTGGAACGCTTGGACCGGGGGTCTAACGCTTCCACGCCCGCCACCACGCCGGTTCAGGCTCCGGGGAAGTACGAGGACAATCAGAAGTACTTTGCGCGCTCGGCGTCGCTAGCCGATTCAGCACGGCCGTTCTTACAAGCTCTAGCCGACAGCAGGCTGCAAGATCCTGGCGTTAAAGGGTTCCTAGCCCAGTGTGATCGCTACTGCCGTCTGCATCATCTAGTCCCGCCTATTGAGTTCCCACCAACGCATCCTATCGAGGTTGCTGGTAGGTCACTGATGGCTTGCATCCTGAAGCACCACGACTTGGGGCATGCCGCGCTGGCCCTGGTGGAGCACGGAGCACAGGGGGATGGTCTTGGACATCTGAGGCACTCTGCTATGCCTAAATCCATCGCTGAAGTCTGCAAAGTGGTCTGCCAGGCAAAACGCTCGCTCATGAAGGTACATTAATAATACTACGAAAGACAGTGTGTTTTCTGGAGCATTGGTGTTTGTCCTTCACTTGTTCATGCAGAAAACGTGCAGACAAGAACCAGTAACTACTAAGGAAATTCCCTCAAACTTTCGGTTCCTTGACCCCAATCAGTTATAAAATTCCTTTATTTTGTAAGAAAGACTTTTTGTTGTCTGCCCTTCTCAAAGTTATATACTTCCCATTAAGTTTTTTCTTTTTTTCTTGGTACAAAGTAGTATCACACTGTCAGTTTTACAATTCATCAACTAAGGCCATAAAGTGGCTCCTTTAAGAGACGGAGAGATAATATGTTGGCTTGATTTGTAACATTTTCACTTGCAGTGCTATCAAACAAAGGTGCAGGTTATTTTGTTGACAAAGAGTTGACTCTCGGTTTAACATCTTCCTTTGTCACAGACCCGTCAGGATCTGGTCCACTCCTACGAAGAAGTGTGCAACCCAGTCATCCAGCGCTGCCGCTTCATCTTCAGCGAGCTACGCCCGGCCATCGGCAACGAGGTGTCTGCTCTGTCCAGACTCAAGATCCTGAGCACTCCGCCACGCTGGAAGCAGGTGGTGCTCAAGATGATCAGGCAGCGACGAGCTACAGCCGCGGCTGCTGCTGCTGCTGTCTCAGGTACCCAGTTTTGTTTCTTTTATACGTCTCTCTCAAAGACCGCCATCTTTGTAGGAGAACTGCAACTGCGCATTTTACGCAATCAAGCACGCATTGCGCAGTGTCGAAAATTTTCCAAACACGCGCGCTTGTTGCTCGAAATGTGTTCGAAATACAAAGCAGCCGATACGCGTTATGCAAGTTAACGCTCAAAATGCCGATGTACGTGGCTGGTCTGTAGGAAATGACGTCATTTGAGAGAGACCAATTAATTTAAATCAAACTACTCTAAATCCAACGAATATTAAACACTTTGTTACCAAACCTTTTGGGGGGAATCCAGTCATTTTCTTTAAGGACTCTACAAAAGTACCTCTTAATATCAAAAAAAAGAGAGAGAGATGTAGTCACTTGAGTACCATTGCTGCTGTGTGCCTACATTCAATGTTGTTCCTCTTCAAGGACGCTACTGATCTGTGCATATTCAAATGATAATAAGAGATAATTAATCACATACGTACACGAAGCAATGCACACATACTGAAATTTCTTTTCCTTGTGGAGACATTTCTTTGTTCTCGTGTACTCAAGTTTCCGAGTTTGAAAGCACAGTTTCAAAATGCTTTTATTTTAACCAGAATTAATTTCCTTGTACATCATGTTAATGCTTAAATCATTGAATTTCTAATGATACCATTTTAATAATTCAACATACCTTGGAAATTCCTAGTTTTTGAGTAAAATCCATATATTTTTTTTGTGAAAACCTTGTGGAGACGTATTCATCTATAGAAATTGCCCTGTGGAGACGTATACAATCTTTTGTTCCCTATTGTGTGCATGTCTCCAGAGGGCACAGTGTATCAGATCATACATACACTTTGTGCTTGACATACAGGCTCTCATGAGTAGGTCACACAGTGTCATCTACTTTTCCTGCATGGTGTCTAAGTTTTTGCTCAACAGTTCACTCATAGTAGTCATACCGTCTCATTGAAACCCTTTGTACTTAGATGTATTTTTTCTGAGTGGTGTTAGAGTAATTTATTGTAACGTATTTGTTTCAGTTTCATTCAGTGTTGTTGATTCTTGTAGAATCAGCGCAGTCATTTATCCTGTTTTCCACTGATATTACTTTATCTTTCCTGGCTTTGATCCCCAGCCTCGGCCCAGGAAGAGAAGGGAACCAAGGACGTGAAAGCCAAGACGGACGGTGAGGCGGAAGGTGAAGAGCCCGGAGCGGTAGGCGGAGCGGGAGTGGTTCGAATCTTTGCCAAACAGCAGCAGCCAAAGACGGAGAAGAAACCGGCTAAAGATAAGGTATTGACTCTCATGTTTTTCAATTAAACTCAAGTCCTCTGAGTATAATGTTGCTTTCTGTTACATAACAAATTTGGAAGACTCATAAGCACCTCAAATTAGAACACAGAATTTCACAAATGTAGGAAATCTTTCACGTAAAAAAAAAATCATTTTTATGGTCTAAAATTGATGGAGAGTCATCCTTTATACCCTCCTCTTGAAAATTGTTAATTCTTAATTGAATGGGAAAAAACTGAAATAAACCTACAGAGCATTCCACGTACTGAGTTACCAAGTCTGCGTTGGCAGTCCCCCAATTTGTTGTATTTTTTTCTGGGGATACTAGTGAGAAGCTGTGAAACCCATGCATGCTAGGTGGTTGGAGATCACACCCAAAGGATTTTGAAGAACATCATTAAACATTTGACAGTGTTAAGTTGGAAATTACAAACAATACTTAAAGTGGTTTCCTTGGATTTCTTGAGCAGGACTCCTGGAGAGCTGTGGTCAGTGCCATCACCAGCGCCCGTAAGTTCAAGTGGTTGCGTCAGCGCATGACTGGCGCCTCCACGCAGACCGCCCTCATGAGCCAGATTGTGGAGTTTACCATCAACGACAGCAACCTGGACCTGGAGAAACTCCGGATGGCGCTCTACTCCCAGGTAGGTCCAGAAATATAAAGTTTGAAGAATTGATATTTGGAAGAATTAATCAAAATTGAATGTGGTTTCATATTTCACTTGAATGTTTCTGCAATGTTTAAGCTATTCAGAACATTTTGTTTGAGGTGTCAAATTTATGGTGTTAAATACATGCCATTGTTAAGTATACATTCTGTGCACAAACGATTGAGGGCGCTCTTTAGCCTCAATCCAAAGCAATAATATAACTAAAACTCTTACATATTCATGAGCTACAGCCATTCAGTGTCGGTTGTTTGCTAATTTGTGTTCAAATGGAAATGTTAAAAGTGTCTCCACTTTACAGAAATGTTCAGATTTTCTAAGTTCACAGTTTGCATTTGGTTCTTTCACCACAGCTTGAGAGAGCTGAGAGTCGCCTACAAGGCGCCGACGCCATGATTGCCCAGCTCAGGAAAGACCAACTCATTCCCTCGGTGCGCTACGCCATGCTCTGCGGCTGGCAAGGCTTGGCGGACCGACACACCGACACCGCCCACCCACGCCTCTTCCAAGACGCAAGCTCCCACTGCCTGAAAAACGTCGACCTGATTCCGCCGTACGACCGCGTCATCCTCCAGACCACCTTTGCCAAGCTGAGCCGCTGGGCCGTGGATGAGCTCCGACATCAGGTCCTATCGGCCAATGAGACGCTGAGCTGCTCGGCCCAGGTAGCCAATGAGGAGGAAGAAGAAGAAGACGGTGGACTGACGCTGGGGGTGCTACCGCAGGCTCGGTTCATACTAGCTACCCTGGGGATGCTGACCAAGGAACACCTGGCCTGTGGCGTGAGTCTGCTGCTCAACTCTGGCGTGCTGGGACTGATGCAGACTATCCTTAGACTTACTGGTAAGATATTCAAAATCCTTGTACTCTTCTGTCACTATGACGTCTTTAGTTCTTTTCTGTCATAAGATTTAAGGCTTTGCATGGTGGAGTATCGGTATCGTTTCGGTTTGCGGTAACACCATGTGGTAATAACTACTGCTTAGAAGATATTTAGTTCTGAAAAGAATTTGTCCTGCTTATTATCAACTTTTGCTAAGTAGTTTTTGTTCTGATAAGAACAGTCCTGCTTTAAGTTCTAAAAGAACTTGTCTTTGGTCTCAACGTTTCGACTAGCCTGCTCTAGTCATCGTCAGGAGACTGACTTTGTTCTTTCTTTGTTCTTCTTGTAGCTGAGCCTTCAATGTTATGGCCTTGTATTTGGATGACACCACACAGACAAAAAATGTGAGATCCTGCAGCAAGCGCACATGAGACAGTTGATATGACCTTTTGCAATTTTACCAGTGCTCATAAGTTGCTCGTAAGTTGTTTATTAATTTTTCATTGGCACGATCTTCCAGGTCCCGATCATGACTGTTCTAATGACGATGATGGCCCCTTGCCAGCGACAGTGTTTGAAGAGACCCGCAACATGCCCCAGCCGGCCCCCATGCCAACCAGCGGGCCTGAGCTGGCTGGTATGATGAAGATCGGCACCAGGGTGGTGAGAGGACAGGACTGGAAATGGGGAGATCAGGTACGGGAAAAATAGTTATTGTCTAGGAGCTATGATAACTATGTGGTCTGATAGCTATAGTTTATTGTCATGTGGTCTCTGGTCTAGTCTGTGGTCTTAGATCTGTGGTCCATGGGCTATGGTTTGTGTTTTCGTTCTGCAATCTTTGGTCATAGAGCTGCGGTCTTAATTCTTGGCCGGGGGTTTTAGATCTATTGTCTGTGGTCATGGATCTAGGGTTTATGGTTAATATCTATGATCTAAAGTCTTTGATATGTTGCTTTGTGGTGTTAGATCTATGATCTTTTGTCTAAGATCTATGATGTGTGGTGTTAGATTTATGGTCTTTGGACCTACATCCATGGTTGGTGTTGTACATCTATGGTCTGTTGTCATATATCGGGTCATGGAATTGTTATTTTGGTTTTGAAGGAAGCTTTTTTTGCAGCCGTTCCTGTTTAACGGTCAGAAGTGTATATCCAATTTTTGATTTCGTGGATCATTTTCAGGATGGACCCCCACCCAGTGAGGGGCGTGTCATTGGAGAACTAGGGGAGGATGGTTGGATCCGCGTGCAGTGGGACACAGGTAGCACCAACTCCTACCGCATGGGCAAGGAGGGGAGGTATGACTTGAAGCTGGCTGGCCCCCTGCCGGTAGTTGAACAGGCCGAGGATGAGAAGGAATGCATTATAGATCCAGGTAAAGAGGACTAATCCATTCTCAAAATAGGGGGTTATTGCCCAGGGCAGGGTAGAATTGTCCACATTGACTTCCAAGTTTGACCTAGACTGTTGAGCTCTGTTGTGTCAAGAGTAAAATGTTTACATCAATATTTTTAATTTAATTTTAATTATTAAAAAAAAAAAAATCTTTTTGTTGATAGCTGCCAAGAAGCGTCCAGAGAGCAGCCACCCAACTGCCCTGATCCGCCGGTCTAGCATCTGCCTCCTTCAGCTACTGACCCTCAGCTGCGGCATCCATGCTGAGAACATGCAGCGAGACGCCACCAAGACGTTGTGTGGACTACTGCGGACGCTGGTGGACGCCGGCCAGGCAAAGCCATCACTTGAAGGTGGGATGGAAAGGAGGTTCAAATTAGCTTTAAAAAAATTAATTCGTAGAAATGAAGTCTGAAATAAAGAAAGAAACTTGATTTTATCTCATATAGACCATTTTTTTTGCTGAGGAGAAACAGTATGCCAACCAAAATATCAGGGGAAGAATGTTGATTGTGACTTATTCTCCGCTTGTACTTTCTTAGAAAGCAAATTTCCAAACCATGTTTTCTGTAAAATTTGCCAAGCAACTTTCAGAGTATTCTTGCTGAAGATGTAAATCTGTTGAGTTTGTTCTCGGATTGTTTTTGCTTAGAAATTAAAGTTTGCTAAGTTAGTTCTCAGACTATTCTTGCTTAGAAATTAAATTTGTTGAGTTAGTTCTGAGATTATTCTTGCTTAGAAATTAAAATTTGCTGAGTTAGTTCTCAGACTATTCTGGCTTAGAGTGTATACAATCTGCTAAACTAGTTCTTAGTTTAAAATCACCTAGCAATAACTTCTTTACAAGATAGTTCTCAGATTATTCTTACAAAGGAAGTAAATTTGCTTTGCTCAATTTCCGCTTTTTTTTGCTAAGTATGTTCAAGTTTCTGCTCAGCTCTGAAATTCGTTCTGACCTTTTTTGTTTACCTCAAATCATTTCAGGTGAGCTGTCCCCATCCAGACTTGTAGCCAGTCAACAGTACCACGAGTGGGCCACTCTGGGCTTCATCTCCAGCGTAGCCAGCGCCCCTAGCCTGTGCCGAGCCCTCAGCACACCAGACTGGATGGACCTGCTGCTGGGTATGGTCAGGAAACCAGACATCACACCGGACACCATTACCATGCAGGTAGGCTAACAGTGAGCAACTAGGATACACTCCTAGAGGGTGGAATTACATGCATAAACTACTCAGACAAAAGTTAATACGGCTCAATTAATTTTGAGCCCTCACATGCCTGCAGAATGCTCTTACAGTATAGAAGTTGTTAGGATAAACATGGTAAATGGTCCAATTTCTGACCCCTGCATTTATGGCACTCCTGCAGATGATCAGTGCATACTGATTGAAACGTCGGCAGACTACCCACCAGTTTTCAAACTATCTTCTAACGGCTTAGAAGAAATGTATTTCCATGAGATAAAATCTTGTCCATTTATTTAATGATATTGAACACATTTCTTTTAAATACTGCCATTTTTTTTTAAATGATAAGTCGTTGTGGCATATTTGTTCAGCAAAGTTTCTTTCCAACTTGTTCTTATTCCTATATTTTCTTGTCCTTATCGTGTCTATAGATATCAGTCCTGCGTCTCCTGAGAGCAATCTTACCAGCTTGGGAGCGAACGGAGCCGTCACCACGCACCGACACCCTCGTCAAGAAACTCTTCACTCTACTAGGCTCAGTGCTGCTGGCCTGCTCAGCCGACTTACCGTACCCATACTCAGGTCAGCACACCCAACCAGTTTAATGGGAAACAATTGATTTCCAATTACTTAATTGTGGTTCACTATTTCAAAGATAGATTATTGTTCCACCTTTCTTGTTTCTCCTTTAACCCTAACCACCCCAACCCTTCAAAATCCAACTGCATTTTTTGTTGGTATGTGTTGGAGTGAGTACTGCACTAGTAAACTGATTATGCATTACATGGGGTCAGGCATACCACCATAATCAGAGTCCCAACAGTTTGGGTGTTGAGTTGCCATTATGGTGTTGGATTTTGCAAGAGTGAGGAAGGATCCTACTAAATCACTCGTTTAAAAATTTTTTGTCAACAATTGTATGTTCGAAATAATCTATTTCCATATTTGATTGAATTCTTATTTTCACATTTTCAGAAATCTGATCTTTTTCATTTATTCTTTGAAGATGACAGTTGTTTTGCAAATGTTGTTATATTGCCTTTGAGGAGAGTAAGATAATGAAAAATTATTTTCCTTCTCTTTTGTTGGTTTACGGGGGGAAAAATTTCTTACAAATTTTGCCCACCTCTCAAATTGGCAAGTTCTTCATTGTCATCTTTCTGCAAGTATCTTACAGCTCCTTTTGTTCTACAGTGCAGCGAAATTTTTTTTTGAGGTATCTTTGGTTTCCTTACCAGTACTTCAATTGAAAACTTTTACATGTTAGAAAAATCATCTGCACTAGTAAGCAATAGGTTGTGTGTTCGAGTCCCACCGAGTGATTTTTTTCTTCCAACTTTCCCTAATTTGAGAAAAAAAATAATTTAGAAACTGTTCTTCTTACAACAGACGGAAGCAGTAAGGGTAAGAAGCAGTCCCGCTGCAAGGTCTCCCTGACTGCCTCCATGGGTAGCACCGTGGCTGAGGAGATCATCGTCCTACTACGCCGACTACACACCCTACCGGCCTGGAACCAGACCATCAATGATTACATCACACAGCAGCTTAGTACGGTCACGGACATCCTGCTGGAGCAGGGCCATGCAGAGGTCAGTATGCAAATTTATGTTAATACACCTCATGAATATTTATATTTATGATTGAGACAGTTAAATAGCTGAAAGAAAACCTCAGAAGCATGCTTGGTAAAGGCCTATTTTCTTATGTCAACATGGTACAAGGCCAAAAATCAGTTTGGTCCCATTTTCTCTTTTTTTGCGCCTCAGTTTAAAATTAATCTTAAGTTGTATGTGGCTATGGGAAAAAATGAACTAGAGATCTTGGATAATCTGATGTATTTGTTTCCTGCATGTTCCACTGCCCGTCAGACCTTCAATAAAAATTATGTGTGTTGCATATTTAGCGTTTTCCACTAAATGTAGATCTCAAAGTGCTTCACAATTATTACCCCTGTTCATCAGGCCACGAAACCTTTTCTGTAGCTGAGATCAGTGCAATCCAGTCGCTACCCTCACAGGTACCCATTTATACTCCTGGGTGGAGAGAGGCAATTGTAGCAAAGTGTCTTGCCCAAGAACACAAGCACCATGTTCCCTGTCAGGGTTTGAACCACGTAGTACCATGGCACATGGATTGAACACTGTAACCACAGTGCTCCGTGAATCATGGCTGTGATAGGTCAAGACATGCGGCTGAATAAAATGGTCTATTTAAGTATTATCATTTGTTTCTTACTCCACAGCCTCAGAATGTAAGCCAAGAAGACACTCTGGCCAAGGATGGCGCCGTCATGTCAGCGCTGGCCATGATAGGTGGCCTGGATGGCCGGCCGCGGCTCGGTGGCTTGGTCAGACATGAGGAGTTTGGTCAAGGGACGGTGGCTAATATCGCAGCCAGCGGCCGCTTGACCGTTCAGTTTGAAGAACAGAGAGTGCTAAGGATGTGTCGACTCTCCTCCATAACTTCAGTAAGTCATTTTTTTCTACAAATTAGAAATGCATGGGGGTGGATTCAAGGAAATTTCCAAAAGTGAGTCATTTGACACATCTTTGGCCCTTCTTTGACCTTCTTTTGTTGTTTTCTTCCAAATGACAAAAGAAGGAGTAATTTGACCCTGAGTTTAGTGTCATTAATATCTTTAAACCGAGTAAGCTTTTTAACAGTAATTTGGTCCGTTACATTTCGGAAAGCTGCTGCTCTACCTTTAAAATGAAGCAATACACAAAGACAAAGTTTTGATTTAGAAAATATCTCAATGGC
Source organism: Patiria pectinifera (assembly GCA_029964075.1). Classification (NCBI taxonomy): domain Eukaryota; kingdom Metazoa; phylum Echinodermata; class Asteroidea; order Valvatida; family Asterinidae; genus Patiria; species Patiria pectinifera. Next base: position 29,983,576 of record CM057135.1, read on the forward strand.
TTGTTAAAGGAGATTGCACATGATTGTGTTGTATGTTGTAATTTGTTTTAGATTTATGGTAATGCGGAGGTCACAGATTGAACACTTCTCCAGTCAATTTTGCGTTAAACCGTATAATGATTATTTGTTAAAACTTGTTGGAAAGTATGTTCCTGGAACCATTTTTTCCATATCTCTTCAGGTCTCTATTCTGAGTTTTGACGTTGACAAGCTTCGTCTGTCACCTGCTGTCTTGGATGCCTGGGTGCATCTGATCAGCCTAGCTGGGTCTGGCTTCAAGGCCCTCCGAGCCCTGTCTGGCAGGAATGGCAGCGGCTTGGCAGATCCAGGTATCATAACAAACTCCACGAATTTCCTGCTAGTTTGTTTCCCAGAAATATTGACAAATTGTGGAAAACTGCCAACGTAGGGCTAGAAAGCTCAATTGGTAGAGTGCCGGTGTGGTGAACGGGCGGTTGCAGGTTCATGTCCAACTCTAGTCAACTTTATAGTTAATATTTTTCTGATACCCGAATTCCCTTAGTTTTGAGTATATGAAAATGTTAGATAAGTACGAGTGTTTTTCTATTTGGGGGGAGTGTGTGGCCTAGTGGTTAGGGTTCGTGACTCATGATCAGAGGGTCCAGGGTTCGAATCCAGCCGCTGGTCATATATTGTGACCTTGGGCAAGCCACTTCACCCCCACTTGCCTCTCTCCACCCAGGAGTATAAATGGGTACCAGCATTAGCTGGGGAGTAACCAGCGATGGACTAGCATCCCATCCAGGGGGAGTAGAAATATTCTCAGTCGTTTCATGCTACTGAAACCGGAGATAAACGCCGGCCTGATGAGCCACATCACATTGGCTCGGGACAGACTTTACTTTTACTTTTTTTTTAGTCATAATTTAGTACAAGTTAGTACAAGTGTTAGTTATTTGCCATGTACCACCCCAAACTGCCCTGCCTGTTATTCACTGTTCTGCCCCAAACTGCCCTGCCTGTTACTCCCTGTACCAACCCACAACGCCCTGCCTGTTGTTCCCTGTACCGCCCCAAACTGCCCAAGCGCTCTCTGATTTTATGGATTCATCAGATAATAAATACAGTTAACAATGTAATACAATGTATTTTACTGTTAATGAGTAAAACCTTTTTCCAGACGCAGTCAACCTGAACCGTCTTCGCAAGCAGCAGATCCGCCTGGCCCTCCTGCGCGCCGCCCGAGTCATGTTCAGCAAGCAGGACAACCTCCGCAAAGTCTTGTCCCTCCTAGCGGCCGCAGAGCCCCACCCCTCCTCAGGGGAAAATGGTAGCAGCCCGGACAGCATGACCCCACCCAAGATGACCCTGCTGCAACAGTTAATGAATGCGGCCACCCAGCCCTCCCCGATCAAGGCATTATTTGAGAGGGGTGAACTGGAGGTGATTGCACATCATGTCAAAAAAGAGACTCATTGTGAATCCTCATTTATGAATATGTTTTTTCTTGCTGTCTTGGAATCATTTGCTGATGGATGCCTTCGACAAATAATTAATTAATCAATGGTTTTAAAAAGCTTTTAATTGCTTTAGAAAGCAATAAAAATCTGGTGTTGAAATTAAACAGGAAGTTTATTTTGGTTCCTTGCTCAATTTAAACCAAAAGAATGCTAACGTTAGGGCCTGTGTGCATCATTTTCAACGGTATCGGTAAGTTTTCCTTTTAAAAAAACTTTCAACATAACATGACACTTTTGTACAGTAAGTTGTGTAAACTGTGTGACATACGTGACCTGCCATCACAAAATGAGCATAAAGTCAAACTTTTAAGAAATAGGATTTATATATTTCAGGATTTTGCAGGACGCAGGACATAAGCTTTCTAATGGTATGTAACATTTGGGGGTACTTTGTCCAGTTACAGAAAGATAGACCACCAACTTAATTGAAGCTAATATACTTTTGTTGAGATATCGCATACAGATTCTAAAATGTAATCCACTTTCCACTCTTTGTGTAGGCTGCTGCTTTAGCCCTATGCCAATACCTAGTCGCCGAGACCAAGACCCCGCCCCCAGGCTACCTCAACGAGGAGGCGCGCATCCCGCAACCCATCCGTGAGATCGTCAGTCCGTCAGACACGGCCGCAGCGCGCCCAGTCCGCCAACGCCGGGCTAAGCCAGCCGAGTTGCCCCCGTCACCACTGGTCAGTCAGCTGATGGAGATGGGCTTCGTACGAAGGAACGTTGAGTTTGCCATCAAAGCTCTCAGTAAGTTTTGTTTTCGCAAAGTGACAAAAACAACCTACAGAGTAGCTGTTGAATATGTATGCTGTTGAATATTCATTTGTGTGACCTGCAAAGCTTACTATTAATATGCTTAAGACTTAATGAATATTCATCATTTCTGTCAAGGTGGTGGTTCAGACTCCAAGCCCAGCGCTGAAGCAGTTGCAAATTGGCTGGTAGACCACCCAGATATTGTCGACTTGCCCGACGTCTCAGAATCAGACAGTGAGCTGTCCTCGGAATTCTTGCCCGACGATGATGACGATGATGATGAATTTGAAGACCTGGAAGGAGACTATGAAGAGGTACGTAAAGAGGGACTCGAACCCAGGACCTCTTGAATCTTCAACATTCAACCACTGGACTTGCAAGTGGTGATTCACATGTTTGAACCTCGGCTATCAGGTTCACATATGTCAGTGATACACTGAAATTGAAAACAGACCTTTTGGCCCTAAAAGATGTCAAATGATTTCTGATTTTTCTGATTTTTCTGACTACCTGTGAGCATACTAAAATGTTATTTCAAGGTTACCAGTTCGGAAGCCTTTTAACTTTACTAAAAAGGTTCTATTTCCTTGCAAATTGTTATGATTGGGCGTATTTTTTTAGGTTCAAGTTGATAGTAATCATCTAGCAACAAGAAAAAGTTTTAATTTCATCCACCCCAATTTGTAATTTAATGAAAACTTTGTACAAAATTGTTAATTCAGTCACTTTTTTTGTTTTTTTATGCAGATGCTCGCTGCTGAGGGAACGCTCTTTAAGAAACGCAGTGATTTCCTGAGTAATGACGAGTACGCTATCTACGTCCGTGATAACATCCAGATAGGCATGACGGTGCGCTGCTGCCGAACCTACGAGGAGGTGCAGGAGGGCGACGTTGGCAAGGTTGTCAAGGTAACAAGCACAGGCCTGTCACTATAATATCCATTATTTTTTAGTCACAGCATTCTGGTGTCAATTTTAAGAAGACTCACTGAGGACGAATGTCCTGAAAGCATACAGCAAACAGTGCTTTTAAATAAGGATTGTGTTTTAGTTTCTCACTTCCAAAAGAAATATTTCTTGGTGTTATTTCATGTTTGAATTTTTTGGTGAAAAATCAATATCTTTGAACTTTACTAGAATTTCCAAAGATTTTGAAGATAACTTTTGGAATTGTGAAATGAGCTGCCAACCCTGACTAACTTGTAAGTGGGGCGCTGTGGTCCAATTGTTAGGGTGTTCGACTCTTGTGCCATGGCACATGGGTTCGAACCCTGACGGGGAACATGGTGCTTGTGCTCTTAGGCAAGGCACTTTACTACAATTACCTCGCTCCACCCAGGAGTATAAATGGGTACCTGTGAGGGTAGAGACCATATTGCGCAGATCTCGAGCTGCTGCAGGGTCTCATTCATGATGAACAGGGATAATAATTGTGATGCGCATTTGATCATATTCTTGTGGAATTTGCGCAATATAAATACATTAATTTTGTTACTATTTTTATAATTATTAAGTATTACAGACTTTGATTTTTGGAGCCACAACATGACCCACTAGAGAGGAAGAAATTCCTGCAATAGTTGCATGAAGTTGGGTTTTCCAAATTAGTGTTGAAAATTATAGAATTTTCTAACTAAGAGACATTGATTCTTCGATCAGACTTATATTTCATGTTCGAGTCCAAATCGCATACTTTATCAGCAGATGTAATAAGCAACAGCAAACAGAAGCCTGAGCTAAAATTACTTAATCCTTTACGACCATTCATTTTTTTGTCTTTGATGCTATAACCAGTTGGATCGTGATGGCCTCCACGACCTCAACGTCCAAGGCGAGTGGCAGATCAAGACGGGGACCTACTGGGTGCGGTACATCCACGTGGAGCTGCTTGGGTTCACGCCCCAGTGTGCCCCAGGGTCCAACATCAAGGTTGGCGACAGGGTGAGGGTCACACGCAACGTCACCTCACCCAAGTACAAATGGGGGTCAGTGTCCCACCAGAGCGTGGGGACAGTTACTGGTGAGTGAGACAGTTCAATGACATAGGAATAGGATTCAATATCAAAAGTTCAACAGTATTGACCGTAGACTTTTAGTGTTTGTGAGATCAACTTTAACTTTCCCAAAACTACAGGAAAGTTAAATGTAATCAAAAATGAAATTTCAGTGTATTTTATAATTTTCTCAAATTTTTTCATTTAATTTTTATACATTGTGCTCTTCAATAGCTAATAGTTCATTTTCTGGTCTAGAACCACACCTCGAATTTCCAGAAGGTTTTAATCAAAGATTGTTGGCTGAGGTAGAATTGTACCATAAATGCATGTTGGTGCATTATTTTGTTGCTTCAGTTGAGAATTTTTCAAATTTATTTGAGTTGGAAAATTGTAACTGTGATCGTTACATTATTTATATTTCAATTGTTAGGCTTCAGTGCCAATGGCAAAGATGTGACTGTTAACTTCCCCCAGCAGCCCCACTGGACTGGGCTGGTATCCGAGATGGAACTGGTGCCCAGCACACACACCGGTGTCACGTGAGTATTAACACCCATTTCAGAGTCACGTCAAACCAAATCGTACTATGAGTGACTCATGTTGAACAAAATGCATGTCAGTTACAGACAGGCGAACTTTTAGCTAAATTTGCCATTAACTATACTCTTGAGTCATTCTTAATGACTGTTATGATTGATCTTGCGATGTAGTCGCTCCTTCTTACATCAAAGTTTTTATGTAAATAATGAAATAACTTGGTATGCCACGACTCGAACGTCAATCTGATATGCATGTAACATTGCCTACAAACAAAAACTCAAATAACACTTGTATTTTGCGTGTGAAAGCATGATGCCTTAAAAAAAACCTTGCAAAATCTCTATATGATTGCTTGAAATTCTTGTTTGTGCGGCATGTGTAGATGCGACGGTTGCCGGGCAACCTACATCACTGGTCCCCGTTTCAAGTGCAAGACATGTGACGACTTTGACTTCTGTGAAAACTGCTTCCGGACCCGACGCAACCACCGCCACCCATTTGTGCGCATTTCTGAACCAGGTCAGTTTAAAAAAAAAGAATCATCTGAACTTTTTCTTGACTAAACAGAAAGTGTTTTGTCCACTTGCTTCCTTGAATTTGATCTAATTTCTCTAATTCTATTTTTACAGGCTGAAGCCACTCAGTTTTTTTGGGTCCCCTTGAGAACTTGAATGTAATGGAAAGGCCATTTACAATTGTGTGCCCTTTTTTCAATTCCAAAGTTTACGCTTTGTTCACAGTTGATGGTTACATTTTATTTTTGAGTTGTGATCCCTAGCTTAGGACATAGCTCACAGACATGCAAGTTTTCCTCGGATCCGCTAATTTCCTCGTGTTTTACTTCTCATGAATGCCATTGCAAATTGAAAAAAACTGTACAGAGTCTTGTGTGATTTGGAATTTTCTCGTTTTGCTCAGTTTCCCAGTTGCATGCCTGAGCTCAGTGAGTAGAACACTGGAGCGGCATTCCGTAGGTCTCGAGTTCAAATCCCACTCTTGTCAATTTTTTTCTGTCACTCATTAAGAACTAATTGCTTGTTATCAGGGAGTTCACCCATCAATGTTGGCCGGCCAGGCCGTGGACGGCGTAGGGTGGGCCCCGTGGCGGGGTCCCTGATCGAAGACTGGTCTCGATGCGTGAAGAATAGCGAGGTCTCCTCTAAGGAAGGCCATATCGCCAGGCTGGTGGATGGCAACCCCAACACCTTCTGGCAATCCTCTGGCTCACAGGGAAAGGTAACCACATCTTTGAAGGTAGAGTAGATCATTAGGAGCTGTCCAAAAAGTAACTGACAAAATTATTGTTGAAAAGCTTACTTGGTTTAAAAATAGTTATGGCAATAAACTCCCTGTGAAATTATTTTTTGTGGCATGCTGTCATTTTGAAGAAAACAAAAAAAGACGGCAATTTCCAAAGATGCGTCAAGTGACGCATTTTTGGAAACTTCCGATGGTAGTTGGTTTGTAATTAGGCGAATCCATGAACGGTATTATTATTATTATTATTATTATTATGTCTGGCAGACATTAATTCGAAATTGTGAAGGAATGATTTAATAACTAAAGATGGGCTGTTGTCTCTTTGGTCGATATCTCATTTAAAAATGATGATATCTCATTTAAAAATGATGATATCTCATTCAAAAATGATGATATCTCATTCAAAACTTTTGTGTTGCTAGAAAAATAACAATTTAGAAAAAGAATCTTTTTTTTTGTGATGAAGCTTGAAAAATGCATGAAGAACCATCTTTTATGGTCAGGATTTGTTGGATGGACTGTTTGTTCACTGGCTTATCGTATCACCATCTGAACAATTTTGCAACAGCCAGAAGTTTTGTATGGATGAATATTATTGTCTCCTCCTGTCACCACAGCACTACATCCGTCTGACAATGCAACCCAACATCCTTGTCCACCGTCTACGCATGACTGTTGACCCCAATGACAGCAGCTACCAACCCTCCATGGTCATCATCTCAGGGGGAGACAGCATCCCTAATCTCAAGGAGCTCAAGACCCTCCGCATCGGTCCCACCGAGTCACTCATCACGCTGCTGCAAGACATCAAAGAGGTAGACTGAGAGATTTTTTTCATAAATCTGAAAGAGCAAGGAAATTTTGCTTCACTAAACTGTCTTTCTCTGATATCGTACATGAATTATTTCATGCAAATTCTTTATGAGTTTGTAGAGTGTAGTCTGATGTCTTGTGGACATTTTGACACCACTTTCATTAAACTTTGATGCAGCTTTTTTGTAAAATGTCAGTTTCTTTTTACTAGGGTTACCAATTTATTCCTTTTCTTTCTTTGAGTTGTTTTGGAAATACTTCTCAAAGAGATTCTTCCACATAGTGCCATGCAAAGTCTTAAATCTTATTTTGTTTTGGAAAATGTATTCATTCATGGATGGAAGCCTTGAATTTCAATTATCATAACGACAAAATGCTTTGTTTAATTGAGCTTGAATTTTGGTCATGTATTAAGCATGAATGTCTCTATAAGCCTACCAAAATTCGTAAAATTGCATTAATGGCATTTCTGAGATCAGAAAAGGCGGGCAATTTAATTACTGAGTGATTATAACTCAAATATCTTCAGCATAATAGAGTTCAAGTCCAACAGTATTGACTGCCAGATTCATTTTTAATTAATTGATAGAAAGTTTATTGATAACCTGATTGATTATCACCCCTAGTACCATCGCGTGATTGACATCAGCATCAAGCAGTGCAAGTCCAGCGGCATCGACTGCAAGGTCCACGGCCTGTCCATCGTGGGACGTCTCTGCCCCGACGAGGACGACGTCGCTGCCACGTTCTCCTTCTTAGCCTCCGAGAACGAAGACGAAGATGAGCGGAGTAATGCCAGGGTCCTGGCCCGTCGCCGGTCGGCCGAGGGTATCGGCGGGAGAGACATACAGACGAAGGTCTTCGTCTGGGGACTGAATGATAAGGATCAACTGGGCGGACCAAAGGGATCAAAGGTAAATTCCTGAGGTTGCTCAATGTAACAAGTTCATATCCTCAAGTTGTATTATTGGGCTTGAACTTTTTTTACAAAGGAGGATGCTGGCGACTTATTTAGTTTTGCTAATGATGGATCCAAAATTGGCGGTTGTCTTTTTTTTTCTTCAAAACTTTTTTCCAAGGCGGTGGATGTTGTTTTTCTTAGAATTGCCAAAACTTCTCTGAGACAAGCTTTTTAACCTCAAAATGGCTACTCATTCACGCTGGAAACAAATATTAAGACATGAGATGTTTCTGATGGTGAAAATATCAGAATATACAGCAGATTTTGCCATTAAAATATGAAAATTAAAAAAAAAATTAGTGTTGCTGGAAAAAAGGATGTAGGCGGGGACGAAAAACTGGTACATTTTTTTTGGCCTTAAGACATAACACATTACTGCAATGAGGATTGTGTATTCCTCTTGTAACCGTTGAAGATGAAATTGCCCTGTAACTGTGTTAGTCTTGCAAATAAGGCACGATGTACATACTTCTTTTAAGAATGCTTTGACATGTTGAAACTGTCCTCTCCACTTGAAGACTTGCATTTCATTTTTCTTGCAGATCAAGACACCCGTCCTGAATGAGTTCCTATCCAATCTGAAGGTAGTGCAGGTGGCTGGGGGATCCAAAAGTCTTTTTGTTGGTAAGAAACTTCAGTCCAAACATCAAGAGTTGCTTGTGATTTTCATTTCTGTAAGTGTCACTTATTAAAAGTTTTGTTTGAACCAAATTTCTTGATAGTGAATATGAGGTAAAAATATAAATTTGACTTTAATACCTACAGAGTGCTTGATAGCTTAGTTGACGTATTTTATAAACAATGTATACTCACTGTTGTCCCGACTGATTGTGAGAAAAAATTCCGAAACTACTCCAGTGGGACTGGAACCCTGCACCTCCAGCTTACTAGATTAAAATATTAAAACTGAATTTGTGTTGCCAACAGTGACGGCTGAAGGTAGAGTGTTTGCTTGCGGTGAAGGCACCAACGGACGACTGGGTCTGGGTTCCTCCGCTAATGTCTCGTCTCCCAAGCAACTCATGGCCTTACAGCAGTATACCGTCAAAAAAGTCGCCGTCCATTCAGGTAAGGAGACTGTTAACATTCAAGAGTCACATTGAGCCAAAGTATTTGGAATATTTAAAGTTTGTGAATACCTTAACATTTGAGTGTTTATGTAGAGCGGAGAACTGATGCAGTTATGTATGCCAATCCGTTTTCTTAATTTGAATTAAGATTAAACATTTGTCTTTTCAGGTGGACGTCACGCCATGGCCCTGACCATGGATGGTAAAGTCTTCTCATGGGGTGAGGGGGAGGACGGAAAGCTGGGCCACTTCAGCAGAATGTAAGAATGATATTTATTTATTCAAATGTTTCTACTTTGACGCCAAAAAAAAAAGAATGGTATTAATATAAGAAAAACTTTACCTGTCAATTAATGATGTAAAGAAGTCTTATTCCATCTGTTGATTAATTTTTCTTGAAATATTATCAGTTGAAAGTTTTGTGTGGTTACAATATTTTGGCTCAATCTTTTAATTGTTTTTCCTTATGATATCAGTAAAATAGCTGTGTTTGATCCCAGTTTGTTAGCTCCATTCTAAAAGTCTATATCAACATTGAAAAAGTAAGCAGTAAAATTCAAAGAAAGCACTATACTCGAACAAAAGGGGTATTTATTTTGTCTTCATATTTGAAACGACGTTTGCACTTTTTTGAAAGTCAAACTTTCAGGGTATGTTTTTTTATAGCTCGTGTGGTTACTAGATTTTTTAGACTGAAACATGTTTGACTTAAGTTTGTGGGTACGTAAAAGCGGAATGTTTCTGTCAAGAACTAGAGGTATTCACGTGAGGTTTTCGTCAGTATGCCCCAACCAATGGAGGTTCACTTTTTTTGGAGAATATGTTTTGATAACGACTTTTTACTATCTACAGGAATTGTGACAAGCCCAGGGCTATCGAAGCTCTCAAGACCAAGCGTGTGAGGGACATTGCCTGTGGTAGCTCCCACAGTGCAGCAGTCACGTCTAGCGGGGAGCTGTTTACCTGGGGGCTAGGGGAATACGGACGACTGGGACACGGAGACAACACTACCCAGCTCAGACCTAAACTGGTGGGTTTTAACGGCTGTTGTGTCTTGTCAAGTTTTTGATAGTGGTCGACTGTGGCCTTATGGTCTGTTGTTTTGGACTGAAGGTCTTGTGGACAATGATTACAGATTGTGGGTTCAATCCTTACCCTATGATTGTAATGTGTGTGTCCTTGGGCAAGACACTTTATCACAATTCTTTCCAGCCATGAATGAATGATACTGGTGAACGGTGCCTGTCAGGATCAAGATGGTTGTTGTATTTGAGTTAACTTTTTCTTTGATAAAATGCCTTAACACCTTGAGTGCCAATTTTAGTATTATGTTCTTTTCATAATTACGCGATATCATTACACTCTTACCTGAATAAGAATGCAACCAAATTTCCCTGATTTGGTTTTCACCTTTCATAAACAAATTTGCTGAAGATTCACACTGTAGAGTAGCTTAATAGGCTGGATGGTTTTGGCAGTGAAATGACCCATGATCAATTCTGGCATCTCATTATACGACATTATACATCTGAATATACGACATTATACATCTGAATATACTGCATCATTTTTAACATCACATTGTCTTTTTCTTCTCGTTCCGTAGGTGAAAGCTCTAGCCGGTCAGCGTGTCATGCAAGTCGCCTGCGGCAGTCGGGACGCCCAGACCCTGGCCCTGACCGACGAGGGTCTGGTGTACTCCTGGGGGGATGGGGACTTTGGCAAGCTGGGCCGTGGGGGTAGCGAGGGGTGTAGCGTGCCTCACAACGTGGAGAGATTGAACAGTCATGGGATCTTGCAGATTGAGTGCGGGGCACAGTTCTCACTTGCGCTGTCCAAAACCGGCACAGTCTGGACCTGGTAAGGATTGTCCTTTTTTTGTGTGTTGTCTGAAAGAGAAAAATCCTGAATTTTGACTCGGAATATGAATGCCTTTATTTAAATGGCTCAGAACCATAAAAAGCTTTGGCGACAGATTTCTCAGTGAACCATTTGAGTGCCTGATTAGCCTTAGAAACGATATTTAATCTGAAAATTTTGATTCTGAAGTTTATCTTTAAATTGTTTGTTTCTAGCCTATAAAGATGACTATTGACTGTTTGCAGATTTTATTTAACATCAAGTACATTTAAAAACTTGCGGTTACTCATTAAAAAAAAAAGCACTAAATCATTGCTGAGTTTAATATGCAGTATGAATTACAATACCAAGGAATACATGCAATAACATTTGAAATCCAAAGAAGTCAGATACAGAAGTGGGATAAAAGTTTTGAAGATTAACCAGTTTGTGCCGGTATTATTTTTACATCAACGAGACCCAGGCGCGGGGTTGTTATTCACGAACATCGATGCCGGACGGGTTCAGGCTGTCATCTGCGGGTAGCACACCCTGATATATCTGGCCTCACTTGCTGCAAGCGGGTCGCTGACAGATATTTCCGGCCTCGCTCGTTGCGTGTTTATCCGTCATCCGTTCCGAATACCGCAAAACCTTTGCGTGTATACACGTCACTGGACATGAACTGGTTAAGTCAACTTCGTAATGAATAACCAATAGTCCATCATTTCACCCCAGGGGGAAAGGTGATTACTTCCGTCTGGGCCACGGTGCCGACTCCCACGTCCGCAAGCCCCAGAATGTAGAAGGTCTGAAGGGCAAGAAGATCATCCACGTCGCGGCTGGTGCCCTTCACTGCCTGGCGGTTACCGACACAGGACAGGTGTTTGCCTGGGGCGACAACGACCACGGACAACAGGGAAATGGTAAGTGTTATCCCGTTAATACCTGTACCGCCCCAAGCCGCCCTGCTTATTATTCCCTGTTCTGCCAGAAACCGCCCGAGGACTATATTGCTCAATGGATTCTTTAGGGAATAAGCACAATGTAATACAATGTAATACAATGTAATACAATTTTGATTTTCGTATTTTCATTATTTGTTGATGAAACGTGTTGATACTAACATGGAACTCAGTTTATGCAGCAATATGTAATGGCTGATCAGGATTTGTCCAAAAGCCCAGCCCACCTTTGGTTTGAGTACATTTCTCACAGTGTTTGTGACTGGGTTTGGCAAAGCTATTTGTGGTCACCTGACCAAAACTCATGATCTAATTGGCCACTGCGCACTGTTTTGTTGACAGGCAGGGATGGTCCATTAAACTTGCTCAAAAAAGTTGGGGGGGGGGGCTAGGAATGCCCCTCCCCACTACTTATAAGTTGTCAACTGGCCACACAAATTTGACAACTGCCAAGATATTGAAAATTTGTTAAAAAAACAACTTTTTGAATTCTTCCCAAAGCTTTTTAAATTTGTTACAACTTATTATAATTTTCTATTTTCCCTCTTAACTTGTTTATGAAGAACTGCAGTTTGTCTAGCATGCATGAAAATCAGGCTTCAAGGTCTTATACACTAGTTATCTCGACACTTGTTTTTCAAGAACTGTTTTGTATTTTTGTCATATTAGGGACCGTGACCGTGGACAAGAAACCGACTCTAGTCGCAGGCCTGGAGGGAGTGCGTATCACCAACGTGGCCTGCGGGTCCTCTCATAGCATCGCCTGGTCAACCACTGATGCAGCGGTCCCCTGCATGCATGAACCTGTGCTGTTCACTACACCTAGAGATCCACTGGGGGCCACTGAACTCGGTAAGCAACTAAATGTAGGTCTTCTTAAACGCTGTTATCTGTGACAACTTTCATATCACTGTTGATTGTAAGCGAAGAATGTTGGTTAAGTGTAGCTGAAATTATAGTATTTTTCATGAGAATCGGTTCATGTGCTCATTTTGTCAGGCTACACAGCAGGAAACTTTGGCTAGCCAAAAACATGTGTTTAGCAACAAACTTAAATGCACTCAAATATGCTGAGAACAGAAGGTTTTGCTTAGCAGCTATAGGTTACCAGCCAAAATAACCTGTGATGTATGTTGAATGTGACTGGTTCCCCCTTGTGTTTTGCTAACCAACACAATTTGCTTAACGATGTTTTCAGCCAAATTCCATAGGATAAATGTTATGCAGAATTACGGCTAGGGCTTGCAATTACACATGTGCCAATTGAAGAGGCTTTAGCCACTTCCCATAGATATGTGTATAACTGCAAGCCGTAGCCAAGCTCTGATGATCCATAGCCGTTCAAGATAGATCTAACTTGGGGCTTTTGAACTGTGCTAGGTGTAATGGGTGAGCCAGGCCAGGAACCTAATGACAAGGCCAGTGGCTGTCTGGTAAGCCATAGCCGCTCAAGATAGATCTAACTTGGGGCTTTTTAATTGTACCAGGTGTAATGGGTGAGCCAGGCCAGGAGCCTAATGACAAGGCTAGCGGCTGTCAGGGAGGCAAGCAGCGGCCATCTTTAGCCAAGGTCATGCTGTCATTGGACACCAACGCGATGCGTCAGATGGCACTGGGACAGATACTGACTGCACTGCAGATCATCTACGCAAGGTGGGACTTTTTGTCGTGATAAAAATAATTGTCGGTTTCAAATCCTCATCAAATCATTACCTGGAAATTTTTGGAGGTTGAAATTGAAGTTGTTTTAAGATTTGAAAGAGATAGTCATCCGTGCAAGACGTGTCTTAGAAAAGTCTAAGTTGAAATTGTAGTTGACTAGGAACCCTTTACCAAAAGGGTTTGAAAGAAACTTCTATTCAAAGCGGGTCTCTGCGTTTACTGTAAACTGTATCAAAGTGACAAAAATTTCAACCCTGAATTGTATGAAAGTTCATGTGAAAAGGATTTGAAACAAATTATTCTTTTAGGGACTTTGTTTTAGCGTAGACTGTATTGACAACCTGAGGTTAACGTGGTGTTCAAAGTGGATTTGAACCATGTTCATTAGAAGTGGAGAGTAAAACAGCTTCGCCTGAAAGCCCTGCCTTATACCTGTCGAATGTCATTCCGGATTTTCCTCTCGCTTCTAAAACTGTGATTCCTTTCTCATCTTCTACTTATGGACCCCACTTGAAAAAATTAAGGATTTTCTTGGGTTATCCTGGCTGGATGCCAAATAATAATGAATTAATATAAATAAATACTAAATAAACAAAGATAGAGAGAAATGAGTTTTTGTGTTTGTGTTTTGACAGGGATGCAGTGGTGGGTTCCTTGATGTCTAGCACTCGTATGGCCCTGGCTGAATCCAACCAAAACTCGGCTGCAGTCACTCCCAATGAGAGCCCCATGTCTACCGCTACTAACCCCATAGACCTAAGTGAAATCTCACTCGGTACTGACGGCACTGAGGCAAGTCTAATTTATCTATTTTCAGACCCAACTTCAATATAGACTATTTAGAACTCAACGAACACCTCAGACTTTGACTACTGTAAGAGTTTTTTAGCTACTTTTTAACTTTTTACTTCAATAATATTAATAGAGAAATCCTTGAATAATAACTTTCTAAACTGCTGAAAGGACTGATACAAATTTAAGGTTGTTTAGGCCACATTGAAATAGTAGCTTTATTTCCTGAAAGTTTTAGCACAAAATATTTTGAATTTGTTATTGAATTTTGCTCTTTTGGATTTTTTTTTTCGCTTCTAAAATCATTCTGTATCTGACAGTAAACTTGAGTCCTCTTGTCATTTCTGTAATGAACTAAAACTGCAGTTTGTAAATTGTAATATAACTACCCAGTTGCTTAAATTAAACCTTAAAATTCTTTGCAAAATGTCTTTTGCAATTGTAATTGAATGCAGATTGTTTCTTCATTTGATTCTGTGCAGCCCGCTATTGACGGTGATGGTGACGCGCCAAGCACATCAGCACATACCTTCCCATCCACTGGGGCTACTGTGGTCCCGGAAACGATCACTAGCGCTGATCAGGTAAGATACTTTTCTTGTTGGAAGAACTTAAGTTCCTGTCGGACGAACTTAGATTATAAAGGAAGAATGGTAGTCCTAACTTCCTTGACATCTTTCAGGAACATTCCCGAATCCTTTAAAACAACCCACAGTCAGATTCTTTAGTAGTGGCTGGGCTCTACCTTCCTCAATCCTACAAAATCCGTGTGCATATTGAGGGCTCTGGGAGTGTTAAAGTTAATGTACTTATTGTGAGGAATTTTAACCCATAATCAGTTACCATAGTGGCCAATTAATGAAAAATGCCATTTCTATGTCAAATTAAAACCTATTTTGACACTTTCTGACTTCATCTTTTTCCTTATTACCAAGGTGACAAGCCCAGATGACAAGGGTCCAGTCAGCCCCATTCCCTCCCTGGATGACTTCACCAGCACCCTGCAGCACGATGACGCCCGCGTGCTGGTCGATCTCCTCAAACTGGCTGTGGCTAACAGAGCAGGGCATCATGGGAAACAGGCCATCTCGGACACGCTGACGGCGATGGCCAAATACTACCCAGAGGTAAGGGGAAGGAGGTCCCCAAAAAACTTTTGAGAATCCTACAAAAAAAATTCAATCAGGAATGCCACTTGTTCCAAATGGGCTCCTGGTCTGCCAGACCTAAGTTCATTGAACAGGAGTAATTCTTAGCAAAATTTATGTGTTTAGCAAGATTAACGGAAAACCAGCCGCAGGCAATGTACATTGTATGATATTTTAGCTGGTAACCTGTGTTTGCTAAGCAGATATTTTATGTGCGAATTTCTGTCCTTATGGTCTATGGTTGGGGTTTTAATTGATTCCACTGTCATTTTTGGGCAAATCTTTATAGGTTGCGGACATGCTGTTAGAGCTCTGCGTGACGGAGTTGGAAGACGTTGCCTTGGATACAGAATGCGGTAGGTCAGCCATGCAGCCGGTGATACAGGAGAGCCCTCATCCCTACGCCGATGACACCGTCACTAACGGGCATGTCAAGATAGCAGGTGAGTAGAATCAAAACAGGAAGGTTCATGTTCCAACAGACTTGTGTCTTGACCATACGGCATCCGTGCAACCAAATTACCCTGCAGTTGTTTTGAAAGATTCCAGAGTCTTGTCAAGGAAAAATTACTTCATAAAGTTTTTTTTTGTTCGACCTGAGTGGCTCCTTATGCTATTTGGTTGGGTGTGACTCTGAATTGCCAGTTTGAAATGCTGGCCAATTTCAGATTTTTTCTACCGAAAAAAGAAGGTTTTTCCTTCAACAAAAATACCCAAAATGTCTCATGACAGGTATGATATGCACCATTTGTTTGTGGTCTTGAACAAGTTTTTGTTTTGATATTATATTATCAGGAGCGGAAGCACTGAGAGTTGAGTTTGATCGTCAGTGCTCAACGGAGCGACGTCATGATCCACTGACTATCATGGACGGAGCAGGAAGAACAGTCTCTGTCAGATCAGGTCAGTATTTGTGTTCTTTCCACCGAAACAAAAAGTTTTACTTGTAACTTGTGCTGTTAGTTTTGAAATTTATTTGTGGTAATGAAAACAGGATTACTCACAAGTGCTTGTGATTTGTTAGTTGGTCGAAACTTTTCATTCCTAGATAAGTAAGTTTTTATCAGATTTGCTAATACAAGGAAAACTCAAAACAGTTTATTTGGGGGGAAAAATGTTGCAATCTGACGCCACTTTTTTCTTCATGTATCATCTCAATGAAGGTCAGTCATTGCAAAAATGATAAGACATGGATCTGGGACTGAGAAACATTTCCAATTTTGTTGGGAAATACTTAGAAAATTTTCTTGACTCTCCATAGACTTTGTACACAACCGCTGAAGTGGCATCAGGTTGCAAATTTTTTTCCTATTTGGGGGACCAAACACTGTAGGGACTGGTTTTGACCAGCTGTTTAGGTTGGGGAAGGGAGAAAAGATTTGGAGGTTTCTTGAGGAAATTTGAGGGTGAATTGACTGGTGTTCATTGCTCACTTTGCAAGTAATACTTAGGCAAACGTTTTGTGACAAATCTGTCTCTAATTGACCTTGCTTAGACTAAAAGACTTGCTTTGAGATAAATGCTGACCCTTCAATTGAAATTATGTCTGTCTTTGCAGGGAGGGAGTGGTCTGACTGGTCGGCAGAGCTCCGTATCACCGGAGAGGAGCTCAAGTGGAAGTTCACCAGCGATGGTTCAGTCAACGGCTGGGGCTGGCGCTTCACCGTCTTCCCCATCATGCCTGCCGCGGCCCCTAAGGACCTGTTGTCTGACCGCGCCGTGCTGTCCCGCCCCTCCATCGACTTGGTGACCTGTCTGCTAGATTTCAGGCTGGAATCCTCCACGGATCGTAAGATCATGCCACGGCTTGCTGCCGCGTTGGCGGCATGCGCTCAACTTGGATCTCTAGGTAAGGGATTGGTTGTCATACTGACATTTGCTTGAATCTGTCAGAGTTGTAATCTAGAAGTCTTAAGCCATCACAGGTCTTCGCAAGTCACATCACAATCCAGTCACAAGCTATTGAAATGGCCTGTGACAAAAAGGTATTTATCATTGTCCTTTCCGTATTACATGTGTCCTGACTTGTGATGGACTTGTGATTTGACTTGTGATTTGACTTGTGATGGACTTGTGATTTGACTTGTGATGGACTTGTGATTTGACTTGTGATGGACTTGTGATTTGACTTGTGATGGACTTGACACACATTTGTGAATTCACTGGAGTACAACTCTGGTATCTGTGAGGTTTGGTAAAAGCCATAGATAAGATAGCCACACTTGGTGCCTTGAACTTTCAAATTGCTGCAATTGGTGCATTAAAATTTGGAATGGTTTAATATTTTCTCTAGCCGCTTTCCAGCGCATGTGGGCCCTACAGCGACTGCGGAAGCTGATTGCTACCGAGTTCCATGGCAATCTCAATGTGGAAGCCATCCTGGGCTTGGAAGTCTCTGATGAGTCTGCCACTGCCTACAATGTAAGTTTCTCATTGACCCAGGAACCAGTCTGACCCCAATCTGATCCTGATCTGAATTTGTCCCTAATTTGACCCAAACCCAGTACCCACTTCCTCCTTTATCCTACTTTAGTACCTAGATTCTTATGTTAAGTTTGTCCCAAATTATGCTTTACATTGACCCCAGTGTTATTCCATTCCTTACATGCAGGTCATTCTTTCCTTGAAATAATTCACTACCTGCTATAGTTGACCCTAATGACACTTGATCCCGGTCGATTCCATTTGACCCATTATTAACCCCAACTTGACTAAATATTGACCCAGTCACAGCCAAACTGGGGAAGTCTAGCCTCGTCAAATCGCCTCTCACATTTCAGTCCATAAATGGCACAGCCTCGGTTGTCCAAATCAATGACCTCTCTCAAGTCCTCTATTTTTGACTCACTTCTCACCCAACCTGACTCGATTTTTAACCCAGTTGTAACCAAGTCAGTCTCACCTCATCAAATCCCCTGTTACATTCCAGGCCTTCAATGGCACAGCCCTTGCCGCCCTAGTCAAGGGTCTCCCAGAAGCCCTCCAGCGCCAGTACGAATACGAGGATCCCATCGTGCGAGGAGGCAAGCACCTCCTCCATAGCCCTTTCTTTAAGGTCCTGGTAGCCCTGGCTTGCGATCTTCACTTGGATGCTCTTGGCTGCTGCGTTGAGTCGCATCGCTGGGCTTGGTTCCGACGCTACTGCACTGCTGCACGAGTCTCCAAATCACTGGAGAGCCGTATTCATCTACCTGAAATGTTCTGCGAGGAGGCAAGTGAATATTTTGTTCACAGAATTGACTACAATTTTTATAATTGTTAATTTCATATGAAATAGGTAACAGAGTATACAAAAACTAAAAGGGATTTTTTTTGTTGGGGGGGGGGATTGTTGTTGTTGCATTGGGTGACTGTCATTTCAAAATCAGACAATATAGTAAATGGACTAGTCTATTAAAGATAAATAATTCATTTATGATAAATAATTCATTTATGATAAATAATTCATCAGGTGATGAAGAAGATCCGAGAAATCAGCGCAGAGAGTGACGGTGCTACGCATCGTGAACATGAGAACCACGCTGAGTTCAAACGGGAGCATGATGAACAGATCCTGATGTGGATGAACAGGTTTGTGATAATGTCAACTAAATTATGTTCTCAGATATTCCCAAGATATCCTCTGAGATATCCACTAAGCTGATAAGCTAGTCACAAAGCTATCTTCTTAGATACAAACACAATATCCTCTTGGAGTTCCGCTAAAATATCCACTAAGGTGTCCACTACATTATCCACTAAAATATCTTCTAAAATAACCACGAAAATTAGATATCATCTATTCTCTAAGATATGCACTAAGATATTCACTAACATGTCCACTAAAGTGTCCACGTAGATACCCACTATTCTCTAAAAGATCCACTTAGATATCCACTAAAATATCCACTTCGATGACCACTAATTCTCCAAAATATCCACTCGCGTCTCCACGTATATATCCAATACGAAATCCATAACCCTCTAAATCTGCTCATCCTTTTCCTTTTTGTGCAGACGGCCTGATGACTGGACCCTCTCCTGGGGCGGCAGCGGCACCATCTACGGCTGGGGTCACAACCACAGGGGTCAGCTAGGGGGCATCGAGGGGGCAAAGGTCAAAGTGCCTACGTCCATCGAGTCGTTGACCGCCTTGAGACCAATACAGATAGTGGGTGGGGAGCAAACGCTGTTTGCAGTGACTGCTGACGGCAAGGTACGTTTCTAAAGTTTCCCTAGTTAATTAAAAAGATGATTTGGGGGATAATCGTTCTTACTCGCACCAGAAGCTGAATTGCGGAGGACGCGGCTAATACGTGGTCAAGCTGAAGGCATATAATGGCGGCATAGGCAGCTGCCATTTGACCCATGTCTTACCACAAAGAACAGCCTGATCAAAAGTGTTGATTTTTGAGGAGGGAGGAAAACCAGAGAACTGGGAGAAAAACCCTTGTGGCACAGGAGAGAATCAACAAACAAATGATATTGAAAACAGTTGCACTTTTGTATACGTGCAAGTTGTGGTTCACTTTTCACCTTGCACGTATACAAAAGTGCAACTTTTTTTCGGTACCACTTGTCATAAATTGCATAATTTTGTACACATTATCACTGTTTTGGGCCAAACAAAGAGTATGGCTGGATTGCTAAGGAATTTCTGTACTGATCAGTTGTAATTTGAGCAAAATGTGCCCAGTAGTTTTTGAGTGAGACAAAAAAGTATTAAGGGGGACTTTCTTTTTTGGTTGAGTGTATGACCCAAGCCAGGAAACGAACCGAGGCTACAGCAGTGAGAGGCGAGCACTTTACGCACTGCATCCCCCGTGCCTGTCTGTATTGGATATTCCCATTTTTGACCTTTTGTCTGTGTGCCACTTCAGAATGGCTGTTCATTTGGAATGAAGTTTGAACATAAGTTCAAGATTTGTGAACAAAAACAAGGCATGACAAATTGAGTTTGAGGACATTTCCTAAATCTGGCAATCTTTTAACATATGCCTTGCTTTACATTATATTTACCTTCTTTGAACTTTTCATTTTACCATTCAGGTTTATGGCACTGGTTACGGTGCGGGTGGTCGTCTAGGCATTGGTGGTACCGACTCGGTCTCAACCCCAACTCTGCTTGAATCAATCCAGCACGTCCACATCAAACGGGTCGCCGTCAACTCGGGCGGCAAGCACACCCTGGCGCTGTCCATTGAAGGAGAAGTGTATTCATGGGGTGAAGGCGAAGACGGGAAACTAGGCCATGGCAACAGAACGTGAGCGGTTTTTCCTGATCCTTGCATATAATGACCTGAAGGTTTTACAAATGATTCCACAAAATTGCTCTTAAGTTCAGTTACGAACAAAAATGTCAATGAAGTATTTTTCAGTGCACACAAAAAAATTCATCAAAAATAGAAATTTTTCTAGTAACATTTGCCAGACATGAGGAATTGTAATTTTTTGTTTAATTGAAAATGTTAAATTATTCGTATGCTATCGTTTCAGGCAATGTGATCGGCCAAGAGTCATTGAAAGCCTCCGTGGGAAGGAGGTTGTGAACATTGCCTGCGGCGGTGCTCACAGCGCATGCATGACATCGAGCGGGGAGCTGTTCACCTGGGGTAAAGGTCGCTACGGACGGCTGGGTCACGGGGACAGCGAAGACCAGCTAAGACCTAAAATGGTAGAGTCATGTTTCAATTTAGCCCATTATGAACATTATCCATTTTACCCCTGGGGTGGGAGAAGCAAATAATGATAAAGTGTCTTGCCTAAGAACACTATGGATCATCCGGCCCATAAAATATTCCTTAATCATCCTAGCTTTCTGGGGGTACCCAGTTCAAGTAGACAAGCAAGTATCCATTTTACTCCTGGGGTAGGAGAAGCAAATAATGATAAAGTGTCTTGCCCAAGGGCACTAGCATCGCAATACACTGAACTTGAACCTACTTTCTGTAGAATAAGCCATTCTGGATTTTCCATTAGCCCCGCCCACCTTTGGTTTGTGAACATTTTTCACAGTGATCATGACCGTGTTTGACCCAGCTATCATGGTCACCTGACCAGAATTCTGTTATCTGATTGGTCAGTGATTGATTGACTGGCAAAACAAATCGTGAATATTATGCACTAGACTGCTAGGCCCCAAAATTCCAATAAACACACTAAATCTGTAATTGTGCCTCATCTTCCCCCAGGTTGATGCCTTGAAGGGATTCCGTGTTGTCGACGTCGCCTGCGGAAGTGGCGACGCCCAGACCCTCTGCATCACCGACGACGATAACGTCTGGTCCTGGGGAGACGGGGACTACGGCAAGCTGGGCCGGGGTGGCAGCGACGGCTGCAAAGTGCCCCAGAAGATTGACATACTGAGCGGGGCCGGGGTCTGTAAGGTGGAATGTGGGTCGCAGTTCTCGATCGCGCAGACCAAGTCTGGAATTGTCTACACATGGTACGTACTTGGACTTTAGGAAACTACTTGAGAAAATATCATTGATTATGAGTGCGAGCATTTCAATACCAATTAAAAAGTAATTCTGTGACTGCAGAAGGAATCTAATTTAAAGATCCTATTTTACTCTTTAAAGGGGAAAGGGTGATTACCACCGCCTGGGCCACGGCACCGATGATCACGTACGGCGCCCTCGCAAGGTGGCAGCCCTCGGTGGCAAGAAGGTCATCTGCGTGGCAACGGGGTCACTGCACTGTGTGGCCTGCACGGACCAAGGTCAGTATTGGAGATATAAAATAAAAACTCAACAGTTATTAATCTTATTTGAATTGAGCAAAGAAAATTTGACTGAAGGAGAACCTGAACCCGAGACATTTGATCTGTTGTTCTAGTGTATAACCAACTTGATACGGCACATTTGCAGTTTTCCACAGTAAACATATTTTTGTTTAAAAAAATTATTTGCAAATGTTCTTGATGGTGTGTTTTTTTTTTCAATGTGATTTAGGTGAGGTACATACGTGGGGTGATAATGACGAAGGACAACTAGGAGATGGAACAACTAACGCCATTCAAAGGCCTAGAATGGTAACAGCATTACAAGGTAAATCAACTACGCTCTTTTGTTAGATGATGCGGGGCTCTGTTATATTGACCTGTGACAACTTGTGATTGAGTTCTGGTTGTATTGGGATGGACTTGTGATGGACTTGTGATTGTCATGTGATTGTCTCATGATTGACTTGTGATTGCTTTGATGATGGACTTGTGATTGACTTGTAATTAACCTGATTGACTTGAGATTATCTTGTGATTGACTTGTGATGGACTTGTGTTGTTGCCTGCCAACCTTCCCTTAATCTTACTACAAACATTAAAACTTGTCTCATATCCCGTCACAGACAAGAAGATCACCAACGTCGCCTGTGGCTCGGCCCACACCATCGCCTGGTCCACCAGCAAGCCCGTCAACGCCGGTAAGCTCCCCAAGACAATCCCCATGGAGTACAACCTCCTCCGAGACATCGCCATCCCGGTAGTCCGCAATCGACTGGTACTCTTACATCACTTCTCGGAGCTGTTCTGTCCGTCCATACCCATGTTTGATCTACACGCTGAAGAGGACAGTAAGTCGGGGACAGGGACCTTGGTCGGGATCGATGCGCTGAGAGGGTTGCTGGTGTCCTCAGGAAAGGTATGGACTGAGTTTGGCAAAAGCTCACATTTTGAGAAAAACAAATCCAAACATTGATGAGTTATGTATATGCTGATCTGGCAAGCGTAATGCAAAGCTTTTGGATTGTATTATTGGAAAAAGTAATTTTTTTGTTTTGATCTTGTTGCTATTGTACGCAATTTCACTCTATGCTTCATAAGGTGAAAAACTTGTGTGCGAACATCTTCAAGCATTCATGAATAAGAGTCAAAAAGAATTTTTGAAGTCTAAAATAATTTTTTTTTTTTTTGAAACTGTCATTTTAAACATATTTTACGTGCCCATAACCTGTTCAGATGGTTATAAATTTCTGCAACCATTTCAAGGCTACCCAGAACACGGAGAGTCATTGCCAATATTTTTCAAAGACTTATAAAATGGAATTTTCTACATTACTTAATGAAAATTTAAATTTTTGAAAAGTTTCAAAAATTCAAACTTTCCAGCTATCCTCAAAGCCGGGATTTTCCAATCAAATTGCTTTCCAAAAAAATTTGAAAAATTGTAAGTGGTAGGTTTCTCTTAATTTCCTCCTAACGTTTTCTTTTCAACAGGAAGCAGCCTTCCGCAAGGTTGTCCAAGCCACCATGGTACGTGACCGTCAGCACGGTCCAGTCATCGAGCTGAATCGTATCCAGGTCAAACGATCCCGCAGCAAGGCCGGACTGGCCGGACCGGACGGCACCAAGTCTGTCTTCGGCCAGGCGTGCTCCAAGCTCAGCCAGTTTGGTTCGGACAGCTTACTGCTCCCGCATCGTGTCTGGAAAGTCAAATTCATTGGTTAGTTTGAGTTTTTGGAATTCTTTGAAAAACTCCCTAATTTTCAAGCACTAACTTATGTTGTCATTTTGTCAACAGAAGATTACCAACTTATTTTGTCATTTTGGCCGAATTTTATAGAGCTGGCTTTGTCTCCATAATATTTTAGGCCCCCTGACTTGGAGGATTCTGGCTTAATCCAATTTAGGTATATCCATTGGTTTTGGGCATCGGGCATCGGGCATCTAACTGATTTTAAAGCTGGAGATTGAGCACAAGCTAGAACTAAAACCGAACTTAAAAAACATCCTCATATCTTGGAATCTACCATTTTGTGTTTCAGGGGAGAGTGTTGACGATTGCGGAGGTGGTTACAGCGAGTCCATAGCTGAGATGTGTGACGAGTAACAGAACGGTTCCACCCCGCTCCTAGTGTTGACTCCCAATGGGCGTGATGAGGCCGGGGCTAACCGAGACTGCTTCCTGCTTAACCCGGCTGCCAAGTCACCCACTCACCAGAACATGTTCAGGTTCCTAGGTAAGGTTGTCGACTTGATTATGGAGTATTCTTTACCCGGATAAATTTTTTTCTAAGTTTTAGAAAAAATTCAGACACTGCATTCAGAAATAGTTTTTATAATTTGAGTTCAACTGTTTGTAGATTTTGGCTTTCTTCTGTCACAATCGATTTTTCCTGATTGATGCAAATTTGTCCTTGTGTGTTTCCGTGAAGTATTCCATACTGGAAGTCAGCTTCCAGAAGTTGCCTTCTGTGCCGGAAGTTTGTACTGGAAGTCCATATTTCCTCATGTGTTTCCATTCTGATTGACATTGCTTTCTTGTCATACCGGAATTCCATACCGGATGTCCCCTTCCAGAAGTTGCCTCCCATGCCAGAAGTTTGTACCGGAAGTCCATACCAGAAGTCCCCTCAGCCTTTCCCTAGCTGAGCCAGTCTTGATTGACAGCCCATTGATTTCCCATCATTTTCCTTTTGTGTTTCCATTAGGTATTTTGATCGGCATTGCTATCCGTACCGGAAGTCCCCTCAGCCTTTCCAAGCTTAGCCAGTCTTGATGGACAGCCCATTAATTTCCTAAATTTCCTTCTGTGTTTCCATTAGGAATTTTGATCGGCATTGCTATCCGTACCGGAAGCCCCCTCAGCCTTTCCTTAGCTGAGCCGGTCTGGAAGCAGCTAGCCGGCATGCCTCTGACTGTCACCGATCTCACAGAGGTGGACAAGGACTATATGCCAGGTAATATAAAAATATTGGCCCAGGACAGGATGGGGTAAATATATGGACATAATATTGAAAAAGGCGTAATATTTTCTAGTTTTGATGTCTTATGAGGCTTGGGACCATCTCACTCTCCCATCTCAAAAAATCATGTGATTTTTTTTATGGGAATTGAAATCTGAGTCTGTCCCTTTAATGTGCCCAAGATATGTACAGGATAATGCCAATTTACTGTTACGATTATTTTGTTTATATTAATTACAATCATAACACACCACAAACTGTAGGTTTGTCTTCTTTTATTGTTTGTTTTTACCTTGTTACGAATTTTATTTCATGGATATGCCGAGATTTACAATTTGTGTTATCCTCACTGAATTAGGTCTGATTTGTATCCGTGACATGGAGCCTGAAGCCTTCCTATCCATGGACATGTCCTTCAGTACGCCTAGCGCTACCGGCATGGACGTCCCCTTGAGCACAAAACATGCACATATTACACTGGAGAACAGGAATGAATATGTCCGAGCAGCCCTCAACTACAGGTTAGTTAAAAATTACTGCTGCTTAATTGAAAATTGGAAAAATACTCTGTCCAGGTTTCATATTTTTTTAATGTTGAGTTTCTTCTTCACCAACCTATGTAATAACGCCTGTAAACTTGGCGCTGTTCCAGACCTTGCGAGAGAAAATTCACAAGGTTGCTTGGGTTGGACTCATGTAAAACTTCATGACATAGGTCATTCTTGGCACATCAAACATGAAGTACTTGGTCGATTAATGTCACAGAATTTTAAAATTCTCATGACATTTTGTCTTGCAGGTTACATGAGTTTGATGAGCAGGTGCAGTGGGTGAGGGAAGGCATGGCCAGGGTCATTCCTGTACCCTTACTCTCTCTCTTCACAGGATCGGAACTCGACACCATGGTAAGAACCTTGAAATGCCAAAGTTGTCGGCAGATCCGTACGTTGTGAAATTCTGTCTCAGAGAGCGGGTGCGGTTTCACACTGATTATAATAACGTCTGTTGTACCGAAACCGATGATCCCTTAATTGTTTCCTGTTATACTGAATAAACCGATGAAGACAAGATGATGAAGAAAGATGTAGTTAAAAGGAGGGGGATCAGGTTGGGACTGAAAACCTAATGTAGGATTCGAACCTTGGTCACCAAAAGTTCAGGTAAAGAAAGTACCACTGGGAAAACCTGATCCTTTGACACCAAGTGTGTCTGGTATCAACCAAACGCTTGTTACACAATATGCTGAACATATTTTGCATGAAATATGTAACATTTTGAAAAGGGATTTTCCGACTCTTTCCTCATTTTGATGAAGTGAGCCGTGCAAGAAGTTGATTATTGTAATACCGATTTCCTCTCGCTCGTTTCTTCCGTCAGGTCTGCGGAAGTCCAGACATCCCCTTACATCTCCTCAAGTCGGTGGCTACCTACAAAGGCATCGATGCTGCAGCTCCTCTCGTCCAGTGGTTCTGGGAAGTTATGGAGGACTTCACGAACACGGAGCGCTCCTTGTTCCTCCGCTTTGTCTGGGGTCGGACACGCCTGCCCCGCACTATCGCCGACTTCAGGGGACGGGATTTTGTTCTGCAGGCATGTGTTATTTTCTTTTGTGTGATGATTTTTTTCTCTCCTCTTTTGAGTTTGGTTTAAATTTGGTTAGTTTTTATCAGTTTCATAGAAGCGCCCTCGCTTGGTGGGAAGGACAGCATAACGCCCTCAACTCTTGCTGCACAGACCCAATAGTGCATGGACTCTATGCACAAGCACCCCCTCAATGTTGACAAAGAGAATGATCTGAAGAGCTCTTGAGCACTATTGCCACTCTCTGCCTGGCATTTTTACGAAGATGGGTATGGATCTGTGCACATAAAATGACAATATGTTCTGTATGGACACAATTTCGAAAGAACAGTAGACAGGACACACTGCGTGCGTGTACTGGTACGGTGCGAAATACACACTAACAATGTTGTTAAAAGTGCACCAAGACATAGCGTCTTCACATAAGCGTCGGGCGCCATCGGCAATGCATTCGAATGTCCCTCCCAGTGGTCTCCCCCAACTCTCCCTTTCTTACCGTTGAGGGGGTACTTGTGCACGGAGCCAGTACTCCATGCCATACGCGTGCGTATCACTGTGCACATGTATTTTGTCCTATACACTGGAGCTCTTGAGAGTGTTCACACAGTGCTGTCTACTATTCAATAAACTAATTTTCTTCTTGTCTTCAGGTCTTGGACAAGTACAGCCCACCCGACTTCTTCCTCCCCGAGTCCTACACCTGTTTCTTCCTCCTCAAACTGCCCCGCTACTCCTGCCGAGAGATCCTGCGCGAGAAGCTCAAGTACGCCATCTACTTCTGCAAGTCCATCGACACTGACGACTACGCCCGCATCGCGCTGACCGGCGAGGCGGCCGGGGGAAACTCCAGTGATGACGACAGCGACGACTTTGACGCGTTGGACAGCGCTCCCGAATCGGAGGAAATTACGTGTTGATCAGAATGCTTGTAATTTATAAAATTAGACATTGAGTTTGAAAATCAGTTTATCTACAAGACAAAGTTGGAGTCCCCTAATTATTCTTAGCAGCTGGTGTGCTAACTAAAAGTGTCTGTTAAATATTAATAGGTTTATGTTATTGCTTTTGATAATGCAAGATAAATATGCTATTCCCAATGCCCATATCAAAGTGCAAGTTGCAAAATGTTTGTGGAATTCATGGCCTTTTTTTTTCATCATATACATGTATGTGTCCTTTCAAAATGAAATGTGGCGAGAATTTAATGTAAGAGAAGCTTTGCAAGACTCTTAAAGGTCAGAAAGCATTATTTCAGTTATGAGCCGTCTTGCTAAAATGTTCACAGTTTTAGGGTGAAAGTGATCAGTACCAAACGAAATATGAAATGATTTCAAGGCACTTAAAAGTAATTAGTGGATATCCACTAAAACAAGAAATGTTCATGTTAAAATGCACAGTGAAAGTGCGTTATTAAAGTAAGCACTTGTGCAGAATTTGTTTGTTGTTACTAGAATCTGTATGTATTAAAGAAAACGTTTTTATGTCGGTGTATAACCAATAGGTTTACTCAGAGCAATGTGAAAAATAGACTTTATCCACGTAAGCCTTGTTGGTGAATTGCAAAAAGTAGTGGATACACTTGGCTAATATTGACAAAATGTTGGACAAAGTTGAACAAAGCTTTCATATTTTACAACAAAAAAACGCAGTAACTGTAATTTAATCAGTATTTGTAGGTGTTAAGTTGATATTCCGAAACCAAGAGTAACTCAGATGCATGCAATGTTTGTAATTTTTATTGTGTCAACTTGTAAAGCAATGCAGCATAAAGTTAAAAAATATGATGCAATTGTGACAAATGTACAGTTCCAATATACAGAAATATATATTGGGTTATTTAATGTTGAACATGTTGCATTGGTTAACTCTCTCGCCTTGGATGACAAGGTATGAGAAAAAAATGTCCTTTTGTTTTGTTTTGGGTTTTTTTCTTCTTAAAACTTTTTGTTCCTTTTGCCATAAATATATGCGAACAAGATTTGTTCATGATAATAAATATACTATCAGAGAAAGCATTACTAGGGCTATAATATAAGCTTGTCGCTGGCTTTTTAATTAGTGTTAATATACTTACCGGTGTTGATTTTTATCAAAACCTAGAAGACATTTAAAATATTTTGTATGCTAAGCTAAAAAAGTTGCAATGTTTGTATGAACTGTTTTGGTGCTTAGTAGTAACCCCTCCTCCAAAAAAAAAGGAAGAAAATTGAGGCACACGAATGATTGAAAAGAATATTCTTAGAATAAATTTGTAAGAAGGCAGAGGAATTCTTTTGCAGCTGAAAGTTAATTTTTTAGAAGTATTTGGAGGAAAAAAATAGCCAAATAGCCATAGAATGTGAAAATGCAAGGAAAATTAAACCAAAAAAAAAGAAGTTTTCATTTGAAAACAAAATTATTATTATTATTTGAGGAACAAAAGAAATTGGAATAGTTTTGTTTATGGGAGAATATTTATTCTTTGAAGACTTGTTTATCGCTATGATTTTTCCCTTGCATTGTTGACAAAACCTGTATGTATTTTCCCAATGTGAAACAATGTAAATGTTTGTCAAAAATGTGAAATAATTGTGAAAAGTAATAAAATATGCAAAAGCATAAAGTATGCGAGGCTGTACAATGTAGAAGAGTATTGAGTTTCATTTTGGATTTGCCTGCCACTTTTCAATAAAAAACGACAGAGGGCGCCCTTTGAAGCAAATGTATTAGCATTGAATGTGAAACTTGAAAGGTGTTCTCAATTTACAAAAGAAAATGAAACATTTTGTGTTTCTAAAAAAAATGGATTTACACATGTAACATAAAGGGGTTAAAAGGGAATAGTCACATTAGAATTTTTTCTCAAAATATATATTTTTCAGAAGTCCCCTGAAAACTTCTAGAAAATCTACGATCTTGTGCCCTGTCTCAGTGGGTCTCAGATACTGAATATGGGCGCATGCAGTTGGAACGCACCAGACTTTGACAAAATTGCCCATGTGCGACCCAAACGAAAAGAACCACTTAGCTATTGAGAAAATGTCACAGTAACTTCTACAGGGCTACTGAGTTTGGTGGACGTGCTTTTGGTATCTTTTGTGTTCAGTTTTCGCTTCAAAGCTAGGCAAAACTGTTCCAGAATTTGTCTAGAAATGGACAAGGCGAGTTTGGACCAGTTGAAGGCCTTTGTGCAGCT
The DNA here is from genome assembly GCA_029964075.1 of Patiria pectinifera. NCBI lineage: Eukaryota > Metazoa > Echinodermata > Asteroidea > Valvatida > Asterinidae > Patiria > Patiria pectinifera. Next base: position 30,013,282 of record CM057135.1, read on the forward strand.
ATGCAAGGCAAACCCAGCCGTTCTGCATTCTCCACAGCTTGCTTTCTACAGAGAGTATCTGCAAAGGTGGTTGTTGGACAATGCGTTTTGTTACTGCACCAATTTCGTGATATTATTTTCCTTTGTGACCTGTTGTTCACTTTTTTCTTCTTTTTTTCTGTGCCTGCATGTCTATGTATCGAATTATATTTTGGAAGTGTATATTTAGCCGGCTACATTTAGCCGGCTTTTTTTTAGTAAACGATATTTTGCCAGCTAGAATTGTACTGTACAGCGCCCTCTTTGACGTGTAACGTTTTAAATGAGTAGGCCTACAATATTGTTGATGTACCCTAACATGGCACGGCCCCCAATGTGGCGCACTTTGATTTTTCGCCTCTAGTGCCTTGTTAGAACAAAATTGTAACATCAAATTTTACAAAAAGTGAAATTTCATCAAGCTCTAGATTAAAACATTCCCGTTCATCTTTTGTAAATGAATTCTCTATTAACACAGCCAATTACTTAGGTATATAGTTTCGTTTACTTTTCGACTAGTTTCACTAGTCATCCTCAGAATGAAGCACCACCAGTCGGTTGGTGGCGCTGTTCCCTGTTGCGGCCACTAGATGGTGGTCTGGCCGCTTGTGTCCTCCCCCGGGTTGGTACTGGTACTTGGGGTATGAGGGGGTCCCATATGTGTGACAGTTCATACCCTCCCTCATCTCTGTCAAGAGTTGATCGTCGTCTCCTTATCCATAGACTTTCCCGTATCCAACGTCTAAATTTGTCGCCCTCCCTGTGCAAGATTAGAGAATTCATTTACAAAGTTGAAAATTCACCAGTCTGATGAACTTCTTTCATGATATTCCCGTTCATAAATCTTGAGTTTACATTCCCTGCTACAACATACAAAGTTCTAGGGAAATTCTATTTTGGCGTTATTTTCCTATGGTTTTTTTGAAGTGCACGATGAACCCTTTTAAATTTCGCCCCCAAGTGGAGAAAATAATGATTTATCAGAATTTATCAACTTTAACAGAGTATTGAATGATATTTAAAATTTGACTTGATTTCTAATGTTTATTTCAGCCTTGGCGCAAACCTTCCCACCCCTCCTCCGCCCACAGAAAAGCCCACTTCAACCGCCAGTGATGAAAGCAAGGTCAGTACATGTAAATAAATCATGTGCATGCTGTCTTTGTTTTCAAATCAAACTTAAAAAAATATAATCCCAAAAGGGATCAAAATTAATTCCTGAGAAATATTTTTTGGGTTAATGACCTATTCTAACGTAAGCCTCGTACAATTCTGTAATGTTCTGTAGGCTTTGTGAACATTTTGTAATTGTTTAAAGATTTGAGACACACTTTCATTTTTTAACTTGGCATAAACTCATTGTAGAGTGTACTATAAATATAATGACAATCTTCAAACCCCAAGTTCCATGATCAACCCTTAATTATTTGCAAGCAGATCAGTTGATTCCATATTACAAAAGGAAATCTTGATATTGTTAGCAAAAAGAGTCTTAAACTTGGCCATTGTTGTCACAGATATTTGAACTTTTCCGGTCACTAACACTTGGTTAATTGTTATCCAGCCGGCAGATGCACCACCAGTGCCGGAACCAGAACCGGAACCAGCCATGGAATCGGAACCGGAACCGGAACCGGAACCAGAGCGGGAACCAAGCAGTGAGGAGAGTGATTTGGGTAGGTTTTGGGACTGTATGGAATAAAAATTTTCTGGGCTACAAATACAAAACTCTATTTGCTTTGTCTCACTTGGCAGTCTGCTTGAAAATATTCAAGAATTATTTTTGGGAAGTGACATATTAATTGCTTTTTGTCGCAGAAATATGTGCAGGAAAACAGATCAGATTTGTGGAATAACTATCAATGAGTTATCCCTCCCTATCGGGCTGGCAAATTCAACAAAGCCAAACCGGCAGTCAAGATAAATCAAGTGACTGTTTTAAACAGTTGAGTGCACACATTCTGACATAAAGCAGGATTGACTGGTTGTGATTGATATTAAACTTGACACAGCTATGCTTTGTAGGTGATTGATAAGCCAGCTGTGAAAACCAGTCACTTGTTTTTGTCTGTTGATGGAATATGACTGGTCACTGTGGCAGTGTGCCTATAGAAATATGATCTGACTGTTGGTGACTAGCCTGCCTAAAAAGCATGGCAGACGAAGTGGAATGAATGTTTGGCTGTCTGTAACTGATCAAACAAAAGGAAGGTTTTAATGCTGTTGATAGACCTTTCAATAAAAAAATTAAAATGTGGAAAGTTTACCTTCTTTATTCCCCCCCCCCCCCACTGTCTTCCAGAGCTAGACATGGAAGGGGTGATAGAAGGTGACACAGACGAGCCCCAGCACATGGGGGATGACTCACTGGATGTGACAGACGAGATGATGGAGGAAGCATCAGACAAGCGATCCCTCGCCATGGCGGCCGTCGGCGACGGCAACTTTGACGAAGCCATTAAGCTGTTCACGGAAGCTATCGAGAAGAACCCCCACTCGGCACTGCTGTACGCCAAGAGAGCAGGGTAGGACCAGATGACAAATTATTGAGCTGCTAAGTGTGGAAAATATTTGCATCTTCATTGGATTACTGAGGTCAAAGGTCAAGTAGGGGTCATTAGAGGTCATTGTTCAAATTTGCTTCAAATGTTTGTCTACAGAATTAAATGGATTTCAATGTAACTTGGGTGGGGGTTCATGACAACTCTTCTGAAATTGGAGGTCGTAGGTCATCTGAGGGTCATTTGAGGTCATTGAAATATTTTCTTTTGTCCATCAGTGTCTACATCAAACTCAAGAAGCCCAACGCGGCAATCCGTGACAGCGACAAGGCCATCAAGCTCAACCCGGACTCGGCCGTGGGCTACAAGTGGAAGGGTATCGCGCATCGGTTACTGGGCCAATGGGAGCTTGCGGCTAAGAACCTACAGAACGCTTGCAAGCTGGACTTTGACGAGGTGGCTTACTCCACGCTGAAGGAGGTGGAACCAAACGTAAGTGAAAGTTTCGTTCCTAGTTTAGCTGGGTCTTTAGGGCCAGCCTAATGTCGGACTGACTGAATCACTGATTGACTGACTTACAATAGAACGTGCAAGTCTTGCAAGTTTACGTTCACTTTTCTGTGCGAATGTCTTGGTACCAAACACTGACTAGTCTAGTCACAGACGCCCGTGTTAGAATTGACCCAATTGTTATCTGCATGATTGATTGGACGGAAATTGAGGTCAAAATTGTTCCCTCTTTTGCAGTCATCAATTTGCAAAATTGTCAATATGTTGTAAATTGTAACGATTTCTTTTCTTTTAAAGAACACATTCGTTGTTATTGACTTGATCAGCCTAGTCATGAAATGAAATAAATGAAGAAAAAAACCACTAAAATATATGACAGAGGAGACATTCACTGTTACACAAAATGCTTTATTTTTTCCATTCTTTTGCATAAAATAACGTAGTAAGCACAATGTGAGCACAAATGTTTTACTAAATTATTTAGGTCTACGTGAGTACTGTTTACCGAAAGTACAATTTCCACAGCTGCGTACAAAATTTAATATAACTAGTGATTGTGCAATTGACTCTTCCATTGATAACAGCAAGACACATTGGAATCCATTACAATTACTCTCCGTGAAAAAAAGTCTTAAAACAAGCCGATGCATATTGTTTCACACATTAGAATTTAACAACAGTAAAGTGCCAAGCCTATCACTTGTAACAGCTGCATAACAACAAGGCTAGTACTCACGAGCCACTTTTCAGAAATAAATGTTAAATTCTGTCGATTCATCAACAAATTTGCAATATTTTGGTAGCACTGCAGGAACAGGCACTGTGCTCACAACTTCTGCTTTGTCTTTATTTCGCAACTCTGCAACAATTATTTTTTTGCATCAACATTGATTTTCTGGAGTTGTTCAAACATTCAGTGTTTTGAAAATACCCTACAACCTAAAACCATGGCATTCTTTCTACAGATCTGCTCTGGACAAGCTGTTTTTCAATATTCTATAATTAATTTATGTACGGAAATCTCTGGCTTGCCTGCATGTGTACATTTTATACCTAAAAATGGTGACTGAATATTATACAACAGATATAATTTTTACACTTACTACATAATCCGGTTACTAGACACAATTCCATATTTAGCACAACATTAAATTTGAAAACAATTATTGTATCATTATCCTACATTGACCCTGTTTGACAGGAATTTGAATCACACACAATTTGTACAATCTTTTTATCTTGAGTTTCATAATTTCATTGCACATCAAAAAATCTAACCTCACACTCATAATTGCACTGCAGTGACAGGATAAAGCTGCTGAAAACTCAATTCTTAACAATCCTCCACTTAAAAGTTTCTTGTCAGCAAAAGCAAATCTTTGATAAAGTAGCCTGACTGTTTTCATTTCATTATTTTTTCAAACACACATGTATTGCCAAAGGCTGGCACATAACTTATGTTGGTTTTAGCAATAGTTTCAGTTACTGTTGAAAATTTGGACCATATATTTTTCAGTTGCTGCGGATAACGCAATGTTTATTGTTGGAGGCAGGAATGCATGTAATTTTGTTTAATGAACTTGAGTGAATTTTGGCTTCTCCGAATAGACCTTGGACATAATGACGTCATGCTTTGTTTACATATGCGCTTTCTTATGGGTACTTGGTGGCGTTCGTCCCCACCTAGCTCCCATGCACAAGTACCCCCTCAACAATAAGAAAGGGAACGACCTTCAAACGCATTGCCGATGGTGCCCGACGCTCAAGCGAAGACACTTATGGCTTTGTGCATATTAAGAATAAAACTAGTCGTGCGTACTTCACGCTATGCGCATGCAAACCAGTACGCGCACATGGTGTGTCCTGTCCATGGAGCTCTCGAAAATGGTCAAAAAGAGCCCTCCCTTTTTTGCGCACATTGCCCATAGTAAAGCACACATGTAATCAAAACGTGATGTCATGTGTCGGGGATACTGTTCGTTAATGATTTCCCCATGTGTCAGTATGTAGTTGCACTTCTTTGATATCATCATGGTTTAGTGTACATGTTTTTCTTACGTTGCACACACCCTCCCTCAGTGCTACACTCACCAGTCAGTCCTGATTCCTTCTGGATCGCTTCAAGAAGCTTGGGCAGATCTGTGGAGATGGCCTGCTCAATCCGATCCAGTAAACATCCCGAGAAAAAACTGCAATGGTTTTCCAGCGGTCGAAAAGAGTCGATGGGACTGATGGCGAAAAATGTCTTGAATTCCTCTGGATCGGGGAGATCGTATTTACTTACATTTGCTTGTGCTAAGACGGTCTTAAAGATGTTGTACTTGCCGGGGTTTTGGACGATATCGCGCATGGTGTCCTCGGCATTCCCTATAAGAGCCATGGGCTTATTGCGGTGGAATTTCTTCAGGTATTCGTTGACTATGAGAGCATGGGTACGGATTTCTTTGGCCCGGCGACGGATTGTTGCGATCTTGTTGTGCAACTGGTTCTCAATCACGTTGTTTAAGTCTATCAAGAGAGATTTCTCCTCAGACAAGAAGAGTTCCTTGTATGTCTCCAACTGAAACTGTTTCTCCCAAAATGAGCCCACGTAGACGCGCGGCGGCTCAGTCACGTTGATCAGAGGGGCAAGATTCCAGAAGAGGGCGCCATACACGCGCATCAGCTCATGCGGTGCAATGGAGTCCGCTTTATTGAGTATGATTCTGATCTGGGACTCGCGTCCCTTCAAGCGTTTGAAGGTTGATTCCAGCTCCGTCCCAACGTCTAGTTTCGTCGGGTCGAACACGACGAAGATAAGATCAGCGCGATCCATGAACCATTCACAGACTTCATTGAATGGGTATCCACGCTCCTGCTGCTTACGATTCTCGATGATTCCGGGCGTGTCCACTAACGTCACCTTCTGCAGCATCTTGTGGGGGTACTCCAGCCCGTAAAACCTCTCAAGAAATCCGTTGCCGAACCTCTCGAGACTGCCGAATGACCTCTTTCCGTCTGTGGCTAGGACAAGGCCTTCCACTGAGCGGTACTGACTGCCGTGCATTAGGACCGTGAAATCTGCCGTCACTGGCTCCGCCCCTGAAACAATACAATTATCATACCTGCATTAAGACTGATTACTGTTGATTATGCTAAGTTACTCTCTCTTCGTAGAGCTGTCGAGCGCACACATTTGCCAAGTAAAGGCCCACTCTGTGATTTAAGTTACTCAACAGACATACATCAGTTTTCCTGTATTTTAGAACCCTTTTGAAGGATTTTTTGCTGACTACCAATGATTGATAACTCTGCAAATTCAAAATTATGAGGAGACAGTTCTGCTGCATGTGGGATTCAAATTATTTTAGCAGATTCATCAAGTGGACAGTTTGTTGATGTTTTACCTGTCGGTAGTTTCTGTTCCTTCTCCAACCCAACAAGATAGTTTATCATCGATGATTTGCCTGCACTCCAGGGCCCAAGAAACAACACCAGGGGCTTGGCATCAAGCTCACCATCTGATACAATGAAGAAATTGTGGATGCAGAATTAGAAAATAAAATTTGTTTTCCCGGAAGGCGTCTAAAAACAAGCCTCTTTTAAAACCCAGATGCGGGCATTGCAGGTTGAAAAAAAAAACTCAACCTGAGCCTGCAACTTGCTTCATGGAACCTTACCTTCAAAGATGTAATCCTCTGTAATTGCTTTGTACAAGGTTTACTTCCAAAAAACTTGACAAAAATACATGCACTTAATCTTATTACTTTTTGTCACATTTGTGATTTTTTTTAAAAACAAATCCAAGTGTCCAAATCCTAGTACGGTAAATGACATACAGTCGTTGGCAACAGCCGGAAAAAAACCCAAGTGCACCAACTGGCAGTTGCAGAATCTTCTGCCTATAGACACTATGGCAATTTCTAAGTAAATCAGACGAAGTCTTAACTTTGCTGTTGGCAGCTTCGAAATCAAGTAACAAATGAGTCTCCTAAGTCATAATTTCAAACAAGGATGGTCATGAATTGAAACAGGAACTGGTCCAAGTTTTTCCAGTTTGATCTTACCTGATAGAGAAGGGTGTCCCATGGTCTCAAACTTGTAAGCCTCTGCCATGGGCTCGATAGACTGGTGGTAAATCTTCTTCATCTTCTCAATGCTGTCCTTGACGAACCCCGCATCCAGAAGCAGCCCCTCCCGGTCAAGATTCAGGAGATCAAAGATGTGATCTCGGTTCCTGCTCAGTGCATCGGTGGGCGATGTTGTACTTTGTTTGTCTGGAGGCATTGAGGGTTGTTTGGGTGCCTGAGATGGTTTGCCGGGCGTGGCTTTCTGTTGAGCGGCATCTGAAAGAGAAAAATGGAAGGATTTGAGACGATGTTGCCAGGGATAATTTCTTTGTGTTTCCTTTTTAAAATAAAATTCTCTTAACTTAGTTCTCTGAAATTGCTAAATTAAAAAATAAATAAATTAAACGTTTTGACAAACATTTCTTCAACAAGTGCTGGGCAGAAGTTTCATTGAACATATACACTGGCACATGATGAAAACATCCTGCTCTCAAAATTACTAATTGGGAGGCAATGATGTACAAATTTATTCAACAATGCTTGTTGCTTGTTAATCACCTAACACACTAAAGTACCCTGTACATGTACATGTACATGTTCACACATGTACATGCACTGTGTGCTGAATAATTGAACCATAGCTTGGGGCATTGACAATTACTAACGGAACCACACGGAATAACAAAACAGTAATGCCCAGAAGAAATAGGGTGTCCTCACCTTTACAATGCACAGATGAAATCAGCAAGGCAAGGGTTCCAACACAGATGACTAGTGCTAATGTTGGATGGAAAAGGGAGCCACAACTCAGGCGTTTTTGCCTTCTCTTTGGCCGTTCATCCTGAGCCAAACAAAAGCACCTGTCGTCCCTGTATGTAGCCATGTTGAAAAGAGCCCCCTAAGTCGGTAGAAAAAGAACACTTGAGTCGAATCAGGGATCAGCTCATAATTTTCCCATCACTTGCAGAATGGCAGGGGCATTGTCATCGTTGGTGTTTATTTCATTGGTTTCTTTCTGTTATTCTATTCATTATTTGTGTACTTTTTCCACCTAAAAAACACCTTTTTGTCCTTTTCTCTTTTCAGGCCAAACTAATTGCGGAACACAAACGGAAGTATGAGCGAAAGCGAGAAGAGAAAGAGCTGAAGGAGAGGCGGGAGCGAGTCAAGAAGGCGAAGGAAGCTCAGGAAAAAGCTAGAAAGGTACGGCTCCGTACCTTGCTGTCAACTCAAGGATTCTACAGTTAACAAACTTCAAATGAGTGGGGCCCATCAAAATTAGTTTGATTGGAATCAAATTTATGAACTTCCTATTTTTTTGTGTAAAATGACTGCAAACTAGGAAAGTGATCAATTCATTTTGCAGTGCTGGAATCGTCACAAAATAGAAGCTTGCCGTTAGAATTTAAATCCCAGTTGCTGTTAACCCTGTATTAATAGAAATTTTCAACTTGAACCCAATTTGCAATTTCATTTCGAAATGATGAAATCGCCTGTTTTTGTTTTTTCTAGGAAGAAGAAGAGCGTCGAAAGAACAGGGGTCCCACTGGAATGCCAGGTGGTTTTCCGGGCGGTTTTCCAGGAGGGATGCCGGGCGGTTTTCCAGGAGGGATGCCGGGTGGTTTTCCAGGAGGGATGCCGGGCGGTTTTCCCGGAGGAGCTGGTGGAATGGGAGGAGGAATGGGAGAGGGAATGGGTGGCAGCGGTGCCGCTGGAATGCCGGGCGGTATCAACCTGAATGACCTGCAGGGATTCATGCAGGACCCGGAGATTATGGCTGCTTTCCAGGTAGGTTTTCCAAATTTCACTGAAATCCGGTATTTGAAATGGACTAGAGTGGGGTCTGAACCTGCGACCTGCAGATTGGCAGGCCGGTGCTCTACCAACTGAGCTATCCAGCTCTTTGTTGGCAGTTCAGCATTTAGTTCAAGGTGTGCTGGTCACAAGTTGGTTGAGCGCCAGAACCGGTAATCCGGAGGTCGCAGGTTCAAACCCCGCTCCACTCAATTTCTTTTTCCAACATCAACAATTGTTGCGATGCAACTAGCTGGTTTCCCTTAGTGTGCTTGAATACGTGTATAATTTTGATGGATTTAAGTGCAGTGGGGCCTGCTTTCTCAATATTGTACTGTCAAATAATATTCAATGTAGGTAATTTGCATTTTTGAAATCAGTTTTTCAAATGAACCACAAAGATAGACTGACTAGGTGCATCATAATAATTTTAAAGTTGAACAAAGAAATTAAATGGAGCGGGGTTTGAACCTGCGACCTCCGGGACGGAACAGCGCTTGAATGGCAATCCGAAGGTCACAGGTACAAACCGCGCTCCAGTCAATTTTATTGTTCAACTGTTATTTTATTTTTTGTCTTAAATCAAAATAGCTCCATGTAGTTACTTCTTGGAAACGTCGAGGATTTAAGGGTTAAAGTAAAGGCAGTTTTATGGGGGTCAAATTCGACAATCTCAGCAAATAGTTTTTTTTGCATTTTGTATTAATACTTTTGATCATCATACTATTTATGTTAACACATTGTACACGCACATTTTCTAATTTGAAGCGATAGCCATGCACAACTATGATTCGTGATTTTCACATAATTTTGAAGTACTGTTTGTGTTGGTATAGTACCTCAATTTGGTTGTGAATCCCTTCCCTTCTGTAGGATCCTGAAGTCATGGCGGCGTTCAGCGACGTCAGTCAACACCCAGAGAACATCAAGAATTATCAGAGTAATCCCAAGATAGCCAACCTCATCGCCAAGATGCAGGATAGTTTCAGTGCTGGGAAGGACGGTCCTGAGCCCCCTCAACCTCCGCCAGAGGGGGACGTAGACTAAGTAGTTATCAAACACAAACTCTATGTTGTGGTTGTGGTAAGAATGTGATTACGTTGGGGTTGAAACGGAATTTGCTTTGTGTAATGTTCTGATAGCAGTCTGCTGCTCCTTTGAAGTGTGCCTACTCGTACCAGCCATATCCCAAGCAGTGTTTTGTAACACATGGCGCGTTGATGCACAAATGCCATATAAGTTCAGCTTTTTGGGGTCTGAAAACATCTTGAAATAAAGGCATTTAAATCTAAAAACAAGTTTGCGTGGTTGGGATGCTCAATGTTGCTGTGCTCCTATAATTGTCCCTCTTCTTAATTTTTTTCCAAAATGTTTCAAAATTTGGCTGAAAATGTTGAAAAAGCTTCAAAATCAACTGCGTCTTTAAAGAAACTTGAACCTTCTAAAAAGGTCATCTTTAAAACAAAAACCCTATAAAAAAAAACCACCCAAAAGCAGCATTGTGTCTGGTATAAATATTTTCAGTTTTTATGCAGTGCATTTGTATGAGAAAATCCTGTTTTCTTTTAATTATGCAAAGTGGTGTGTTTTGGGGTTTTGTGTTTTGTATTTGCCTACAAACTGGCACACTTCTAGGAGTTAAATCGACTTCAGAGCTTGATTTACTTGGAATGATATTGAAAATTGGATTAAATTTGAAGGTGAATATATAAGAATTAGGGGGTTAAACATTAAGCGCTTAAAATTCTAGTGTAATGAATGCTTATTTCATTTTTTTAAAAATTTTGTCACACAGTTGATGGAAACTGTTATAGGCTGTAATTTTTTTGTATGTAATGCAAAATTGCTTACAAAATGAAAAGTCGAGAGAAAGTATGTGCATGATGCGTAAAAATATCAAATAAAAAAAAAATGTTCAAATTTATTCCACAAATATTATTGGACGTGTTCCAGTAATATCATATTTTATTTTTTTCCCCAAAAATCACTCATCAACATTCTTTAAAGTGTTTCTTGAATAATCTCTGAATAAACTAGCAGCAATTTTAATCATATCCTACGGCTGATTCAAATATAATCATGATTGTTTCATACACAAATAATATTTTGTTTAGTACTTTTTTGGTTTTTGCTTCAGCCTTTCATTTTAGTGCAAGGTTGTCAAAATTTCATTCAATAATTGTTGTTGCGGGTTATCCAACTGAAGTATTTTGTTGTAAATATTAAACAAAATAATTGGTTGTTATTGTCTTCAACATGTTAATAATTGTCGTATGATAATCAAGAAAGAAGAAAAAATTTAATCACCATTTTTTAATCTCTTGTTCTCTAGTAGCGATTAGATAATGATACACTGAACATAATGGTAGTTTAGCATTTTTTTAGGGGGGGGGTGTCACAAATGAAACTTTTCTTAATCCTAACCCTACTAATTCCATCAAAAAAACAAACAACCCATATTGGGGGATTTTGATGGACATGGTCATACAGACTGCAGCTAGTTTGCCAAAATGTTGATGGAGTATGATGGACTTGGGCTGGGAGGCCTGAAGCAGTGCTGGTGGAATCTGATGGATTGGGTCCAGGTTTGAAGTATTGTAAGCCATGTGTACCAAGTCCATCAAAATCCACCAGCACCAGTGATGGATTTCAATGGATTTGGTCCTGAAGCATTTATGTGAAGCAGAGTGAGTGGATTTTGACGGACATGGTCTTGTACTTACCGGTAGTCAAACAAAGGGAGTTAGTAAAGGGAGGTTTTTGTTATTCCATTTTTCCATTTGTTCCTGCATTTTGCAGAAGATTCCATTTCGTTTAGTTGTCCAAATGATAATTGTTTTCTGCAATGTTAATTTTACATCTTATCTACATCTCCTACATTTTTTTGAGAAGCCTATTGCTTGAACATTTTGTATCAAAATTGAATATCAGTTAGGTGGAGATTGTACAATATAAAGAGGCGAATATTGACAGCAATGTTTTACAATTAAACAGACCAGTCACCACAGAAATTATGTTGTTTGTGTTTTATTTGTCTTCATTTTGTGTAGAATTAAACGAGTTGTGAGTGGATGAGGTACCAAGAAGAACACAAGTGCTACAAAATAATGGGGGAAAAACCCTTAAATTTTCTGGTAAGACGAGCGAGTTGACATGCGCCAACTTATAAATCGCCAAACTTATAAAAATCTTCAATTGTATGCAATTATGGTCGCCCCTAGAGGTACGCGCGTTTATATCGTCATCTATACCTCTACGGGCGCATAATGACCACAAATACCTCTAGGGGCGATCAATAACGGTCGCCCGTAGAGGTATGTACCTCTAGGGGCGATCAACAACGGTCGCCTCCAGAGGTACGCGCGTTTCTTGGTCGCCCCCAGAGGTACGCGCGTTTCTATTGCCATTCTGTACCCCTAGGGGCGAGTTAAAAGCGTTTCTGAATAGAAATGATTCACTTTTAAAGTTTACTTTTTCAAGCTTATATATATTTTTTTCAAATTTAATACACAGATTAGTGAAGTAAATAACATACCGTGAATACTTAAAAAGGATCAATAGCAATCGCAAAAAACTATATGTAAATTCTGTAACTTTCTTTTGTCAATTCTGTAAAAAAAAAAATTAATGATGCCATTCTCCACAATATGTATAAACATGTATAGAGTATGCCTCGATAAACAACATTATTTTTAGACATTGACGTTCTGTTAAATTGGACGAACGAATTTCCCCTAGCGCTACTTCGAGTATTATGTACATGAATGTTAGATGTTAGCAAGAATTAAAACAGGGAGGGAGTAAATCATGCATACATTTATTCATGATTTTTTTTCCTAGTACAAGTCATTACATATGATTTCATTTAGCAAATAATGGAGCAGAATAAAGACAGACCTTATGCATTGTGTTTGTCTCACATGTTGTTTTTGTTTGTTTTAATCTAGTAACACATGAAACAAAAGGTTTACACACGCCTTTATCATAGCAATACAAAACCACTACCCCTTTAACTTATTGACGCTGCTGCAGGTCTGTAATCTCAAAATATTTTTTTAATGGCAAGGCAAAAGAATGGCCATATCAGACCATACCATAGCTCCCATGAATTTTATTTAAAAGGCTGGTTTCAATTAATTAGGAAGGTTAATAAGACTGAGGACCATTTGTGTTGACGAATATTTGAAACAAAATAGGGAAGTTTAATAGGCCTCGCCTACCAAATTTTGTCGACATTTGTAGCCAAACTAAATCCTCAGCCACTTTTTCATATAAATTCATTGAAATCAGAATTCGCTGAATTCATTCAAATAAAATACTATGCTAAATCCTGAAACCATAAAATATCTCTCGTACTATTTGTTTCATTACAATTTACTCGAATGACTAAAAAACACTCTATCCTCCCTTGGCCTTTTCGTGAGCGACTTTGCTCTAAAATCATGCGACAAGCACCAAAAACACACGCTGTAACTGGTTCCCTGCTCTTAAGCGTAAACCTTACGTAAAAACCGTAGACCAGCTTTTTGGACCGTAGCGAAAATCCCATTTGAACCGCGTATATGGCTGTTTTTGTACACGGCCGATTGTGCACACGTGTATTGGCAATAGCGAGCTAGAAAATCGGGCATAACGGCGTTTCCACCGATCATGCGCAGTGTGCACGCCTATATACAGTGTATGGCGCTAGAAAATCAGCCATAACGGCGGTTCCTCCGATCATGCGCAGTGTGCACGTTTTATGCAGCGTGTGGAGCTAGAAAATCGGCCGACATGGCGTATCCCATGGACATGCGCATTGTGCACAACCATATGGCGTGTGTTCGGGTAGAAAATCGGCCGTTTTGGCGTTTCCTATGGACATGCGCATTGTACACGTCCTTATGGAGTACGTTACGGTGAAAATACAGTCATAAACGCGGTTCACATTGGCGGCGTGTATTGTGCAGGGTGTATGTAATAGTTCGGGGTACAAAAGGCGGCATTTTGGGGGTTCAAACGGGATTTTTGTAACAGCGTTTTTTTAACTGGTCGAAAGTGATCTGTGGGGTGGCGCTTTACTTTTAATTGACTGGATACTGTTGAAGATGTATGTTGTAACTTGTCAGAAAACCTACGGAATGGACGTTTTAGCTTTACCCCCTACTCATAAATATGCATTTCTGAACCTGATTTTGGTGGAAAGATAAGTAGTTTTGCTGAAAGATATTGTTTTGTTGCGGTGGTGGTCCCTCCCTAACGTAAAAAAAACAGAATTCAATGACTTCAAATTTCATTAATAGAAATATTTACATCTAAAATTAGGGTTTTTAAACTGGCGTATCCGGGAGTATTCAGATATAATCATGCTGGAGGTTTTGCATGTTTTTCTCTTGAATTTATTTTGACTGAATTTAATTAAAACGATTGAAAGGTGGGGGCTTCTTCATAAAATAATTTCTTTATTTTTTGGTTCTTGGGGTGGGGAATGGATTTTATTATTTCATAACAATATTATTGTATGAGGTTACTGACTTTATTCCTTATAAAACATGTCGGGCTTGTCTTCAAAAGAATTGACATTTCATTCCCCCTCTCCAAAAGTACATAAATCCGGTGGTTATTTTTTAATCAAATAAGCCACATTTTCTAATAAGGTAGAATATTATTTGAAATATCTTATTATTGACAGGCTTGCTAAATTATGAGATAACAATGGGTAAATATCACTCAAAATAATCAGACAATGGAAGCTTTTTTATCTTCATGATACGCAGCAGTTTATCATAACCGCCCAGTTAAACAGTTTAATATTTAATCATAACCTGGTTTACAATTCTTGCCCAGTTCAGGGCCATGAATACAATATTACAGCAGTTTAACACGTGTGTAAAATATAACAAAGTGCCGACTCCATAAACCATTTTATTCCCAAACTATTTTGGATTCCCAATCTTTGTCAAGATTGTCGATTGGTTCAGTTTAATGTTATCAACAATTTAAATATTAATGCAACGTCATGAAAAATAATCTTGACAAACCTGATGCTGTTGGCTTTTCCTTGAATATCCTAATTCTATTTTCCAGGTATTGTTTGATTTTAGCTAAAATTTCTGGGTATTTTTTTTCGGTCTCCAAAATAACAAAATTTACCACTACTTACTAATACTCAAGAAACACTGCACTATGTCTCTTCTTATCTCATACAAATTGGTGAAATATGTCATTAACATTTAAGTTGGGGAAAAAATGCAGTGTTGTGGGCTTGTAGAAACTATTTATACAAATATTGCCAAAGTATGACACATACCTTTCAAAGGAAACCAATTAAGGCAGCTTTAAGCCTAACAAAAATCCTTCAATGAAAACCTGATCAGTTCTCCCAGAATGAAACTGACCACAAATTATTGGGTAATATGTCATTTTATCAATTTCAATAACAGCGATCAATTTTCAAATTATCTGCCCTTTTATTTATTTGAGTCAGTGATAAAATTATCATACTCTTTAAAACGTTCTGAATGCATGACATGGTCCTCAGAACTCGGTGAAATTATCCAGGAGTATTACGTTATTTGAGCCATTAACAAGATTGTTCTTCACTTGTGTTGTTTGAGTGAGAAAAATCTTAATTATCATTTAGCTATTATCATCAATATTCATCACAAAAATGTATCCCCCACCAAAAAAAATAAATGTACAAGAGCATTGTAGGTTTGTTTTATCAATTGCTGACAACTGTCTTCCTGTAATTTAGGGAACGTCTCATATAATGAATAACTTATTCTGATCCACTATAGTGTGGTAATAAATGAATAAGAGTAACAGAAACTTTAAACTTAAACCAAAATATACAAATTATAAGCCCATTTATAAATTTGCGGAGGATAATTAAAGCAGAAGTTATAAAGAAAACAATGTTGCGAGAGGTTAAATCAGATAGTCTCTAAATAAACAGCACTGCAGATGTGAAGTTTTTAAACACATATTATAAGCAATGTGAAACTGCATTGTCAGGCTGGTGCCAGGTAGTTGGCAACTCACATGATAACTACCTGTGTTATGACATTGGGTGCTAGACCAATATGTCTTCTGCAAAGTAATTAATGACTCGAAATTAGGTGACAATTTCAGAGACGGATGTCGGACAAACAGAGACTAATTGGACATAATCAATGAACGAGGTGCATATAAATAATTCACTTTAAGATTGCTAATTTAAAACATCCTTAATTTTACTCAATATACCCTGCAAAATCAAAAGAATTTTCACCAAATCAAAAAACAAAACTATTGAACTAAAGGCAACACAAAGCTATTTCAACATCTAAGTAGCAACTGAATTTCAATACGTTAACTGTTCTAACTCACTTGAATTCTCTCAACACCACAAATTCTATTGGTATTGTCAATTTTCTAGGATTTTTTTGGGCAAGTTGTTACTTTACACTGTAAACACTATACATCCAAGCATTTTACCATATTGATTGTTTAATACGTGATATGCATCGTTACATAATTTGTCTCTATATAAATCCCATGCTAGTGCTCAAAATAAAGATATTCTGTACAAACTTGTCGGAAAAAAAAAATTCGAAATTTTTCTCAGGAACTGCATAGGCGCTGCAAGACAAAATAGTTCAGTGCTGTGTAAATTATTACATATTCTTTGAAATATAAAAAAGTGGAATTTGGGCCAAAAAGAAAGTGACACTTTTTGTTTTGCAATTACAGCAAATTTTCTAAGTTTGGCAGATCTCAGGTGACTATCAGTGTCTCTCTGTAAAAACTGGAATGTTCTAATGTTTCAATTAAGGATCTATTTTGTCAGATCATTTAGCAAACTTCACTTCAGTAACAAATTTTACCTTCACGGGTGGACTACTTATCAAAAGCTACTTTTCTTAAAACTACCGAGCTCAGTTTTACCCGAGAAAATTACGCTGTTACGCTATCATGGTTTTCCATGTGTTTAGCAGTGACCAAATCTACATTGACAATATCTGTGTAATTTTAAATATTTTTATAACAATTTTTGCATTTTTATTCCTTTTATTTTTAAACTTTACAACTTGAACAATAAAATAACTGAAACAAGTGTAGATGCTGAATTACACGTATGTGCATTTAGAGTGCATTTAGTATTTCCATAAAATACAGTTCTAACTCTCGGTATTTTGGGTGTGTTTTGGACATTATTTGGACAACCAAAAATTCAACATTAAACAAAATTAGCTCAACCGGAACGGAATGTGTATTGTTTTGTTTTTCTTTTTGGAAATTGTATAAAAACCATCTACGTTCATAAACACTGGTAAAACATGTTAAGTTTGGTTTTCATTTTACTGAAAAAAAAAATCAGCATTTTCTCTCAACAAACTTCACCATATACTGCCAATTAACATGTGCATAATCAGGATTTGATTGTGCTATGTACAAAATCACCTTCACCCATTGTCAAATTTGTCTATATTTCCTCCAAATTTATTATATTTGCACGATAATATATCGCCCTTCATTTGCATAATCTCTACCGATTTCCATAATATCTTTGAGGTCTATCTAGAACACACGCAGTGGTACATACATTAATCATATGTATACAAGAAAAAAATGTTGACAATCTTTGTTTGCGCAAAATACATTTTTGTACAGTCACACATGTCGGAATGACAAACCCACAAGTCAAAACCAAAGATGTATTTCTTGGAGGTGGTAAGTTCACACATTTGTTACCACCCTAAAGAACTTTCAATGGTAAAATGCCCAGATACGTATCAGCAAGTTCGGGCGCGAATTATAGTTAACCATAGTTCAACTAATTTGGCTCGAACGAAGGATGATTGGACTACTAAAGTCCACTTTTTGGAACCGGTTACCAATAGCTACGTGCATCATAAAGCACAACGGGGAGCCAGTTGCTATTACAGCGCACGCGCAACCGCTAGTTGATTAATGATCCTCATGTGAACTTGCTATATGCTGCCCCAGGTTAAAATTCCAGCTGAAACCAGTTCAACTGGTTTCAACTGGTACCAGCTGAACTGGTGACTGGTTTAGCACTGGTTTTAGACTGATATAACTGGTTTCTAAGCAGTTAAACTAGTTCAAAAGCAGATACCAGTTTCCAGTTGAACTGGTTCAAACTGGAATTTTCAGCTAGGGCTTCAACTGGTTTTCAGCTGAATCGTGTTAAGCAGTTTTAATTTTTACTTACCCAATAATTTCCACTTACCAGCTCCAGGAAGTACAGCTGACAACTGCTTACAACCCAGGCTAAGCAGATTTAGACCACTTTACTTGCTTATTTATAGTTACCCAGCCAAAATACCCAAATTGAGAATTAAATCTCGGCTAAATTGCCGCACAACCCCTCCTACTTAAAAAAAAATTCCCTGCTTGAAAATGTAAGTCAATACTTTCTTACGACAATCTTTTCTGTTATTACATAATTTTCACACTTCATGTTCACACTAGCAATATACACGTATCTCTTCACACTGAATCAGTTTCTTATACATGTTACTCGTCATTGCAACATCCATTTTTCTTTTGTTATCAAATTTAAAACAAAGCGGCCCTTGAACAAAGATACTGACAAAAGGGTTGGATAGCTCAGTTGGTAGAGCAACGGAACGGCAATCCGGAGGTCGCAGGTTCAAACCCCGCTCCAGTCAATTTCTTTGTTCAACTTTTTGAACGAGTAACATTTGCCTGACTGTAATCCCTTTAAGCTAACTTTTTGCTCTTCAAAACACTTTCACAATGCAGGCAATTGTAAAAATGACCGTCTTTTTAATAACTGACCCTATGCTTTCACGTGTACCACTGAAGATTTCCAAAAACTGTATTTTTAAAGTTTTTTTTTTTTTTTGCATAGTGGCTCGCTGACCCCCTCGTGGTGGAAGCTCAGAGACTGTCCTCTAGAGGGCGCTGTGATGTTGCCCATGGCGCAGCCATCCATCGTCTAGTAGGTATCCCTGAACTCATGATGCCACTTGCTGAAGTTGACGTTGAATGCGACGATGCTGCCCGTTGCCATGCCTGCAATGATTGTCCTGGAAATAAAATTGGAAAAAAAATTACAAATCGTAAAGAAAAATAAATGACAAAACTCTGGTGCCAAAGTTGGTTCCTTTTTGGGTATACAATTGGAGACTAAAAAATCAGGTCCTTTCTATTGGATTTTTCATGACTTCTTAAAATGTCAGTTAAGTGTTAAAAAAACACTGACACTGAGAAGAGTTCATGAAGCAAATTGAGAAGGACATGCCTCAAGGGACTACAGGGTCTACTAAGATGGATTTCAGTTTCCAATTGCATATTGAAAATAAATGTAAATATTATGCAGCAAGAAGCAAGATGCATGCATCGAGGAAGCTACATACTTTTAGACACACTGTACTCTGATGGTATGTTTGATGTGGTATTCAATCAGGTCTGGTGTAGGGTCAGGAAGGGAAGACTCTTAACCCTTAAGCACTTGTAATACATTATATTACATTGTATTTATTCCACCAGGAATCCATAAAACCATAGAGTGCTGGGCGCTTTGGGGCGGTTTGAGGATTAACAGGCAGGGCGGTTTGGGGCTGTACAAGGGCTAAAGGGTTACGTGTGTCGCTAGCTGTGTCGATCCAGCAAGTATGATAATAGTCTGGTGTATGAGGAGTGGTAAGTGGGTTAGAGAGTCTTTCTCTGGTCCAAGTCTCAGTGAATGTTGAGACATGTGTATGCATGAGGACATAATGACAGAATTGTATTTTTATGTCATCAATGTATGATCAAAAGTGGATGTTGAGTCTGTGTAATGCACAGAGCTTATTTGGTGATGGTTGAAAGGTTTGAATGGAGTCAGTGCATGTAAGTCATGAGTTTCAAATATACGGTGAAATGCTTAAATGTCTAGCATTTAGGGAATTTAATGGAACGTTCCAGATTTATCAATAAGCTCCGCCCACCTTCTTTGACTGAGCTGCTGTGGTCACATGACCAAAAGATAAGATCTGATTGGTCAATGTGTACTGTTTGATTGACAAGTAGGGGCTGGTTATTGTTTCTAAGGCGATGTTTACAGACCCTAGATGTATTTTCTCTACTTAACCAGTTTGCGCCGGGATTATTTTGACATCGACCAGACCCAGGCGCAGGATTGTTTTCCTTGAACCTCAATACCAGACGGGTTCAGGTTGTCATCTGCGGGTAGCACACTCTGATATTTCAGGCCTTGCTCGCTGCGAGTGGGTCGCTACGAGTGGGTCGCTGATGGATATTTCTGGCCTCGCTCGTTGTGTTTCGTCATCCGTTCCGAATACCACAAAATCTTTGCGTTTATACATGTCATCCGACGTGAACTGGTTAAAGTTGCTTGATAAACCATGCGATTAAAATCACTCATCCATGCTCATCCATGGTTAATATAGAGGCCATGTCTATGTAATGCATGAAATGTATTTGGTGATGGTTCAAAGGTTTCAGTGGCGACTGTTTGCCTTACCATACAATTGTTATTTGAGGGTCTTGGCCCTTTCCATCTCAGTGCTTTAATTCTTATTTGCTTCAATTCTTTACAAACATTTACTTCCAAGTGTCATGGCAACTGTTTACCATATCCTACATTTATAAGCCCCTGCCTTTTACTTTCATTACTTTAATTTGCATTTACTTGAATTTGGTAAAAATAGTTGGCTCCAACAGTTTTCCTGTTTAAGTTTTCTTTTAAGGAACGTTGATTAAATCAAACCGCACTTTACCCAGGGTTTAAGCCATTTTTAGCTGCGGGATAACAGCTCAACAAATCATCATGTCTCTCCGTTAGTCCGACAAACGTTGACATTGTCTCATTGCCCCAACATATTTTTACCGATTTCAACCAAACTTTGTCAAAAGTATCAGTAGCCCAGCCCCAACATGTCACATGAACAAACTGGGGTCAAAGGTGATCATGGGGTCACTGGGGTCAAAAACCTGATGATTTTTACTCAAAACAATACTCCTTCCAGAAATTACATGGCACAATCACGTGACTCATGCATGAACACGAATTCGTTGGCCCGCAGCTTCCGAGATCCGATCATGCTTGTTTCTTTCATACAAAGCCTTTTTTATTTTGTTAATGCATACTTCATGGTTACAATGCCATGCCATGCCAGGAAACACATGCATCTGAGTATCAATGAACGATGTGTTATAAGTTCATTATTTTTTTAAAATCTGATGGTGAAATTGTTGATGTTAATTAAACATGCGGTTGAATTTAAATGATTCGATGTTTCTAGTGGCAAGATGTCAGAAGTCTCGACTGTAGATATTTACCTATCTTGATGGTTTTTCGATCTACCAGGAAGAAAAGAATACACAGAATGTTTGGCAAGACGGGATTGACTACACAAGCAAGGGTTGGGGTCTGGGGCAATTGTCAGAACAATAATGGATGCAAGACAACACGAAAGACATACACAAAATCAGCCCAACAGCTACAGAGACTAAAACCAAAACAGGAGAAAAATCACTTGAACAATCATGAGCCATGAAAGCAGTTTGTGAAAGGAGTAAAACAGTTTTGCAATGTTTATGCCAGGTTGCCCTGAAACAGGCCTCGTTCAGAGGGGAATTCTTTCTAACTTGTGATGCATTTCAAAGAAATATTGTGATTCAAACATTGAAATGGAAATATCTTTTTTTAAATATGAATTCGAGCATGCTAGGATTTCAAGCGGAACAATTTTTTTCCAAAGAGGGGTGGGGGAGGGGGTGGGTGGGGGTGGGGAGGGGTTGGGTGGGGGGTTGATCCTCACCTTTGTTCATGAGCCATGTCTAGTGCTAGGATAGAGGCATCACATAGAGGGAATGAGTACATCAGATTGTGATCAAAGGTCCGCCAGACTTGGACCTGACGATTGTCACCGGCTGTCAGGAAATAATCACCCTCGTGCTTGAAACGAATTGCCTGGAAACAGACAGAAAAAAATTGAAACCAGAACCAAAGATTAAAGCAATATGAAAATAACATACACACTATCTTCCATTATGTCATTACATCTGATGTCTCTAATCCATAATAAAGACTTAAAATCTTGTCCATTCTTCATGCAAATGCAAACGTGAAGCAAGTTTTACAACATCACAAACACTTGCGGTGAAATTGTTGTAAGTTCCAATGCATTCAACTTTTGCAACTTCACAGCGCAAACACTTGCCGTAACATGACATAACGAACCAATCTTAATTTTTTAGTAGTCTTATTTAAGTGAAAGAAAAACTTGAGTATGTTCAAGCGACTGACTTCTGCTTACATTGACTGTACCAGCTACTTCCGTGCTCTTCAGGAACTTGCCGTTGATGGTGAAGGAGCACACGTGACCTTTGTCAAAGTTGACCAGGATGACCCCTTCCTCCGACGCGATGGACATCAGACGGGGCGACATACTGGGCCGTGGGGGGTCCAGGGAGCGTAGTAGATCACCGGCGACAGTGTGGATCAGGCAAGCGCCCCCTAGAGAACAGAAAGAAGGAAAGGGAAGTTTACGTGCATACCCTTCAAGAAAGAAAAGGTCGTGACAACAACAACTCGCTTTACGGCTGTTCCAAGTTATAAAACTTAACATATACTACATGTCAAAGTATAAATATCCATTAAGAAAAAATTCTGACAAAAGGATAACCATAGTTTTCAGGTTGCTTACCTAATGAGCCACTGACCACCAGCCCAAGCTCAGTGCAAACTGCCGCGCAGACGACCTCTGTGTCATGACCTGTCAAGATGGCTCGTGGGGTCGCCATCTCACCTGATGCAAGAAACAACATCATCCTCATCGAATTACTTAAGAAGTCGGGATGGTTAAGATTTTTTTGTCAGCACACCGACAATGACTATGTTGTGATAAGTGTAACATATTTTATGTCTATAGTCAATTTTCACCTGATTTTGTTCAAAACTGTGATGCTCAGCATACACCTTTTTGTCAATAATTGTGTTACAGAATGTATACCAATAAAAGAAGTAATCGTTCAAAAGAAAACTTGCCTTCCACCTTTATGGCCCAGGTTCGATTCCTGCCGTGGTCCACATGTGGATTGGGTTTTCAGTCCCTACCTGATTCCGTGGGTTTCCCACAGAATATTCTTCTGGGGTTTTCCTCCCGCCTCTAAAACTGTAAATTCTTGTCATTGTCTTCTCTCCACAGGTTTCTTCAGGCTTGCGAGCTACAGTGCCTAGGGTGCTTTTGAGGAATCCTTGGTTTCATTACCAGAAAAATAATTATGAATACTAAGAGATTTCAACGTTTCCTCACCTAATACGTGGTTTTCTCCCAGCACCCATTGCACCTTGGCACTCCAATGCCAGACCAGTAGCGTGGCGTCTCTAGACCCAGACACGATGTAACAATCCCCACCCACGGGACACTCAGATCTCACTAGGCATGTCACCATGTCCCAGTGACCGTACACTACCTGGGTCACTTTGCCTGGCGGTAGGAAAGAAGTCAAATTGTTAGAAAGCTTTTCGACATGGTTTATGATAATGATCTCTTCTGGTCTTCATGAAAGTCTTTTTTTCCCAGTTTAGATTTGGAAGATGTCATTGCAATTCTTATAACGATTGGCATTGGTACTGTCTCATGAGTTTTTAGTCAATTTTTGCAGCAGCAAGGTTAAGAAATTACTTTAGGATTCAGTCAGTCTTCATGCCACTTTAAAACTGAATGCTGAGTTATGTGTAGACATACTTGATAGACTATGGGTTTTGTGTGCCATCTAAGAAGCATGACAAATGCAAATGCAGATTAAAGAAAGCCTGGTTGCCATTCCTCCACAATGTCTTAGACTCCAAAAATAGGGGAGCGAAACCAGTCGAGGCATTCTATACAGAGCCCAACACCAATAGTACTGATTTGCATTTTTTAAGCTATGGGTGTACTTGTGCACAAAGTTTTTATTTTATGACCTGAATTTCCTTATCACAAAATAACTTACATGTATCAGTTAGAAAGACTCGGAAACTTTTATCCCAGAAGCCACACGCCATCAGGTAGCGGTTGTCGGCCGTGACTACGTAGCACGCTGACTTGCTCTTGACGTTGGAATCCATGGTGTCTACGATCTGTCGTCTGTGCATGCCTGTTGTCGACACTAACAGGTAGAAGAAAATCAAGACAGATAAATAGAGATTAATACAAACATAAACAGGTTAATACACATGTACATGGTGTCTACTGTCTGTCATCGACACTGTCTGTTGTCGAGACTAAGGGCCTGTCTCAAGACATATCCGGGACGAGTTCCAGACAAGCTGCAGACATTGTTTCTGGTATGAGTTGCAGGATTCTGAACAACGTTCCCACAATCTTCCCGCAATGAAGTTATCAGTACTGGTGTGTCAAGCAGTTGCTTATGAAAATTTCACTGGAATTTGTCCAGGACAAATGTAGAGTTTCTTCAGGACCAAGTGAATGATTCTACCCACAACTTGTCAAGAACTCGTCCGGGATACGATATAAGACGGGCCCTTAAAAATACTGTCAAAGTTCAGACTTACAGATGAGCGGATCCAGCTCAATGAGAAGGTTCTTGCCAGCCTCGAAGGAGTAGCCAGGGGAACCTGGTTGCCCTAGTAATGGAATATTCACAAAAATATGTTGGATATCACAAGCAAATCAACAAGTTTCTTTGCTCTTTTAAAAAAATCCAGTTAAAAAATGTCTGAGAAAAAAAAATATAATGTAAAAAAAATTGAATCTGTTCAAAAACCATGTTCCCATTCACAAATATAAGAAAATAGAATGAAGAATTTTCATCAAAAAAAGGTTTACTCTAAAATTGTAAGAAACCACTGTATGTCTCAAAATAAATGGACAAAAGAATTTTAAAACAAAATTATTATCAACACAGTCTTTTCCAACAGTGCAACTCAACAAGTTTCAACAAGTGGCACAGTGTGTTTCAATTTCACAACATCAAATTTAAAAATCCGAAGGTGCAAGGTGTGAACAAAATATGCTACAGAGTGCATTTTCAAAAGCGTTGCAAAAACGTGTTAAATGGTTAAAAGAAATTAAGGGCAAAGAAAATGAGTAGAACAGCGTACACACCTGCATTCCTACCTGCTGTCGCTACCTGGTTGTTCCATTTATTCATAGCAAACGTCTGATTGGCTGCTGCCGTGATGACGGCAGGCACGGGCACGTTGGGATGGGTGTGGGCGGAGACATGAATGACGGGGGAGTTGGACAGGAACTTGATGATCATCAGGACGTCTTGGGAGAGTTGGTCTGAGTACATCATGGGACTCTGTGGGTGCAGAAAAAAATATTACGAAAAAATTAAAAATTAAAAATTAACAAATGCTGGTTAGAGTCTGTTTAATTTCAATTCCCTGAAAAATGCATGCTCAAAAAGTTTGTTAGTTATCCTTAATTAAAAAAAACCACGAAAAATCAGTTTTTAGTAGCATTCAAATAAAATAAGATATCAAAAAATGTTTACCTATTTTGTGAGCGGACAAGAGGATTAATACTTACTAAATGCATAGCTGAGCTACGTGGGGGGTGGGGCTCCGTTAAGAGCTGGGCGGGTGTCTGGCCAAAGCTACGAATCTGGTTCTCAATTGCCTGAAATTGAAATTGAAAGTAAATACATTCTTAGCTGTCTCTTGAATGGTCTACAGGTGAAGTGAAAGAGCGTCCTCTTGTGTCAAGTCGATTAGAGTGCCGCTGTCAAATGAATGAAAGTATTCCATCTAATGTTGAAGTGGAGTGCGCCCCCTAGTGTCCAGTAGTCTCAAGTAAATCAGAGTGCACCCTCGTATCCAGTAAAAGAATGTTTAGGTAAATTAGAGGTCGCCCTCTAGTGTCCAGTAAAACGTGTCAGGTTAAATTAGAGTGTGCCCTCTAGTGTCAGGTTAATAGTATCCAGTAAATCAGAGTGTGCCCTCTATTGTCCAGTACATTTGAGTACACCCTCTAGTGTCCAGAAAGATGTGTCAAGTATATTAGAAGGGTGCCCTCTAGTGTCAGGTTAATAGTGTCAAGTAAACCATAATAGAGCCCCTAGTAACAAGAAAATAATGCCAAGTATATCAGGGCGCACCCTCTAGTGTCAAGTTTAGTGTCAAGTTATTCAGAGCAAGTCCTCTACTGTCCAGTAAATGAAAGTACATCCTCAAGTGTCCAGTAAATCTGAGTGCGCCCTCTAGTGACAGCTTACCTCTCTCATGACGGGATCCTCGATGCTTTCCAAGTTGATACTGCCCTCATAGGTCAGGTAGTAGAAGACATTGGTGGCTCGTACAGCCTCCGGCCCTCGCTGCTTGTAGCCAAAGATCAGATCGATCCACTGGTGGATCTGGCAGGAGACGAACTCAGACTCCAAAGCCTGAAGAGATTTAGAAATGAAAAAAACCCAACGACTTAAGTAGGAGGGTGTGGTCAAATTCCACCAAGCAATATTTCTCATAAACTCTCGAGAAAAAAGAAGAGACACCAAGCATTCACCGCCTATGATAAGTCAAGGAAAATAATGGAAATAAAATTGACCTCGTGATGATAATCATGCCTTACCAGTCTGTTTATCCTGACAAAGTCTTCAGCCGTCTTGGCCCACTTGGGGAGAACGACGTCGCTTACTTCCACCCCATCATCCGGCATGTTGCCAAGGGTGTAGTCGTTGCTGTTCATGAACATCTCAGGCAGGTAGAAGAACTCTGGAATCAACTCCTACAAGACGGACACAAAATAAGGGGAATGTCAATAAAAGTATAACAGTGACGTCAAAGAGACCTAACCATGACCAAAGTGGGTGTGGATTTAGGCAGACATCCTTAATAGTAATGTAACTCTGTTTTGCATTTTTGCTAATAACTTTCCTGAGTCTTCCAATAGCCACCAATGTGCAGATATAAAGCCCCAAAGGCATATTCTAAGTACTGTACTTAAACATTTATAGGACAACAAGCATCATGTACTGCGCATGTAGCTTAGCTAAAACTTCCTCAATCCTGCAAAATCCTCCCAGAGCTCCTGGAGGATTTGGGATGATCTCAGGGTTGGACGTCCTCTTACCTTGACATCCGAGGTGTCTCTCTGGCTGTTCTTCCAGGAGATGGAGACAGCGGCAAAGCTCCTTGAGGCGTGGTCAAACTTCCCTTCTTGAAGATTCAAGAAATAGGTGGTGTAGGGCTCCTGAAAAAAATAAAACCCAAGGATCAACAACAGGAAATCAGTTGACTGGCCTTCCATTTTGAAATGGAAGGTGTTACTTGTGGTTATCTATTTGATTACCTTGATACTGCTGGACCATTTTCTTGGACTTTGTCAATGTATGTACTAACTGCACATCATATTTGTTCTTCTACAAGTATTTGTTGATTTTTAAACCGAAGTGCCATTTTTGCAATCATTGTCTGTGATCATATTACAATTGTGGGCTCTAAAATACAATTTTAGAGCCCTTCTACAATAGCTGAAGTGGGTGCCACAGCCACAGTGTTTCTTTAGCCACAGTAGGCACCATAGTTATAATGGGTGCCACAGTCATAATGGGTGCCATAGCCATAATGGTTACCACAGCTATAATGGGTGCCATAGCTTTAGTGGATACTATAGCCATAATGGGTGCCATAGCCATAATGGGTGCCATAGCCATAATGGGTACCACAGCTGTAATGGGTGCCATAGCTTTAGTGGCTGCTATAGCCATAATGGGTGCCATAGCCACAGTGGGTACCATAACCACAATAGGTGCCATAGCCATAATGAGTGCTATTCTAGCCATAGCAAACCACAGCTGTAGTGGGTACCGAGGTAATAGGAGGAAGACTATGACTAGGAGGCAAGCTTACCATTCTCATGAGCCAGTTGAGTGTGAAGGCCATGGTGGAGTAGTGAGTGCCATAATGGAACGGAGGAACCTTGTCGTCTTCCCAGTTCTCATATCGGTCCTGAAAGAAGGCTCGCCGGCTTGGGTTCAATGCACCGACAGGCTGTGAAAGACAAACAAGTGAAAAACTGGATTCACCACAACCATCTAGGCAATTCTTTAAAATCCTTCATCGTCCAAGAACCCAATAGCACATTCTTAATAGAGTGCCACGTTTCTTGTCAATTAAAGCTGTGGATGGGCTTAAACTTCCTCAATTAAGCAAATCTCCCTTTTGAAAGATCTACCATTTCACTCTAGAAACAGGGATGCTAGAGCAGTTAAATGAACGCTAAAGCCCTTCTGCACTTCCAATAAGGGTTACACACAAACGTTTCCCACTTTGTGAACCATCAATATATGTTCTTACTTGAAACAAATATTCAATTCAAAGTAATTAAAGACCTGATGGAAGTAGTATAAAATTGGCTTTATTTTCTAACAAACATTTCCCAGGTAGGACAGAAATGGTGAAGCATGCAACCAACCTTTGAAAGATCTCTGTAGTTGCTGGGCAGTGTCAGGTCCAGCTCCTCAGCGTCATAGTTGGTGATGACCCAGGGGAAGATGGGGTACTGGTTCAGATCGTTGTAGCTACGACCTGAAAGACCACAACAAGGGAGATGTTAGGGTTAGGGTGATTAGGGTCAGGGTTAGAGTCAGGATGGGGTTTTATGTCTTTATAGCTTGTTAATTTATGGTGACGACATGAATGAAATCCCATGATGTCACCATAAGAAATGAGTTTTTAGTCCCTATTCCATAACACAAGCCTTATCAGAATCAGCTTTATAGGTGTTTTTAAGCAGAAAATAGTGGACACTTAAGCTGATTTGTTTAATGACAAGTACACCTAATACCAAAATTCCTTTGTGTCATAGGCCAATTTTCCTTGACATCAACAATGACAGCATTGCAAGCCACTGATAGAACTTGAGAAACTTGGAAGAGCAAATGAATAGCTTAATTACATGCGTGCAGCAGGGACACAGCTTGTTAAAACAATGTCAAAGCTTATTATGCATGATCCAGTGAACTTACACGCTAGAAAAAAAGATAGAAAAAAAAGTGCTTCGCAAAACACACACAGGAGATGATTAAGTGACTTAACACCAGTCAATGAAAGATTAAGTAAGGAACTAAATTTCTCAAAGGACTTCAAAAAATACATAATAATTTCAAGAATTTCTGGTTCCCATATCTGGAAAGGAATAGAAGGCCGACATAACACCAACCAGGACTAAATTCTAGCTAAAATTCTAGCACAGCATCACCAAAAATTGTGAGTGTGAGCGGTCGAGTAATTTATACCCAGCTCAGCACTCAGTGTAGAAACAAACTGTCAACGGCCGTAAAGCACTTAAAGATGTTTATCCTTGCGTCGGCGGTAAATGAAGTTATATAAACACCGAATCGCCGTGACGCAATTTGGGCGTAGTGATTTCTTAGTGCACTGCCTTGTCTTCTATGATCGGAGAGTCGATTTAAACTAAATAACGCTGACTGAAATGACGTCCCACTATCAAGCTGTCACTAAATAAGACCAAAGATGTATTCATTTGGGTCTCCGAGGAGCATGGATAAACACAGGAGGTATAGTTACAGGGTTGAGATGAGCGATGCGGCTGTAAACCGAATGATTCATGGGGAAAATAGATCCACGTGTTAAAAATCATACAAAAGCTTGAGCTAAACATTGTTTCGTAAACAACTTTTGATATTTACAGCAAAATAAATAAGAGCTTGAAAACTGTAACTTCAAGTAGGGATAAAAACAGATTTTTTGGAGGGGGATGATTAAGGCCCCCCCAAAAAAGTCTCCGGTTTCTGGTATGGAGCTTGCCCAAAAAGTGGTGCGGCGACGCGGCTTTTTTTTTTTTCCCCCTGACTTTTTTGCTTCAAATGTTGGCTGATGACTGCAAATGGTGCCCGACTAAACTTAGTGCAAAATGTACGGGAGTCCAGAGAGTCCACATAAAGCTTATTCTCGATCATACCCCCATCTAAAAACACGTTAAAATTGTGCTGCAGCAGGATTCCGGTCAAACCAGTGAGTTTGGCGGTTTTGAGACATCATCTTTTATTGAAAAAAAACCTTTTTCATTTTGCCGACGCGCATGGCTACGGCGACGCGCGCGCATACCAGAAACCGGAGACTTTTTTTTTTGGCCTAAAAAAAAAAGTGGGGAAAAATAAAAAATAGTCCTTTTAAAATATACAATGGACAACCGACAAAAAGGGAAGTCTACAACCAAATGCTATCTTTTCTTTCATGCTTTGGTTACAATGGGCCGTTCAAGATCCGGCAGTAAGCTCCACCCACTCTGCACACCAACTGCACATTAGTGAGCACAAGACAAGAATTGTTGTGGGACTTTCGGTTGCACTGTAACGGCTGTCATTGGTCAAAACATCTTTGGGGTGGGGCTTAAACGGATCGGTCCGTCCAGCTTACCGGCTATCGTGTTGAGGTACATCAGGTACTCAAAGTTGGTGATCTCTCTTCTCTGCCAGGCCTGGGTCATGTTGGAGGCCTTGAAGAGCTGCCGAGGGGTTGCCAGGGATACGCGTCTGGTAGAAGAAACCACACAAGAACAAATGTAAGATGTAGTCAATGGGAATCAACTGCTACATCTATTGGCTTCGTTGCATGCAGTATAGAGGGCGATTTGTAGCCTAAAAGCCAAAGAGCATATCACTGAATCGCATTTTTACAAATTTCAATCAGAGGTTATTGAGGAACGAGCCTTTAATCTCTGCTTACAAAGGCTGAGGTTGCAAAACAGGCCGAGACGTATTTCAAGAAATTGTAACCACTTTGATATGTTTGACAAATTTTTTTTCTCCGAGTATACACTTTCATATCTCGATTGGCAATCCAAGGGTACTCTGAATCAAGATCAGATTTTGAAAATGGATCCAGATGTAGGCTTACCTGGAGGGTGGAATGCCGTACTTGAGACCCACGCCGACTCTGGGCAGAGCATGGACGACTTTCTTGACTGTCGCCTTGTTGGGTAGATTGAACATCACCGAAGCTAGAGTCAAACAAATGAATGCAAAACTGTCAAATAGATTTGTCTTAATTATGTTAATCGTCAGAGGGAGCTAGATTAGTGGTTATAGAACATGGCTCAGGATCAGAGGGTCGGGGGTTCGAATCCAGCTGCTGACATTAAGTTATGTCTTTCAGTGATCTCCTTGCTCCTTTCTGGAGTTCAAATTTGTAGGTCTTACGAGTTTAAAAGTAACACAAGTTGATAGGTATTTTACACTACCAAACTGCCTCCCTTTGGAAAATTTCTTAAGAAACTTTTTTTTCCATGGGAAATCTAGATTTGAGGTCAGGCAAGGTCCCTTCAAGTTGTGCTCAGTGAACATCTTTGACAGTAATATAATAAGACAAACTCACTTCTGTTTGCTAGGAATATCTCCACCGCCGTATTCTGCAAGAGGTAACGTCTGGAGAAGACGGCTCGGATGTCGTTGAAGTGCCATCGTCCGTGGAGTCCTTCGGTGTAGGACAAGACCTGTGCAAAAAATGCAAAGAAGACTTCTGATAAAAAAATGGTTCTTCCATTAATAAAGGAAAGTATGATAAAGCGTGACACAAAAAGAAACAATTAACATTCACAACAAAGAACAAACTCCCACAGGACACAAACAGGTACAAAATAAACCTACCTTTTTATCAGGATGGTCAGGTCAGATCTACAATAATATGGCCTACAAGCAAATTCCTTCTCTATCTACTAACTTTTAAAAGACACGCAATGCCAGTAAAAGGGCACCAAAGAAAAGAGAAACTGTAGATAAAATAGTCTTCTAACAACTTGTAATTGGCAATATCAGGTTGGGTAAGAGATACTGTCACTCATTAAAAAACAAAGAACCTGGGGCGAGAACGACTGGAGTCTCACGCCGACTCCGAGATCCTTGTCAATCTAGGCTGGATCTCGGGGTAAACGGAGAGGAGAACACAAGCAGCGCTGGGGCCCTCTTGGGAGAGCTGTGACTGAGAGAAGCCTAACGGCTCTGGTAGGAGTTTCAACCCTTAGGGGGTAGGTACACAGGACTACCAGGTTACTCCCTGGTCTTTTAAGTTTGGATTGAGGAGTTTATCACTGTAAACAAACATGTCCTCAGGAGGATGAGGATTCTGCTGGTATAATAGGAAGATAGGATCTGTCAGTCTAGATAGTCTTTGTTTACTTGTGTAACTAATACAGGCCATGTGTTGGTAGACAGTATCTTATCTGCTTGCTGAAGTTTTCCTTTTGGAGGAGTTGATGTAAGTATGGGATGCACTCTGGCCCCGTGTGACCTCTGACGTTCAGTATTTACCTGTTTGCTTAGGGTAATCATGCCCGGTGCCCCCTCGCTGGTGCTGGCGCCAGCCCCACGCTGTGCGTCTGGCGTAGAGTTTCCAGCGATGACAGCGGTGGGGCCCGCGGCAGCCCGACCCAAACCAGCACGACACCCTAATACGACGGGGCCCTTTCTCTGTCACGTTCAATTTGGGCCAATCTAATTTTGAGAGACACTGATATGAAAGTGATCTTGGCGGTGCGACAGAGGGGCGCACGGATGTGGCTACCGAGGGGGGTTGACGTATAAATAAAACAAAACATTTGGCCGCGGCGCTGTTCTGGTTGTGCAACGAGATGCGGTGTTGCGCTTTTGATGGCGCGACGGCGTAACGATCACCCTGCCACGATCGCTGATTGGTTTTGAGTGAAATTGCTGACTGGGTTAGAAGGCGACATAACGATGACCTGAACATAACACGCTTGACCTTTCGCCACCTGGTTAACTTGGCATGCATTCGCTGAACTTGTGATCCTCAGGCATTATAAAGTACAGCAACAAATAGCAACTGGTGTACATCAGAGGGACATGTGTGCAGAAAACAACAAATTCTAAACATTTGTGATTTCATCGAACAATTTTGTCCGACAGAATTCTCAGGTATACATTTTTCAAGTAAAGTTATCTTCTACTCAAACAAAAGGTGTGGTTTACAATCAGGGTACGGGCAGTTGTGTATGATTCAAGTGGAAACAGCAAATCAAAAACTAGTATTAAAACCACAAGTATAGAGTGTAAATTAAGAAATAAATTTAAGTACATCTTCATCTTGTTATCTTTGCTGAAGCAAATCCTGATCCCAAACAATTGTATGATAAAATTCCAGCAGTTTATATGAACTGCCTCCGAGTCAATCAACAAGGGGAAAAAAAGGATTTTCAGTTGAACACAGAAATTTTCCTGAAGTGGTATTTGAACAACGGACCATTTCTGGTGATTTATACTTATGCTCTACTACGGAGATTTCCAATACTACGATGGTGGTCTCCCAAATTTTCAAAGCCTTGGTTCTGGGGTTTAATTTTGAGCCAATCTTGTCTTAGTAAGTACTCAACTACTGCACTTGAGGTTTGACTTGTGTTTCCATTTAACCACCACCCAAGATCAACAATGAATTTCCGCCTCTTTATCCTGATTGTTTTCAGGTTCAAAGTCGGCCTGATGGGGGTCCCCCCACCCCCCACCGATGACACGGTACTGACCTCACCCCGACCCCGCGGGCCAGGGTGGTTTAATTACATCCCACCTGGAAAATTGCACTAGACGTGGATTACAGCTGGGCTGGTTACGGCTCGCTGAAGACTGTAATAATTATCCGTCGGGTAAACAGTAGAAGGAGGCGTGGCCTGAATTTAATGAGGAAATGTATAAAGGCATTGCGCTTGGATTGATTGAAAATGAATATCGAAAGTCAGGATCCTCAAGACAGCATGTTTCATAAATTGAATCATCAAAATCAAGTGTCTTTTAGAAAACCTTTGTGACTTGTATAATGTTCATAAGATGGGATTTTTTTCCAACAAAATTGCTCCCGTTTCATCTTAAGTGGGTCAGGGGAACTAGACACAAGATCATGATGGGTTTTTCTTTTTTTTCAGCATCTACAAGCCCAAAACGTGAAACAAGTCATTTTCACTCGGGAGGTAACACACTGAGTATTCAGTGTGTCGGTGAAGGGCAAAACCTAATTTGATTGTATAATGTTAACCTTAAAATGCCAAATTTAATTTAAGGCATTGATTATGACAATTTTGTGGATACTCAGTTAACAGTCGTCTGAACCATCATCTGAAAAATAGCTACTTCTTTGTTAGTGCAAATCCACTTTTGTGGATTTGATGAAAGGAAAACTGACTCCATCGTCAATGGAAGTCATTAACTTCACACAGTATGTTGACTTCAATTTCTAAGCTCTATTGACGACAAAAAATTTCCTTTTCAAATTTATTCTATTCAATTCTATTTGAATAAATAAATAATTTAAGGCCTCCGAGCTGAATGAAAACACCCTCAGGTTTTTACACACAAGGTTATTGTGTGGCAGCCTCCAACAGAATGGGGGGAAAAAAGGACTGCGAAAGAAGCCAACGTGAAAATTAATTTGGCTTTCGGAATATCGCCAGGAGCAATTCTCAAGAATAAAGCTTTCACCGGTTACAGAATCGGAGCCTGTGACCGAATCTAACTAAAGAAAAACATTTGATTGGTTTATAAACATCAGAAGGGTACGAACAAAATCTGTCTATTAGCCCTTTTATTTT
The DNA here is from genome assembly GCA_029964075.1 of Patiria pectinifera. Classification (NCBI taxonomy): domain Eukaryota; kingdom Metazoa; phylum Echinodermata; class Asteroidea; order Valvatida; family Asterinidae; genus Patiria; species Patiria pectinifera. The sequence goes on from CM057135.1 coordinate 30,047,677, forward strand.
ATTTCTAGGAGGCCAGGTCAGGAGGGATAAATGTTGCCGGCTTCGGGAATCTACTCGTCTTGAAATTGGATAATGAAACCAATCGCGTGTGTCGATCAACGGCATACAGTTATCCCGCTGTCCCAAAGAAGAAGTGGCATTTTTTCATCTTGGCAATGCCTAATGAAATCAAATTGAATAGGAGAGGGAGGGGGGGGGGGGTGAACGGAACGGCTCAATAGAAATGTCAGCTGCCTGAGACTGGTGTAATATTATCAGACTGCGTGCATGTATACCCGCTCGGCTACAAAGCTTTTTTATTTAGATCAAGATGCAATGTTAGGCTGCTTGGAATTGACTCTGGCACAGAGGGGGGAAAGTTTGTCGGAGCCGACTAATAGACACAGAGACAGGGATCATTAGCGGTTGGATTAGGGGACGGGATGAAGACCAATCATGCTGCTCTTCTTTGAGAAATAAAAACAAAGAGGGCAAATTAATTAAGACGCGGGGGTTTCACGTCCAAACCTATGACTTGGGTATTTGTGACATGATACACAAACTAATACCGACAACAGAATCTCAAAGGTAAACTGTATGGTAGATACAACAAAATTATTTGGAATAACCTCTGAATATTCTTCTAAATGAGGCAAGTTTTGAGAGAGGTCTTGCTGGGCCTGCAATGCAGCTTTGTGGCACGATAATTTTCCCCAAAGTTGGTTGCTTTGCGCTGCTAGTACCTTAAAGCATGTTCTAAATAGGTTATTTCAATTTAGTAACAATGAATGCATGGTTTACTTGTGCCTGTCCTAGTGACACCAAACCATTGCCTTCGAACTCTGTCTTAATCCATGAGGTTTCTTTGCATTTTCAGACCACAAAGACGAAGAATGGACCATCATTTAATGAACTGTTGCCGAGACTTCTACTTCATTCACATCACATGTTACCTCACACCACACACACAAGATACATCCACAAAACAGAAGACAAGGAACAGAGCTCATATAAGATATCTGACACTTTTTTACCAAGCCCTTCAGCTATGGTCCAACTGTGTTGGTGTCAAGTCCCATACGATCACATTATCCTCATGTGAAACATAACGCCTGCTCCTACAATGTTGCATCTCTGAAATACGACTGTGTCGGCCAGGTGGCGGGGAATTTATTTCCCCCAGCAGGCCGGAGTATAAGTTTTAATTAAGTCTACCAGGCCAACTTGCACCCACTTTCCCGAGCTGATGACATAGTTTAGTCCCTTCCATCCTAGTGAGAATTTTTATCCAAATTCTGTGTCGATTTTTCTGGCTGGATGACGCTACCACTGTGTTTATTTACAGAGACATTATGTCCAATGGCTCGCATTGGGGCCGGGCCGTGATATTACGAGATTGCGGGTTTTAATGGAGTTGGTAGAATTCTTTTGTGTATGTTTACGGAATCTCTGCATAAACCACTTTGCTGAGGAGGAACAAGATTTGAGAAACAACGAAGAAATCGCGGTGAGATAGATTGGCAAGTTGTTGAAAGAATCGTCTATCAACCAGTTAGGCTACAGCTGCACTTTCCGAGGTGAACTGAAGTGGTCCTCATGTTGTAATGTGATTGCATTGAGACTTTCTCTTGTACTTTTCTCAATAAGGAAATTGCCTCCAATATAATGGATGCCATTTTACTGGTTGGAACGGGACGTGGCACAAATAACCAGAAAGACACAACAATAATAAACATCCGAATCAACAAATAGTGCACAGTTACCCAGAAGACTATTCTGATAACAAATCTAATTTCCTTTTTTTTCTGACAGTGACTAGCAGACTTGTAAAGCAACCACAAATCCCAAGTGAAATTTCCCCACCAGCCTGGTACACTACTGTCTTCCCTTTCTCCATCTTAACTCACATCTTTTCTAATTTACAAATTTTCAAATGATCTTACACAAAACCAAAGCTCAACAGATTGGTACACCCTCTCAGAGCATTCTATGATCTGGACAAGGGCGGATCCAGGGGGGGGGGGGGGGCAAAGGGGGCCATGGGCCCCCCCCCCCCAAACAAAACAAATTTTTTTTTTTTTTTATGTGACAAATAAAATAAGGGGCAATGAGTACACCACCATCTTTTCCTCAAAAACATTGGTTAAAGTGGTCAGAGAATTGCCATAGCAGCACCAAGCATCTAGAATCCAAAAAAACAGGGGGCCCGCCCTTAAGCCCCCCCCCGCCCGTAATTTTTTTTTGACCCACTTTTTGGGAGACCAAAATTTGTTTTGGCCCCCCAAAAAATTGTGTTCTGGATCCGCCCTTGGATCTGGAACCCTATCTTGTCAATAGGGGACATCACCTGAATTCTAGTCTTTAAATTAACACACCAAAAAACACCATTTTTTCATAACTAAAAAGTATAAAGACTGTATTGAGCCAATATGGCCCACACTAGGCCGGGTTTATCTCTAGTTTCCTTGGAATGAAATGACTGAGAATATTTCTACTCCCCCTGGATGGGATGCTAGACCATCACAGGTCACTTCCCAGCTAATGCTGGTACCCATTTATACTCCTGGGTGGAGAGAGGCAAGTGGAGGTGAAGTGGCATGCCCAAGGACACAACATATGATCAGCAGCTGGATTCGAACCCCTGACCATCTGATCATGAGTCATGAACCCTAACCACTAGGCCACGCTCCCCCATCCAGTTTTCTTCAAAATAGTCAAGCAAATTTCAAGTTCTTCAACATGTATGTCACCAAGTTCAAAGCTACATGTATAACAACCAATAATGTCAGTTCTCCATGGTGAGCCAGACTAGATATTATCATTATTTTTATTAAATTTTTTTTGGGAAGCAGACCACCAAACATAGACCATTGAGGTAGTCCATCCATGAAGCCCCATCGATCTACCCCAGCATGCGATATGTCACAGGATCGTAGTCAAGTCCATGGCCATTCAAGCAGGTCGTTATTAACCCCGTGCAAACCTATCGTGTCTTGAAATTGGAACTGGAACATCACGGGTCTTCATGCACCAACGGTATCAAAATTGAGCCCTATCAATCAAAAGTCATCCAGGGAAAATAAAATAACGGAAAATTGAGAAAAGAGTGATATTATTAGGCGTCGTCTAGCTTGTGTTTATGTCCATTAGGAAGGTTTATTTATTATGATTCTTCGTTAAAATTGCATATTTTAGCACGCTTCGTGTCCGGACTTCACTGATTCATTGCGTTTGTTTATTTTCTTGCGCAGGTACGGCAAATTATTGTCAGATTAGATTTGGAAAATTGGGACTTCAATTTGGCATATAGTAGGCTTTTTTTGTTTGGAACTAGTCAAAGTGATAATTGACAAAAATGCCGAGAAATGTCATGATTCTAGAAAGCCGTCGAATGAAACTATTGATACCTGGCTGTCACCTGACAGTTAGATGAAATCTCATTGGTCGCTAAATAGTCATGTGGTATCGATAGTTCAATCTTATTGGATAATACAGTGATACACTTGGCTATCACTTGCATGCTTGCACTTGTGACACTCTCATTGGCTGGCTCATAATCATGTGATGCTTATTAGGCAATCCGATTGGTCAGTTAACATTCATTCAATTAAAATCAAATATAACTGTTCAAATTTTAACCATCACTCGACTTCTCCTCACCTGAATCCAGCAACTATTGTGACCCAAAAAATCCCACTATGGGGTAATTCGCTGTGCATTTTACCTCCGAACCTAGTCCCGGATATGAACAATATTCTACCGCTGATATCCACTTATGCGCCCTGTAAGATATGGCCCGGATAATGAGAGCGGACAGCGTCATATCTCAATACCATGGCCGGTAACCCAATACCAGGGGACCAGCGCTCGGTATGATGAAGAGCCAGTTATGTCTGGTAATGGTTTGGCAATGGTCTCCGTTGCTCAGACATGATTGGACCAGATGGCCCTCATGTATCAGTGTCTGTTACTCATCCGTCAGATATTCTTTCATTACATCTAATTTGCTTTCTTTCTTTTTATTTAGTTGAAAGACACCGATCTGAGCAAACGAGGACATTAATTTTTTGAAGCCTATCGTAAGACAAAATAAACATTTCCATGCTGGGTTTTGTTCATTTCATATTTTTGTAACTTTTTGAAAATGTACACATACAGTAAACTTTGGACAAGTATTTCACGAATTTGGAGCCTGCTATTAAAAGAAGTTAATAGTAAATTTGGCAGAGCATTCATGCATTTTTGCTGGATGTAAGAGATTCATAACCTGGTTAGTCAATTGAAGTATTATTTAAAAAAATGTTTTCTAGTCAGTTACTTTAATACTGAGATTACTTTCGATATTTTTTAATCATGTCATGTAAATTATAACTCTGGTTGATCCTCAACTATATTTCTTGTTAGCGGAATATTGTTGGCTATTAATAGCGACTGACACATTTGTCACATTGTATTTAAAGCAACATCTCAGACAAATGGGTGAAAATCTCAAATTTACAAAAACAAAACAAAATCAAAAGCTAAAAAATAATTGGCAAATCAAAATTTGCGAGCAAAGAATTAAAATTTACTGCTTCCAACTCTCGCTGTACAGACAACTCGGGAAACTAATAACAACACCTATCTATGTCCGTGTTCAAGGAAAACAACAAAACAATACACGGCCAAAAAGGAAAGATTGAAGATGATCATTTGCAGGACTCGTAAATCTCTAATCTGTCAACATGCTGAACAAGTGACCCCATTTTCTTCCTTAGTGTCTGCCATGAAATACAAATCGGGTGGTAATTTCAGGATTTTCAGACCCCCACTCCATCCAGCTGCTAAAAAGCTACACATGGTCTCTGGAGCACCATCCATTATAAAATAGAGGAGAACAAAAAACAACTGAAAGGAACTTCTGCGTTCATACCGAGCTCTCCCGCACAAAGATCTGAAATAAATATGATATTCGGGGCCCATAAAACATCCATCCAGTCGATACGGGGAGACATAGGAAGGCATTTTCATTAGTGTCACTCTCGGACGGAGCAAGTTTTATCGAGGAAACCGGGGAACCCGATACAAGACTGCGACATTACTGACGCAAACGGCCAGCGAGGTACTCGGTCAAAAGAAAAAGAATTAAAAAAGAGGGAAATTGGGAATATTTCCCGGTCCTCGATTTTAACGATTTAATGGGTTTGGAGGTCTCTAGTGATTCTGAATCAATGAAGGCTTTTCAAACCAAATAGCGAGGTTTTTGCTTTTAGAAAAAGGTCTCTGGAAATACGCTTTACTATTTTGGCATCAATTTTGGTTATAACGTGATTTATTCCTCAGCAAAGTGTGGCTTCTGTTCATACTCCTCTTGGATGAAGTTCAGTTTGATAACGTTTTTATGAAATTAAACAATATCACCACTTCCCTAAATACAATTTATCATAACAGTCCACATGCATTAACTTCAATCCATGCCTGTACGATACACACTCATTTCTGTTATACCAAAATCAACTTCCAAACTGAACTACATAAAACATTTTAGTTAGATTTATTAGATTAAACTGCCTGTTTCAAAACTTATATATTTCTGCGGAACAGAGAAACATTTAAGAACTTTCAAGAACAAAGAACTTTATCATAAAAAAGTACTATAGCACTTTCCCGGTTCAACAGTCAAAAGTAGCCCAAATGTGAACTCATTTGAAGTTCACAAAACAATAAATCGTGAAACGTGACAAATGCTGGTGCAAACTGCACATGCCTGCCAATCATCTGTTCAGTTTTGCAACTGACAGAATCTATGTAGGGGGTACACACATCGTAAATTGTCACCGACGCACACTTGCGGGTAAGGGAATGCGTAACCCCCTTTCAACACTGGGAAGTATTATTGTTTAATTCAGCGCCGGCACATTTATGAATTATTATTGCACCTTGCGAGAGTGACATGAACCATGCTTGACATGACTGTCAGGAGTACTTTATGAAATGAAGAATAAAATGTTTGTTTTCATACAATGAGTTGGTTTATATAGGTGCCCTAAGTTTATCAAGTGTTCAACAGAAATTGCATTCAAAATAACAACTGCAAATTTATTAGGCTATAGAATATATGCGTAGCGGCCATCTTGGAGGGCATCTTTTGTTATTTTATTATTCAGTATCAATGAATGCACAAACATGACAAAAGGTTCAACAAAACAAATGCATTTGTCATGTAACATATTTTCACTTTTAAAGGATGAAAGAGCCAATATTATTCTCACGTCACGTTCACATGCATTTTTTTTGAAGAAATGAGAGAATTGAAGAGTGAAAAGGCAGATTGAAAAGTACATGAAATTAGGCCAAGTAAAATATTGTAGCTCACTCTCGCAACTTCAGAAGCCGAGAAGGAATTGAATTTCTACGGAAAAGATTGGAAGAGTATGCCTACATTGTTTTAACAAAATTCCAAAGTTTATGGTTATTTGAGGGGAAAATAGATTAGTTTGTGTGTTCCCCTGATCTTTTTTTTGGAAGAAAAAGGATTAATCTTCACCCTTCGACACCACGCTTGAAAGTTGAATGACAACTAACACTAGTACGTATGAAGACTTTGCACTTTTCTCGTGGTCAAAATATAAAAAGGGGTTCCCCGCCTTTTTGTCGAACTTCAACTAATCGAATCGAAACAAGAGAGGGCGCTCTACTTTTACAACTTTTTTTGTTTATAAAGTGTCAATAAATCACAAAATCCAAAGAGAATCGTTTAAAAATTTTACGGATCATAAATCATTCCCGATTCAATGGAAGACCCAGTATCCTTAGTAAAAAAAAAGAAAGATTTTGTTAAGCCAGTCAATCAGCATCTTGAACTAATTCACTGATTGGTTTCTTAGTGCAGTGACAAACACACGGAGCGGACTAAGACAATGTTTACACCTGTGGTATACCATCCATCACTCGGACGAACGGCAAACCAAATTGGAAGGAACATGGAAAGATAACTAATTATCTAATTGCTTATACTCTACTGATGGACCGTACTTGACGCCTAATTTGTAGCGGCAGAGTGGCAAACTCTCATGCTGCTTTTTGAATTTTAAAGGAATACGCGTAATGTCCCGAAGAAAGTGCAACGCAGTACGCATCACACTGTCTACCAGCGCCATGGACACATTACAATTTGCGTAGTTGCTTCTAAAGAAAGATTACTGGAATCCAATCTCAGATTTAGTTTGAAAATCCCAAACATCTGACGCATTTTTCCCAAGGAGGCCCGTTAACATTTTTCCGTCGTGCGCGTTTCTAGCGCCATGCCAACCTCGTCATCAGCACCGCAAAGATCCAAGCAATTTCGCTGACATTATTTTTTTACTCCCAGTCACAAAAAAGCTTTTATTTCACCATGAACCAATCGACAAAACAACAACACTAACCCCTGGCCAACCTGCAGACCGCAGATCACTGACCTATATTCCTGCCAACCGAGGGTACTTTTTGTTTTGTTTTACGACCCTCCTCGATAGATGCTTCATAAATTAATGGTCCCGAGCACTGTAGAGAATGTGTGGGGTAAGCTGGCATTGCTTCCCTCACGGGCCTAGAGTTCACCATAACATACACTAAGTGATTCTAATGTAGGTGGTCTCCGTCATATATTTTGCGGTTGAATGAGAAAAACACATCCCTGTCTGATCTGAGGATCCCCTACTTTCGATTGCTGAAGTTCTCTTCTCGAGTGAAGTGCAAAAAAAAGCTTTTTCACCTTTGCCCGTTTTGAACTGATTTATGGAGGAGTCCGTTTAAATTTATACCCAGCGATGGTTATCATCTATCAAGCTAGCTCTGAAATATCCACCAAATCTCCGCTCCTGCTTCAACAAGTTGTTTGTGAGCTGTCAACAATCTTTCAAACGTTAACCACAATATCATCCCAAACCAATTTTACATATTTCAATATTAGTGTTTTTATCAACCATTTTTGTCAACAAGAAATAGGACGCGACTCTCAGTAAAGTTCTATGGCAAGTGTAAAATGCACTGAATTGGTAAAATCCACACAGAAATGTAATCAGTGCTATCAACAAACTAAACAAATCGTCTAAAGTACCAAATCAAAAACAGTTCCTGAAAATTTCCTGAAAATATGTGGCATCCATACAACGCAATAACTAGAAACTAACTCCATCAAAATCTATGAAACCACGACTTCAAAATCGACAAAATGGTTCTGGTAAAGCAAATCATCCACTCATTCTCTAAAGCAATATGTTGATGTCCACAGAATCCGCTTGCACGTCAAGCAATCCGCTGAACCTTGGGGCAGAATTTAGTGGATGGAGCTGTCTAGGTGACAGGTAACGTAGAAACACTACACTGGGTCTGTCACATCCACAGATGAAGCGAATAATTCTCGACGGACGATGTAGGAGGCAAAATGGAGAATTATTGGCTTCGTTCTGCGAAACGGAACAAATTAATACAGGCCAATCTAGCCGGGACAGGAACAAGTGGATAGATGGCTATGTGCTGGACGATGGCACTTGATTACTTGAAATCCAACCTGCCGACTACATCCTGCGATGCATTTTAACTATTGCTGGAAATTTCTTGAATTTACCAAAGCATCGGTCAAAATCAATATGGAGGAAGCTTCAAAATATTCTTGTTTTTTTTTATTGAAAATCCATGCAAATAACACGCCCTGAAAACAATGCGACTTCATGAAGTTTGTTAGAAAAATTCAGATCGATAAATTTGGAGGACAGAGAACTGGACAAAATTTCAATACCACATTTTCTTATTTTCTAGACTTTGTCCTTGCAGGACCAGCTGAGATTTCAAGAAAATTATCAACACTTGGTTTGGCTAAAAGGCTCTTCGCCAAGACACAATAACGCCTTGATTATCAATCTGCAATTATTTCCTCCTCTAGGAGTCCAGTTTTTCATTCTCCGAAGAACTTTGAGAGAAGAGCGAGGAATGGCTGGCAGGCGACAGGGAAATTATCTCGGGGTGTACCGGGGATGGTAGAGGCGTCTTGCTGGATGGGATAGGGACGTCCTTGGAATGAGATAATAGGAGCATCTTAAGGATAACTTGCTGGGCTGGGGATGAGGGAGGTGGGGATGCCTCAATCATAAAGCCTTCATTTTCCGCCTGGGCGCTCGCTCGGTTACTTCCGGTCTGGTGCTCAAGGTATCGGAAATAACAAATTGGAAGTGGATGGAATAGTTGGGAGGGGCGTGGCCTGTGGGTTTTTTTTAATGGGAGGGGTGTTGTTTCGAGTTCCATGCATCTAGCCCGTAGGCTTGTGGAATTCTTGATAATGATTTGGGATTGGGGTTGACTTTAGAGGCAAATTGGTACGGGGTCGGTGAGCAGACGGCCGTGGTGGATCCATGGTACTCGCAATTATTGGCCCCCTGAGGGAAAGTTTGTGTCTAGCCGAAGTCTGGCTAACTAGCGGACACCTGCGGGTGTGTTAGACCGGGACATCTGTCCATCACTCCCCATCAAAATGTCACCAAGCAACCCGTTTGGATAGTGCTCCCCGTCGGGGAAGAGGAAAAAGTAACAGATATTATTCCTTTCTCTCCTTCATCAGTGGCCAATAATCTGGGTCTTAAACACTGATTGCGTCAAGAATGCATACATGAGATCTAATATAATCATTTTGGTCCGGAGGTGTATAGATCGAGCGGGCAAACAACAGGTATGTCGCGGGGCCAGATCGGCTGATCTGCCGTGAAGGTCGACTGGTATGAAACACCCCCTAAAGGAGGCAATCTACGGAACAGAGGAGGGTTTCCGTAACATCACAATGGGAATAAACACAGCGTGAAATTAAAACGTACCCGGGGTTTGTCAATGGATGGAGCAATCAACATTATCATCAACCTAGATTCTGAGAATAAAAGCCAAGAAACCAATCGATGTTGAGAGGCGCCTTTCTTTAATAAAATAATCTTGGGTCGTTGAGACAAATTGCATTTTTTTTTCAGGGAAACCTTTTTCTAACAAAATGATGTCGAAACCAAGAAACCAATCAAGTTTGGGAGGATATCGTTAAAGGAAATACAAGATCCGATTCTTTTGAATGTCTTCTATTATTTCTTGCAACACCTTTACTTTTTTTGCCAATACGATGTTGAAATGCGCGAATACAGTAGATTAAATTTTAATTATAATTCTTGAATAAACTAGTAAGAGAGATAAGGGTTCTGCGATGTTGCAACCAACTTCTCCCGATTTTGGTTTATTGAAATGGCCTTAAGTATATCTAATTAGCTGTGACTCTGAAAGTATGACATGTTGCCATCTTGTGCCCAATTAATTTTTCATCCAGTTGGACATTTTCCCTTGTCTAATAGGTCTACAGCAGATGGTCACAGAAGACTCTAACTGAATACTCCAAGCAAACTCGCTGCAATATGCCTCATCGAAGTTTGTTAGTGAACAGGTTTGAGTACACAGACATGTAAGGTACTCCAGCCCTTCAGACCAAGGATCAACTGTATACCGTTACTAACCCCGAGATAAGCCTGAAAATACTTTTTAATGAGACACGAATTCTAACGGGCCTCCACTGTAAAATGGTGTCCAAGGATCTGAGCTTGCAGAAGAGGCGCCAAGCTTTAAAGGGATTACTTCCAGCCTCTGAATACAACCCAGTTGGCCCCTCCACTGACTCCGAGACAGTTTTCCGTAAAAGAGAAAGAAGCCACCGTGTTTCAAAGGTGATCATTATACCGTGAGGGACGCACAAAAGGCCGGCGGGATGGCCGTGCTACTTAGCTAACGACCTCATTGTCCGGAAGAGCTTAAGCTCACACCGCGTGTTTCCTTTCTCTCTTTTCTTTTCCGTTATAGCCGTTGTTTGAGGGGCAAAAGCCGGGTTTGGGGATCCCTTCTTCTGCTGCTGAGGTGGTGACCGGGTGCCTCCAAATTAGATCGGTTACATGACAGCTGGACAAAGGGATGATCGCCTTAATTGGCGGAGAGACAAACACTTGTCTTGGCTCGTTACGGGAGGGTTTGACAAGGATGAGAAAACACTCCAAGGAGGAGGAGGACAGAGGGTGGATGAAACTAGGATGAATACCATAAAAAAGGAGAGGAAAATCTAAACTTTCAATTCCGAAGTCGTCTCATTAAGAATAAGATACACTCTTGAAATCTTCTAAGGACACACACGTAGGTCTACAGACACGAAGCGAGCTACGTAAGTTATCAAGACAGCATTGGAGTAAGGGATCGCCAACATGAGTGCACCATGAAGACGTATATGGGCTAATAAGCAGAGAGTAGTAAAAATTGGGGGGAAAAATCAATAACTTGCTAATAACGACCTCGTGATAATATTGAGCTAATGAACATAAACTAAACTACAAATGGGTATGAGTTTACTGCAGGTGTGCCGAAAGCACCCACAAAATACGTCCGCATAATATTCACCCGAGATAATTGCCAAGATTATGCAGTTTCTTTCTCTCGTTAGGGACTTCTTGGGTCAAACTCGGCCTAGCATTTTGAATCCAGATCTAATTAGCTCCACTCGCCTTCTGTATATTTAATAAGCGTTTTGCCAGGGCTGATACACACGGGCCTAAATACACAGAAGTCTCGTTTGAATGTACAAAAGGGAGATCTGCATCCTTCAAGGCGAATCGTTTAGATCGATGGCCGATGAATGCTGCTAGAGGGGGAAAAAATCAAGGTTTGATTTTTTGTGTGTGCGCGCGTTCGTTGACATCCTGTGTACAATTTCGTCATGTCCCCAATGGTTGATATGTTTGTGTTGGTTTTGTTCGACAAACGATTGCTGGGTAGGTTTTTTTTTTACCCCTTTCTCTTGGCCAGACTAAAGACGGGTGTCTTGTCCCTAACGAATGGCCCGGGGCACAGCGGGGCCATGTCGCGATCAATACCCCTGGACAGGACCCGTGAGGTAGGCAAGGGGAACTGAGTGGATCCCATCCCCTAAGATTTAATGAGGGGTGCGAGGGGTGCGAGCAGGGGAGGGAATGGCCGTACGGACTTGAAAGGGGTCTTTTGTGGGGATGTGAAACGAATTGAGAAAAAAATAACAACACATGCACCTTAAGAAAAACTGTTGGTAATAAAATTTGAAACGGATTAAAAAAAAGAAAAATGATGATAAAAGGGCACGTATTGTACCCCTCTTTTTTGAAGGGGGGGGGGGCAGGGGGTGTGCTTTCAAACAGATTTATAGCGGAAAAAAATCTGGGGAAAATTCAAGAATTGGAAAAATGTCTGTGATTAATAAGGCCAAGATCTCGAGATTTCAGGAGGGGGAAAAGGAGCACGAAACGGTGGCAGATGAGGACTGATAAATCATCGTTCATCACGCAAAGCGCGCCAAAAATGAGCGTGCTCCGCGCGCGAGATTGATGGCGTACAATGGATAACTTGGCATCCTGGTGGGAGACGCAAAAGACTTAACATGCTGCACCCTGAATTTATTCATGTTCTGCCCTGGAAGATTTACACCACCCACGGGAAAACACTATCGTTGGGTATGTGCTTTCATTCGCTTGTATGGTATTATATCAAAAAGTATTTATTTATGCGCTTGCATTGTCTGAGCCAAATGTTGACTTTTTAATCGACATGTGACTGTTTGGTTATTGAAAGCATGACTCCTTTACGCGATCTGCAGTTTTATAGAATTAACACAACATGTTACAAGAAGTAAGCATTTGTGGGGTATTCTTGAGGCTTTTACATTGGAGGATGGATTTATTATGATAAATAATTAACATGATTCTCGACTGATATTTCCTTCATTGAAATTGCTTACTTGATGCAGTAGCTTCGGTAAGGGGGAAGGTTCTCCCATAAACAGCACTAGCCAATTGTCTTAAATCACCAATTATTGAGCACGCAGAAAAAGGTCGGGTTACCAACAAAAGTAACTGTGATGTATGCATCTTGCTAATGACTGGTACTTCTCTGATATCTGCTTAGCATTTGAATTTTGCAAAGTTATATTTTCTGCAAGGTACATGTAGCTCCATGGGTTATACACACTATCGTTTTCTTTTCCCCATTTTTTAGCCTCGTGCTCTTCCAGTCAATCTGGATGTTTGGAACGAGAACGCCTGGAGTCGAATTCAGATTTCACAATTCAGTCGAATCCCAAAGCAGACATGCTGCTTTCTTTCTCTTTTCAATCCTTATTCTGTGCTCCTAAAAGAAGGGGACAGGCGGGCTATACTTAAGGCGGAGTGATTGGGTCTTTTTCACGCGGAGGAACAAAAGTTGCAGTTGTGCGGGACACGGACCCATGGGACTCGGGGGAGAAGGGGTAGAAAGAGGGGGGAGAAGTCTTAAAGAAAAGGCCACAAATTGGATGCCATATGAATCAAGGGGATTTGTAGTGGAAGCTTAGACGGCTACACTCAACTGCAATAACGGATTTGCAAATTGCAACAGGACCTGTAGCAAGCTAACAAACACAGACGAAACTCTTAGCTAAGTATTGTCTCGTTTTTGTGTTATTTTAAACAACTTTTTGCCGATCACCCCAAAACTTTCTCTGTCGTTAAAAGTAACGTAACTTGCCTCACAGGCGTACTTTCTTTCAGGTAAATAAAAGCTTGCAAGTGAGATGTGCCGTTTCGTAACTTTAGGCGTACTTCATTTCTTTTCCGTTATTTTTTGGTATAGTTTAAGGATTTGTGCAAGCAATATTTTACGTAGACATATTATCAGGTGTACAACGTTGATTGGTTGTTCTTTAAACAACTTAAAAGAAACGTGAGAATACGTCATTCGTACTTTGTACATCCGTAAGAAAAATTCTAAAACAAGACACATAAACAGTTTTGACATTGTTTTTATAATCATTGTGTTTTTTTTTGGGGGGGGGGGTCTATTGTTTTGTAGAGTTACTACTGGTCAGTTGAAAACACAGCAACGGCAGAATACATTCACAAATTGCCCCCGCAGAAATCTTACCTGCGGTGTATTTTTAACCTGGCCTGGCCGGGTTCAGACTTTGTGGAAGAAAGATCTCCCTCAATATTAAAAGTGAACTTATCACAGAGCTTCAATGACTTATCTTGTATATCATGAGCGTTTGAATTATCCGGGAAATGAACGACATTCAATCATCATTAACCACGGTCCAAGCCCCTAGTGGGCACCTATCACATCAGCCCAACAACGGCAAAAGTTACAAAGTAATTCGACAAGTTTGGAGGGAGAAATCTGGGGGGATTTTGCATCGGGACGACCTACAAGCCATTAATAGTTAAGGCAGAGCGGCTCACGGAATGGTTAGCGGACGAGACAATCCTGAACAATAATCTTCAAAATGGCTGAAGGGGTGACATTTTTATCGAGAGCGGCAGGTAGGTCTCGACAGAAAAGCTGTGCCGTGTTAGATAAACCGTGGGGTACAGTGTGAGCCCTTCCGTAGCACTCGCGTGGACGTGTGGGGTCTGAGAGGGGAAAGAAAGACCAGAAATGAAACACCGGCGGAGGAGCATGACAGCCCTATCGGGGGAGCCCGTCCACACGTCAGCCGGCCCCGGACGGGCGTTCTTCGTCCCGGCCTCCCGGACCTGACACACCGCGGAAATCGAAGCCGACGTCTTGCCCCTGAACCCCCCATCCCTCATACCGATCTCTCCCGGGGAAACTCGGCTGGCTTGGAGGGCTCCCCGTCCCCTCGTTTCGCAGTGATTTGTGAAGGATGGGCAATCTAATGAGACTCGTCGTCTTAGCCCTTTGCTGGTTTATTTTACTGGCGAGACAACTCCTAGATAGGTCCACTGATACTGCGCAGGGCCAATTTTCTTATCAATCAAAGACCGAAATGTTGTTAGGGTTAAAATAACAGTCTACACCCTCTGCCATTTCAAAACTTAATTAGCTCATCTGACTTCACTTTTGCAAAGATTTATTTTAAGTCTGCATGTGAGAGAGGCCTTTGACGATCACGAAGTATTGCACTGCATTGACGCATTTCCCAGCAGAAAGATCCTCTGCAGTCCGATACAATCACTGTTAGGAGTCCAAATCTAACCTTATCAGGTCAAACTTACATAAACGACTAACGGGAATGGACAATTATAATTCTACGAGTTCAACTGTTTCTTAAATGTTACCTGACACTGTCAGGCCTTAACCTACTTGACTTTAGAAATACGAAGTATAGGCCGACCTTGTCACATCATCACATTGCTTCGCACTCAATGTTGTTTAAATTGATTTCTCAAGAGTTTATGCAAGTTCCTGAAGACTTGAGCAACACAAGATCCATTTCCGTGTCATGGCCACGCTCCTCTCACTCGTGCCTCCTCTTCCAAGTGCTCCTAGCCCCGCCCCTCTCATCTGATTACTCAATGTGACGCACCACCCCACGTGTGATATTTCACCCCCTCAATTTGATCGCCGTGGTTTCTATTACCCGTCCCCTGGAATGTGAGCCACCAATTAAACTCCCATGATTGTGTCGCGCGCCAATACCAGCCAACCCCCCTGGTCACCGCGCCCCGGCCCCGCATTCCCGGCCGTCTGCCTTCCCGTCAGCTACGGTCAGCGTCGCCGGGCTAATCACGCTGCGATGCCGGGGACTGGGCGCGCCGCTGGGACGGCGCTAATCGCGTTAATGATGCCCTCATGGATGGGCGCCTTTGACAAAATGACCATCAGTCGAGGAGAGGAGGGCATCGCAGACAACCATCTCCTGCAGAGTATTCTCATGTTTTGACAAAACTATCCATGTTACACTTACAGACGTGTGAAAGCAGCTTCGTCCTTCACCGGCTACAGTTTCAAACCGTTACAGGCAAATTTTAGGCTTGTGTAACACGAGCCTGAAAGTAGACCTTTCGTAGAAATATTGTGGACGCCATTTCACGATAATTTCCCTAACTTTGAAAAGTGACAGTGACCAGTATCCTTCTGTTTTTAATTTGAGAAAAAAAATCGGCAAAAATCCGCCAGAAACTTCAGGCTCTCTAACTTCACAATTTGACCTAGACAATTACCATGACTTGGTAGTCATTCAAATTCAGAGTTTGAGTCGGTCAGGTTGTAAAGAAAAGATTAACCACAACTGACGAGCGATTGCGGCAAATACTAAAGGGGAAACAATAGAGAAACTACAATGTAGTTCATTCTCGGGAGATTTCACGTCCGTTTCATCATCTTACTTATGTCTGGTGACTGTCAGTTTTTAATCAGTTTGGTGTAATCATGGAGAAAGTCTCCACTCCAAACTGGAGGGAAGGACGCGATTGTTTTCAGGCACACATATCAAGTACATGTATTATCAATGGGCAAACTGAGGAATGTTTTAACCGGCAATCAATGACAGTATCATTCCACCAAACCTTGCAAAAAAAGGACAATCTCCAATCATGCTTTAACTCATGATACAGACATTATAATTGAAGTAGGATCACTGGTGGACAAACACAAGAGGAAATCGATGAGTATTGTTGACTAATGACCGCCATTCATCTTGTCAAAAAGCGCCCAGACGACAACCCACCAGCTCCAACAGAAACACGTATGAAGAATTATGAAAGCTTGAATAAACTAGTTATACCTGCCCCATCTTGCACCAACCTAAGCACAAAAACATCGACTGGTTGAGAAGAAAACACTTGCAAATTGAAAATTAACTACGGATTTTCACTTCCAACGCCGAAATTTTTTGTACGTTGACCGATTTAGTGCAATTTTAACTACCAGCCATTATTCAGAATAAAGCAAGTTCCAAAGATTGTTATGTATTAAATGTGGAACAATCTTGACAAGAACGTACCATAAAAGACGTAGGCTATGTGAATTTATAAGCTAAAACACGAAACAAAATGGGTCAAAAATTCGGGCGTATTTCTGCTCCGAAATCTGAAAATCGTAGCATACTTTCACGGCTGCGCTTTAGTGGCAAACATGGTGAAATTCAAAACAAGCTTGGCAAAGAAAAAATACTGTAACATTCACGATCATAATACCAGGAGGCTGCGTTGTGTCAAATAACAGGTTTTTTTCTATGGGAAAAGAAAATACCCCGACCGTGGTTTTGAAAGCCTTGTTTGGATTGAGCCCTCCCTCGGGAATGCTAAAAACCAGTTCGGGCTTCTCCCCGGAAAGATGTCCACTCTATTAACTCGACAAACACTGGGGTACCGGGGGTTAGGCGGGGTAGGTCCCGGCTGACGAACTCCAGACTGCTACGCTAACGGATTCCTGTCGAACCAAATATCCCGGGCGTGCTACATAACCCCGTCAGTGTGTATACCAAGATCAACCCCATATAGACCCAACCCTAAAACTTCCCTCTTGAATTGAGAAGAAAAACCAATTCCTCGAGAGAATTTCGTTGGCATTCTAGGCTGAATTAGGACCAGCAGTTGGAGGTGAGGAGGTCGATATGTTCCATTCTTTGCGATTTCAACATGTAACCCCCGAAGAAAAACCAGAATCAGCGGGTTGCCGTTGGGGTCAGTGCACGCTTCGAAGCAAGGCCTGTCGTGGTATAAGCAAGCAGAACCTAGGAACGCTGCGGGCTTCGGGTATACAAGGGAAAGAAAGAAAAACCAGTCGAAAGAATAAGGTCACGTCATGGGTGACCGGGGTTACGAACTTGATAAAATAGCCCGTAGGTCTTGGGGTTGCTTAATTCGGTTGGTATTATAAACGCGGTGCCTAGTTTGGTGTCCCTGGAGTAACGTGCTAGGATCGGATACAATGTGGCCGGCTGTGGCGTATCGATATCAGAGGCAGACACGTCAGATCACCAGATCGACGCTTGACAAGATGGCGGCCGTCAGAATACGGGTTTTAGAATTGTGAAATGCTGACATTATCACAACTTGGCACTCGTGAAAAACAGTGCTTGAAAACGTCAAGCCCAATTTACGATTTTGTGAAGCAAAATGCCATACTGGACGGTACAGCAAACCGTTAACTATACATATACATCACTTACGCCAGTGAGCAACGTGGCCTACCACGCACGATGTTTTCGACACCAATCCTAAATCATCATATGCTGGAAAGATGGTCCATGTTAATCCGGAAGGCGCCCTCTATTGACGAGGCTGCGTATTTCCTAAGTGTACATGTACACTGCAGCTACTGGTCTTTTGGGCTCACTTTATGCGGATACCGGCTAATTTTGAGCCAAACAAATTCAGAGCATGACAAAAAACAGAGTCCTGATTCATTAGGTGTTGCATCAAACTGAACTATAACAAAATATTTGTGTTAAAGTTAACGATGTGGACAACCTTCGCGGAGACTTAAACTCTTTTACAAAATAGCCTGCCAATACAACCCAAGTTGCTTGAACCATACCATGAAAGCCCACTTTGTATTTCAACGCTGATCGCGGGATTTAGAGTTAAGTGAGCTTGCTCTTAACTTGGCATTAAGCAAGACTGGGGATGTTTATGTCAATGAGATAAATTGGTCGAAGGGTCCTTAACAGCCGTAGGGCGGACGTATGGGGGGATGGGGCATGTTTCCTCGGCTGGACTACGGTAGCTAGGCCCGCTGGTACGGTCAGGCCAATGATGACACGAACATCAAGAGAGAGGCTAGAGTTTTTGTAAAGTACAGACCACTTTAGTGGGCGGTACGCGGCTATTGCTGGCCCTGCTAATATGCAAAGTGAGGCTGATCCGAGCTGGCACGTTCGCAACAGCGAGGCACGCCATTGGTTGACAGCGGCCTATTCACTTACACCCTATACATACCGCATTGGCAAGCACCGTGGCTGCACACCACCGAATACAGACACACACGTACACGCACGTACTACACTCAAAGCGTTGATGACAGTATTGGCGACCCAACGTGACGGTCATGCTTTACTGCAATTGCGATGACATGAACACTCTGCGGTGATACCGTGACTTTAAAAACATAAACACAGCCGTTGCTTCCTATAGTCTACGCCGAGACGCTGTCCACGCTTGTCGTCCATGCAGTGTCGTCGGCCTGATATTGTGACCGATCTAATGAGTGATAAATAGAAATAAAAATTGACCGCAGAGATCACATCTGTCTTAAAGCTCGGCTGATAAGACTTGTAACATCAAACTCCTCTTGTTGGATCGGTTTGACAAGTTTGGTTTTTGGACTTGGGTTTTGGCTTAAGGACTAGCAAGCACCTTGCGGTGCATGCCATAACACGATCGGCTTCCCTTGTGCAGACAGCTTCTTTGGTTCAAAGCACGGGGTGAGTTGCCTCACCGACCAGCCATCACCATGTTGACGGCACAATCCAAACTGTTCTACCAGCTGAATCGGTATGTCAACGAGAGAGTGGCCGCACGGAAGGCCAACATCTCCAAAACCATCCGCGAGGTGTGTAAGATCGTCACCGATGTCCTCAAGGAAGTTGAGGTCCAGGAACCGCGGTTCATCAGCTCCTTGGTGGAGACAGAGACAGGGAGATTTGAAGGCCTGGAAGTCATCTCACCTAATGAGTTTGAGGTGGTGTTGTTCCTGAACCAAATGGGAGTGTTTAACTTTGTGGATGACGGCACAGTGCCCGGCTGTGCTGTATTGAAGCTGAGCGATGGCCGTAAACGATCTATGTCCCTCTGGGTTGAGTTCATCACAGCTTCTGGCTACCTCTCGGCCAGGAAGATTCGCTCCCGGTTCCAGACCTTAGTGGCCCAGGCTGTGGACAAGTGTAAGTACCGGGATATTGTCAAGATGATCCCGGATACCACCGAGGTGAAGCTACGGATACGAGAGCGGTACATCGTGCTCATCACACCGGCGTTCAAGTGTAGCGGTATCTGGCCGCGTAGCGCGGCTCACTGGCCGCTGCCTCATATCCCCTGGCCCGTACCTGGCCTGATTGCGGAGGTCAAGACAGAAGGATTCAATCTCCTGTCAAAAGAGAGTCCATCCCAAGCTGGTAAACAGTCCTCAGCCGAGGGGGATGCATGGGTCTTGTCCTTCACAGACGCCGAGAACAAACTACTCCAAGGGGGCGTCAGAAGAAAATGCCTCAGCATCTTGAAAACACTCCGAGATAAGCACCTGGAGAGTACGGGACAGCCGGTCAAGAACTATCATCTCAAGACGTTGCTCCTGTACGAGTGTGAGAAACATCCGCGTGAGATTGACTGGGATGAGATGTGCTTAGGTGATCGTATTAACGGTATACTATTGCAGCTCATTTCGTGTCTACAGAATCGCAGATGTCCCCATTACTTTCTGCACGGACTTGATCTCTTCAGCAGCAAGCCGCATACTTCGCTGGACACGGCTGCCAAGCAGGCCTGGAGAATAGCCCGGGAGATTCTGACCAACCCACGGAGTCTTGAGAAACTATGACCGTCAATTCCATGTCAAACCCGTGAACGGGAAGAACAGCACGGTTATGCGTAAACTCAAAAACAAGACAACACCGCCACCGAAGAACGAATAATGTTGACCAGACGCAAAAGCGAGTGCCAACGGGAGCAGCGACGCGTTAGACGGCAGCTGTGAGGGCGGAGACGCGGTGAACATTGCCCCACTCGAACTGAACGAACCGAGTTTCGGTTACTCGCAGTCGAAGCGTACTTTTCAAAACTGTGGAGATCGGACGTAGAGGATTTCGGAACATTCTGATGATGTAAACTAGAATCTATATATAATTGTGAAGCGTAATTTGGGACGTAAATGGAGCGGAATTTTAACAATGAATCAGATGTCATAAGAATATTTCCCGTGGATATGCTGTCTGTGAGTACATTAAATTTCAGATACAATAAATTAGTACGTGTCGTAGATGCAGCCTTCAATTCATGTTCTGTGGGAGACCTGCTTAATGATGCTTAATGTCTAGCATAACCGATCATTCACAGAAGTTGTAAATTTGTTCAGAAAACTCCGCAAAATGCAAAATTCCCCTTTTTTTGAAACTGAAGTACTGAACCGTACTTTCCCCAACTGATGTTGTTTGTGCAAATTGTTGACTGTAGTGATAGTCATGCTTGACAATGCTCTTCGCAAACTATCTGCCTTTCATTGAAATGACGTGAAAGAAAAATAGACTGTAACTTAACCTGTTAACTTAGTAAGGATCTAAGTAAAAAGTCACAAATGTCAAAATGCGAAATCCAATTAAAATGTTTGAAAACAAAAATAAACGAGTCCGTCCTTTGAACATTTCTGACTGGTATATAGGCCTACCCCGTGTACTTTATATAAACATCTTTACTCTAGAAATTTCGAGTGATATTAGGGGGGGGGGGGGTCTACTGAATGTGATGCAGTACATTAATGAATCAAAATGTCTAAATTGCGTGATTTCTTTTCAATAACTTGGAAAAAGGTTAACTCGAAATGAACACTCGAAATTGACTCGAAATGAAGACTGTGTTTGCTAAACACAAGTTAGTGCAGTAGCTGAAACGAAAAGGGATATTAAACTTGATAACTTGATTATGGCAAGAAAAAAAAGAAGAAGATATTTTTGGTACCCGAAATGACTGAATGTATTCCCTGGGTTTAACCATCATTTGCAGGGTTGTCTTGTCCTGGTTCTGATTCTGAATCATCGGAAACCATTATCCAGGATAGCACAAAATCAGATCAAGTTTAAATGATACCAAGTGTATCAGACGGCATCGGTGCGCGGCATTATACATGTGTTATCCCATGTCTCGACCTTGACCTTGATATGTACAAGGACAAGTTCACAACGTTGCACTTTGCATAATTTGTTGCTGAGGTCCATAGGCGTACTCCCAATGACTGTGGAACAGATTTTTAGTCTATCATGTCTATTGAGATGTTTCTGTAATAGATTTGCAATCGTTGTAACTCGTATGTGTTTCAGAAGGCATGTCATGCAATTTTACACCAGATAATTACTTCAGTATTGAGAGAAGTTATTACTGTCAATTCGAACTTCAATAAACATGAGCCAAACATGTTTTGAAAACTGTGACTTCAAAACTATCTGTATTGCCAGTTAGTAGTGGATTTCAAAAATGCGATGTCTTTGTTAATGCGCGTTCTACATTCGGGGTTGGTTTGAACTTGAAAAGCAGTCGCATTTAAGTGATGAGAAACATGATTAACAGCGTTACAAGCAAGAAGTCATGACAAATGTTCCAAAAACCACGACACGGGATGTGAGAATGTTAGTCTGACCATTCCATTACTAGACATGACTGGTGCACCAACAGTTGCCTCATCGTGTCATGCCTACACGCCCACTCGGTGTCACAATGTTTCGGTCTTCAACCCAATTCCCTACAAACCAAAATGGTTGTAACCCTAACTATAACCATACTATTCGATACGGGTGCACCTCAGTGGGATTGTGACGATGGGCATACTATACCTCGCATAGACATGATGATGGCTGCCTCCGAATTTTCCCATTTTTTTTGGCCAAAAAAACCACAAATGCGTGAACTCAAACCGTCAGTGGTCATGCAGGCCTTTAAATCAACTCTATAAGGGAGTGCATGGTACCATGGAGCTATTTTTAGCTCCATGATGTACAACCGAAGATATCAGATATTGAACATGTTTTGTTCGAGATAGATAGGAACAATGAATGGAAAATTAATCATCACACGAGTGATCCTATTATAGCCTAATTATTATCTTTATACAGATTGTGTCAGACTTGTTTCAACAATGCTGCATTGGGTTATTTGACTTCATTCGTTCTCCCGGAAGCATTTTTTAATCAAGGCTCAATGATTGTCTCTTAACGGTGTGGTTGAAATTATTTTGTGGATGACTTTATCGGTACAAATAAAGAAAATACACCAATTCTGGCCAATCTTCGTAATCTAAAGAGCTAATTAACGAAGTTCGCAAATGGATTGCACAACTAACAATAGAACTGTTGTTTTAGTTTTGGTTGCAATGCTTAGGCCGTGCTCACGGAAGTCTACGAATATCGCGTACTGAAGTTCAAAAACAAAATCACTATACGCCTGTAGAATTTTTGTACAAGATTACCCTAGGTTTTTTTGACAAAATTCTGCTTTTGTGGCAAGAACAGCGGACTGCAAGTGTGGGGTCCAATTGGCTGAAATAAACGTTGACAGCGTGCACGCCCATATTGGGCAATTATGCGATCCTTGCTGACATTACAAAAACAAGCCCGATTTAGATGGGCTGCAGTTCGTAATCCGATCCCTTAGCTATATATAATCTGCTGTCCCATGTTACATGATAATGGGGGATATATGTGGCTTAATCATAACAAATCCGGATTAATACAGGATTAGTGAGTGAACTGTTGGATATCAATTACTTTTACTCCAGAAATTTGGACTGTTTTTAGGTAAACCGACGTGAGCATAACGTTAACATTTTCATAAATGAGTGTTTGTATACTTATAAACGTATTGTCACTTAAACCATATTAGATTATTTTCAGTCCATTTTCTTGTGATTTTAAAAGCTCAATATTTTGAACGTCTGGAAGAATTTTTTAGCATCTTTAAGACACTTGTGAAAATTGATGGGCTACGAGTAATTCACTTTACGGTTGATGTATGGATGCATTGGGGAGATGTGTTCAACGTCTACGCATAATCCACAGTATAATGCAGTACAGCGTGCATTTTGGGACTCTTTTTTTTTCAAGAACATGAATATTTCTGTCCGTTTAAATCAAAATGGTTGTATTGGGGTGTTTGGATACGATGGTGGTGATGATTATAAATAGCAGCTTAAGATGGTCATTATTATTGTATGTTGGAGGTTTGTGATGATATTTTTTGTTGTCGAATTTTTCAGAGGAGCCGGGAGAGGGCATTCTGAAATAAAACTCAGCAGCATTGTACAAGAAACAAACCAAATGTGGACCAGGTGTTATTTATTTTGTTGTATTCAAAATCTGATTTTTTTTAATCGATGTGTCAGACTGTCAGTATGTTTGCAATCAACCGTTTTCATGATTCAAATTGATCTAAAACGGAAACAAACATTGTGTGAAGACTTATTGTCCATGACTCGTTGATGATATAGCAACAACTAAAATGTGTATTTATTGAACACAACTTGTTCGTGATTGTTAACCCTTTTTGCAGTTTCACTTGCATCGGTTTCGCCTATTGTTAAAATGTTTGAAAGTCCTTAATGTGCACTACATGTATGCCTATCATAACATAGTTGCAAAAGCCCACACCACAGGGAACAAATATCAACTGAAACCTATTTAAGTAGTGATACACCTAATTGATTTTGAAAGACTGGAAGTAGCCAGCAAGCACAACACGAAATAGATTTGGGTATGACAATGTCCTACGGTCTGGGCCATCGCCCTCCGTACAAGGGTTGCGGTCGAAATCCAGGGTACGATTCTTCCACGCGATTACTCATCGTTACACAACTGGGTGAAACCATAGCTGCATGGACAATTGTCACGCCCAGACATTCCCAAGCCAGAAAAGGAGAGCAACAGATCTAACCATCACATGGGTTGATAGATACACAATTTTATGGAGGTTTTCATTTCTAAGCCCTACTTTCTCTTTACAAAGATACGAGTAGAGAGATGACATAGCGATGGTCTATACGAACAGCGCTGTGTGGTTCATGATATCAATAACGGGGGACCATTTACGCGCTCGCCTGACTCCAGTGTTTGTGTCGGCGTGCGAGACGGCGGACTCACCGCCACAACAAGGGGGTTTGTCCCGGGTGGGTTACGGGGAGTTAATCGACCCTCGTGCCGGACTGTCGTCGGTGTTTTGTGATCCGGATTAGGCCTTGCTTGGGGTGTTTTCAGGAAGACTTAATGCATTCTTTCCACTTTCGGATTGAAACGCCACACCAGCTTTGTTATTTTATGTATACAATCACAAGGGGAATTCTGTTTTCTGAAATTACAAATCTGTTGTAAGTTTTTTTTTCTGATTGATTAGATTTTCAGCTACTAAAATTTTGATTTTATGGTTTGAGCGATCTGGGGCATGTATATTGCACTGCATTGTGGAGAGGAGGTCAGGCGTTGCAAGCAGGTCAGACGTGACGTGGGATAATTAATATATTCTGTGACGACCAGTGACGACCGACAACTTATGCATCAAGTCAACACAATTTGACCATTCAGAGGGAGAACAGAAAAAAAACGAGTTTACCTGAAGCATCATAGGCACGGTTTCTTCATATGTAAAGCTATATGAGTCAAGATATACCATCACTATACAAACGTATTTAACTAGAAAATTATATTTTGACCTTTTAAGTGGTGCAACCAACTAGCGTGGAAATAATCATACAAGTTCTGTGCTTAATTTAAACTGCAATACATAATTGGGGGGATTTACATCGAAGACAAAGTAAATTTCATTTGGAAATACAATAACATGTCATCGTTATGTGTTTTGTTCACAGATGCCTACTGCAATATAGGGTTGCTTTCGTTATAAATGATTTGAACATGTACCTAAACACTGATAAACTTGAGTCATATTTTTCACGAGGTTACATGTCATTCTTGCTAGTAAAACATTCATTGTCATGTATTCTAATATATTCATAACATGTATCGTGAATGACTTGAGTGATACATGTATGACCAGTTGTGTCCAGTTAGTTGTAAGTACGTGTATGTCCATGGACCCAGCGTATACGCCACACACCAAGCGCCGCCAACCCTCCACCGTCCCGGACGCCCAGCACGAGATGAGAGCAGTGCCCGCCCCCGTCACAATCCATCCCCGGACCCCGAAACCTATCGGTTCTCGTTCAACCAACGGCTTCATCAATTGATCGCTAGCCATTAAGCACTTTGCCTGACGCTAATAAACTTGGATACTTCGCCGTTGGAGCTAGCTCTGCAGTTATTGGGGCTAATGAGAAGATGTGCATTTCTGCACATAGGGGAGGGTTCGTGTGGTAAATATCTGATTGATGCAGGTTGCACTCAAATGCAGTACGAATAAAACACACACAAAAAACCCATACCACTGTGCTTATACTTGAAAGTAGATATGTACAATTTTGACAGAAGTCCTGAAGAATTTTGACGGAAATTTATTTGACAATCACAGAATATTAAGCTAAAATTTTGTTGCCATTTCATCATAATTGATGTTACAAATAAAACATCTGACAACGTCAAGCGGTTTATATCTCATTTGGTTTCTAAAGGAAGATTGTATTTTCCCTCGATAATTCATGGCTATAGTTTTGAAAATTAAGGATATGAAACACATTCGTATTTGAAATATGAGCAGCGAGGTTGACAGCATGTATTTTAAGACAACTGGGGAAATTTTAATTATCTTTGCGACGCCTTGTACGAGAGGGAGATAATTTACTGCTTTGGTATTTCGAAAATTTGTTTTTTATTATTCTGCGCCCAAGCCTGACGCACAAACATCGCGCTGCAGACAGATATAACTTGGGTCATTCATCATACTTCAAATCACCCGTTTCCTAGGTAACCACAACCGGGATATTGGGCGGAATGTTGTATTTTATAATGTGATCACATTCTTTCCTGAACACTGGTATCAATGCAGTCTTGTATTCCTATTCCAGCTTTGATTGATTTGTTTATGTGGCACGAGAACATTGTTGATGGAGCAAGCACATGTGTCAGATCGCTTCATAGAACAGGGGCCCGACTAAAATGAGATCAACGTGTAACTGATGCGCAATCCTCATTTCAATTATGAGCCGACTCGGTTATGAAAGCCAATGACAGAAGTCAGGGAACCCGACGGCATACTTGCAAAACACAAACCAACTGCATGTACAAGACTAACAATAGTCTTACATCCAAAAACAAATTGAAGGGTTTTCCGTCTGAGATTACGTTTTAACTCGCAATACACGTTCCAGATTACCACAGAGGAAGATACTTTGATTCCTTTGGCAGATTGTGTCAGGAAAACCGGCTGGAGGAGTGGAGGTAAATGATTAGGAACATGAATGCTGCCTGGCAGGGAACATGGTATGGGTTTATCGTGACATGATCGACAGGAATAAAGGTCAGACTTTGACGACTGAGCGTTTCCCATACGGTTGCCGGAATAGCAAAACAGAACAATGTGTAACGGCTGTATAGCACGGGAGTTTGCGTTTCAGATATGAAACTAATGTGTGTTCCAAGAACTCTGAAACACGGGACAGTACTGAACAATTAAACCTATGAATTTGAAGTCATAATGGATATGAAAACAGACGTAAGAAAGAAAAGATGTATCGTAAGAAATGTAAGTTTGACACAGTGGACTTTTTTTCTTCAAGACGGACGGACGTATACTGAGAGACGTTTGACGTGAAGCGATGCTGGTTTTGTAGTTAACTTAGCCACTCCGTTTTCAATGGAATTCCAACAAGTTTCCAGGCAAACAAAACGGTTAAACTATGTTTGCATTATGGGAAAATCAAACAAACAAAAAGTTATCAAAAAACAAGAACATTGGTTTACGATCATTCTTCCGCACCAAAAAAATAACAGAGCAAAAAAAACAAAGACCGATTTTACAGGATATTTAGGGTTCGTTAGATAGACACACTGTGTATTTACGAACGGTTTATGGGGAAAATACTCTATGAAAATCTAACTTGAAATACAAGTAGCAATGCAGACACGCCATTAAATACAATTTCGGACTCGGTGCCGATTATGTCGAATTAAGCGACAGCAGTGCTTGTATTCTCAAACGCCGCTATGTCGGTGAAACCACTAATATTCAAAGGCGGCAAGTTCTTTTTAGCATGGCTAGGATACTGAAGATCGGCACGTTTGATAGCCTTACAACATGGGCCACCGCCGAGTTTTTCATAAAAAGGAAAGAAAAAAGAGCAAAGATACAATCTGTATTCTCATTCACCGCTGTATACCTTTGCTGGTAAATCGAGCGAATATTCATATTTCAATAGAGAAAGAAACCGACCATGGCAGAAATCGTTGGGGAAAAAAAATGGGTCTAATCCTCATCAACTTTAGTCCTCGTATAATTTCCTTTAAAAGCTGATGTCAATAGCCTGATTTGAAATTGCTTTTGGTATAGGAAAACCTCGGCGATGTCAAACGTGTATA
Source organism: Patiria pectinifera (assembly GCA_029964075.1). Classification (NCBI taxonomy): domain Eukaryota; kingdom Metazoa; phylum Echinodermata; class Asteroidea; order Valvatida; family Asterinidae; genus Patiria; species Patiria pectinifera. The sequence goes on from CM057135.1 coordinate 30,075,650, forward strand.
TTCATAGCAGTTACTGCATTCATGCATGGCATGGGAGCAAGTTCACCAGCCCGATAAAAATCTTATAAAATCTGGTAAAAAAAGGTCCTAGCTTAATCTGGAACGCAGGTGTAGAAATACTTAGCTTAATAAAAAAAAAAGTTTGGCCAAAATGAATCGAACAGATTGTTGGATTTAACACAAATCAAACAGGCAGGTTTGTGAAAATATCCGAATAGCAGCACAAATCTGTTTACGGGAGAACTATTGATCGTGAAAACCAAAGTTTCGCACCAAAATTGTTATCAGAGAGATATAGATTTACAGATAACTGAAGCTTGACATCTTTAACACTTTACTGCCACTGAACATATTTTGACGACTTCCCCCTGATTGGGATTTACGAAAGAAAATACAATGTATCTGCCATAAACACATCAACAGCTGACAAAAATGGAAGCTTTGTCTAGAACTCCACTTTCACAAGGGGACAGTGGCAATTTTTTTGTCCATTTTTTTTGTTCAAGGACAGGACAGCAAATCCAGAGCTGACCGACAGGGCACGACCTGACGACCTGACAAAAAATCCCACAAAAGTCATCAACAACTCCAAAAACATCTCTAAATTTTAACATCTGCGTTTGACACGTGTTACAAAATCTCGGGGAACAATGAGACACAAAACCACGGAGCATGAAGCAAATACATGTAGAAAAATAGATTGGGAAAATTTGATAACCTTCAAGTTAAAAAAATGAACACCTATTCAGAGGATACTGAACCCGCTGCACAAAAGAATATGGCATTGGTTTGAGAGTGGGAGTTTAATAGAAAATTGGAGTGAATGGAGATGGGTCCAACTCGGCAATTATTGTTTCGGTTTTATGATGGGGTTGTGTACAGCGGTCACATACAGCTTGGTATTGTGTGAAGCTAGTGTGTGTTGGTGCGTGTCAATACACCGAGAGTCCTACTCCAGCTATTGGGATTATAATAATTGTAACCAAACCATTAACAATGTATCCAACTCGCATGAACCGCCGACTTGACACGATTCTCTCTTCATATTTTATTTTTCTGAACACGAACATCATTTTTTCTCTCTCTCAGTTCGCTATGCATGATATGCTGTCAGTAGTTTCTTTTGTCGGGTGAGAAAGGAAAAGAAGTTTAGCTCGAGGGTATGTTCGTAATGATTGATGCACGCGCTCACAATGAAATATTTAATTGAAATTTCAGGTGGTGGGATGGCGACCGTGTTCACAAAAATAGACTTCTTTATGTGATATTCTGGGTCAGCGCGGTTGGTATAAAGAAACCTAGATGATAAATGTGATGGTGAAATGTTAGTCACAGCAGTAAACAAGTCATGTTGATCTGTATAGCTTATATTGGGGATTATGAGATTTCTCACGAAATCAGTTCATCAAATTATTTTGATATTGGGCTGATTTCTCACGAAATCAGTACACGAAATTATTTTGAAATTCGACCATATTGTTTGATGTTGTAGTACAGTATTTTATAATTATATTATTAGTCATTGTATCATTCTTGAAATCAACAATCTAAGAAGTCACATGAGTGATGAGCAATAACACAGTTGAACCCAAAACCGAAGTAACTTGTAAATATAAGAATTTGGACTATGACTATCCCGCTTTCAAAATCTTTGCCTGTTAAAAAAAACGTTTATGCATGTAGTTCCCACAGGTAAGGAGAAATTAAATTTGTCACGTCTGTTCTGTCATTTCTGCTCCATTCTTTGGAGAAAATGTCCATTCCCTCCTCCTTTGTACAAATTACTAGGTCAGTGTTTGCGAGAAAACACCAACATTTGCAAGTTACAATACTACTGAAATAGGCCACAGCCGATTGCTAACATTTCTGACGAGTCTAAAATTGCAACTAAGCCTAACAATATACCTCTAATACTAAATCCAAATTTCATCGTATCAACGTGTTCCTGACACAGTATCAACGTGTTCCTGACACAGTATCAACAGCACAATATTCCATAAATTCATATGCAGAGGCCTTGGAATTCACAATGATAAAATATTGTAAGACGGGTCTTACTGTGGGAGGTGTCGCGTGCAGTATTAGGCCCAGTGAATGCACGGGCACGTTTCTGCAAAAAGGGTCAGGAGTTAGCCTTGCTATAATGCAACACAGCTCGAATTGTTGCAAAAAAAAAATCGCACACGCGAGAAAAACGAAATACCAATTTCTAAAGATTTCATGCTAATACAGATTGTTAAGGGTCTGATGTAAAGCTGGCAATAGCGAAGGAATGACACATTTGGATAGGGATTCTACGGCAAAATGATAATGGGTCTTGTCAAAACTGAAACTGGAAACATGCAAACGAAATCCATTTTACAAACTACATGTACCTTAATTAAGGACGGAAAAGCTAAACTCTCGCAAAAATCAAGACTGGTATAAATACTGCCCCACAGTGGATGAAGGACAGGAGCTCAATCTGTTTAGTCAAAAGACCAGGGATGAAAAGTACTTGGGAATATGCCCTGGTGCAACTACCGGGATCTCAATGCCTTGACACAGTTGCCTGGCGCCGGTGAGAAGTTCGGGTGACCGAGACTTGATCACAATGAACCGGGGACAACCTAATGTGTTAATTAGCGTCAAGTTCGAAAGGATCTGCCTCTAACGAGGCTTGACGCTGGGCGCTAGTGCGTCTTAAAACACGGGATTAAACGCGAATTGAGCGGTGGTGTCGTTATTAACATAGTAGGAAGTGTGTAGGCGTACCTTGCTGCTGATGGTTGATGAAGGACTATAGGAAGTGTACACAAAGCGCAACGCCAAAAACATCCTCACTTGCCACGGAGATAGACTTGACCAAGAGATGCATTTCTTTAGGTATTTTCGGCAAGGTCAAGACTTAAACACAATCATCATCTTCTGAAAAGAAGTGGATGACTTTTTTTTTTGATACCACGGCGAGTTTATACGAGTACAATGTAAACACCGTCTGAGTCTGACGATTCGGGCAATACTCTGTAGTCATCTTTATAGAAGCCACTTTAGGTCAGTTTATGGTTTAACACACGTTTGTCGTATCCGATAATATATACTTTTGACTGATCTTTTTTTTCTGTGGACTTACAATAGGATCAAGATGGCGGATGTGTCTCTCTCCTCTTCGTACATAATTTCTTGAGGGCGCTAAATATACCAGCAAAAAAGTCACGTGAAGTGACATTCGCCAATGCGCAGGTCCAGTGCGTCATTTCACATGTACGGATTGATACAAATGGAACTGACTCTACAAACTGACCGATTTTACGAATGCTTCAAGTTCTCAATGTTAGGCAAGAGCATTATAAATGTGGCGGCTTTGGGAGGCTTTACTGAAGGGGAGGGAGAGTAGAAGTGGAGATCGTTAGGGCAGGAACTCGTTTATAAACGAAAGGGTGAATCTGATGAGAAAAGCCGGTGCTTCTCCCGCCAAACTAATGTAACGGGATATCTAGCGCGGCGGGGCTTAAGGGCCCAAACCGCCCGATCCCCCTCGCCTTTTAACTGGACTTAAGGCGGTATTAAGTGGGTTTACCGCGGTATTCTCTTTGCCGGGGAAGCGTGGAGGGAAAACGTGGAGTACAGCGTTAGAGGTTAGGGAACTTGCCGACTGGACTATTAATGAGGGAGACATCTTGCGGGCCATCTGACGGCCAGACAGGGGGCTAGGATTTCGGGAACAAATTGGGAGGGATGAAGCGGCCTGGAAAAGCCAGGGTACTACTGCTGAGTCACATGGGAAACCGTGAAAGGTTTAAGAACAGAACAAAAAGTAGTTGGCATGGTGATTGGAATAACGGGCTACTGGAAACACGATGTAAATCAGGCAAGATTTATCACTTTAGGTAAATAATTCTTTATACATTTATTACAGACACAATTTCTTGGCCAAAACAAGGGGAGGGGATGGTTGACAAATTTATCAGTGGATGAAGTTGTCTGCTTTTATCACTTCATCGGATCAGGCAAACGACAATAATGTTTAAAGCTTTTAAACCTTAGCATTGTTGGTGTCTTTATTTTAGAACATCAAGTGTATACCAATAACATGTTTATGTTGACAAGTTCAAGAATCATTCCTTAGCCAAAACAGGTTGTCAACTGTCATTATGGCGTTTCCAACTTGTCCGTTAATCTATGATGAGCGTGTTAATTTATTGAGTGATTTTTTCTGCTTTAGGAACTTCGTGAAATAGGGTTCATTTAATATGAAACTTAAATTATTGAGTTCATCTAAAAATAAAAAGAGTTGCCTGGAAGAATTTCTTTACTGCAGGGCACTGTTGGTATGATATGCAAAATAAATTAATAAGTTTGAGTGAGAGAGTCAGCTGAAGGAGTGTCTAGTAAGGGAGCATCAGGAACCACTGTTAAGCGGCACTTCGGAAGAGATACTGGGCCAGAAATTGGCGAGGAAAGCTGGACGTTTTAGCAAGTCATCATTCGCACATCGGGCAGGCTTTCCATCCGGGGGCTTTCACTGTGAGAGAAAGCAGGGGGAGAGAACAAGAGGGGGTCTCCTTCAGTCTCAGGCAAGAAAGATTCCTCGAGGGTGTTCCGAAGGGGGAAATACCGCATTAGCGTGTGTACAAACTGTGAATTTCCTGCAAGATGCGACCCGGCGCTGCTGCCTTTTGGCGAGGGTATGTGAAAAGGGGGGTGGATGTAGGGTAGAGTAGCTACTAGCAGCAGGTGATGAAAGGACTGGGTGGTTCGTGTTGTGTTTAGAGGCTTACCGGAGCAGCCGGGGTGTCTTACCAATCATCACCCGGGTAGGAGGGAGGCTCTCTGGGCACGTTGTCCCACTTGGCCGTGGTAAATGACTCGTAGATGGGGTACCGTGAACTCCGCGATAGAATTGTAATTCGGTGAATCACTAAGCCCCGTGATGTACCCCCTCCCCCACTATCACTATAATATGTCTGGCTAGGGGAGGGGAGTTTGTCATGCCGTCTCCTTGTTCGTCTCAGTGACGGGACACATACAGTCAAGGCAGTGTCATACACACACAGGCTGGTAGGGCCGAGACGGTTAACTCTCAAATCTCAAAGTTTATTTAATTTTAAAATAAACTTAAGGTGGCCGCTATATACAGGTGTTAAAAGGTGCCGAAAGCATATGAGAGATGAGCAACAAAAAGGAAGGAGGCCTACTGACACGGGTCCTCGTTTGAAAATAGCTCCAAATTATTCACGCAGAGCAATGCAATTTCACCACTTACTTTTGAATGTTATGGAAACTATCAGCCACCGTAGGCTGGACACAACCTCTATACACGAGACTTCTAAAATAAGCTTAGTTCTGGCAAGCTATTTAATTTATTTTGTGACATCTGTACGATCCGTTTTTCTATAAATGTTGCAGAATGATCAAAATGCTAAATAATTACTTGGGAACAATATTCCGATCTCAGACATGAATACCCACAATTTATTTCCTAATGCTCTGAAACAGGACAACATGCATCCCGATCCCACAACAATATTGACATGCTCCCTGTATTCCATCCCATCTGTTTTTTTATTGATACTTCGTCCTCAACGCTGATAATTGTAGGTCAAGTGTAAGGTCAAGCTATTTACCATGGAGCACAGGGTGTCTGTTCAATATCACGCTGGGAAAAAAAGGAGATTTGCCGGGGAAACAAATGTGATTGTCAACAAGCCACTGGGCACGTAGGCTGTTTACTTTGCAGACAACCTTCGAAAATGAAGTAAATTTATGAGTTCTTGGTTTTTTTGTAGAAACAGAGGTAAGAATAATGACGCTAGTCGAAATGAATCAAGTTGCAAAATTTAGATCTTTGCATAGACTATCAAAAAGTGCTTCTCGTCTGGTTAACAAACTATTCAACGATTCAATTTGCTCCATAGATACATAAATAAAGACAATGTAGTTTAGAATATTCTGAAATGTATGGCGTTTGGGGAAAAACAACAACAAATGGTTTGAGATATTACGAGTGCACAAACTATTAAATCATTGAATCTTATTTTATGATATCAATTAAATGATAACATCTTAAAGAAAGATGCGGGGCTCCATTTTTAGCTGCAGACTTTCCTTGGCTGTGTTTTGTCTGGATGGATGCCCGGGGAAATCTCTGCTGTCACCCCGTACAAACCCGCGCTAATTGTCCGGGCTAACAGCTGTTGTCTGGCCACGGGGACGCGCCGTCTGCTACCCGTTAAAAACTACCCTCGCCCCGCTAGCTACCCTTGTCGAAACACCGAACGCGTTGGCCATATCGTTCATCGAACACTTTTAAGCGAGTTTTACTAAGGGCTATCCACGACTCGACTGAATGCGTTTCTGCTTCGAGGGTTCCCGTAGCAATGACCCACAATAAACATAAAGACAATGGGCCTACGATGTAATTAATGGCGTCCATTATGGCGAGGGGGTCTTAGTTAAGTTTTATTGTGACTGGGGCAGAAAATTGTGTTGCCTCGCTGGCGGGAATGTTTTAATGTGAGTAATGCTATGCTAGGTAGGTGTGAAGTTGTGAAGTGAGGGCTATATTCTACCACTTGAGGGCGCCCTTTACTGAACTGCAATCAGATTGATGACATTGCAGTGCAAGCCCTGTGCTTTGGCCTCGCTGCAACAATGGATGGGCATTAATGAAGAACGTGGCACAGGAAAATTTAGTCGATAAATACTTGAAAATTACTGGAATATAGGTAAGGAGATCTAAGTTGAGCAAAACATCTGTATCTTCCTCATCTTGAAACAAGTGGAACTTTCATTTTAAAAACTCCTAAAAGACCACCTTACTTGTTACAAAATGGGACATGGACAAAAATATCTTTATACATGTAACGACCAAAGCCGTCGCAGAATGTACAAGTTAAGTTCGAGACACGAATTGAAAACCGTGACGCTACCCAGAAGTGCCACAAGTCAATCTTAATGTCAAGACTTATGAATCGAAAGACTGAAACGATTCAAATGCTGGGAATTATTTGCAAACGGATGTGGGCTACAAACACATGGCTTGTATCAAAGGCTACAACGCACGTGGCGTCAATAGAGCTAGTGTGAGCACTTAGATCATGTTGTCCTACATGCACATTACACACGCCATAGCTCCATTACCGAACCATAAAGGTGTCCATAGCCTAATCAACGGGGGTCGGCCCGACCCGTGCCCATGTGATGTAAACCCCCGCCTGATACCAAGCTGCTGGTGGGTGTGTGAGAACCGTCATCGTACCGGTACCTGCAGGATGTTAGCATTCCAAAGCAAACCAAGCGTAACCCGCTAGCACCATTCCCCCAGAGAGACCCCGTCAAGTAAGTACCGATACACGGTGGAGGTGAGTCTGTACCCGTCAAGCCCCGAGCCGAGTCTGTCTACCAGCCATCATCATTATCACTAGACTGGCACACCTGGGCGCAGCACGGCACATGTCAAAAAGCTCGTCTTGTTGGTGGGGGAACGGCGCGCTATTGTCAAGGTCGATCAGGGCTTAGCGGCACCAGACGATGACCAGACGGCCCCGTATGACGGCTGACTAGCGCGCGGCTGCCAATGTTAATGTAGCTGAACCCTACTCTAGCGTCGGGTGGGGGAGTGTTTAAACAATGAGCACGTTCAATGATCTAGGCAGGTTGGAGAACGACATTGGTGTATCTCCGAAAGGCCAAAGGGTAATCTTGCTTGTCGGGCTTGGAATTTGTGAATAAATACTAATTGGGAATGACGTGGGAAAACAACTCATAAAGGTAAACTGCAATAGTAAAACATGTCAACTATAAATACGAGTGATAATCTACCATTGTGAATACATGTACTACGCAACTAAACAGACGGAATGCAAGCTATTCTATTATTCGCTGCATTAGGTTTTTTTCATAATGGCTGGCGAAGTTTTGTTTGAAGACGTTTTTTCCCCTAAGAGGTATTGGACGTTTAGGCGAGTTTTAGGCTTATGTCACTGTCAAATGCCATATTTTGGACTTAATTGATCTCCTCAAAATAAAAATGCTGCAGAAAATGCGTACACACACGACGTCGTTCACAAAAAAAGATCACAGTTTAAATTCTTGTTTCTGTCGAAACGAGCACTTTTTGGTGGCACTTTACGCTGGGTGACTCCTAGACTAGCTACCGTTCAGGGGTAATTACAACAACCCCTCCCCGTTCACCAGGGTCCGTGAACACAACAGTGATGACCCCCTCACGCCCGCCCGGCCAGGGATGTCCCACCGGTGTGTGTCACGGTTGTCTAGTCATTCGTTAAACCAAACCATACCAAACCACCGAGCTAATAAAGGACCACAGCCGGTCGGTCATTAACCGCAAATGTGTGGAAAACCTCATGTAGTAGACTGATCCTATAACAACGTGCACACTTACCGTTAGGTCAACTTCACGTTATGTAATGATTATGTTTACAAGCAGATGGTTGACCTCAACATTGAGGTTAAAGCTGCTCAATAGATAAGCATGCAAGAAACTACAAGGTACAAGCAAGTGATATCAAGAGCCACAATCTTCAAAATGACCTCCAAATTATCATTTTGGTTGATCATGACGTATTCTGTACTCGTCCTTAAATCAAAGAGTTACCAGAGAGGATTGGAAGCATGTTTTCCCTTCACTGAACAAAACGGACAGTGGCTTTAGGGGTAAATTGTTTGAAACTCGTTATTTTGGATGACTTCTGTGAACTTCTAATGCTTTAATCCACAGTGTCGTAAAGAGCACAACTAGCTATCTCGTCATAATACAAGACAGTGGAATGGTTACGAACTCTAGATCTGGACGGTTTTGGTCAGGAACTAGAAGTTGGACTCTTCTTTGCAGGCCTTAATCCATTCCCCCCTTTCAGTCACCTCCTGGGTTGAAAGGACCTTCTCTAGCAGCCTAGGGTTGAATCACGGAGCATTTGGTTGAATACTTTTACGTAGCCGGCCGGTAGCCAGCCCCTAACCAGACTCGGATCTGGAGTTGTGAACACCTCGGCAAGACCCATGACCGAAAGCTTCCCCTTCTGTTGTGGTCAATTTCCGAGCAGTTTGGGGTGGCACATCCCAGGCACATCGTTTCACCGTCCCTCTCCACTACGGCAAAGCAAAACCCAACAAGTACGGCTTCTAAGCGAAAATGCATGTGTAACGTCTTGCACATGCTTTTTGTGACCACAAGTGGTCGCAATATGCAGGTTTGGTATTGTAACGTTTACACAGCTATTTTAATTCACAAATAATAAAAATATATAGTTTCCGGTTACTTTCATATTTTGTTTTCAATTGTTCTTTGAAGTGAAGAACTCTCTATACAAGAATCCCCTTCTGAATAAAAAGTGAATATTTTAAAAGTATTGTATCACCACTAAAAAATATCCGACAGTTTCCGAAGAATATTGATTTATGAGTATTCAAACAGTAGTTTGAAGTTGCCAACAATTTTTCAAGGTATACAAGTTGAAACAAAGATCCGTTTGACATATCCAACACCCGTTTTTGTCAGACAGGAGTATTCGGTAAATTGAACTAGGCCTACAGCATCTATTTCGGTAAAATATCGCATCGTCATGCTAACAGAAGTTGGGCTGATAAATCGGTTGTTCACTACGTTGTAGTGCCAACTTCTTCTTTTTTAATCTGCCAACAAATCGCTTCAATAACCAGTCTCACCGACCCGAAGGCTGCCCGACCAAAATCCTCAATACACCGCCATTTTTAATACCCAAACATAGGAGGGGAAAGATTGGGAGGAACATACGGTCATGTCTCTGGGCAAGTACCGCGTCTACCGTCCGCCTCTCTCCCCCATCTTTGCAATTAACGTCCGATTTCTAATACCACGTTATTTATCTCCACAACATAATCGGCGCGATGCGCCCCAAGACCAAAAAAGAAAATATGAAATAGGTATGTCTGCGTGTAATGGGTTTTGGTTTGAAGTACAGCCAATATTGGAGAGGGGGGGAAAGGAGGGAAAATAAGCCCGGAAGGAACTCATCTTGCTGCCAGTCAGTCAGTCGGTCACCCTGGGCCGGGGTCTATGTGTATCTATGACAATGTTTGGAGAAGAGCCGATGAGATGTATAACCGCTGTTTACGCTTGACACACACCGCCAGACTTATATTCCTCTCCCGTGTCATCCATAAACCCATAAAAACAAGACACCGGCAGTAAAAGGAGAGAAAATACCCGCTGTCTTCTGAGACAGAACCAAAGAAACAAATTTACGCTAGGGTGGAAGACCCATTGCCAACAAAGACAACAGCTCGGGGCCACAAAGTGCAATTTTCTCAAGCTCAACTGTAACACTCCGGCGGAGCGCATCGGTTTTTTCTTCCTTGTCTGGCGGCGATCGGTAACTTCTTAAGGTAAGAGCGCGCAGGGACAGTAGCGTAGACCGTCTTACCGCCGCTTCGCTCGGCTTGCTACTCAACTGCTAGCGGGAACACGGGGCGGAAATGAAAAACTATCGGCAGGTCGCTTACACAGACGGTGAGGCGAAGGGGGATTGGGGGAAGGGGCGACTAGACGAAAATTATTCCTGGTATTGGCGGCTAACGACTGTGGGGAGATTTTTTTCTTTTCCTTGATCGCTTTGGACAAAATTTCCTAACGAGAAGAGGGAATAGCGATAAGTTAACCGCAAAATATTTGGTTTGTGGCAATATTTTAAACAGATACTTAACCTAAATGTTTCAGAAAACAAGCGAAGAACAGGTTCCGTTGACACAGAATATATACGCCGCACATCCAAGAGATAGGCCTACAGATTTCCAAAATGAGCAATTCTTCAAAGACAAAATTCCACCAGAGTTTACTGTGTCATGACAACTGATGAGTACGAACGACGGAGATTTAACTTAGTGCTTTCAGACCAAAATCGGCATGAGAAATGTTTCTTATGCACTTTGCCAACATATGGGAAACACACATGTATACAGCCAGTTTACAGCACTGATGACCAAAACTTGTTTTACCTCCCAAACACAGATATATCAAGACCTTGACAAGAACACGCTACCCCCTGGTGCCAACAATCGCTTAGAAAGGCATTGACCGCTGTCCACATGCAGAAAACCAATCGGTATAAGGGTACAACTGATGACCCTAGTAATAGCCCGGTAGCGCCACCGTACATGATTCAATCGTCATGTACACCTGCTCAAGGGGAAGCGGTATTATGTAGTTTGAGTGATGGGGGAACCTGACATCAAGTACATGGATAGAAATTGCGCCGATCGCAGACTGACCGTAATTCGCCCACCACCAACACCACCACCACCACCGAGGAAGGGCGAGGGCCGCGCACCGGAGATGGACGACCCTTTGCCGGTACGGCTTCCTTGATTCGCGTCTGGTGTCCCCGCGGTACTGCCCCGTGGTCTGGGCGACGCCATGTTAACTAGATTGGGATCGAAGATATTTGTCTTGCCGATTCGGTGATGAATGTGGCCAGTCGATCAGCTGCTGGTTCGAACAAAATCGAGGGCAAAGGGAACTTTTGAGCCTCGGGGTGTCCTCGATACATGGGAAGGGTGCAAGGCCATTTTTTTCGGCAGAACTATAGAACAATCTCAACGGACCTGGAATGAAAAGTTCGAACATCAAAACCGAATCACAACCACACCAATCACAAGAGAACACAAATATGTTAGCATGATGTAAACTGAAAGTTATGTCGGGTACAGTTCCCACCATAATCAACGTACGATGCCACGAAATTGCGTTATACGTGTTAAGACACTATGCGTCATTCATTATGCCAAGTTAAAAAAGCGCCCTCTTTGTTGACAAACAGCCAGCTCCACTCACAACGTGCACAGTATTCTGCGTGTCAAGAAATACTGGCTTTCTGAATTAAACTTGTGGGAAATCTGAAACGCACAACTAAAGTTTAAAAAAAAACTACAGAGAAACTTGGAGGTGTGAGACAACTCAATCATCTTGAAATAATAGCATAGCCGCAGGTTTAAAGGGAAAATACAACATTTGCAAACATCAAACAATAAAACTACCAAATCATTTTGAAATATCTTGCTGGATTGTTAGTGAATGACAGTGTAAAGCATCCTGTAATGGTAAAAAATATACTGTCATTCATTTTTCAAGTGGTATTTTTTATTTTTTTTTATTTTTTCAACTGATCCTCACAGATCAGCGTGAAAAAAAAAAACTTGTTGATCGAACTTGTTGTTTGCAATCGATTACATACCTATGAACGGATACAAGCCAGCTACTGGTTCCCTGACCTTCCCTGACCTTACATATATGTAAACTGCTGTTTCTCTTCTTAAATGGAGTCAGGTAACTAGACTACAGGAAAATGATTGTTTTTCTTGGTTTTTATAGCATTTTCGAACCCAAAACCTCAAAAAAGTCAGTGTAACTATATTTGCTATATATTTCCAACCCCCCAATTCCATCCATTTCTGAAAATTACGGCAAAAGCAAATGATGTATATTCCCTTTAACAAGGTTCATAAAGATCTAGATAACACAAAAACACTACAAATTTGTGATTTATACAATTCGGTTGACGAAACTCAATATTTGGGCCAAGACAAAGGCCTCAAATCCAGCAGAGCAATTTTGTTATCTGACCACTGTATAATTGCAGCATTATTTACCCAAAGTAGCCAGCGTCATTCATCAAGCCATTCCACACAGCATTCACACACCTATTCCCATTCACTCCGTTTATTCGATTATCACCCTTTGCGCCGGTGTACATTTCGTGATATTTTGATATTCACACCAATTCAAAAGCCCCGTTCTATTATAACACAAGCGGGGTATCGTTGTAATCCGGTTTGCAAGCACTACCGTAAATGAGCGGGGGGAATTCTTAATGCAATTTCTGCCGATGATGGTGGATGAATCTCTGTAATACTGTGTGAACAGTATACTGCTACTGCGCAATGTAAACCTATCAGTGATTACTGAATCTCGCTTCGCTGTTTTTGTTCACAGTCTTCTTATGATCAAAGAAGCTACCGTGTGTATAGACATGAACACCGTGGTTGTATCTTCGTGTGTGACCTGCGGCGATTTTGGGGCGGGAAAACCTTTAAAAAAAGAAAAGGAAATTCTCCCGCCAAAACTGAGTAATTCAGGTGAGGTTATAGAACGGGAGACGCGATTGATCACGATTCTTGACGGCGCGTGTTCTTCCATCACCTATCTTGATTGCTTCTCTCTATTCTCGGACACCGTCTTCTTCGTCTTTGATTATTCGAAATTCTGATGATGTTTGAAAGACAGGTTGCTCCTTCTATTCAAAACACTCAGAATGAACATCGCGAATTGAAACGCACTTGTTTATAGCGCTGAATGCACAAATGCTAGTTTGCCACATAATTTAAAAGTTGAATATTGAAAAGCTTTCAAAATAAATGCACTGGAAAAAAATTGTCTTTTCTAACGAGTTGAGCCATCTTCCGCTTGTCTGATAAACTTTTTCTCAATTTTCATGTACGTCATAAGACTACATGAAAGGTACGTCATGAGGCAACATCAGTCTTCTTAAATGCCACAGTTCGTGAAGCCATCTCTCTAAACGCTATCCTTGACTAAAACACAGCTCTTCAAATCACCAAATGCGTGAACCGACAGTCACAAACTACTCTTGAATATGAAATGAAAATCACAATCGTCCTCGACACACAATAAGCACGTGTTGCCAAAAACAATCATTTCCACAGAAGTGAAAACGGCTCCTAAAAGAGCCGCCTTCGGGCAAAAAGGGCACCAGCGCTTGTAATAAGCAAAAACTGTATACATTGTATACAATGTATACATCCTAATCGGCCCATTACTCATGCACAATTGCCTCGTGTGTATAAAATACACACTGGTAGGCCGATTACAATATTCTTCTTACACCCCGAAATGGTGATTTCTGTCTGCCCATATCTCATCTCGCAACTTCTTCGTATTTTTTTTCATTCTTAGAGACGTATCCACTGGTACTCATCCGTAAGATTGGTTGTGATCACGGGGCCTGTAGGGGTTGAGTAGCGGACATTCACCCGTAAGGGGTGGGCACACTGGACGGCGGAGACGGTAGGCTAACGCTGGCTCGGCTCGGTGTAACTCCACGACCTGGGGATGGTACGGGCCATGTCATAACAAATGTCTTCCATTCCGACGCCTTGGTATGACGACCCTAGAATAATTACCAGCAATTTGCTCACGGCCATTCTAGCTGTGCTCGGCACCACCATCCAAAACCATCTCCTTTATTTCCATCTTCTGGTTTGTCTGACATTTTTTTGTTGTCCTGAATTTCACGGTTCTCCTCCCTAATAGATCCCTTGGACATACCGAATGAAAATGTAGGAAATTGAGTTCAATTCGTCGGTCAAACCAAAATGACATCTACTGCGTGAAATTACAGCTGCGTGAAAATTGCCCTGAAATCCTGGTCGCAAATAGTGTTACAGAAAATTATTTTTTATGCATTCACTTCTCATTATAAATCCTGAAATTTCATTCCACAAATTACCAGGAGCGGACACGAGATTCAGAAAAACCCGATGCTTTGAGGCAATAGCGGATCGCAAAAAAAAAAGAAAATTCCAAACCGGAACTAAATAGCTTCTGTCCCGCCAACAAGCTAAACAACTAGCGGGGCTGGAAGCAGCATCCATCCCGTGCTATTTCTCCAGGGCTCCGCTGCTGTTGACACAGTAACCGTAGCTTAATGAAACACCTCGCCAACGATACATCCAAGCCTAAACACACGCAACATATTTTCTTTCTCTTTCTTCTGCCCTTCTCTTCCTTTTTTTCTTCATATCTCGTCTGAAATTATAACTGGACTGCTGCGACGTTTCAGTGCCGCGCCGCGCGTATTGCTGACACGAGAGGGCAAACGGAGCAAGTCAACACAATTTTCCTGCGTGATACCAGCCTACGGATATAATAAATCTCGTCTCCATGCTTTTGTTTCTCCTGGAGAAGATGACACCGACATCCGTTGCTTTTGTGAATAAAATTAAATACAAATCTACAGGGTACTAAGCAGTTTTTGAAATTATCTTAAGTTAAAGGCTATTGCATCCGATGAAGTAGCTGTAGCTACGAAAGCTAATGCCATAATTTTAATTTTAGTTAAGTCTATAAAGTGCATACTTAAGATAAAGGATTGACACTGAATTTTGGTACGTGCACGAAACAGCAGTCGTGTCCCTTTCATGATTGTTTTAAAACTGATTTCTACATAAATATATTTTAATAGAGTATCTAAATAGTGTTGATTTAATTGCCAGTTAATTTAAGTTCTCGAAAGTATTTTATTTTATACGCACAAGTGTGGACAGATTAAACTCCCGAAAGTGTTTATCTTACACGGACGTTTTGCAAGTTTCAAATCTCGAAAGATGGTTTGGTTAAGTGCTGCTTTTTATTGTCTTTTCTTTTGGTAATAATGTAACAGGCCTTTGAGTATTGATACATAAAATACTAAATTATATAAGATTTGACATGCATACGGAAGAGATGCATTTTGCACAATCCTAGCCGTCAGAAGACAGCCGGGCAGCGAGGCTGATCTATCAGAGATAAACCTAGCAACAGAATGTATCAATAATAATCGCCAGCTCCTTTGAGAAGCACAATGGCCATATAGCGATCTGTGTATAATGCGGCAAGCATGATGTGGGTATCATACCAAGTACAGACCATGTACCACCAGGGCAGGTGGGTCTACACAAAGACATACGGCCTGTCTGGCCTAGGGCAACGCTACCATTTCACACATTCTCCGCAGAAAAACCAACTTTAACCAGCCACGGCCTTCTAAAATCGCCCCAGGTTACAGAGAAGAAAAAAATCTCTTTTGGCCGAGCCGACAATTCACCCCGTATTCCTTCTTCGCCATTTGACCAAACGCACGTCTAATTTGAAAGCGATATCTCACACCGTATGCGATACACCGCCAAAAGGCCGTCTCTTTCTTTTCTATTCTTCGCTTTGCTTTCATTTGGCATAAGTTAACAACACAAGAAGGCGAGGCGACTATTGAGTTGTAAAGCGTGACTTTTTGCCTTCTCCGATTCTTTCCCTTCCAGTGCCCGCGGTGCTCCGCCGCTGAACAACGGCCCGTCTCCCCCGACGTGTAAAAACGGCGCCCTGGACAAAACGAACAACCCCGTGCAATTGTTTGTTTATATCTTGATATCTATACGTATATTGTCCGATAGAATCGGCCAACTTTGAATGGGCCTCGACAACAATCGGCATAATTTACAAGAAACGAATAGCTATTAAGAAATATTCTATTTCACTTTCGCAAAAAAAATGGGCATGTATTGGTTTTTATTTCATTTTGAAAGCCACAGCAAAGGTTTTTTTGGGGTGTATTTTAACGGGCTTGTGTTTTCGCAAGGGGGCTACACGGCCATTTGATGACCGTTCAGGGCGACCATCGCACGGTAGAGGTTTGAGGCGAAGGGACCCAGCTGTTACCGAGCCTCGCAACTTGGAACCCGGAGGCTAGAAAACAATCGTAGAAATACAAACCCATAGTCCCACAAACTCATCGAAATGACCAGGCAATTATTACGGAGGATATTACGAGAGATATCTCTACCTATTTTCTTCATACTTTCTTCTTTTGTCTGGAGTGGTGCAGGCGCGTGATTAGGTCGACTCCAAGCCTGCATACCGAATGCAGCCGTAATATATTGCGCATAATTATATTGAGTAATGTGGGTGGACAGTCCAATACAGAAGTGGTGGCGCGAGTCACAACTAGCATTTCTTGAACCGGAAGAGATTTGGCGGGACAAGAGAATGGGCATTGTGGCGCAAGAGAGGCCGAGGGGGTGGGAAATGGTGGTCAATCTCCTGCACATTTATCGCACCATGTATTGCCCCAATCGGCTCAGGGAAAAGAGCAAAACTAGTGACGATTATCAAGCTATGTTTGGGAGTGAAAACAGTAATTCGCTTTGACGGCGTGTCGTCAGGCTAACAGTAGAAGGCGTGCTTTCAACACCTGGGGGCGCACCGCCCGAGCACCGGGATTTTTCCCCACTTCTCTTTAAATTCCCACCAATTTCACCGGATTCGGAGTTTTGCTGGCGGCAATGCGGCAAAAGCGTGGAATAGAAAGTGCAGCCAATTCTTTCGAATCAAAGTTGTAATTATCCGACGGCTTCCAATCCACGACCGAGTTCAGTAATCAACTCGAAAAGTAATGGATTTTTCTCCTCTCTAGCAATAACCCGCCAAAATGACCAACTCGGACGATCTGTTTCCGAACCGAAACTCCTTTTCTTCTCTCTAAATACCCTTACAGTGATTGAACGCCAACACAAATGCCACCATCGCATTACTATTCCAGTTAGTACTCTAACATGGAAATACTCTGAACACAACAAGAACATATAGTGTCTGCAATTCTAATAACAGATGCAAGAGTTAGCGAAAAGCAGAAGTCCAGCCAGACGCAAATTTAAATTGGCGGCAATACAATTGAGGCAACATTTGGGAAATCCATCCGCTGGGGGAGGGAGAGAGAAAAAAAAAGCAGACGCACGCAAATCAGGCAAAATAATTAGTCTTTCGATTCGCATCAACTTTAAAGGCGCACACTCGGGGAGTCTGTGTCTTCTTGCAAACTTGAACCAAATGCGGTTGGATTTGTGGTGAAAATAGGTAAATTTTAGGCCGAAAAAATGCGGGAAAAGTTCCGACTGCCAATCATGGCGTGCAGTTCCCACCTGTCGCCATTAAATGGGTTGTTGTTTAGAGAAGGCAGGTCTACGACATCCATAAAAAGACTATGACTGCCGAGTATAAAGGTGCACATAAAAAAATCTCCACAACGATAATCGTAACATCAGAGCGAACCGCCGAAGAACTGCTACAAGAAACTGGGGGGAAAGGGGGTGAAAAACACGAGGAGATGGGAATGAAGGGAGTCGTGGCTTCCCCCTTTACCGTCCCCGGGGCCTGGTGCGGCCGCCGCAGTTCTGTCCTCGCCTGGCCAGGGATGGCAAAAGTGATAATTGACATGGCGACATTGTGAGTACACTGCCAGGGATTGCAACAAGCCGGCTGGCTTATCCCTACCCAAACTGGACTCTCTTTACACCGCGGACTTCGCCTGGTAATCAAGAGCCGATGATCATTGGGGGAAAAAAAATAGAAATCCCAGATTGGGAAATGATACAAAAACAAGTTCTAAACTGTGAAAAAACTACGGACGCAACTCCAGACTCGGTGCTTTTCTGTCATCGTCCGAGCGGTGATCCCGAACTTTGAACGGGAAATGAGGCGGCGTTAAAAAAAAAAAAAGCTGGGAAAATGGTCCCCACTTGCAGCGCGTGGTGAAAATCGTTCAAACAAGAGATTCAAGATTCGTTCCAAATTTCCCAAGCTTTTTGAGTGATTGGGCTGAGGTCTGTGATTTGGCTGCGCGCACCATGAGGTCCCACGACTCGTCTCTCATGGTTTCTATTATTGGTAGTGTATTGCATGTTGGTAATTGGTGTTTAATAATGTTGCTTTCTGATGGCACATAATGCTCCCAATGACACGGTGGGTGAGGTCCGCACATCACACGGTGGACCACCCGCTGCATTACACCTGACAATCGTTAAATGGGTATAGACTACAGACACAGACTGTTGAGATATTGAATTCACTTCTCTCTCAATTCTTAACAAAACATGATTACGATTTAGATCACACAGGGTGCTGTATCAAATTAAGATTAATATATCGTGTCATCTAAAGTTTTTCGATATCAACAACAACAAAAATATTGTAGAGTTGGCACTCTATAGCAATAGTCTCTGTTCAAGTCTGAAACGAATGGTCCATGACTATCTCAAGTGATACACGTGGAATGATGAGTCGCACAAAGTCTGACCACCGACTAGAACCAAGACTAGTATTAGCCATGCAATCGTGTTTTGTAAAGTTCGTCTTTTTTAGTTGTAGTAGGAGGGAGAAAGCCTGCTCAATGGTTGGAACCCTAATTGGTAGAGATGCTATTTATTACTGCCCGCCTTGAATCATTTTCACAAGTCTCTTTCGAATTACTCTCAATTATCCCCCGCCCAAGTCATTTAGCAAACCCAAAGCAGATCCAGTCCGTAATTACCCTGGACAAATTGTCATCGCCTGCATTGACTCTCCGACCCCTGCCTCGTCCCATTATGACACCTCGGGCACGCTCCAAGCTGGGCGGCCGGTCACGTCACCGAGACAGAGTTTCGCGGACCATGGGCGGCGCCATCTTGGATTTCGAAAGTACCCGTGGAGTTCATTCATGAAGTCGAACAGGCAAAGAATCACAGAACATGGGTTTACTATTCAGTGGTAAATCACGGTGTTGTTTTGAAATGCAAGCGATATTGGCGTGCTCTGTGGGTCATTTCATCGGGAATTTTACCCACAAATTACCCAATGTGAGAATTATTCTATAAACACAACATTGGTTCAACTTGGGGTTAACTACTGTTCCGTAATGTTGGGGTGTGGTTTTATGGTTAAGTGACGAGAATACGCCGACAGATTCACGTGACAGTGGACCAGTTTCACTTGTGTTCAGGAACGGACGGTTAGAAATCTAGACTTCATCACTTCATTAAGTTTCAGTATGTTTGCATTTATTTGAGCATTCCGTCTTTAAGACAGCTCTGATTTGTGACTTGAGTGCATGCATGGGAGTGGCAAGACGTTTACACCTTTCTTTTGAATTGCGACGCCGAACGATTTAGAGGTTAACACGAGAAATTATTATGTTCCAACTACAGCCACAAACAAAAATCACTGTTTTTTTGCAATTCACTGCACCATACATGTACATTTACATGTATGTGAGAAATCTTCTGCTATGACAAACTCGTTTACAAGATGCGAAGTTATCACTGAAGATGGTTTACCACATTTTTATGAGTTAACCAGAAATCAATTATTGCGCTGTATAGTTTTGGAGATGGATTTAAAATCTACCTAACCGTTTACAAAATTAATCTTACTTTGAAACAAAAAGTGTTGAGAAGCTAAATGGGAGGTTCCCGTCTCAACTGCAAAAATGTTCATGCTCAAGGACAGCATAGTCACATTGTGTCTACTCTACTCTCTTCCACGATATGTTCACTTCAAGTTCAATGACATTGAACGAGGAGTCTTTCTGTACAGCAGGTGTACATGTATATCCATGTTGATGTATTCCACGTGCTCCCTGCAGGATCGTTAGTACGAGCCAGATAGCTTGTCTTCCTTCGCTTATTACACTGCACACGGTATGTTGAGCAAATTGTTTACCGGCCAATGGGTTGTAACGTGACCATGCGAACACACGTTATACAAGTAGATTGGGGTTTTTTTAATGCTGAAATTGCCGGTCAAACAAGAGTTTAACTCGTAAGGGATACTTTGGGGTCATTTATCTGTTAATCAAAAATATGAAAATCCAGAACCATGAGTTACATGTCTGCGAGCATCGAGCCTCCGTATAAGGAACCAAGATAGACGTACATGTACATGTAGGTTGACTGGTCTATATGCATACTGCTCATTTTCATACATGTTGTCATTCAAAATTATCAATGTCTCCTTTCTAATTAGGTGCCAAAATTGTCTGGATGGGCTTGTTAGGAATTCTGTACTTTCCTTCGTTTTCTTCTGGTAAGGGCTGGACTGAGGCTTACCACAGGCAATGACCGAGCCACCGCGTGCAGCCAAAACCGCCCCGGGGCAGACACGGCCGGCAAAAGGGCCACTCACCGCCGGTCACTCACTGAGAGAGAAACCCTAAATATCGGGAACGCTTCATTACAGCACGGCAAAACGACTGATTTCGAAAAGCCAAGATATCGGTGTAAAAAAAGGGATTCGCGTTGATCACACACGACAGGCATAATTAACAGGAACAATGCGAGCTGAGGATGGCGTGGCTGATATTATACTGCGGGGAAAATAAAGAAGAAAAAAGGCGGGGTAATAACGAAAAGGGAAAGTTACTATCCATCATCTGGGGCCAACTGTTGGCATATTGCCCTAAGGGCAATATAACGGGACTATTCCCCTCTCTGAGCACTGTGTGTTTTGTACTCTGCATCCACTGTGTCTTCCAGGTGGTTTCGAGGGGAAAAGAGGAAAGGGGGGAAGACGGGACGAAGCCGGTAAGCGGGAGGTTGTCGCTGTCATTTAGCAGAGAGGAAGCTGGGATGGGAGCTCATGGGACGGGGGCAATACGCTTTGATCAGCCCGCTCTTTCTTCAGTCACACTTCATATCCGGAGTGCATTCAGGTATATATACGAGCCTTGGTTTGCAAAGACACTCTGAGGGTAAACGACCATGCATGTGACAGACAAATCAGGGGTTTCTTTTAGTTTTCCACTCTCTTCCCATCCGAGACGAGGGGTTAATTACGAAGGGGTCGTGAGGGGAGATCGGAGCTCATTTCACCTCAATGCTGTGGGCCTTCTGCTTGTTGACAGTGAATACTGTGATGTTGCAAAAGGGCATGTTACTTGGCAAGACAGTGATATGCATAAATGCCTTCGTTTTCTTCGAAACTTATCAGATCAAGTTATCAAACCGTTAGGCCTACAGCAAATTTTCCATTTTTGAATCTTGATCTGCTTACGCGCGCTCTCCGCCAAAAGGTAACCCGTTTCAAAATAATAATAATAACTTTCTACTCAAGTGCCACGCTTATATTTGCACATTTTGCTAATTTGCAATTAATAATAATAATTATTCTGAAAAAAATATCCTCATCCAAATAAGCACAGCAAACTTCGCTAAATTTCGCGAAACATGCAGACTTACAAACCATACATTTTGCACAACAGAATTCTAGTCCTTTCCAAAACAAAACCAACACTATTTTGTATACCAGCAGGACCCAAAGTTATATTTTTACGAGAAGTCAAACGCCCTCAGCAAGGGGGCCTTATAACAAAAGAACCAAAAATGCACTTGGTCATAAAACCAACAATCAACGACGTCTATACTACCGACTATAGGAAGGAGCGGTTGCAGTGAATGGACTACCCGCCGCGTCGGCACGACGGGGGCCAAACTCTAGCTTTGGATATAGACCGTCCCATCATACCAAACAAAACCCCAAAGACATGCTCCACAAACTTCCAAGCAAAAATATCAAACACTGACAAAAAAACCACCAATTATCACCGGCCATATCTGAACTATACTCTTTATATACATTGATCTTGTAAAAAAAAAATTTAATATCTCTGAAAAAATGCCTATTGAAGTCCTCAATATCAGCGGTGCCGCAAAGAGATGTCAACGGCACGTGAATTGATACAAACAATCATTCTGAAACAGGGACGCAGGGGTAAGGCACGGGGTATTGTAGGACCCTATAAAGGGGAAGGGGGTGTTGTCGGGGGACACACACAGTGATAGTCACCTTACCCTCAGGCCATAGGATGAATGCATCCCACTTCATTTACACAGGTCAGTGACAGCGAGTTCATCACTGAATGATCACCAACCTTCTTTTGATGCCAGAGTCACTTTTTGAACTTTACAACAACAAAACCAGGCGAGGACGTGACATTTCCATAACCACAAGGCTTCTACTTTACAGTACTGCTGTATATTATTTGAAGTTGAGTGTGAGGAAATAGAAGCTCTGTAATCCAGGGGGTGTGAAAAATCGTATTAAAATTGGAATTTCCAGGACTTTTAGGGTTACAATTTGTGTTTTCTTCACCGACAACTCCATTAAAGTTTGTACCAAAAGAGTTAACAGCAGATGACCGATAAAAATGGCGAGAATGAGATTTCTAGGTATGGGCTTCAGGGACGCTAGCCTCCCTATAATTTTATAGCCGCTACTTTTACTCCAATATTAAACTCATACAGTGGCCAGATTCAACATCAGAACTATCTGATTTTCGATCGTTACAGCGTGACAACAGCTTGAATATTAAGACAAAGTTAAGACTATGGGAAATTCTTACAGTCACTGCCTATCCATAAGGATTTCATTTTAGACGGACTATAGGTATTGGTACTCTGGAACGCTGTTAAAATGTCAATGCAATTCACTACAAGAGTCGACACAAGGTACAACTTGAGTATACAAGATTATTTAATTTCTCACAGAGAAAGTTCACAAAAGAAAAAAGGACAAAGACCCCAGCAAAACAACTTTTACAAACTTGAGTTAAAAAAATGACTTCTTAATCAATTCGTGAACCATGAAACAAGATTGTTCCTATTACCATTCCAACACAAGTTTTCCTATACCAGTTCACCATGCAGGTGAACGACCAAGTCAGTATCGCGACCAAGCGCACGGGTCCCCCGCACCAACGACCACGAATACGCGCCTCGGCCCCGCGGGCAAAAGAGTATTAAGGGGGGAATCAGACGATATTATGATCATAATTTCGGCAAAGAATAGGCTGACGCCACCAAGTCGTGCTGGTGGTTTTTCAGACCCCAAACAGGCCCGCAAGGTTTACTCGCTAAAGCCCTGGCCGGCTCGAAATTCTTTCAGCAAAGAAAGTGTCTGACCCAGTTAATTATTATCCGCGGATTGAAGCGACTTTGATGGGGAAGGGTTCAAAAAGAGGAAAAATAATGGTTGAAAAGTGGGCCGGATTGTGCAAGATTTGATGGCATAAGAGGGCTGGTATTATGCCTAGGGGAAAGACTGCACAAAAGTTTGTTTGAAAAGCTTTGCAAAATCTGGAGTTCCACTGAACTCTATTCACACAAAAAACCCCGAATTTAACAGCCATTTCCCATCAAATTTTTTTTTTTTAATGAAATAATTGCAACGACTGAAATGATTGGTGGAAAGTGAAACTATAATGTAGTCCGCAAATTCTGTTCCAGGAATAGTAACTTGGAGGTGTCCTACACCACCACAATATGTACTTGATGTTCGTAAACTTATATTGTCGACTAGAAACACCACAGGAAACAAGACAACTTTTGCAAATTATACGCCACTCGCACAAGAATAGCGCGATGGTACTGTATAGCCACTTGAAAGATCGTCCCCGTGAAAAACTAATTATATCAGCATTATCAGCATGATAATTGCAGTATTTCGGAGTCATTAGCGAAGGAATTGATGCTGATTAAGGCTCGTTAACAGTGCTGAATCACACGGGTTGATCGAGGGCAGGAACGCCGAAAATGACGGGTCACCGATCCGCGTCTGACGCGGTGAGCGTGTACTTTCCCCGGACTTTTTTGGGGGAGTGATAGTTTCCTCGAGAAACCTTGGATGGTTTAAACGCCTTTTATATACGGAGCCACTTTACGCGTTATTTATGGAAGCTCTGCTTGTTAATGAAGCCCCTCATATATCACGGGCTTTTTTTTGTATCTTGATGAGACTGTGCATCGGTTGTCTTGCGGCTTTACGAGCCGGGGATGGTAACCCAAGCGGCACGGCAGACAAGCTAACCAATTAATATGAACACCTATCTTGTGTGAAGGAGGTGTGATGGCGTGTGGCACTACGATATCGTGGTGCTGATAGGGAATGCATGGTCAAAGCTATGACAGGAAACTAGCGGGAGATAGCCTCAACATTAACAGGTTACTGCAATGGACAGTTCCTACCTTCCCAAAATTCTCAACAATGTGAACATTCATCTCACAGGTCAGATGTTGCCACATAATGCAAGGCTAACCATCCTCATTATAACGGTCAACCTGAACAGCCTCATACAAGGAAGTATGGTATCTGGACGTAGCTGCATGGACACAACCAGCAATGTTTTGCAGGACATTGAATTCAGATCCATGATGTACATCAGAAAGCATCAAGCAGCCAAACGGAATACCACAGGCACAGGATTCTCTATTCTTTCCTCGATGGCTCAAGTCGCCTCAAGAGGGCGTTTTCTAATACTGAAAGCCGGCTTTCCGCAAGCATTTGCACAACTCGAACCGAGGCTGTTGTCTGCCTCGCTTCGAAACATCATTTGGTTATCAACAAAACCTCAAGTAAGGGCCGACTTGGTACTCAAACCTCGCATCCTCATCGTAATTAGCAACTCAACTATGGCCTGATGCAACATGTTCAACCTCATTATTTCGCCTCAGTGTGGTAATCGTGCCTCAACCTCAAATCCTCAAAACCTCATAAATCATGCCATACCTATCAGTTTCAGAACCTTAGTCAAACGTACCGTCTAACCCAAACCTCACCCATGCCGTGGTCAAAAGCCTCAATCAGACTAACATTACAACGAACCACGCTCTTCCCCTAAACAACACTTCCAAAAAAGCCTCAGAATCTTTGCGCACCTCACGCATGCTTTCTACCTGACCAACCTCACACATGCAGCAGACAAATACCTCAACCACATTGCATTCCCACCGAACCCAGCTCCCAACCGGCACCCTTCTTTTGCCTCACGACAGGCCACTGTCAGACTAATTACCGGCAGCCGTCTTCGCACCCATGACGAACAAATCCCCCGAACCACCGATGGGTGTCAGATTACCCCCTTTATCCCCTCTATATCCTGGGCTAAACCCTCAGTCAGCCTTGGTGTCAGTATCAATGTCTGAGGTCCGGGGAGATGGGGGACTGAAGTGACCGGAAGGAGACGCATGACCGGCTTCCTGTATAAACACTGCACGATGTCTCTCACCCACTTCACTGGTACTTGGCACTTTGTTAGTGCCATTCAGCTTGTTTCTCAAGGGAATTAAACCAACAGGTCTCAAATACACTTTATTTGTCCTTAATATAGTATCTCTTATATTTCACTGACTGTGTAACTGACTGAGTGACACTGACTGACTAGTGAGTGAGTGAGTGTGTGAGTGAGTGTGTGACTGACTACGTGACTGACTGAGCGACGGACGGACCGATTGACTAATGACTGAATGACTGCCTGACTGATTCACTTATGACATAGACTTGTTTAAGTCTCACCAAGTTCGACTCGGATTTAGAAGTTGGATGAACCACAGGTATGACGTCCAGCGAACAGCCATTCGGAATCAATTGAACATAATGCTGTGCCCTCTGGGACCAGCTCTGCTAGGCTTGCCTCGTGTCGTTAGAACGATGAGCATATTTGTCCAAGAAATGCTAAAAGGCAGCGGCATAATCCAGTCAGTTTAAGGAAATTCTTCAACTGACTGCGGAATAAATGTGATGGCTTTTACACTCCAGACTGTCCAGCTCAATTTCCATGAATCGCTTAGCTTTGTCGCCGTGCAAGGACACGATAATAATGGATCTCCACTAATGCTTATTACGCGGGCAGAAACATGCATGGACGCAAGAATTACACGGGAGGGCAAGTCACTTTTATAACCATAATAGATTTAAGGGAGGCGTATGTCGAAAAAATAATATCCGCTTCGCAGAGTTTATTTTCGTAGTATTCTTCAAACACAATGCTGCTTTTGAGGACAATGTTTTCCACGATTCTGGTTGATTTGGCATTGTAGGATATTCAAACACTGACACCCGTTCAGTACATAGTAATGAGTATGGTTATTGTCTGGTTTCTATGGAGGATTAATGTTCAGGTTTGGGCGGGCCCTGGTTATGCCATTATCATGGATTTTGTCAGACGGCCCCTCATTATTTTGTGGCACTCATAATTTAAAAGTGGTAAGCTTTGTGAAAGGCTAGACAAGTTTGGTAGCAGATTTATTTCAACTCGGGAGAAAGTGACTTCAACTACGTTTGTTTTTGCATTTAAAAATATTTATGCACGATGAAATTCAAAGAAACAGACGTAAAATAACATTAAGAACGAGGTAAAACTTGCCTTGAAAAAAATAATTGCCAAGTTTTAATATAATGCAAAATGCGTGCAAATATCTGAACAATTATTTTCCATGCATTGAACTTCCAAAAAATATTGAAAATGAAAGTGTTCCACTTCTTTTTGTAAATAAAAATGAAAGCTCAGATGAAAGTTCATGATGTTAAAGGGCAAGATAGATTTCAAATAAATTACAAAGCTATAGGCGAAAATAATCCCTGCAAAGATAAGTTGATAAGGAGGGACATCCTCGATCGTTAAAGCAACCGGTCAGCGTCCCAATGATTCAAAATTCCACGTCACTTTCCAAAATTCGTTCTCGGACGAATTATGAAAATAATTCGGAGCTACAGCTAGGATTGAGAAGGCCTGAAAGAAGGGGTGTTATCCCGGCGTCTCTTTTTGACACCTGCTTGGGTTCACTCACTCATCGGCAGTTAGTCCCCCGCGGAAACCACGGGCCAAAAAGAAATCTTCAGTCCCGACGGGTTAAACCCCCCTCTCCCCTGACGAGGGGCAAGCTTGGAACCCCAATGTGTACCCCTTGGACTTGGGGTGAACTGACAGGGGTAACAAGTGGATCCATGGAGCGTGACCGAGGACGACCGGACACTTGCGAGGTCACACCCTTGACCCCTTGCCCTGCTTTTCCCCCATAAGAACATCTTCCACCTCCGAGAAAAACCTCGTACTTTTCTTGTTTCTAACGGAGCTTCAAGCCTTAAAATATCAAAAGTGAAAATAAACGACTTCGTATTTGACGTACGACGCTACATTTTCAGCACCAAGACTTCAAAGAGATCTCTTTGGCCAAACTTAACTTCCAAGAAATCGATTCGATACGCTTTACTCTTTCAAAAAATCACAAATTCTTTTATATATTCAATTTGCCTTTGCTTTCTGTACAAACTCAGTAACCCATTTTAACTCGACCTAAATAAACTGGAACTTTTTTTTTTGCAAGCGCTTCAAAAAATATGAAAAACCCGACCGCCTCGATCCATAAATTAAGCTACTGGCTAAGTATGTATAGTAGGACGGGGCAACCATATCCCATGAGGTATTGGTAGGCAGTACATCATCGCTGCTTGCTAGCAAAAAGAAAGAGAATACTCGCATAGCAGCTTTTCACCAGCCAATAATTCACATTTTTTTCTGCCCCAAAAGAGGCAATATTTTCGTTCTCATTTTGGCCATTAATCCCCTTTTATACGACCGTATGTGGAACATAGTAAGAATTTTTAAGCTTTACGACCGATCATTTAGGCCATTTGGATGAAGATGTGTTTAAAAAAAAAAACCAGGCAATTCTGCTCATTACTGTTGCGTAGACTGTGCCTCACTACGCCATTTCCGCGTTCAAAATGACATCAAATACTTAAGTACCTTTCACGTTATAATCTTGGATATCCAAAAGCTGCAATTTTTCCAATCTATTTTCCCCCCGATTTTTAAAGAGAACAACCTTCTTCTGTATCAAGCAGAGCTAGTTGACGTGGAATACATGGTGTTTTGTTTAAAACAAAAAATCAGAATCAGTTAGAGACCCATCAAAAACTCAATCGTTGATTGTATAAGATTTAGCATATCAGGCGTCAGTGCCTGTTTCCTACTTGTCATAAGGGGCAATAGTTTTTGGGAGACATCTACGATGCATAGTGGGCAGGTGCCGAAATAATATTGCTCATGACTCAAAAGATCTGCGCATGACTTTGAGTATTGACTGACACAGAGGGAAATAGTCAATCAGAAAATAATATATATATTCGTGTGGTAATTTCAAAATATTAACTGCGCCAGTTTGCGTCTTCAAATATCAATGGCCCACCAGTACATTCCACATGTGGCAAGGAGTAATGGTATGGTCAACGGAAACAAATATATTTATCCAAATGCCAGCCCAAATACTGTATATTTGGAATTCATTCCTTGAAATATCTTGAGAAATATTTTTTCAATCCAAAATATTTCAGGATTTCGATATATATTCAATCGGCCAAAGCAGAGAAAAAAAATATGTTTACTCAAATTTTGAGTGTCCACAGGGTATGCCTTGAAATGCCGGCAGAAGTACAAAGAAAAAGTTTTCTTCTTGAACGCGAAGTTTCAAGCGTTTGCACTTTAATTGATCTTTTAATTAAAGTCCCCACGACCCACTTGTCAAACTGCAAACCGTAATCTATACTGGCAACTATGGCGGATCGCAGCTCACCAGAGAGACCATGGAGGTATATATACGACTTGTAATCGCATTGTGCTCCATAGAAATACGACACAAATTCGTCTCCTTTACGCGTTTATTGTCCAAACAGCGGGGAATCCAAACAAGCCAGTGGGGGATACTGCGGGGATTTGCTCGCCCCGACAACACCTTATCGCCCGCCGATCGAAAATACAAAAATCCCCTGATAGTCGGTCTTTATACAAACACTACAAGCCCGCTGTGTGTTTAAGGATCAACCATGCCGGAGTGCAAAAGAAACGGATCAGGCAAAAAAAAAATGAAAAAACGAAAGAAAGAAAGAAAGCGAGCAGTCTTTGGGATACACTGGTGCCACTCAATACGCGTGTTCACAAATAACTCCAAAGTATTAATATCCAATTGGTGTTGTTGGTACCACAAGAGAGAGAGGGAGAGAACTAGGAAAAAAATAAACCCTGGACTGCCCGCGGCAGCAAGTGAACTCTTTCCATCTGAAATCTAAACCCCATTTTTTTTATTCTCGGTGTTGTATGCCATCAGCGATGCCAAAGAAATCCCTTTTGACGTGGCCAGTACAATAGCTTGATATTAGACTTACCAGTGTTTGTAAGTATACAAGAGGAATAGAGGCTGGGGAAATAAAGAAAGAAAAAAAATCTGTAGATTGTGGAATGCCGACTACGGAGCTCGGAGACGAAACCGCCTGAGTCCTCGTGAACCTTACCGGAAAGTGGGGCAAGCGAGACGGTACAAACCACCGGCGGACAATGCCGGGGCCTTAGCGCCTCCGCTCGCGGGACAATGTCCCCCCGTGTCTGAAAATCAGATTAGCGAGTCACTCGCAAACCTTCCGTACCAACGACTCGTCTGAAAAGGCTACGACATTGGCCTGATTAATAAATAGATGGCTTGCGTGGGAGAAAAAGAAAGGAGAAAAAACTTTCTCGATATCTGTAGTCAGAACGGGCAGGTAAGAACGCAATGAGCTACAATCACTCCGTGGGAAAAATAGCCCCGCCAAAAAGGCTATTTATTGGTTGTTCAATTAAGTGACTTTATAATAAGTAGGTCGACGCCATGGATTGAAATTGACCTGACAACTGGACCAGTGAACCTGTAAGTCCAGAGAAGTTCACACAGACCCTGAATTATTACTGTACTTATAAAAGGAGAAAAGATGATTGTAAACATTTAAGTCATAAAAAGTATGATGTGCCGTATAGAGCCTCAATAAAAATCCTGATTTGGAAAGTAACACATGCAGAATAAAGCACATGCTCCTACTAAAAAGGTACACTAAATCCTTAAGAGACTGGTTTCAATCCACCACAATTCTGTTAACTTCAGCTGCAGTTTTATAAGTGAAAAAATAAACCTCGTAGATTTCAACAAAAACGACGATAATACCACACTAACAAACACAAAATCAAAGCATGAAACCGCCACAAGAACAGACTAGATGTCTCAATTTGGCCAGAGAATTTAATACGCTGGATGGAGTGTTTTGGTCGACAAACTCCGAGATGCCACTGGTCATGATCACTCAACATGAGGGTGTTCAACGGCCGAGCGGCTCCAGGTAAAAAAGGCCCAAACCGCGGCGGTAACGCCGCCAGCCCAATCGGTAAGAGGTGTTTACGACAATGTTTTCACGCAGAGTCGATATTGATGAAGCTCTGAGGACAGTATTACGACTATCCTTACTTTATTATTTTTCTTCCAAATAGCTTTTTTACTCATTCATTTACAAAAAAAACCCAGAAGTTAGTACCTATCATAACTGTCTTCTATCAAGAGAAAGGTCAAACCTTTTGGAAGCTTTCTTGATAAAACTCTCGGTACAAAGTCAATCAGCGCAGTTTTAAAATCTTCCCCTGGACGTAAACCAAATCAAACGCCAGTGTTTACCATAGAGGCTTTAAGTAAACACATGCAAAGTTATGACCAGATATTTATAAATTGTGTTAATATTTTGTAATCACATATCAGCAAGTTTGATGGTTCGGCATCGACATTTATTTATGAGAACCATCCATTAAACTGCACGTGTTAAGATGTGATAACTCAAAGATATTGAAATCATGCAGTTATTTTAAAACCAATTCCGAGTTTTAAAGTCGTGTGTAAATGCATACCAATGCGTCAACTGCAGGCGTGAATACTCAACTGCAATGACAATCGATGTATTGCAAACGCACAAACCAACATCAAACACCAAAAGCGACCAAACATACCGAAATAAGAAAAGTGTGCAAGAGGAGTGACCTTGTTATGCGGGGTTCGGAATGATATCGACGCAGCCTAAGCACTTAATCGAATTTCTCCGCAAACTACTAATTACCACTCGTTAGACAAGATCAATCAAAATGTCCTTCGCCAAAGACTCTGACAAATGCACTTTTCCAGAGTTACAAACGGGGATTTGACTTCACCTAGCGACAAACTGGATTAAAGCAATTTCACCTCAGCGACCGCCTGTCGGCACACTTCCCGGACCAGCGTGCCCACAAGCCCCCGGTCTGAGTTTACCCACACGCCTGCCACGCATGCGCGCACATGCGTAGTTCGGAAGTGAACCTCTCAAAATGTCTCAAACGCATGCGCACGTCAAACGCAAGTAATTTCAGAACGGTGTTCAGTTCTGCCCATGAAGCTATCAATCCCACATACTGTAGAAGGCGTGGTGCAAATAGTTCTACATCTTCGATGTGGCAGTAAGTAATTGACGTGTCGGAAATCATTACAAAGATCTCTTTTCCTCTTCGGAAGGACAAGTACATATTTTTTGAGTTAAGCCATTGGCCAGGTTTCCTGGGCGCAAATAACCCGTCAAAAGACAGAGAACATACCGCAACGCTGACCTGTGGTGAAGTCACGGGACGGCAGTACGTAGATTTATCCACTGATTTCAAAATTGACTGGAAATTGCATTATTTCCCGAAATTACGGGCGCAAACTAAACGCCAACAGTTTTATTGGATCAATCAAACATGGCCACAAAAATATTTGCTTTATCTTCAAATACACTGTACAACCTGCTAACGTCATTAAACTATTTTAAAATGCGATTCTTACTTTTTACGGGATCAAAAACTTTTATCCTTGTGTATATTTGGAAACCAAATGAAGACATTTTGGTATATCCTCAATTTTACAGTCGTGATTAATGCTCTGGAAAATTGTATGAGGCACACTGAGAATACCACTTCCAAGTTTGATAATCGAACTTGATTTCTTTTGGGACGTTACATTAACAATCTCCACTGAGTTGGAACTCAATCTTCATAACATATCTCAGCACTCTCACAATGGGGAAAGTCTCACCGCCAAAATCGCATCCCAATAGAAGGTCATGGAAGGTCGTGCACCCTGACTCCCCGACACATCACAGGGCCTCACGGTTCGTTTGGGCCCGCCGAAGCTGGTAACCCGCACGTGGTACCCAATTCATCACGGGAATCCCTACAGGACGGCTTAATTAAAACGGGGAACCAAGTTGTCGAAATTGAAGCCTTTTGGTCATAAAACAAAGTCTGGTACCGTGACCAAGGCGGATGGAGACCAAGATGGATTTCATCATGGCGAGTGGTCGTAGAGGGACTAGGTGAATGACACACAGTTTTGCTATACATTTCAGTCTTTGCAGTGCAGTATTTATATTTAGGTACTACCTGTCGTTGATATTTCCTGAATTATCCTGTCAAGTTTCCCAACAAAATGGGCTTTTGACCACAATGTAACCAGTGATACAACCGTAATGGTTTATCTGAAGCCACGAAATCTACGCTACAATTGAATGAGTAATCTGACGACTACGCCACGCGATTATGGAGTGTTCAAAAATAGACGCGAACTCACTGTAACCACACGAGAACCTACGAGAATCTAACAAATCAAAAGTTTGCAACATTTGCGAACCAGAGAAAAGTAAACCTCATGTATATTAACATGTATAAGCCCCATAACACGCGGCTGAAGTGTTTGACATCTGAAACTGAAACAACGCGCGATCTCGCGAGGTTTCAGAAACAAGCTGCTTTCAACTTCTACGTTGAAGTACAAAGCCGTAGTACGAAAACATGGCACGAAGAATGCACGGGCACCATGACATGTCGATATCACCATCTTGTCATTAACAGATGAGCGCCGAGGTCCATGACCGCTATACATGGATCCAGGTCACCTGAAAGGTCACCGGCGGGGTCAAAGGTCACAGCTGTCGACTACAGACGACATTTTTCTTTCTGTGACATTCTATGCTGTTGCGATTTCCCATCTGATGCGAGATTATTTTTAGAAGCTAGGCGCAATTAGAAGAGGTCTTTTTTCACCGTAGGACCTGCAATCACCTTTCGGTGACAATGATTTATCGGTCTGACGTGTAGGGAGTTCTTTCATGCTATTGTGGGGGAAAGTAATGAATTACAAAGTGCCGTTTATGAGAAATTCTGCGAAGCATTCGGGACTTTTAATCTCGTGTCTTTTTTCCCCTGACAATGTGGTTAAGAAATGTTATTACGTGTATAGACTGAATTTGACATTGACGAAGTGGTAGGCTACATAATGTATAGTATTTACCGTAGGGAAAAAAAACCTCTCAAATATTGGTTCGGGATCGATATGGTGAATTAAAAAAGGGGGGACAGCATTATATTCAAGTTATTGACTTTAAACGACCTTCTCTTTTTTTGGGGGGGGGGGTTATAAAAAAATAAAAGTCGTTGTAAATTTTCGCAACTTTTATAATATTCAACTCAAGTTTGAATGTGACTGATTGAAATTTAAATAGTTAAGATGTTTCCAAGTTCAGTTTATATCCTCTTTCTTTCTAACCATGACATTTTTCAATGTTTAAAAAGCCCTTTTTCAATTAATAACAACCTTACGCATCAGATGTCAAAACAACAACATAAAATACTACAGTTAACTCCCTTTTTCTGTTATAAATTAAAGTAGGCCTAAGCGAAGACTGCAAAGTTCAAATTATCCCACAAAATCTGTGAGTCATACACAATGTACCGAAATGACTAGTGCAGCCAATGTGACCCCTGACCCCGTGCATAACATCAATAGGAGGATGGGCAGGTAGCACGCAGGTGAAGCAATCAATGAAGTCGGTGATATTTCATTTTCGGAGTGCAAGTCGCGGCAATCACAAACCCGCTGAATAACGGGGAGCTATGCCCGTGTGGACAGGTAAGATAGAGCAGGTCATAGGCCGA
Source organism: Patiria pectinifera (assembly GCA_029964075.1). Classification (NCBI taxonomy): domain Eukaryota; kingdom Metazoa; phylum Echinodermata; class Asteroidea; order Valvatida; family Asterinidae; genus Patiria; species Patiria pectinifera. Next base: position 30,109,831 of record CM057135.1, read on the forward strand.
CGACGCAATGATTCATTCTGGTAGCTCCCACCAACACATTTATAATTTCCTACCTTGGAATTTCCTGACTTTGAATTTTCCTGTTTTATTTTCCCCCTGAAAAAAAATCTTCACTGAAGATTTGTTTTTTTTACAATGCTTTTTAAATTGTCTTTTTAACGATTTTCTCCTACATTTCATTTATGTTTATTTACATCGCATGTTAAAGAGAGATATACTCCCAATGCAGTTTGTATGATTATGGTAGTTTTTATCAACATGACCTAGACTTTGCGAAGTTATATATGGAGTTCCGTCTCATTTTTATGTTGCATGAAAGATAAATCTGATTTTGTTTTCTTTGGCTGTGATTAAATACAATGCATTTTATCAATGTATCATTTCTTTTCAATAAACACAACAAGTGCTTGTATACTTTTTGTATATCAAATTGATTGTTTAAAAGTTGAACAAAGAAATTAACTGGAGTGGGGATTGAACCTGCGACTTCCAGATTACCGTTTCGGTGCTCTACCAACTGAGCTATCCAGCCCCATGTTGGGGGTTCCCAATTTGCCAATGTCTTTGTTCAACGGGGACTAGCCACGTATGTAGCCAAGGATCACGCCCAAAGTCGGGATTCTAGGAACTTTAGAAATGCTGCAAAGCCTGGAGAAAAGCAAACGGGGATCACTCAGTGAGGATAGGGCGTATCACATTAGTTACACTACAGCGTGTTCTTATATAATGCGTTGTTATATATGATGCAGAATCTCCATTGCCCAATTATCAATTTGCGAAATTCCAAATGACTGTCTCCTCTCCCCGCATTATTGGTTCATTCCAAGTACAAAAAAACTCCGAATATTGTTTTGTTGCATCCAATTAGCCTTTATGTTTTCCCAATACTTGCCAATTACGGCCCCTAAGTATAAAAACAATCGTGAAGGGAGGACGAATGTTGAGCATGGAGTTGTCATCACTTCCCCATCATCCCCCAGCCCACGCCGGCCAACTTGAAGGCCCGTGCGGTAAGTGATGGCGGTATCGCATCAATGGTTGGTGTCTATACATGGTAAATGAGACGGCCGAGCACCATGTCAAGGCGGTACATATAGACCGCTGCGCATTACCAACGGGCCATTTGAAACGCACAAATAGCGTGCACTGCCTTGATTGTGACGGACCGTGTTTTTCGTTTGGAACATTTGGGTTTGGTTTGGGTAAGTTTTCATGGTTTGGGACGGGAGTTACAGATATATATTTTTTTTGGGGGGGGGGATATCTGATTCCTTTAGTATGGGCCAACTTCCTTTGTGATTTTAATGTGCTTGTTGAGAAATTTAGCTTCACGGTTGGGCCTTCTTGAGCTCAGGTGTACTTTCCAACACAATTTCAAAGCTTACTATATTTCTGGAATTGATTTTTTTCTCGTACAATAATAACCACGCTGCTCTGCTGCTTTCAACTAAGATACGTAAGAAATTGACATATTTAAAAGTAATTTTATAACAAAGGGTATTGGACAAAACTGAACAGTCACGATAGGTTTCATGGCGCATGTCACATTGCCAACAGCTATACCACGCCTGCCCACGCAATATGTTTCCAATATTAAAGGAAATAAAATATTATTGCAAAATTTTAGACCTTGAAATCAGATCTGAATTCAAGTAGTCTTGATAAAAAAATGGTGCCTCGTGGTCGTTGGAATGGTTGGCTGCATAAAGGTTGCCTTACAATAAAACTTGATGCTCGCTGGCTTTGTAATGGTAATACACACGTGTATGATACACGGGGATTTGTACACGCTGGCCAATTCGGAATAAGTGTGCAAAGTACCGCTAGGCATGCAGCCGTCGTACGGACTTGCACTTTTGCTTAATTGCAAACACCGAGGGTCGAGACTGCGCCGGGTTTAATATATAAATAGAGGTCTAAAAATGTGCATATATAATCATTTCCGAAGATGGAATTCAGCGGCCCAACAAACAAGCTTCCCGCTTTGATTTACGAGGGATTGAGAGCTTGCAAGCGGGAGCCGCTAATGAAAAGCCCGAGCCTTTGAAGGAACGAGCTGGTTCCGGCAATTTGGGCCGGCGTGCACGGGCGGGCTGGGTCCGCTACGCTTGGGCGGCGAAGCGCGGCCGAGACACGGCGATGACTTACGCCGTTATATTCGTCTGACTCCGTCACGCGTTGTCGAGCGCGTGCACGGGGCGGAACCGACACCGTAACACCAAATTAGCTCCATGGAAAACATGAAAATGCGCGTTATTTGTATTCTAATGAAAAAAGAAAGAACGAAAAAAACCTGTGGACGGCAGACCAAGAAAGATTGTCAGTTGCTGAGTGATAACCATATAAATCAAATCATATATAGCTGAAGAAGCATGCAAGACAGAAAAAAAACCCTGTAACCTTATACCCTTAAAATAATTTTCGCTGCTTTTTAGCTTCAAAACGGCATAACAGATACAAACACTTATAAACATAATACTGTTGAGAGGACAATCACGACAACAGACTTCGTGCGCAGCGCGCCCTCACGGAGACAGTAAATTCAGCGACAAATGAGTCGAACAAAGACCTGCCCCCATTCTGACGTCAGAAGCATGCATGGGGTCAACAGAATCACACCAATGTGGATTTTGGAAAGAATCAATATTATTATAGTGTATCAATAAAATTATGACCACATCAATATAGTCCAGTGCATTATGTACTGAAGATGCAAACAGATCACAAGTTTTCTTTAATAACACAAGGAGTAATTTCTCATTTTCATACATTATGCACAAAACAAAGGCATTACCGACCAGCCTGAAATTATAATTTCAAGAAAAAAGCGGTCTGGCTTAATAATGAGCAACGCGACAAGCATACGAGGTTTCACTTATTATACGGACACGCATCCCCCTTAATTTGATCAAAACAGTTAATTTAAGCAAAGCACATCGACCCGTGCAATAAATAAACTGCCAAGGTCATAAAACTATAGTGCTTAACCCCTTGGATGAAAAGAGTTTATTAATGGATTTAGAGTGGATTATTCAAATGCATGTTTTGAGAGCGTTATCGATATTTTTAATGCAGTTTCTGTGAAAGGACGACAAAAGGTGATGGCGTACACCACATAATAGCGTAATCCTCGAAAGCAGGTCGTAATATTGAGCTGAACTCCTATTGATTCTTCACAGTGGCAACAATGACCATGAATGTGACCAGGCGATTATTTTCTACAGAGTACAGACCTTTTTACAAATGTAATTTAAGAACACCTTTCAATGAACTTGCGTTGATTTCCATGTAAAGAAGTCGACCCACACAGGAAGACTCCAAAAATATATTCAAAATTATTTCTCATCTGCTTTAATAATATCAAAACTACTAATAATTTCAAAAGCTTCAAGTTTCCGAAGCCCTGTGTACTATCCAAGAGAGCTACATGCCCGCAGGTATCTCGACCATCAAATTTCAAAACTAACATTTGGCACCGAATTAAGGACAGAAATTCACAATGACCGTGGACGTAATAGCAGCTGTAGCATTTCAGTGTTGCTACTTTTCAGAGCACGGGTGCAGTATTGGTCACACCGTGGAGGAATGGTCACACCTGGGCTAATTAAGGGAGCTACCTGGCGCGTCGGCTCACAGGGACCGGCCGGGGACAGACGGACCACCGGAAGGCATGTAGTCCGGTCAAACCGAAACACGGCCCGTGGACAACAGATATCCTAGGGTGGAAGGTGGGGTATAGTAAGGTTTGGAAGTATTGGTGGTAACCAAATTTTGAACGGCTTGCCGGTTACAGCCTCAGGCTGTAACTTACACCAACCAAATTGCCAAAAAGTCAACTATTTCACCGGGAATTTGACGAACAAAATTTATCAACGATAAATTTTAGCCATTACTTCATTTTACTGTTCCCATTAAGTTACCTCCAAATATAAGTTTTATTTGGAGGTAATTTGTTGAAAATCTAATACATCTAGGATTCAATCACTGATGATATTATAAACCTACCTTGGGAAAATTGACATAAAATACCATCAATATTACCAAGACTTTGAATAAAATTCAATTTATTTTTTTACAAATTTACAAACATCCTAGCCAAAATGCACAACAAAATACAGAACCGCAACTATATAGCTGACACAACATCACAAAGGAGAAAAATGATCAGTCGATTGAGCTGTGAATGGTGACAGTCGGCGCCGTTCCTTTGATGTCTTTTTGTCATAATGGTAACCCTTGGTAACACATCAGCTCTGGTAATGATATAGGTATTGTGTTTGTTTTCTGAAGAAAGCTCTGATAATTCGTCACGACCAAACATGGCTGGTTGATTTGCTGGTTCTGAACCATACATCACTGGTATTGTTGCAGGAGGGGGCATTGTGATCTCGGCTACCAACTGTCGTAAGTCCGAGGAATAATTTAGTGATGAATTCTTCAGTTTTGACTGGCAATAAAGCAGCAGTCTGCGGCCGCCAATGCAGCACATGACCGCCATATATCGGCCTCATTCCCCCAAATTACTGCCACATGTTGGCCGAACAATCAAACCAAAAAACAAAAAAAACAAATGAACGAATTCATTTTCCTCCGCAAATCATTTAATTCCGACGACGGTCGCGCCGCTAAATCCGGGGAAAAAACACGGCGTCGCATCTCAACTTGCCCGACATTGTCCAAGCAATCCGACCTATCATTTCGTCTTCATCTTTTTTTTTAATCTACACGGGGCTTTTTGCAAGAGTCGCAATGCATGTATCAAGTTTCAAAACCTCTCGCCGACCGAAAATATTACTTTAAGCGAAGGTGAACCGATCCCTTAAAAGCCATCCTTAAATTCTCTCTAAATGCCGTAGGAAAACCGACACCGCGGGGCTTCGTGTATGATATATGAAATACACAGGGGGACTAGCCAGATTAACTATCAAATTCATAGATTGTAAGAAGAAATCTCGGTGCCGCAATGGTTTATTAGCCGGGCAATGGGGGACTGGATGGACTCGGAGAAAAACTAGAGATGTCGCGGTGAACTTTGAAAGAGCGCGCTTGATGGTACAGGTATTGCGGACCAAGGTATGGTGGCTACTATGTGCCATGCAACGAACACCACACGCCCGTCATCGTCTTCGTGTTGAGTCGGTTTACGTATAGTATTTTCTTAGAGGTCATGCATACTGAGGTACCTTAACACATTCTGAAAAGTTTCATAGTGACTTTTCATGCTCCTAAAAAGTACTGTTGTGAGAACCCTTTTTAACTGTCCTACGGGCGCGTATGAACTGACGATGCTGTATTAGTGGGTTTTTTTTTTACTCCGAAGCAGTAATGAGTGATGGTGTGCTTCTCTTTGGTTTAAAATGGTGAAGTACAACTTATAAGAAGTTCAAGGGGGCATGATACAGGTCCTTCTTACGCTAAATGCATGACATACCGAAAGCCAGTTTATATCAGCCAAAATGCTATTGGATTGGCTGATCGATATGGTCTGATCTCAAAACGGACTTCCGCTAAGGTTATGGTTCAAGTCAACGTTTCCGGCAGTATGCTCCAACCGTCTTCAGGGTTTGAACGCTCGTGGGCATGCCACCCTTTTTGTGACAATATGGTGGCAATTTGCGGCCACCGTCCAGACAGCCTGGAAAGTCAATCAGAGAGCCATGCGGCGTCATTACGGCAACGTAGTAAGACTGGCGGTCCCGTTTGATGATCGTCTCATCAATGAGCCAACGCGGCCAAAAGAAACTAAAACGGCCGAGATATTCTCATTGTCTCGCCCGTACTACCAAATCAAAAACCCTGGCCGCCGATTACGAGTGACTAGGCTGCAGATTAAAGACTGGGTGAGACGGCGGCACGACTAATCGACCCAGACGAGCCACTTTAGACCGATATTTTGGTGGAGGCCAAGACGAAACCAGGTCAGCATATTATTATTTTTGGAGGTAATATTTGGTGGCTTTCTATGACTAACACCGCACGGTTTTATAGTTGCAGTCGTAATAGGACGGCTGAACGGTAATATTTCTTCATTCCGCCAACCATTTACAGCCAGGATTGGTTTTTTTTTTTCAATAGACGCATTTCTAGGCTAATGAAGGCAGAACAGATAATGGTCGTCAACTCCTGATTATTCATTTATATAAATTACCGCGCTAAACTGCATGCCGCTTTGATATGGAATATCAAAATGCGCTCTTTTAACGTCTAAAGATCTTAATTTGGTTCAGGCGTGCAGGTTTCTGCAAATGAAATTTGCCCATAAAAAAATGCAAACTGCTCTGCCTTTGGCGCATACGTTCTGATTAAAATGTAGAACGCATTGCCCGTGGCGATAATTGCAATACCTCAATAATTATGCATCACCCTCGAGTCAAACGGAAAAGACAGAAGGATAGGAAGACGGTGCATGCTGGGATTGATTAGAAGAGGAACGAGGTTGCACCGCTCCTCCGCCCTTGTTCCCTCGAGACCTCGCACCCAGGGGAAATTCGGTTGCATCACAAACAGCTTAAAAACAAAAAAAATCAAGGTAGCATGCAGCAGCGCCACACTAACGGGACCAGTTCGGGGGGCGAAACAGGACGACACCCGCTGCGATAAAAATTGGCGGGTCCGGAGTGGGATGGAGCCAAACCATTAGGAGAATACAGGATTACTCAAATGTAAAATTAATGACATTTTAAGCCGATTAGTGGCGAGTCATCGGAGCTTAATCCTGTAAACTCCAGCAGATTACAGCGTTTAAGGAGGCTGGAACTGACAAAAGCTTCTGATAATAACACCGCAGGATGAAATAAAAACCTAGGCATTTTCGACCCAATTTTTACCAAGACATCCAAGTCCGCGGTACAGGGTCAAATTACACCCATACGCCCACCGTTACCCAAATTAAAATCTATAAAAGGATTAAACTGCATTCATTTAAAACTAATTTCGAAATAATCGACCGAGTTTAGTGCAGTATTTCCCCCTTTTTTTTGGCCTTTTCCTTTTTTAATTGTTAAACAGGCCATCTTTCATCAGCCCTTCATTTGATAAACAGTCCTCTTTTTTTTCTTCAGGTAACAGCCCCGCGGTTATACAGCAACCGCCCAGGGACGGCCCAAACCGGATCCCGACCATCTGTGAGTCTATTTTCCATCGTTAAAAAACAGTTTACCCAAAAAAAAACCCAGCAAATTGTAAGTCTGGGTTTGAGACTAGAAATCTGTCTTTTACAGAGGTGGAAGTACATTAGTGATCAATTTAAGCTCTTAAAAACATAAATTCAAATGCCGATTCCATGCAGCTAAGTTGTGTATACTATGGGACTTTAGCAGACCAAGGATGTCTCGAAATGAACAATGTGAAAAATTAATAATTTATACGAGCATTTCACAAATGTTCTTACGAAGTTATTACCACAGCAGAAATGAGAGCAAAGACCAAGAAAAAGATTAAATCGACATGCATTCTCACAAATTGAAAACAGTAACCAATTAATAAATGTTATTAAAGTTATTAAAGACAACAATTTGGTAAAACAACTGTAAACCCAGCAACGCAGCACTTTTTGGCTCACTGCTAAAAATGACCCTAATCTCTCAAATAAAATCACCACGGGACTTCTCTTTCATCAAGTAGTTTTAGACAGACGTTTATTTTGAACACTGGGCGTAGTTCCAGCACTGATAGAGGCCAACATTGCAGCCCACCCGCATCCTACGCTCATTGTAAGACAAGGATCGAGCTCTCACGAGCACCGTACTGACGTCTTATTTTGAAGACAATTTAACTGCTCGCAGCAGGCAGACTGGAAGTTGCATATCCCGAATGGTTAATAGTTACATGTGTAAGTACTAGCTGATGTACTGGGGACGAAATTAAGCGGTTTGCGGTGGGCAGGGATAGCAGATGGATGATAAATGAGTTTCCGTAAATACAATAATGGCTAGTGGAAATGTTGGTCATCCGAGAGCCACAAGGGTCATTCCTATACACTTACTCTGGATTCTTCTGTATCATTATCAAAATTAAAACTTTAGTCCCCATTCAAGAATTCAAAACATCGAATAATTCGTTGTAAATCTGTTTCAGCCGATAACGTGTTTATGCTCTGTAACTCTTGTCCGTGCTAAGCACGGTGTTAAGCATCTGCATGACATTGGCTTAGGATATTAATGTTGAGCAACAACACTAGCGCTTCACTGCAGAATGCACTTGAAATTTGCTTATTTGAACAGCGCCCTCCTACGCGTCACACATCGTAATCTAGAGGGGGTTTAAAAATAGCCAGACTCGTCGTCACGCAAGATCAGACCATATCGATCAGAATTTTTTGATCCATTTTTATCGAGACTACAGCCAATCCCGTTTTCTGTCAAATTAAACGCATAACTCTCAGGCAAATACAGCTGTTCTGATTGGTCACGGTTGCCGGATGAGGTCAGGCCAGTCGCCTGACCTCGCGTGACCTATGACCTCAGCGACGGTCTATTCAAATTCGATTGCCTCCGATGCTTTTGTTGTACCCCCCGGCCTCAGGGTAAGTTGCATGAATTCGCGAGCTCTGACCCAGAAATCGCTTGTATCAACATTCGGCAATCGAAACCTGGCTTGCAATCAGAAACCATTCATTGTGCCGTTTTCAGAAGACGGAAAAAACCCTGTTTACTTTCCCTCCGAGTCCACATTTCAAGCCTTTTAATTAATGATTAGATAATTTGGTCATGAAAATCCGACGAGTGCTGGGTCTTGATCATTCATCTAATCAAAAAATGGTGAGTCAATCTTTATTCTTTTTGGCAGGGATTCTGCAATTCTCATAATAAAGTCACAGTAGGCATGTAGGCCTAATGCTTCATCGGCGAAAATGTTCGGTAGTATAGGCCTACTTTACCTAGCTCTTCAAGCCATGCATCGTATTTTGTATTTCGATACCTATCTGGTTTCCGCGGTCTGGCAGAGTCGGGAAACATCCAAGTCGGCACAAACAGAGAGAGCTAGAGAGACCGGTGCGTCATCCACGGCCATCGAGCCTCTTTTTTAAAAGATGAGGGGCAATTATGGGACCGGCTTCATGTTACACGGAGGTAATCAGGGAAATGGTCATAATGACGAATCCATTAAGACAAAAATGGATTGTTTTCCCGTTATTAATAATCGGAAAGATTAGGTCTTGTCCTTTCGGGGGAAGGGTTGGTTGAACTCTTTGCCTGTACGGCTTGATGTGTGTTCCAAGTTATACAGAGATGTATAGTTGGGGGATCTCGAAATAAGATTGGACCGATTAAATTGTAGCCCAATTCCATTCCATTAAGCAATGCAACATCGAATAAAGGTATAACAGTAAATTTGCGTTCCAAAATGAATCAGGAAGCATGGTTAAATAATTTATGAAAATATGCTTTCATCTCCCTCTACTTTTATATATCACTCATGCCATGCGTCCATGAATCATTAATCCATCAATTGATCAAGGTAATCCTGTAAACGTTTCAATTTTTTTCCTAGCAAATATGTGATCTTAACTCCACAATTTTCCATATAGACATTTGCTCTTGACTTTCAAAAGAGGTGCATCACCTAATTCCGCAAATGAATCCGTTCTTCCAATCAAGTAATAGGAAACCCGATCAGACACGGGAGGTATCGCTTCCCTTTCCTCATCACATTTAACTAGATTCATGTTAATCCCTCCCTAAATCCAGGGGATCAAGATAATCCATCTAAAATGATCCAATCGTAATCTGAACCAGTCTGGCTACAAATCCCCCTGACCTTACAAGAGAACCTCGTATGCACATTGAAGAAGAAAGAGTGGGACTCGGGACCCGCCCAATAAATACACAGCCTGAGTCTGAACGATCCAAGGAACCTCTCAACAAGCTGACCTCTTGTTTCTCTCTCTGTGTCTATCCAAAGGAGGAAATTATCCTTGTCAAACTCAATCTTCCGATGTTTCTTACAAAGGATCTCGACAGGTTGGACGTCAGGGCCCATTGTTAGGGATCACCGGGGGTAATGTCGTCTGTGCTAGAGGTTAACTTTCTTAAGATGAAACCGTTTATAATGTTTCGACTGGATGGCGTTTACTAAAACATCTGGAGGTAAAATCAAATTGACTTTTAAAATAGGTAGGTATCCGAGTATGGAAGGTTAACCCAATATCAGTGCGATACTATGGCTCTAATAAGGACTTAAACAATTAAAGCGTATTTTAATGTAAAAAAAAAACTTATTCAATGTAATCTGCATGGGTATGACGTTTTTGTATACAGAGCTTTAATTGAGTATAAATATGGTGAATAAAGACTGTAGGTTTGTATGTAATTTGCGGTTTGTTGTATAAATAACAATCAAGCACAGCGGACCTACTTTTGTGTATTCCATTTATCACACACCAGCGACAACCACTCCCAGTGTGTCATCCGTTCTGGCTGGCTGGTTTTTTGTAATCAAGAAAACGTGTCGAATTCTTTCAGCGAAATCAGCCAAATGTTCCGCATCGCCACCTCTCCACCAACACGGCAAAACGGGGGTGATCCAGTCAATCCAGTCACAGCCAAGAAGCTCCGACGATTTTACCGGCGCGTGAGGGGAGAGAGACGGGGCGAGGTTCGGTGGCTGGCTGACCGTTTTTAGGCGGTGATGTGAGCAGGCCCGCGGGCCGTTACGGGTCGCGGGCCCAGCGCTGCACAGGCCCAGCCCGGGCCGCACGCGCGCACACGCTCCACTTGCAGTCAAACGAGACGCGGTGGAGAATTCAATGAGTCGTGTCTTGGACAACTGTTCTCCAGAAACCAGACACTCCCCCGTGCATGTTACTAGAATGCTGATGCTTCTGATGCTTCTGATGATGATGTTACAGACAAGCCGAGTGCTTGATGTCTTCATTCTATTAACGAAACAGGGTCGGTCAGGCAAGTTGTTTCTAGCAGAAAATCCTTGCCGGAGATGTTGTTACAAAAGTCACACCAAACGTAAATCGGTCAAGAAATTTGGAAAGCGCTACATGTCGCGATTGAAAAAAGAGGGCACCGTTATTTTGTGCTTTCGCTTAAAATCCATGCATCAACAATGATGGTAACATTCTAAAACTTCTAACCGTAATTTAAAAAAAACTAACTTTGAAGACAAAGACATTTCAGTTTTTCAGAGGCAAAGATTGCTCTGGTAAAATGCATGATTCATCTTCCACTTTTACTGACGGTTTCTTATCTGGATGAAAGTCTGAGATCTAATTTGTCCTCGAGACATACCTTTAAGTTTATGGATAAAAAAAACCCTGACAGCTTAAGAGATCCCATCGTGATTTCGCAGAGATCGAGAATGAATCAAAGACAAGAGAGAGAAAAACACCGTAGTTACTCACTCCACTTTCCGAGGACGAACAAAAACACCACTTTGCACCAATCGCATGTAATTGCTCACGACAACGTCGCGTGGTAATTCAGTTGTTGCAAAGGTTTGCAAATGAGGGGCTAAACCTGTCCCCAGAGAAGTCCAGAGTGGGTTACTGCAAATAAACACGACCAATTCAAACAAGGTATGAGGCCCTGTTAAATGACACCTATTCCATACTCGTTAGCGGATAATTTTTCGTCGACGAACGCACGGCGCGCTCCGTTCAGTAAACACGGTAATGTAGATTAACGGAAACACTCTCATGTCTTTATTTTTTTGGGAGGGACATAACGAAGGATGTTAATTTAGCTTAAGTGCGGTATTTATCATGATGAGTACGAAGTATATAAAATAGAAGAGGTTTTTTGGCAAGGCGGCTGCGAGCGTGCGAGTTTGCCCATTTTTTATCGGGTCGGGATAGATCGTCAGCAAACGATGCCAGTATCAAATCACATGGGCAAACCACCAATTTCTCTTCTTTCGGGCAGTTTTTAATCTACTTGAAACCTTTTAATCCCATGTCAACTGTGGGTTTTCTTTCCGTAAGCTAACATTTTGATAGATGTTCGGTAATACGGAGGAGGGAAATGCGGATATAATGGGGAAGGAATTACGGAGTCCGAATTAGCGTGGAGTGCGATACCGCACGTGGGTAAACAACGCCGTGGTGTCCCGGCTCGCGCACGCTCGAGCACTGAGCAAACAAACTTTCTCCTCGGAGTGTGGCGGCCGCCATTTATCAACGGGCGTTTCAGAGCTACAACCCTTATGTTTCTCCTTGTAATCGTCCCGCTGTGATTTATATGAACCCTCTTCTGTACAGGAAATTTATCCTGTTTAACAAGCCCTTCCGTCGTGGCTTTGCTCTTCAATTATGATATTAACAAGGGCTCTTTTCATCATGAGGACGAGCTACTTTTGGAGTATAGGAAACCTCTAGGAGTACGTTTGTTAATTGGAACCGTACACATCATCTTCAGAAACACTTCAAATGAAAGTGATAACGGAAGTTTGGTTGGTAGAAATGACCGACTATCTGCCTTCGCCATTCCTTGATTATAAATAATAGCGCATGAACATGGTCATTGTGATGTCTTGACTTCAAAAACACACACCAAGTTCTTTACAAGTAACTGATGCGGGATACAGACTACGGTTTTTCAAATATCGTCACTCAAGCTCAAGTTTTAAATAGGCTTGCCTATAGTGCACTTTGGAAGATTGATTTGAATGGGGAGAAATACGCAATCAAGATAGCTTCCTAACTCAGAAATTCCATATTGCAAAAATTCAATTTTTTGTGGTCAATCATAACACAATGGTCACAGGGAATCCACACGGGACCTAATTCGTTTTACCCAGTCCGGATCTCCAATCGCACGGTTCAAAACTGAATCAAGGTATAATTGACGCGGCCATCTGAGCCTAGGAAAAACTTGGCAAGATTTTCAAAGCTGTCCGCTTGGCAGTGTGGATGGTCCATCGTTTATGAGTCATCATCGCTAGGTGTAATTGTAAAGGCAAAGTTGCACCGACTGTACCACATCGCAGCCTCACTGATGAAATTTTCAACTCGATTTCGGTGAATCAAAGACAACAATAATACAGCGTTTGCCTTCGGGGATCGCTACTCATTTTCGGCACTGACCTACCATAGAACACGCCAAAAAAAATTTAATCAGATTTTTTTTTTCTGTGCACGGTTTTTCACGGCAAAGAAGTGGAGAGAAGGGGCATTATAAAGCCGACTTTCCAAACATACGGCGAAATCCTTGGAGTAAAAAGAAGACGCAAGTCAAAGCACGGAATGGGGCTCATGCTTGATCGGGATTGCTAGCGGGTGAGTAGGGTGCTACACACGGGGCCCGGCGCGCTGTGTGACGGTATAGTCCCGCTCTCGATCACTGGCGCGGAACCCTGTTTCCCCGGGTACCCCAACACTCCGGGGAAATCAACGAGCTGAACCGCACCATTTCATTCCCATTATCAGGCCACAGTGCGGGCTCTAAAGGCACTTTAATCAGTCCAAAATGAACATATAATCGCCGAATAATGAGATTAATGTTGAGCTGGGAAGCAGAGAGAGTTCCGAAGGGGGGGGGGGGTTGAAAAAAAACGTGATGGTAATAATACGAAGCGAAACGGATAATTGGGCAAAGAGCGAGACAGGACAGGCATCCAGGCCCCGTCCATGACCCACTAAGTCCGGGGGTGATGAGGCACGACTGTCCCGCTCATGCTCCGGGAATCTATTAAGAAACTCGGATACCGGTGTTTTCTTTAGTCCTGGATGCTTGCAAGGAGCAAGGAGCTGGGGGAAATGATACGACCCAGGAGAGACTCACCAAGGCATCAATTTTCAGTGATAATTTCTTGCATTTAGAAAGGGGAAAATTGAATTAGGGGTCTACCGTTGGCGTCCGCGTGCATCGTAGCCAAGTTTCAGGTTTCAGGTTCAAGAAGCTAAGAGCGCTTCCCTCGGCATTTTCTTAGGATTAATAACAGATTGTCTTTTCTTCTCAAAGAGTCAAGTTGAAAATTAAGACAGGAAATAACAAAGCTGAAAAATAAATGATACTAAAACAGAAATGCTTTATTCCAAAATATCAATTTATATCTGGTAGTAAAATTTGCCCATGCGAATCTGCGGTGAGAAAAAAGGATGTAATTTATCTCTAGTTCATCACTCAGGCAATCTACAAGATTCAACGCCGAAACTATTAATTGATTTAATCCTTTGTCCGGAAAAAAAAATCCACCACCCGCCCAAATGGGTTCAGATAAATCGGATTATCGTTGACTCTTCTCATGCGATAAATAACATCACTTATTAATACTGCGTGGTCGCAGGGACTTTAATCCGTCATTTTTTCCCCGATTTTTTTTTCTCCAGAGAATCGATTCTCATGAAAGGTCGAGTCGATATCGACTCTCGATCATTTTTATCGGGCAGCAAAGGCATGGGAAGGTGGCGCACAACAACACACACATTTTGTGAAAAAAATGCATGATGATTGTTGCCTTCAAATCCTTTTTCAGGAAATGTGGGAACCTGTAGCTGAAGATGCAGGGAGGAAGGACATGAATTATGAAGTTTTAAGGGGGATTTTGTTAGATTGCTAAGCCTAATTTGGCAAGACAGTATAGTGCAATTCATGTTGTCCAGAAAGGAGGCATGGGTCTATTGGGCATAAGAATTAACCTATCCAGATATTTATATTTTATAATGACTCTTATTTTGTTAGCACCCCTGTAAATTTTGAAATCAAAACAGGAAAACCCATACAGAAGTCATATACATGTACCTACATGTATATTGCTAAGATCATAACAGATACCTCTTTCTTAGTTGCTCTGGCTCAAAAAGAAATGTGACGAAGTGCCGAGCGATTGTAGACATGGTAGACGGGGGCTAATTTACTGAAAATTAAGAACATAAACCCAAAAATGCAATGTTGCGGGGGCTTTATGCCAACTGGACAGTGAGACATAAAAAGACAACAGCACTGCTCTTCAATATTCCTTGTAAAGCGCACAATGCAAACTAGGTCATCCAATGCATCATCTTCAAAGGGATCCGGATGATGCCAAAAAACGGCAACTTCCTCCGATCGGGTGGTTAATAAAGCCATCAAAGAGGTGCCGACTAGCGGGTCTGGAGCGGCCGGGACGGGACGGCAGGTGTCTTGGTAGCCCTAGTACGAGACGGAGGTGTCAGGACTGACACGGGAGAAACTCTCGTCTGATCTGAATGCTCGTCGTCCATGTTGACGGTAACAGCTGGCTTATGCGGCGACGAGGGCAGCGCAGATATCGGCAGACGGGAACTGAATACTAAATGCTTGTTTTTGTGTCCATGAGTGAAAGGTGGATGACAGAAAAATAGCTCTTGTCCCAATGTTTTGCGTCAATGAAAGGAATGCAAATTCCTTTGCCAGGGTTTACGTATACTTGGGCGTCACAACTTGGGTCAACTTAAATGAAAGATGTTACAATTAAGAGATTTGTAATAACAGGCCAGAATGAAAAAAAAAATTAAGCATGACATTTTGCTCATTTTGTCTGTTGAAAAGTGTCTTTTGTCTACAAATCACCAAGTCCCGGAGGCCAACAATTACTCCCGTTACTTCAAAGAGTCATTCAGATCAGGCATATCGGTGAGAAAGTTTGAGTTGAGGGTATCAATCACACTGGAAGTCTGATATAAATACTAATACGAATTCATGCACCAAAACCATCAGGTGATATGCGTTTCGCAGTGAAGTGTGGTCTCGGCTGCGTCCGAAGTACTTGGCTACGACTTGAAATTACACACAAGTATATGGAAGCAGCTGCAGCTAGACAAGAGTGTAATTTCAAACCGTAAGCCAAGTAATTCAGATACGGCCATAGTCTGTCGTGGTTTCGAAAAGGGGACCTACAGGGCGCCCTCAAGAGTTGAGAATCAGGCGAAAGGATAATCGTCCAAAGAAAATGCTCCGAGAATGGTCGCTCTCAAATTACGTTATAATGACATCGCACAATGGGATCACTGCTAAGTGGACAGGTGACAAGCCATAACCTTCAACAAATTGCATTTTGGGTTCCCATTTGATTCACATCACGTTCAGAAGGTGAGAAGCTGACCATAAAATCCTCATTCGAGCATCGTTAGGGGGCGATTTGGTACGGGTTAAATGAGGCGTGAGCCGGCACGCACATCTGTGCAGTCCTGGTCAGAAACGTGACGTGGGACTGAATGCAGTGAATGCCGGAAAACATAATAAAAGCACTATAAATGCCAGCTCCCAACCTTCAAATTATGTGTATTCTTTTCCAGGTGAGGTTGCAGCTTTCAATGTTTGCTAATCTACACAGTAATAGTCAACTGTGCCAGATCCAAATCCACTAACATGCACGAATCATTGCTGAGTACCATGCAGAGAGTTAAACTTCAGGGTCAATGTCAACCAGCGAGCCCATCTGAAAGCAGTTACCAACATTTGCCAAATATCCGATGTAGATACCGCAAGTGTTACTCTAAACATCACCAAGTAGCCCGCACGGTGCCCCTTCTCTCTCTCTCCCTATCAAATCACTCGTCGTATCAGCACTGAGTCACGCGCACTGAACTGCTATCGTACAGATGCAACAAGTCCGAGTTCTCCCTATGGTGTGAGGTTTTACTTGGCTTGGTTTTGCTCGACCTTTCGACAGGACTATCTCTCCAGCCTCCTAATCTCCCCAACTAGCTTGACCAGCCGACTGGTTAGGGGTGCAGACCAATAATAGGCCCAAATTGCCTATGCGGGCCGAATCACGATTTGCATGCCATCAAATGTTCTGCTTTTAGAGAATTTTGTGGACCATGAACTTGAGGGTTTGTAAATAAGAAGATTTGAAGCCTTGGACAGGACTAGACTGCGAGCTCATGTTCCTGTGAAATTTTGATTAAATTGGGCTCTATTTTGCAATAGAGCGCACTAGCATCACTTTTTCAAAATGGCGATGGGCTTCAGGACTACTTTTAGGGGTGATTATCTTTGAATGCAAATTTCTCCCAAAATTCAAGGGATTATCTCAGAAAAATTTAACAGAAAATAAGTGATGACGAATTAAGCTTTGATTTTATGTGCGTCTCAAACCCTTGCCGATTTGTGAGTATTTTTCCTAATTTATGGAAGTGGGCGTAGTCATCACTGGGGCTATGGCAGTTGATCGACTGGTCTGCACCCTTGGGGGCCGCCATCTTGGCCTATGATGTCACTAAGACGCAAAGCACTATGGGATGGAGTGGAACGAAACAGACTTCATAATGTTATGTGGTGCAAAGACGAATATTTCTTTCTCTGCCTTGACAATACTTTCATAAATTTCTTTTCTGTGCATATAATTTCAGAATTCAAATGCCAATGAATTGACTGGAAACCCGGAAACAAAATTTTAGACGAACGGCCTTGACTCCCATCGTCACTATTCGTGTAACTCAAATTTATTCATCAAAAGTCTTCACCCTTTATTTTAAATTAAAGACTTTCAAACTATATAACATTGAGTTGGAGCTAAGAAGGTCCAAAATTTATATAAAAGCATGGAATTTAAACCTAATCTTGCAATCCGGTTGGAAAATGTTCCACGTTCTATTTTAAGACTCCAATTCCTCGACATCACCGATAACATTTAACCACGGAATTTCTAATCGGACAAAAATCGCAAGAGAGAGAAAATAAGTGACCACACCAGAAGGCCGCCACACGCCGGAAAATCTCCTCAATGCGATAATAAAACTGTGGAGGGAGCACTGACTGCAGGTCTAGTCCCAGCCTCCCTCGGCCCAGATCAATCCATGTGGTTCCCATTTGGTGTCTTCAATTTCCCCGGAACGGAGTGTCCCACGGTTTGATTGAGACGTAATACCGGGGAGATATCGACATTTCCCCCCTCGGTCGGTGCTTTCCAGCGCGGCCCCGCTCGTGGAAAGTCTCACGGGGCCGGCTGACTCAGTCGTGAGTAACTGACGGCGAGGCCTTTCATAAATTGCCGAGGCGACTTTTTACGCGTCCTTAACACAATCATTGGACACGATTTCAGAGGAGATAATCTGGATTAGGCCCCGGCAGCATGTATCGGGAAATATTCCCGATGATTAAAATGTTCCCCCTTCTTCCTATAGACTGCGTTTATCACAAACCGACACGAAGTTCAGTGGATGACTGGCGATGGCAAATATAGATCCTTTCACAGGGCAATGTGGCGTACGTTCTTTGAGAACCGAGCAAATTTCTCAATCGTTGTGCGTTCTTTTTGATCGTGTGAATACGAGCAAATCTCTCAATCGTTGCGCGTTCGTTTTGATCGTGTGAATATGAGAAAAACTCAATCGTGTTGATTTTGATCGTGTGAATACGAGCAAATCTCTCAATCGTTGCGTGTTCTTTTTGATCGTGTGAATTATGAGAAAAACTCTCAATCATTGCGGGTGCTTTTTGACCGTGTCAACATGACAAAAACTCTCAATCGTTGCGTGTTGTTTTGATCGTGTGAATACGAGAACATCTCGTTGCGTGTTCTTTTTGATCGTGTGAATATGAGAAAACTTCTCAACCGTTGCGTGTTTATTCGCGGACGCGAGAACAGGACTTTTTCCTGAACCAAATCGAGATCTTAATGACTATGCCAAGCTCACTAACATGCTTTCCAAAAACAAATAACTCAAAGCAGCTCTTCTTCAATCTAAAACCTACCAATGTACCATAACAATTTTAAATGTAGTGAAAATAAATAATTTAGTGTGATAAGCTTCTCCGACAAGCACTATGATTTTTTTTTTTGGTAATGAATTTGTCTACACATCGGGATAATGTCAAGGGTATTCACCAATGACATTATGCACAATTGAACAGCTGTGTTGCGAGGTGGTTGCTCCTTTGCCTATTTGTTCTCTACAGGTCGACCATTCCACAATGCGCCAACGCAACTGGAGCGTGAATGTTTATAATAAGACCGTTGAAGGCAAAGCAATTAATTTAATTTCCACAGTTCCCTAGACAAACATATCAACTGGCAACCTATGGGATCCATTTAGCGAGTCCAATTTCTAGAATGACGATAAAAATTATGCATAATGTATACGATATCTATAGTATGATGTATTTTATTGACTGCGACTCAATTTGTCCCATTTACACAATTAATAATGTGCACAAGTCATATTTTATAATTTACCCTAATACAGCGAATATATACCATTGACAGGTAACAAAAACCCAAAAAGCTATATGTCTAGACCTATTTTATTAATTAGTTCTGGACACTGCATAGGCCTATTCGGGAAAAAAGGGAAATTCACATCAATGCTTTAGGAATGAAGAGTGACACTTTGGTCAAAGTCAATGATTCTTTACAAATAATGAAGTTCACAAAACTACAACTGGGAAAGCTACACACTGTAGTAAACTCTGATATCCCGTTTGGTTGAATGCTAAGGTTGCTCTCAAAAGTTCCTGCCACTAAAGCACGTCACATCTTCAGTGCCATCACTAACTTGGTTCATCATTACAAACGGTTTGGAATGTGTCAAAAAATTCACAACGTAACCTTGTGAACATCATCATCTCTTGACATTGTTCAAATTTGCGGTCTAAGATCGGTGTATAAGTGTCAAGGTTGGGGGTGTATTCATAAACAAAATATTAGCGTCACGAAATTACGTCCGTCAACTTTCGATAATTCTTTTCCTAAAAAAAGTTTCCAGACAACGGGGCTTATCTTATCACAACTTACAGTCCTACTGTGAAGACTTTTCCAAGTTTTTATAATTTCGAGACGAGTGATGCTTTGACAATGATTAATTTGGTAATTTGCGTTTTAATTTCTGCCTAGTCGCCGACCGGAGCTTTTATGCACACTGCAATCAAGGGTTCCGACATACCCGTGGTTTCCTAAATTCGCGGGGTTTCCGCCGTACAATGTGGTGCGCATTATTAAGAGCGTCTCGCCAAATGCTTTCCTATGGTAAAATTATGAATTTGGTGCCAATGTAGAGAAAGGTCTTGGAAGAATAATTTAGGTCAACAGAGATGGGTTCGTTTAGCTTATTGGAGGGGCTGGACTCGCGTGCGTAGCATGGATGGAACTGGACGGTACTTTCCTCCCTTGGGGACGGGGGCAGAAGTCACATGCAGCCCAACCGACAATCATTCCCATGTTCAGCTAATAAAGTTGTCATTCAAAGTGAAATAACCCATGCGGACCGGTAACAGGTTGATTGGAGGGGGCGAGTCCTGTCGTCCGATCGGGCCCAAGTTGGACTCTCGCGGACCGTTTAAGAGAGGGGAGCTCTCTGACAACTCCCCTGGGTCCCTGGGCAGGGATCCCGGGGGTAAAATCTTCCTGCAGCCCGCCCGCTGGCCAGGGAGTTGTGAGGACTTGTTTTCGCCTACGGGGCATGTTATTACATGGCCTGTAAATTGATATCACCCAAGTACTCATACACCGAGACATATCATGGTACAGGAATACCACATAATGCGATCCAGACTGGGGAGAAAAGTTCGGCCTGTCATGGGGGTCTACGCGCGCACATCACGGCGGCCAATCCACGGGAGGCGCGCTCTGACTCCCTAGGCGTGCGGAAATTGCAAACAAGTTGTTGAATATCCGCGGCTGGATGTTCACATGCTGTTCTGCTTTCCTGGTAATCGTTCTACGGAGTCCCCTGATCATCAAGAGTACGCAACAACCATGGCTCAGAGCACGCAGAAACGAGGAGTGGGTCTGCGGAGGCCAAATTCAGACCATGTCAGGTTCCATGTTGAGAGATGCGTCTTGAAGACACGTCAATCTTTCAAGCGTGGACGACCTTGAAGTTGACAGATTACCGTCTGCGTACGGCTGGCCGAGTGTCTGCAAAGTACAGGGCGGGTGGTGATGAAGTCATGAACAAGATATAGCCTTGAAACCCATGGACGCTCTAAGGGGATCTGTGCTGGGACAAGCTATCCAACCTGATTAGAAAGTGTTAACATTGTTATAACTACATGAAAAACCAACCATCTCGGCTTTTAAGCACCTCTCATGAAATTATCAACAGGAAAACAACATCAAGACAAAACCTTGATCGCAAACAGGGAAAAAAAGGTCACAGATCGGTACAAAAACATTCAGTATAGTTTTATCCAAAAGCAGACGGCCACCCACACACAACCTAGCCGGGTAGCCCTTTGAGGTGGAACATCCGCCCGTAATTACCGACTATGTTCCCATCATGTCCCTGTCTCGGTGTCTGGTCCGGGAGGGCAATGAGTCTACCGGCTGTGACGGTGTTCTTGCGCCGGGGTGACACGGGCGGCGAGCTGTAGCTCAAGGGCGCTGGATGAGACGGGTCACACGCTGCAGGGCAACGAACCGAAAAGCAGGGCGGTGTGCTTTTGCAAGTCCGTGGTTGATGTTTCCGATTGTAAAAACACCTTCCTGGTTCCTTCAAGTTGCAACTTCTAAAAATTCTTGATAGACCATAGCGATAAAACCCATAGGCATATTAGGGTGGAGGGTGCTTCAACATGTTCTTAACTTAGTGCATGTGTGATTTCGCAATGAAAATAAAATTTCCAAATAATGTCTTCTTAAAAAATATGGCTTTCATGAAGTGACGGCTTTTATTAAAGGGCATTGGGCTCGGCTCATTTATGTCCACCGGTTAACTGGTTATTTGAAAGTTGCTAAGGTAATAAATATTAAGATATCAAAACTGGATTTAATAAAGAATGACTTAATATAACATGGGAAAAAAACACAAAAATAGACATGCTCAAAAATAGCAGGCTTGTTATCATTCGGTTGTAACAGCTTTCATTATAGACGAACAGGTGCACAGACATAAGGCAGATACATTCTCCTCAAATAAGATATTTCCTAAACGTACCGGCTAAAAAAACACAATCTGGGCTTGTACTCAACGCTACCCCTTTCCTGCTTGTCGTTTACTTGTTTTTCCGATTGCCCTCCTACCTTCCACAAAATAAGACCATAAATACATCATGGCGTAACAATGTGCAGGTCTGGCGCTGAGAAAAAAAGTATTAGAATACCGGGCCGGTGGCGCCTGCCAGCCCCGGCAGGAGTCCGAGGGGGTTTTGTTCGACCGGAGATTCGGACTCGAGCCACCGGGGCTAAATTGCAAAATGAACGGCGGCGATGACGGAGCGGCTCGCATGTGACGAGAATTTGATGGGCGCGATGAAGGACAAACCGGAAAGTTTTTTTTTAACTTTCCTTTAGAGAGAGAGTTCCCGATAACGACCAGGCCTAAAAGGTATCATGGACCGGCGTTATCGCATCGTAGATACCAGCGCTCCTATAGTTGCTTGTTTTGCCTTGAGAGTGTCAGCCGCCGCTACCTGTCCAAAACCGGCTAATTGAGTTTGATCTGGACGGTGTTTAGTGTTTCTTTGGGGTGTTTGGGCTGGTGGTGTTTTTAGGGTAAGGCCTTGCGAGTGATGAGGGGAACACCGGCGAGATCAGCCGTCAATATCGCAGCGAGACGCGGTGTCTTATCGGTGGGGTTAGCTGGGAGGGTTTGGAGAGGAGATCGGTCGCAGCGGGGTAGGTGGTATGAGAGCAATCATCGGGCAATCGCGAAGGGAGGAAAGACAACATGTCAAAGAGTGACAACGGGACTGTGGTTAAGTTATTAATTGACCATGTGGGGATTGGTTACACAATAACAAGTGGGTAATGATTGGGAAGGCAATCAGTTGTCCATCAAACGAAACACTGATAAAGATCGCACACGTGCACACATACACTGACATTCATGGAATGATACGTGACTGGTACAATGCTAAAAGTTACTGAAGCAATTAGTCGCTTAAAGCGGTGAAGGGAATGTGGTTTACCTATTTATAATTATCACTACCAAGCTACATGATTCATTAAGCACACGTTGGCTTATTTCAATATTTCTCCTGCAGACAGTATAGTATTAAAAAAAAAAATCTCATTCTCAAGTCCAAGTTTTACCTCCGGCGAAAAATCCTATGTACCTCATGATGAAACTTGAACTTCTACAAACTCAATACAGCACACGATATTCATTATTATATCTAACAGGTCACTGGCTTTACATAAAGCTCCAACGCTACCAACAACTTGGTAAGAATTACCAACGATTCCAAATTGATCACAGAAAATGTTCCAGTTGAACACAACGGTTTCAGCTGGTTAACAAAACCACACAAGAATTCTGAAAAACAAAAAACAAATACAAGTTGTCAAAGTGGAACGTTACACCAAAGCTTATACCCAACATAAACCAAACATACCAGAGTGTACCAAAAATAACGATGACAGTCCCAATATTTTTCCCGCTCAAAAAAACTCCACTCCCTACACCGGCTTAAAAACGGTCATGTTTAATGTCGCTCTCTGTCAGTCAGACGTCACGACTGAGTCAAAACGACCGCCGAGAAATTCGCATAAAAACCCAACAAGCCATCCAAACGATCGACCTATGACCGCACAAACGCACCAATTGACACCTTTACGTCCGTCTATTCCTTCCTCCATGGTCGAAACTGGTAGCACAAAAAAAAGTTATAAAACTGAAAAGCTAATAATAATAATTACACAGCGAGGGTCGGGCGGGCGGGCCCAACCGCCATAAATCTGGGATTAGTTTGGAATAATACGGTAATTTAAGAACGGGGGTCGAGATCCCCGAGTAACAATGAGGGTTTGAGATTGAGAAGTTTGTGTACCTCGGGGTATAGGTATAAACAGTCTGACCCCCGCCGCTTGAAGACACAGTCATCAACGTGTCTATACGGTGTGGTGATGTGAATGACATAACGGCATCATGTTGGTATGCAGGTTGCGTTGAGTTGTTGACAATTTCGGCCGAAGGTTTTGGTGTAGTTGAACCACATTCCTCTATCATGCCATGAACCGCAGAGGCCTAAGGTTTTAACCAAGGGTTAACATTATTTTTGCCTCCCTCAAAAAGGTATGTAGCTGAAAGTTATTATTCATGTCATATCCTGGGAGCTGAATAGGCGTACTTTCCCCCTAAATCATTCTACAATGATGTAATTTTAAAGACACCATTACTACTACAAACCTGAGAGATACAGAATGAAAACCAAACCCAAAACCGTAAAAATTGTGTCGATTTCCAGAACCAAAGGCCAAACAACATTTTCCTCTTTCGAATGCCAAAAAGGGAAACCAAGTAGCAGCTAAATAATTTATTCAGCCCTGATAATCTGAACTTCAGAGATAGCCAAGAAAAATATTATGGACCCCGAAATTCTCAAGTTGAGTGTCGGGTATACAGACCTCACGTACACATGACAGGCAACAAAAAGTAACTCAACAACTACGGTAATCCTAGAACTTCAACTTTATGCTACAACATCCGCTTGGGATGAATGAAGATTTATCATGTTCCCATTTCACCAAAATATTCCATCGGATAGTTTATGGCTCCGTCAGAAGGGAGCCAA
Organism: Patiria pectinifera; assembly: GCA_029964075.1. NCBI lineage: Eukaryota > Metazoa > Echinodermata > Asteroidea > Valvatida > Asterinidae > Patiria > Patiria pectinifera. The sequence continues at coordinate 30,134,196 of CM057135.1, forward strand.
AACTCCGCTTGTTTGTTTGATTTACATTAGCCATAAGTACCAACACAGGAAACTTTTAAAGCCAAGAAAAAGCAAAAGAACATAGGAATCTTCCATCACAACGGCGCAACATCGGGCCGGGTCTTGAGTGACGAACGGGCCCGGGTGGGCCGTAAAATACCGTGGATCTATAGGCCGCGTCTCAAGGCCGGTACACCGTGCCACGGCGGTAAGTTGAGGGGGGACGGCGAGCCGTTAAGTCCCATCGGTAGAGCCGACGTCGCCTGGTCGGGGCTGACGGCCGGCAATTAGGGAAATTTATGCCCGGGCCCATTAAGTCAAACATACCGCCTAGACCACAGGTTAGGCTGTATCTTTTAGTAATGTTGTCACAAATTTAGGTCATGATGCGTCCGAGTTTTACAGTTAAGATTTCACAATGAGAAAAAAGCAACAAGTGCAATACGGGCCTTTTTGTATGTCTAATTTCGTCCATATACCGTGATATTGTCATCCAAGACTATCAATATTAAGTATTTTATGCTATATGAAAGAACCTAATACTAACAAACTTTGTTTTTTTTTATTGCCAAGTGCTGTAAGATGACAGAAATGTGAACAATCAAAGCATCGAAAAGCTATCAAAAGCAAAACTGTTGAAGTAACTTAAATGTTGTAAATTTGCCACCATCATGCCACATTGAATTTGCCATGGAGTTAAAGTTTGCTATCAAAAAACAATCACTGAACGCGACTGATGCAGCCTATTTGCTGCCACCACACGACCACATTTAACAACCCAGAGAGCCTGAAGACAGAAAATCCCCCAAATTGACAGCTCGTCACATAAATCACAAGAGAACTAGTTCCCCACCAAATCGGTTCAATATCACAGCATGCACGATCTTGGCAACCCCTGCGTCTTTCTCTGACTTGCTCCACGGGAATATTATTGCCAAGAAACTCGGGCCGACTACCTCTCTAGCGAAGCGCTCGCTGGTAAATCATTGTAGGATTTACGGCAGACGGATCGTCGCCTGCATACACTGCACAGGCACGGCGCGATATCAAGATTTCATGATGAATGCATGCATAATATCGCGTATCTCCCGCCAGCGCTTGATGCAGCGAACCATCGAGATGATTTATTTTCCCAGACGGATGTTGAACAGCGCCCTCTGTTGATAATCGATATTTTCAATCACAAAGCAAGAAAATGAAACATGATGTAACAAATTGTCGAAAGAAAAAAATTTGAAATCTTACCTTGGAAGATGATGTAAAACTCCATCGGCTCTACGTTTTCAACTCAAGTGACAACACATTGAACAACACACAACAAACACTCCTCAAAATTGGCAGTTTTTTCAAAAGAACTTTTACAATTTGGTTTAAGGTTCGATTCCAATCAAGACCCTTTCAGGGTTTTTTTTTGTGTGTGGATGGTCAATCTAACATGCCCAATGTCATATACAGGACTGGATTGACCTCGGTAGAATGCCGGTTCGGAATTTAAGTGGAATTTAAATTTGAAACATAAACTGCCCATTTCAGGAGTTCAAACAAAACATTATGACACACTGGTTGTTAAACTGAATTTGACAAATTCCAACAGTTTTGGAAAGAAAAAAAGTTCTAAAAGTAACACTCCAAGATAGCATACAAGCAACTACAAATTAATGAAGGTTTCAATTCTTATAAAAATTTAAATATCAACATCAATGCTGCATATTCACCTACAATTAAACCAAAGAGACATTTTTAAAAATTGAACCATACCCAATAATTTGCATTTGAAATTTTGCTTCAAATTTCAGTTGATATCTTACACAAACAACAAGGTATGCAAAAGACGAATCCCACCAAAGTGCAGGTGGTGAGACTGCCCAGCACCGAGGGCAAGGACCTGCTGATCTGATAGGAGTGGCTCCCCCGGGGTTTCATTTCACACAGCCTGTAGGATGCTGATGAATATGACACTTACAAGGGGGACCCACTCCTCAGGGGAAAAGTGGTAGGATGAGAAACTGGCAGACAGCGGAAGGGCCCACTTGACGGATCTGGCATTGTCAGTTCAATTTTTAATAGGTTTTGAGGATGACCAAAACTGCAACCTTGTCAATTAAACATAACTACATGTACCTGGTGTGGGTTCTTTCAAATTTGCAGGAATTTTCTTGGGGGGGGGGGGGCACAAAACAGCAGGTCCTCCTAAAAGTCACTAGCCTCTTGAAGGAGGGTTGGGGAAGGGGCTTAAGTTGGGGGAGGGGCTTAAATATGTGGGGGGTACAAGGAATCATGGTTCACATGTCCTTTCTATTGTCTTAAGCAATTCTTCAAGGAGTTTGTTTCAACAAAGGAAAAAAGTCTCATTTGTGTCTCAGTCAAGAGAAACTTCATACAAAGATCAGGAGAAATGTCCCCTCCCACTGAAGCCACTCCCCCACTATTACATCCTGGACACTTTTGCGTCACAAGATGGCAGCAGATAAGTTTATCAATGTGCAAAAGTTCTTTACTTATATTATTTATAAATGAAAAAAAAGGCAGGAAAGTATGTGTATAGGGATCTGTTCCAAAATATGACACCCCCCCCAAAAAAAAATACAAATCAAACCTACAACTGGGACATAGAGATCAAGCAGGCAATAAATACCAGTAAATATGTAAAATCTACACTGTAATACATTTGCTATTATGTCATTCTATGTTCCATGTATTTATAGAGAGGAATGCAACAAATATAATACTTTGCAAAAACTGGGTATTTCCCATCACAATATTTTCTCTCCTTTTATTTTGAATCTATCATCTAAGGGATAAATGTCCAGTCTGGGCATTTGTGATGTAATCACAAATTTGGCATTTTTTAAAATATGTTAATAGGTGGTGGAGAAGGGATGCCAAAAGTGCATCAGATGAACCAAGTCTGAGTAGGGGGGGGGGGGAATGACTTGTGAGGAACTGGAGCATCATTTGGAGTAATCCCACGAGACGGCCGTAATCCATGTAACCTGGTCCTTCTACAAGCAAGACAACACCGGCTTTAGTCAGGAGGGTGTTTGCGTCCAATCACGTGGGACCTGGTTCCGGCTCGACTGAGGCGTCAATCGCCCCACGTCATCAATCCTGCGTCCCACGCGATGGGACAGCTCCCAAAGAAGAGGTTTTAGGGAAGGGGATGCAGGTGCGAAACATGGGTAACGTCACTTGTTCCGACGTGTAGATGTGGTGTGATGGGTCTTGTAGTTGCATTTGGAGGAAAGTTTGTTGGGGGGGGGGAGGATCTGGCTCCAACTTGAATAAGTCATGAACAGTCTGGCTAGTGGCCATTTAATTGCATGCAATTTATGCAGCGTCGCTTGATGGGTTGACGTGACAGTCGCTATTAGATCACAAGTCCACCGGAGAGAGTGATTAGCCAGTGTGGAGGTTGCGAAAGCTGGAGGATATTTGGGCATGAGTGACTTGAGAAGCAGTTGAAGACATTGACTGATGGCTGTGTAACATGAGTCACGAATGTATGCAGCAGGTCTACATTCTGCTCTCAAAATGATGACATCCATCCTCGCTGTATTACATAAAAACGTTGTCATGAAAATGCAGTTAAATGTAACTTTACAGTTGGGGTCGCAGTGTGATATCCCATTTTTATAAATAAGCGTGGTACTTGACTACACGTATTACACTGTATAGCATTTGTTTTTTGTAATCAAAGGCAATAAATTGAGGTATCTTTTCATACATCTTTCTTAAATGTTTCTGCACACTTGATAAAGACCGTACTTTTTCCCCCTCTGTTTAAATGCAAAGTAACTTCATTAATATGCAATTACATTATCAGTATCATAATATGCACAAAGTGCTCACGATCCACGAGCAGAGCCTTGTGCAGCAAATGTTCCAAATAAATCCCCAGCGTCTGGCCTTTACAATCAATTCTGCTTCAATTACTCTACAATCAAAATGACAACTATTACTATATTTATCCTCCGTAGGGTTCAACTAAACCCGAAGCACTGGTGCCTAAACGTCTTCCCAATGCAATTAAAACAAGGAAAGACAAATGATAGCTCATTGACAGACCAAGCTGGCAAACAGGGAACCATTTAAGAGACAAATGGCTTGGGAATAATTACAAGGCCTCCCGCCGAAGGAAGGAAACGGACATCGGAGGTGCTGTAAGCGCCCAACCCCTCGTCGCCATCATCCATTTCCGGGGCGTCAAAAAAAGGACGCCGGCATCCGTCATTTTTCTGTTCGGCGAGGAGGCAAGTCAAGCGGAGCCATGAATACAGGTGTTTTGCTGGGTTTTTTTTCCATTGAAGATTGTTCTAGAGATTGCTATGAAAACTGAGGTCATTTTTCTTAGCTGGTAATTAACATCAATTATTTTTTGTTTTGTTGGAAGGTTCTCAATGTTCAGGAAGAGGGAGGGGCTCTGGGTGAGGTATCGCAAGTGATGATGAATGCGCGGCAGGTGATTCCATGGGCATTCAGTTCTCCAGGAAAACAAGCCAGTTTATCTCTGAAGATAACGACTGACTGCAGAAATCTCTCTTGTACCGAAGGCATAAGTTGAGACTCCCATGCTGAAGTATACAACCACTCTGATACAGCTTCATTTTGCTGATTTTATGAGTAGTTCGCCTTTTTATTGTTAATGACATTTTCAACATTACAGCTGAAGATCAGTACAAACCGCATAATGTATAAACCAGTACAAACCACATTATGTATAAATGCTTCTTCTTATACTTGGGCAATTCCGTAAAATCCAATTCTATACGCACGTCCGACCACATGTACAAGGTGGTTACGGTGGTGGTACCTTAGTTTGTTCTGTAATTGTTTTCAACTCATTAGATGTCACATTATTAGTGATGATCACATCTGACATGTACGTTCAAATTTACGGAACTGCCCATTTTAAACACTCCTTTAACATACGTAGGTTACGCAATAAGTAAAATAGAGATTGACCTTTTTTTAAAGGAGAACATTCAGACCTTTTTGGAACAGAACATTGAAAAAAAGTTTAGTCAAAAAATTAATTTGCTTTACACTACATTTGACAATAAAGCGTTCTACAAGTGAATACAACATTTATATCACTTCAAAAAAAAATGAACCCTTCATGTGTTGTCCGGCCGACCAACAATGAAATATGGTAGACACAATCAAGAAAATTGCACACAAAAAGTCAAATCCAGTTTAACAAATCCAGCGACACGACACAAACAATACATCACAGACTATGAAACCATGTTCACCATTTTGAAAGCCCAGGTGTTGGGAATTCAAACCAAAGAACTTGTCAGTTTTGCATTAATTTTTCACGAATCTTTGGCATTAAACTTGGTTCAAATTTAACTGTGAATAGAACAGGAGTACAGAGTTTCGCATCCTTTTTTGAAATTTTAAACCTTCCATGATTAACCAGCGTCAGAGGAAACTGGGTTGTTTTTTCAATTCAAAGTTTTTTCAATACTCTAAAACATATTGTTTCATTGTTTTCCGATTGCACCGCAACCCACAAAATGGTGACAATATTTCTGGATATTTTTTTTAAGGCACAAACTGACCTTAGAATCCAATTCCTTGTACGCTGGGTCCTCTTCGTCCACTTCAAAGTACATCTCAGATGAGGTGATGGAGAGAGATCCCTTGGCCACGACGCAAGGTGCGACGAGCGAGGATGGGGTGCTGTAGACAACTGGTCCTGAGGTGGCAAAAGAAACATTTCGAGATGATTTTCCAGATGATATTTGGTAGACTACCAAACTTCTAAGTATTAAAATGGACGCTTCAAATTAATGTCAAACTAATATGGCTACTTTACCCAATTCTAAGCATTGTTAGTATTCCCTCTTATTGATCAATCTGATGAGTTTTCAGAACTCACTGAGTTTGTAGTCTGTCCTTTTAGATGAACACAGATATTGATGTAAAGTGCTTGCTCAAGAACATAAGAACTGAGATTTCTGGCTGGGCTGAGCCGTGCTGAAAGTTATGCTATAAAAAAATGCGTAAAGATGATCTGCCAAATTCATTTGACATTTTTATTGGGGTTTCTCTCTTGCAACAGAGTAAGGACTTTGAGGTTACCTTCGAGTTCGGTTTCCAGTTCTACATCCTTGTCATCTTGCAAGCTGGAGCTGTCCTCTTCAAACTCGCTGGTTTGGGAGTCAAACCTCCTGCCTGCTGCCAGCTGGGAATGCAAGGCTTGTTTTGCTTTCTCTATCACATCCTCATCTTCACCTGTTGATTGATCGATTAATTGATGAATTGATCAAATTGATTGATTGATTGATCGATTGATTACTAATATTGGATGATCAATACTTTGGCTGGTTTGGGAGTCAAACCTCCTGCCTGCTGCCAGCTGGGAATGCAAGGCTTGCTTGGCCTTCTCTATCACATCCTCATCTTCACCTGTTGATTGATCAATTAATTAATTGATTTGCAGTCCTTCTGATTTGGAAATCACAGGTGTGTGGAAAAAAGCACACCTGGATGTTTTTAGGTGTGTGATTTTTCTAGGCACGTGATTTTCTAGGCGAGTGATTTTTCTAGGTGTGTGATTCTATGGTCCAAACTGGGATACTATTTCATAATATTCATCTTGGTTTACAATAAAGCCATATTCTCTTCACCGACATACTTTATTTTTCACAAATTATGAAGTATAATTATGCTGTAAATGTTTGCCGAGGTGTGCAGTACTGAGGGATTCAGGCGTGCGATCATTCGCACTTCTCAGGAAGCATTTAGGCGTGTGATGGCGTGGCAGTGTGATCGCACGCCTCACAACAGAAAGACTGGATTTGCGGATGGATTGATTACAAATTCCAAATAATCAATACTCCGTGTGGATTGGGAGTCAAACCTCCTGCAAGTGGACAGCTGGGAATGCTCAATGATGAACTGATCAATAAAATGATTGATTTACTGTTTAATTAGTCATTTCAAATAAATAATACAATCCCACAAGGAAAAAGGACCAGCACTCTTCAATTCTGTATAGTTTTCCCTTTAAAATTTCATGAATATGAGACACCGGAAACGCATGATAAAAGAAAAAGCATGAATGTACACAATGTATCCAGAACGCTGTTCAAGGTGATTGCTTCCTTACCGTGTTCAATGGCCGCCATGAGGGTGGCTTCAGGATGGGTGGAGCCTAGGGGATTACGGATTAGCCTACGATGGCGTCGGGTGTTATCCTCCCACATGTCTACACGGTAGAACTCACGCGGCCTACACAGTCAAAAAAAAAAGACACCAACGACCTCAATCAGTTTCTCCTTTTTTTCATCTTCTATTAAATTATAAAAATAATAATAATAATGCACATTTACGAAGCTCACATATCTGTATTGGCGCTTGAGGTGCTACATCTTTATTACCCTGCTCATTGGGCCAATGAAACATTCCAAAGACCATCTCAGCTCCCTTGGAAGTACCGGTATTCAGGCCAGTACTGCCATTTTGGCGCAAAGCAGTTATTCAGTCTCAGTACCAATCTCTGCCCTCACAGGTACCCATTTACTCCTGGGTGTGTGTGGGTGTGTGCGTGTGGGGGGGGGGAGGGGAGGAGCAATTTGTGACAAAGTACCTTGCCCAAGGACACATGCATCACAACCCCACAGGCTGGATTCGAACCCACAACCTGTAAATTTACCCGCAGAGTTCAATGCTCCAGGCAACATTTCTTTTCAAAATTCTTACCAGTCTAAGAAAAAGCAGCAAGCAATATTTAAATCAATATTTGAGAATTTTGCTTGACACTGGTTTCTGCTAAGCTAACTGTGTTCTCAACACCGCTTAGCAGTTTCAAGTATCTTCTAAAGAGACATATAAATGAACCTGTTATTATCCAATAAAAGTGTAACGGCCAACCAATGCTCTTCCAAAGTGACAGTACAGCTAGCCAGTTGCTCTGGCATGACCAAAACTCACTGAACCCTTCACTGCACTTTGTATTAACCGTCAGGCCCTGTTAAACGGATTAAACTCACACAGATGTGGCATCCATTCAGAACAACTGACCCCGAAAAAAAGGACGCGTGCCCCCTTCTACAAAGAGCACCGATATCAATTTTTTAAAATTTAAACTTGAACTCTAGCGGACCCACTATCTATAACTCTCTGTACTTCTCGTTAAGCTGTCGCCGTGCTTTGAAGTGAAACTCCACCCCCTTTCTGAAGGGCCGTCTGAAAATTTGTGTTGCACATTCGGAGTGCCACTGGGACACTGGCGGTATTTTAAAGTGCAATATGAATGAGGGAAACACATTTTTAAATCACATGACTAATTTTGTGTTATGCTCTGGGTGGTGGATTCCAAAGTGTTAAGAGCCTTAGCTTAACGAGAAAAGCAGATTTTTCATCTGTCCGAGTATAAAAAAAAAAAACCTGATGGTTTATTATAAATAAAACTCAAGAGGAATTCAAGTCTTCAGGGTAGATACAGAAGCAACTGCACAATGTTTGTCCAGCGGCTTTTAATGATCAGTCAAGTTATCTATATGCTGACTGATTGCCTGGCTTTTTTTGTGAAAGGAAAGATGTAGGGCTAATTTGCTATCACTTCATTTACTTAATGCAGCCACAAAAAAAGAAAAAAAAAGAAAAGAAATGGAGAACACTTAAAACAAATCAAAAACCTTTTCCCTTTCCTCAAAAATCTCCAGAAGGTAATTATAAATTGTAATTGAGGGGGGGGGGAATCATCCTTACTAGCAGCTGAGAAGCTGAATTCGGGCGATTCACAATGCAGTGCGCCACCAAGAGTTTGCCACAGAGAGTCCATTTTTCAAGTTTACGATCGACAAAACATGGCCCATTTGAATGAGTGTCGGTAGACAACTTGAGCTAATATGTCATAGATTGGGGCATAGCGTTCTGCCGCCTTTCCAAAAACACCATATTGATAACAAACAAAGAAAAGGGCAAACAGATCCTGGAATCATACGCTTACGAAACCAGTGACCGGAAAAATTAACAATTTCAAATGTCCCGCGCTGCGAATTTGTCGACCATCTCCCACAATGCACTGGGAAAAATGAACTCTCCGTGGCAAACTCTTGGTGGCGCACTGCATTGTGAATCGCCCGAATTGCAAAGGACGCGGCTACAACGTGTTCGAGCCGAAGGCATGTAAAGGCGCCTTTGGCAGCCGCCATACGACTCATGTATGACCACGGAGCACAGCCAGAGATCGAAAATGTACTGATTAGTTTGCAGAACACGTTTCACCCAACCATGAAAAGGACAATAAAAACCTATTACACCAAGAATCCCTAATACCCCTCCCCTCCCCTCCCCTCCCCTTCCTTCCCCCTCCCCCCTCCCACACCAGGACTCAGACAAGTTGCAGTCAAACCAAACAATCTACCATGAGTCAAAGATACAAAGTGACATCCCTTATTACGCCTCAATCTCTGGGAAGAATAGTAGTGATCAAGCACACGCCAACCAGACCTTGTTCATTCTGCTGAGTAATGCAGGTCCCTCGATTCCCCTCCCCCCAAACAAACGAAATCTAGACACGACATAGCGCACACAATTTTAAATTCCCTAAAACAATAAATGCTACTAATGATCACGCTTGACGATTTCAAAATGAGGCAGTGGCATTACTGCCACCTCGGTAGGCGGTGGTTGGAACGAGAAAAACATCTCTGAAATTTAATCAAGGCCAACTAACTAACATCAGATGAATTATGCAGATGGTGGAATATCCAGGCTTCAGTTCGAGACAACTTTTTTTTTCTTTTTCTATCATTGTTTCATTCCTCAAGATGACAGAGAAACAAGTTCATCCTACTTTGCGACAATGAGCAACCAAGGCCGCCTAATAACCCTTTTAACGACTTTTATTCAAACTTGCTGACGGATGGCGAGATTTTATCCGGAAGAGAAAGACGTCTTCTTAAAGTGGTGACGCATCCCTTGGATCTTGACTAGAGGAATTCAGGGTTAATTCTTAAGGTTCTCCTTTGAAAACATGCAGTCATGGTAACCATGTTTACCGCATGGGACAGTTGCTTGTCCATACATAAAGCATTCTTGATTCGGTCATGTACACACAATTCAAATTTTACCAAATTTCGATCCCCACCCAACAGAGGGAACACTGTCCCAAATGTTCTGATTGTAACACAGTTTAACTTGACCCAAAACTGTGTCTGTACACCGCATGTACGTCACTACATAATTTTAACCGAATGCGTGGATTACATGTACAAGAGCAATTCAAATCAGAACTTAAATTCTGAAGAATACAAACTTGCAGTGTTTTCTTTCTAAGTTTCACAGTTACTTTGAAAAAAAAAGAGACTGAAACAAAGTCTGGAACGGACCAATTCAATGTGTGACTTACATGTAGAACGTGACCAGATACGGTACTAACACATGTTAACATAATCCAGCGGTAATGTCATCGACCAATGTCAAGGTACTTCATGGGCAATATTGCACCTGACAAGGACGCAGGGTGACCCTGTCGGACCAACAGCCTTTTACTCTATGAGAGATCCGCAAGTAAATATACGACAGCACATCAAAGCTGCATCGCTTATAGAGAAACCTGACAGATGAGACAGACCCAGCAGATGAGAGACTAATAAGTCATCAGTCGTATAAATCCCGCCTTGGCAGGTGTTTTCGGAGAGATGATTATCAATAGCATTATTAAAGTGGCTCATCAATTGAACAAACACAGAGATGAAATTCAGAAGAGTGCAGACAGGTCATGGGTGAGCCAATGGAAGGTCATTGGCTCTTGACCAAGATGAGGTACTAACTACTGAAGGACCTTGGGCTTGGGAATAAACACCTGTTGTCTGCCTGGTGACAAGTGTAATCAGCCCATCCTCACACTACCTCTTCATTAACAGCAGTGCTTAGGCACATGGTACTGACAAGCTGTGGCATTTGGGAGGTTTGTGGAAAGTAATGCAAGATGAAGGGAGTGGGGATTGGGGAGGGGATGGGGGGTGGGGGGGGGGACAGGATGGGGTGGGGACGGGAGGAGGGGGGATGGGGATGAGGATGGCTATGGAAGGAGGGGTAGGGCATGAAAGGAGGATTAGGGGTGACTCCCGGAGGGGAGGAGGGGTAGGGGTGGGGACAGGAAGGGGCAGGGAGTGGGTGAAGGGAAAGGTGGCAGGGAATGAAGGTGAAAAAGCCACATCCCATGCCTAATATGAGTTTAACTACGAGAATAGTTTTTGAAATTAGAAAGTTGTTGTCAACTTTTTAAAGTTATCTGACATCTCTGCATAACTCTTGGACAATTATTCCGGAGGTGTCACTCAATTCAAATTTCGGGTGTATTTCCCCAAAACTAGACTTGTGAAATGCTTTTGGTGTAGACTTATATTGCTCTGTCTAAACTTGATGTCTTACTCTATCAAGTCACTCAGAATTGAGGGCAATAAATCAAAGAGGACAACTTGGGCATGAAAATGAATATTTGCATCCGGTGTACTCTGGCTGGATTAAGTCATAGTTTCGATGGTAGCAATTTGCCCCCGCCACACATTTGCCGTAGTGGGTTTTATGGCCGTGGAATGATAGCATATGACAAGTAACCAACATTAATTAATACGCATCATACATCATAGTATTATGGCGTCCTGTGCTAGACAACGGCCAATTATACATCTGTCAATGATGACATCAGCAAAATATGATCAAAACTTTAATCTTTCCTGGTTGGGGAAAGTAGGGCGGGTTACGTCCTCATATATTGTTACACTGACATGACAGGAAACTGTGACGCTAGGAAGATGCAGTATTTGGTATCTGCTCTGAGTTTCAAATTTGCCAGACATATCATCAGCAATCAGTTGCTCATCAATCCCAAGTCCATCGTAAGTCCTCCAGTCTAAAGTCTAGTCACGAGCTATAATATAATATAATAATAATAATCAGCATTTAAGAACGCTCTTATTAGTAAACTAAATCACAGCGCTTACAGTATTATTATCACCCCTGATCATTGGGCCAATTAAACATTCCAAATACCATCTCAGCTCCCTGGGGAGTATACAGCTGGATGCTGCCTGTTAGGCGCAAGGAAGCTAACATCAATCACAATAACCATCTCTGCCCTCACAGGTACCCATTTACTCCTGGGTGGAGAGAAGCAATGAGTGACAAAGTGTCTTGCTCAAGGGCACACGCACCATGACCCCGGCTGGACTCGAACCCACAACCCACAGCTTAACCCACAAACCACGAATCCAGTGCCCTTAACCACGGCACTCCAAGCTATCCAAATAAACTGTGATATTAAACAGCAATCCTTTGTCATTTTCTTCCCTTGTTTCTTGTGATTGGACTTGTGATTTGAACTGTGATTTGACTTGTTGTAAAAATACAGCCCATTTCAGCCAAAAGAGGGGCCATGCAACCCAGTTTCATTACTGCATTGGGAAACAAATCTTGTGAAAAAGGGGAAACAAGTTGACGTTAGTTGAATTGTAGATCTGACTGAAGTATCACATATTTTAGCAATTAATTACTACTTAAGGACTATTACCACAAACTATTTACCACAAAATTGAAGAAATGTAAACTGAACTTCACGCGGAGCATTGGATGGACCGAATGAACCACTGCACGAAGAGTTTATCATACAAGGGATGCTCTCTTCAACTCCAATCACACGAGCCAAAGTAGAATACCTAAACCACTTCTGTCACACACTAGGCTCAAAAACAAACTTGTCAGAAGCCATATCCTACATGCGTGTTCACAGCTGTTGGGGTGTTACAAAAACTTAGTAAGCTATGGATGAAAGAAGTCAGAATTTGAACGTGCTGGGGTCCCCATCCATGCCTACCCATTCCTTTTCCCCTCAAGCAGAGAACAGAAAACATGCTTGTTTATTAAGCAAAAACGTTTGAGGTTTTTGACAGTAATCACAAGGCTGGTGCATGCTTCACGCGAGTGCAAATCACATCTGACACTAGTAAACATTCGCTGCGAGATTCGGCAGAGTTGAATTGTGTTCAGCTTTTTAGGAATCGCAGCGCGAATACTTGCATCACAAATTGGCGTTCGTCTTTGCTTTCGCACACAGAGTACGAACTTGCCCTCAGATTGTAATATCGTCCAAAGTAACTGAACTGCTGTTGTCATGGATCAACCAATCAGGATCGAGGATCGAAGATAACAAGATAAAGCAGCTTGTTTTATGTTGGGTATGTTTTCCTACATGTAATTGACCTTAAAGGTGCAGTGAGGAACTGGCTTTTGTTCACAACATGGACATTTTTTTTGTACAGCCCTAAAAATATTGCCTTTAAAGACATCAATCATTTCTTGCCCAAACACAATGGCATCATGGTTGGATTTGAAACGAGCATGTGTGGATTTTGTCAGTAACTAAGACAAATACTGTAGTGCTAGGCGAAGACACATCAAATGTTGTCTTCTGGATGCTTTGAAACTTGTCAGCTTTTGTGAAGTTTAATTGGATACCAAATTACAAAACAGCCTCTGCAAATGTACATCTACCTGTAGTCTGTAAAACAGTTGTCACTCAGTTGTATTTTTTATTTGTTAGGTACTGACAGTAACGTCTTCAATGGCATCTTCAACTAGCCAATCAAAGTATATTTCTATGAAGTTGAACTTGAAACTGAAGTGTCACTGGACTACGAATCCTCAAAAACTCCTGCTGAAGATGAGTTTTAGTGTGAACGGGGGAAACAGTGTAGTGTGGGGTACGTGAGTCATCCTGGCCACCTGGCCATGTGGAAGAATGTTCTATCGGTTACTCAGCAAACCACGGCTCGCTGTCGCAACATGCGAAGGGGAAACACAAGATTTAGAAACAATTTGGGATAAATCAACATGGATCTTCAGGGTCTTCATTCCTTCAACACCCCCCCTCCCTCCTCCAATGATTGGCTTTTCGAAATCCTCCGCCCGAACAACTGGGGTGTCGATGAATGTCTTCAGAGAGTGGGGTTTTGACTAAGAAGCCAGAGAGTTCAGGAGAAGGATAAGTAGGTAGAGCAATGGGTTCCAATTGCTTATTCATTGCCGTCTTCAGCTTCAATTAATGTTGCGGATGGATCAAGGGAGGTCAGGAATGACGAGCAACAAACGAGGCAACGGTGACGGAATCTCCAGGTTACATGGATAGGCATGTCAGGGTTATCCTTTTCCCCTTCTCCCAATCAACTTCGCTCATCGGCAAAACAGAAACCCCGGTAAATCCGTCACACGCAATTCACAGCTCACTTTTTGGGGGATAAAAGGGGATTAATGCTTACAGGAAATTCTGAGTTTTAAACTGGGGCAGGCTTTCGGACAAGTAACATTCATGTTCTCCCCCCCCCCAAAAAAAAATTAGCACAGTCAATTATCAGGAGTGAGGAGTTTTGCAGCTGCTGGTACCAAACCTGAATCCAGAATGGCCCGATTGATCCAAAACCAAATCAGACTCGATGAAACTAATAGGAAATCCTTTCAAAAGGAGTTGTAGGACAAGTTGAGGGGCAGAAAAAAAAAGAGGGGGGCGGGCAACTGGGGTAACTGCACCACTTTGAGAGGAAACTCGTCGGACCGTTGTAGGGGAAGAACAGGATCAAGTGCAACTTGATACCGAGGAGCGGAAAGTGGACCAGCTATCCTCAAAGGCTTCACAGGGATTAAGGAGCTAATGTGAAGAGTAAACAGGAGCTTAAAGCTGACTATTAAGCAGCAGACAGTATCGGACATTGTAGTCTGCTGTGCAAGTCTGAAGAGCCAAACCCCTTCAAGGAAGCCATTCCAAGCAGGACTTTCGTGGTGTAACTGGCTACACTGTTTTTGAAGCAAGGACGTAATTTTTGCAGATGTGATGTTTAATACCATTATTTTAAGAGGGGGACTAAAGTATGTCACAAAATTAACCATTTCTTGAGGCCCTATGAGTTTGAGAAGAATAAGCATTGTCCCGAAGTTCCATCTCAAAAAAAGCATTTTTGGAGAGACCATTTTGGCTGCGGTTTACAGTTCTGTAGTCAAGTCCGTAATAAGTCAAGTCACAAGTAAATCATCAGTCAATTCGCATGTCTGTTCACAAGTAACAGGGTTCAAATGAACTGTGTCCATGTCACAGTTCATTTGAACAACCTGTAACTTGACCTAGGACTGAATGACTTGTGTTGGACTTGTGATTGACATGCATGCTTTGCTCACAAAGTGACAAAAACCTCTAAATCTCGCAAAACTTTGTCACAAGATAATCGCATTTGAAATTATTCCCTATTTTCAAAAGACATTTTTGACAACTTTGCAGTAACAGAATTCGGAAATGTTTGCATTGTCTGATAGTTTATGATTTGCTCTCCACTAAATCATTGTTGCTTGTTAAAACTCTCTCTTGATTAAACAGTAATTCATTTATAACAAAACCTTTTTGCACTTCCATACGCGGAACATCCATATGCGGAGGCCCATATTTTCCCATTACATTGTACACAGTTTTTATCACTGCATGGTAACATAAACTTTTTATTTGCACTTTTTGTCGGCACAACAAATCTGTACTTTGACGCATAGAACGACAGTTGAGTGCACACGCTTTCAACATCGTTCAGCGTGCATGTACGCTCCCATCCTGATGCCTGTAGAGCAAAGCATGATCCCTCTGGCCCTGCTAACGAGGTGACTATTTGTCACGTGAGAAGTATATACGCTTTTTACACTTCGCAAAATTGAAAAACACAGATTTCAGGCTTTTTGTCAATTGTTTACTTAAAATAATTAAGAGAGTAAACAATATTTCGCTTTGAAATTTGGTCAAATTGTTTGTTGAGACAAATAAATAGATAATAAAAAGGCTAGTAAAACTCAAAATCAAATAATCATTGATTTTCGAGGTTTTTGTCACTTCTTGAGTAAAGCGCCGATATGATGGACTTGTGATGGACTTGTAATACCTTGTGATGGACTGGACTACAACACTGGAGATACACCCATTCCCACCTGCTGATTGTTAACAATTCCTTGACGTACCTGTTGGTGACGTTGCCCCAAGCTCCATGCTTATTGGTCAAGATGTTGATAGTCTTCTGCAGCAGCTGATTGGCAAAGATGTGGTCCCGCCTCCTGGCAGCCGTGATGAGATGATCGCACATCTTCTCCTCCTCCTTGCACTCCATGCCCGACTGGGCACACAGGGACTACGAGGAGAAAAAAATCCACATGTATTGAACGTGACTAGCGCCGCTTGAACAAGGACATTGACAAAATGCATGCCCGACTGGGCACACAGGGACTACAAGAAGAAAACATCCACATGTATTGAACGTGACTAGCGCCGCTTGAACAAGGACATTGACAAAATTGGGAACTGCCAACGTAGCACTGGATAGCTCATTGGTAGAGCACCGGAACGGCAATCCGGAGGTCGCAGGTTCAAACCCTGCTCTATCAATTTCTTTGTTCAACATTAAAAAATTATTATAATGCACGTAGTCATTTCATTTTCCCTTTGTGGTTAACTTGACAATTTAAACCTGACAGGGGATAAGTGATCATTTTTTTGAACCTCAATTTACCTCAAACTCAGCGTGTTTCTGCACATCCTCAGCCCGGTGCCTGCTCAGTATAAACTCGGCCTCATTGGCCACGCGCAGCAGGTGATCCCTGGTAGCGTGGGAGTAAATCCTGCCCTCGTTGACCAGCTCTATGAAGGCCAGGCCGGCATGTTTCTGGATGGAGTTCTGCCATTCCTGGGAGCACAGCATCATGACAAGCTCGATGACTGAGTTGGACGACTTCATGCTTACAAGACCTGGAGGGTACGTCGCAGAAAAAAACCCAAATTTTCAGAATTTTCCACGATTAGATCCTGTGCACTACACTCATGATGTGTGTATTCATTCATTGTTACTGAATAACATTAACAAAAACCACCTCAAATATGACACATGACTGCAAAGGGTCCATTCGTGATTGCGTGAGGGTGCTATTCAATGAAACTCGGAGGCACATAAAGCAGTAAAATGTTAATTTATTCATTTTCATTAACTTCCCTCAATGATTTCATTATCCTCAAAGGATATCACAAAACACAAAAAGGCTAACAATACATAAAGAAAGGTGAACCCCATTCACTTTACATCACACAAAGGCATAAATTCCTCTTTTTTCCAGTTCAGTTCAGTAAAGAGCCATTTATATCCAACTCTGATACAAGACAGTCCCGCCACAATACCTAGACACAACCCCGCCCTCCTTTGACACCTCTGCTGAAAAATATTGGCCAATAAATCTTGTCTTTGGATTCCAGCTTTTCCTCCGAGACGCAAAGAAGAATCAGAAGGTGTGACTGCCTCATTCACACCTATACGCCCCTGGGTTCCGTTACCCTATCCAGTCTGGGGTTCGTCAGCATATCTGTCAGGGTCTTAGTGACTTGCGATGAGCCCCATTAGAACTCAGTCCAATTCCTAGCATACAAGTATCAAGCTTTACAAAAAGCCTTCTGCAGACGATTCACTTTTACGAAAACCCGTTGGGATTCCCAGGTTTGCCACTTCGCCAGACGCACACGGAAAGGCGTGTTTGTCTTGTAAAACGACTCATATAATTTATTTGTTTGCAAATTTGTATCTCATTGAAGGGAAACCGAATAAACAATGAGTCGTTTGGGTGATATTTCATTGGGTCGGTGCTCTTCTCATTCCTGGGGGAGAAACAGAACCCCGCCGTGAATCCATAAATTGTTGGAGTTTCGCAAGCGGACATCTTTGTTTCATTGAAAACGGGCAGGGGTGCGGTTGAGAAACACTGGTTAGATTAAGATGTCATTCCATCCCCCCCACAAGGATGAAACATCGGGAATAAATCAAACAGGACAAAAAGTTTCTCACAAATGACTGATGATGATGTTTCTTCAAAAAAAATGTTGAGTAGAAGTGACAGCAATTAGTTTGCATTTTGAAAACTTTGTTATAAGAATCGCTTATTCCTTTACATACATTGTAAACCTCTGTCATTAATAAGAGACAATTTAATTAAAGTAATTTAAAAAAAAATTGCAGAGATCCAGTAAAACTTTTGATATTAAGTGTCAATATTTACTACATGTAGCAACATCGTCCTGTTCTCATTTTTCCCATGAGTATTGACAAGACCACAAACTTCAGAGAGTTAACAGAAGAAAAACCACTGACCTTCGATGAGCAACTCCTGCCCATGGCTTCCCAGAAGGGTCTTGGACAAGAACGGGGCAAAGTCGATAAAGATCTCCCTGAGCAACGGCGCGGCAGTCTCCAGGGCCTTGGTCAGTCGCTCCTCTACAGTCCCCTCCCCGAGGTAACAATCGCTGAAGGAGTTGACGCTCTGCGTGGCCATGTTCTCAAGATCCAGGTTCTTGGGCCGGGTGGGGTTGGCTGGTACCCCGCCTGGGCCGGTTGTCGGGACTGAGTGGTCCATGGGGAACGGCATGGCTGGGTAGGGCTGCTGGGGGTCATCGATGGAGTTCGGTTCGTTTCCGTTCTGTTCGTTTTCTTGGGCTTCGGCAGCTGCGGTGGCAGTCCACGGCCATGTCTGTAGAGGCAGTTTTTCTACACAAGAGAAACAAAATGATTTAAAACTTAGCGTCCAATTCCGTAAGTCTTACAAGTGCCTCAAATAAACGTTTGCCCGGAACACAACTGTGGCCCTTGCTGTATCACTTGTATCTGCAGGGAGCCAGCCAAACACAAAGTTGCCAAACTCTTAGGTAACAATAAAATGATGGAATTGTTTAGTTATCAAGAGGTCAAAAAAGTCTTTTGAGCTTACCAACTTTCTCTGAGGCAGTGATCATAGAGGAGATGGAAGCCGTGTTCAGTGGACCACCAACGGCCCCCGCTGCCCCGCCTTCATCAGGACTGGACTGAGCCGACCCACTGGGAGCACTACCATTGGCGACCGCTCTACCGTTAGGCTTACTAACATCATGGAATGAAGGAGCATCACCTTCCCCTCGGCCTTGCCCGTCTGGGGATTCCCTCTCACTGGCTCTTGCATCTGTCTCCTCATCTGTGTCTCTGGCAATCTCCTTAGATGGGACATCCTCCTTGGATGTCTTCTCCTTAGATGCCTTCTCTGGCTTATCTTCAGCAGATTCCTTCTCTGCTTCCACTTGCTCCTGAGATGCTTCCTTGGAGACGATGCTCGCATCTTCGGCAATCTCCTCCTGGATGATGCGCTTCTCCTTTTGGAGCTCCCCGTCTTCCTCCGCCTCCTTCAAGTCCTTCTGTTCCTCCCCTTCCACGACACGGTTGTCAACGTCAGGGATGTCTTTGGGAGCCGTCTGCTCATCGCTGGTCTGTGCATCTTCAATTTTCACTGGGACTGTATCGCTGTCCCTCTGCGGAGGAGTGCCGGGTTTGATGACCGGGACTGGCTTAGTGTCTGTTGGTGGTGCCTCAATCTTTTCAGCGACGTCTGTGATGTGAACAAATAGGAAAGCATATTGTTGAAGCATCATTAACACCTTGGAAGCTTTCTAGATGGGACTCAATACTGACCAATGAATACTGGCTCGTAAATATGCGTGAGGTGCGGCGTCATCTACTTACCATTTTTAATCTTCCCTTCTGTTATCTTATCCTCTCCGCTCTCTTCAGTAATTTTTGCCTCCTTCCCAACCATCTTGCCAACCTGAGGCTTGGATGCTGTCTCCTTGGCAACCGCTGCCTCCCTAGCAACCACCTTCTTCCCCAGGCGTGTCAGCACGGTCTGGGTTCCCCGGTTCTCCGACGGCGTCTCGGAGGCCAGAGATTGGCTGCTTGAGGCGTGGCTGGGCTGTTGGCGTTGCAGGGAGTTCTGACGGGAGCGGGATGAGGACGGGGTGGAGCTGCCCACCTCGTTGTCTAGGATGTCACGGTAACGAGCAACCATCAGGACTGAGATGAAGTAGACGATGGCTAGGGCTAGGAACTGAGCCTGCTTGCTCTCCTCCTGAAGAAATGATGATGGAATATATGAGGAAATCAAACCAGGCAGCTTCAAGAGCACTGTGCCATCTTCAAGACAGTCCAATCAGCTCAAAGTTTGTATTCTCAAAATCCCATAAAATGATCAGCAATGGATTATAGGGTTCATGAATAAAAAAAAAAACGTTTCCAAAGCAAATGAAATTACATTTTCTGAGCTCTTTGGTAAACTGAAATGAAATCTTCAGAATGTGCTTATTTTTAAAACACTCAAGGTCAAGAAAAAAAAGGCAAAATTTAAGCAATGAATGGCAGACCATGATTTGAAAGCAACTAAAAGCAGACCTTAGGGTCAACCAGCATCTCAAATTGTACAGCAGAGTGTGTCACACACCAAAGAAGAAATCACAAACAGACAGACAGATGGACAAACAGGCAGGGAGACGAACAACTGAACTCACCACATCTCTGTAGACTACTGCCCTCAGCCGGTGTACGTCCATGTCTTGTAGTAGCCTTCCCAAATCCTTGATTGGGGACGTTGGTCCAGCCAGGTTCTCCACGATGTTCTAGACATCAAGCACAAACCATCGTTTTATTGACAAGGTAAAGGTTTCAGGGCAAGACACTTCAATATGAACCAAACTTCTATCAAATCCGTGGCTAGGATTAGGGTTTGGATTTCAGATTAGGTTTGGGATTAGGATTAGGATTAGGATAAGGTTAGGTGCTCTGTGAGGATTAGTAGTCACTGTGGTTATTTCTGGTGTGGCTTGGCAAGCAAGATGTGTGGCTTGGTGCTGTGTGATGGGTTATATAGATCTGTTATTATTAATGTTATTTTATTAATAAATTTACAGTATAAATCAACCTGGTTAACAAATCTATTTGATTTGAAATCAGAGGACCTTAAAAAGAAAATAAGTTTTTAAAAAATATTAAAATAATTTGCTTATTGTTTACTTTTGAAATTTTTCTTTGGTTTTTGTTTGGTCTTGTTTTTTTTCTTCTGAAATCATGCAAAGGAAGGGGAAATGATTGTCAGTGAATGCCATGCAGATTCATGCAAGAAATTGGTCTGAAAAATCATTTTTAAAAATATTTTTTCCCTCTAAATTTGGACATTCAAATTACAAATAATTATTAAAAGCTTCTCTGAAACTCAGCTCAGGCCAAACCCGGTTTTGTTTACATTGAAAATAAATTTCATTAAAGATATCTCATGTTCTTATAAATTATACAATAATAAAACAATTTGAAGAGCAAATATATAAATATGTCAACTGCTGTCCATAAAAAAGACAATTAACCAAGTTTGGAGCAAAATATTTCACTCTTAATATTTATAAAAACTTGATAGCAATAGACCTGAAAACAAAGTATTTGAAGAAAACTTGGACAAGTGCAAGTGTGTGCAGGTTAAAGTGAAGTGCTGTGAAATTAAACAAAAGTACAAAGGCTACAAAATTATTTATTTCTCCACAAGGTAAAAACAAAATATGATACAAAAGATAGCAGTATTTTTTTTTCCCAAAGTTATGATCTATTTCTTAGCCTGAATTTGTGGCAAACAGAATAGGTATATTTCACAGGGGATTGTACTGATATTATTTACTTTTTATTTAGAATATGCCTTTTCATTACATTTATTTGTCTGCAACAACCAGTGTATCTAAATTGACATCAGGATAGTTGTTCTAAGTCATTTCATTAAATTGTCATTCTTATTTTGGTTTTACAAAAAAAATATTTTTTTGGTTGTATTTTTTATTTATTTAGTTGTCTATTTTTTGTTTTGGATAATGAAAGCACAGATATAATTAAAATTCTTCTAGTTTGAAAATTAAAATCTAATCATTTCACATTTGTGATACCAAGATGAGCAGCAAGTACCCCCTGTACAGCGTCAAAAAAATGAGAAAGATGCTACAAAGAGGTGCCCATTCGGATGAAAACTGGTCACGTTTCCCCTGTGTGGTGCGAGCGCAAACCGGTGCAGAGATCAAGTGTGTCCCACACACCCTAGCTCTACCGAGTAGACAATACAGCAGCGCCCTCAACTGTTTCTGAGCGGAGTCCAAAACCAGAATTCTCTTTGCAGCCTTTAGGTGTGCCAAGATACATGTACAACTGCACTACGTTTCCTTTGTGTTAATTTGCCCATTACACTAAATCCCATTAGAAGCAATTCACAGTGCACCAAGCAAGTAGCTAAATACTTAGGAAATTAATGTGAATTTTAAGACATCTGGGACAACTAGGTATGCACCACTGTTAAGCAGATTGTCTTATGGGCTATGTGTACGAACAGAGAGGGCTTTTTTGTTTTTTTGCTCTTCTACTTTCGAGAGCCAGTTGGACGGAAAATACACACTACGTATTTTATTCTGAATGTTTACGTAGCCATAGTGTCTTCGGAGTGCATTCGAGTGTGTCTCCAAGTGGTCTCCCCCAACTCTCCCTTTCTCACCATCGAGGGGGTACTTGTGCACGGAGCCCATTATTATTACTGAACCTTTGCCCATTTCAGAGAGTCAGTAAGCGCTAAGCTGGCCAGTTAGCAGCTCTTCGAAGTTGGATACATAGCACCAGTCTTCGACATTAGAACCCTCTTTTTTTTGCCACCAAAACCACTGTTCACTTCATAATTCATTATTCCACTAGTCCCAAAAACAGGATTTCTTTTACAATATCTTTCTATTTTATAAATGATAATTCTATTGGGAAGGAAAGGAACAATGAGGGAAGAACACAATGGATGAGTTATTATGTAAAAATGACATGTTAATATGATTGATGGAAAGGGAAAAATGGAGTTTGGATGAAAAACAGCGTTGGGATGAAATGAGTTACATGTCGTGCCCAATCCACCAAATAACATAAGCACTTAAAATAATAACAGCAAAAAAAATGTAAAAAAAAAATTAAAAATTGTTGATACATGATATATGGAAACTTTAGTCAACCACTTAAAATAAAAACCAACGGAAAACGGCAGTGCAATGGACATGTACCTTAAGCACCGATGGAAACTTTCCCTGTAACTAAACAAAATAAAATCCAAAATGCAAAAAAAAAAAATGAAAATGGGAAAAACTGGAAGGGGTCTGTCACTATATCACATGCAGAGAGAAAGAAAGAGGGGGAGGGGCACAGGATTCTGAAAAGAGGGAGGCGACCGGGAATGAGATAGGAATGCACTGAAACAGGCACTGATTGGAAATTGGACAGACAAACTTGCCGACGAAAAACAATATTTTTACTCCTCTGATATGATAAATGTCTTCAGGAAACTGTGTTCATTGTAAGTGCCAATTCTGAAAGTCTTCAAATTTCAGAGCTTTTGTGTTCGTAGTCTCAAAAATACATAACACATTTTTAGAAAATAAATCAAAACCGAGAAAAAAATCCTTCAACTTTTTTTTAAAACTCATCATTTCAATTTTATAAATTGCAGACAAAATGTTATTCTACTAAATTGACTGAGAAAACGGAACTATATTTTGCATGTGTATTTTTTTTCATTACAATATCACTTCATATTTTTTCTTGAGCAGAGTGACAAAGTCTCTTAACAAATTGATGTCATAACTTTTTGCGAAGATAATAAGAATGTGGTCCACAAGAAAAAGAAAAAAAGAGATTCAATATTCCAAAGTTGGAGAACATTCAACTCATGCACAGAACCTGCAAAGTAGAAGACGTTACAAGACAAGAACTCCAGGAAGAACAAGATTTCATAGCAATCAGTTCAAGATATCAACCAAGACAATTCAGAAGATTTCAAGACAGCATAAGAGGAAAACGGGGAGACAGCTTTAAAAAAGAGGGGGACAAAAAAACCACAATATCTGACAAATTCTGGAACTTTTTTGCCATCAAAGTGTTAGCAGCTGGTTCATATGTTATAGGTTAATCTGGAGAGACATCTACATATGCTCACCCTTTTCCGGGCGCCGGCCGTAACTTTTAAACCGATTGGCTGCGAGCGGCCGTCAAAATATCAAAGGCAAGACTTGGTCAGTCAATTGTATCTCAAGAACTACTTTTTATAGTTTTTTGGGTGGTTTTTTTTTTCTCCAGAGCATTGATGTCCGTAAAAAAAAATTAAAGAAATTGTCTGGAGTGGGGTTTGAACCTGCGACCTCCGGATTACCGTTCCGGTGCTCTACCCACTGAGCTATCAAGCCCTATTTGGAGGTTCCCCAATTTGTCAATGTCTTTGGCTTCTGACTAGCGCCCCTTGAACAAAGACATCGACAAATTGGGGAGCTGCCAACATAGGGCTGGATAGCTCAGTTGGTAGAGCACTTGACCGGCAATTCAGTGGTCTCAGGTTCAAATTTCTTTGTTGAACTTAAAAAAACAATAATAATAATTAATATAAAACCTGTCCCAGAACCTACAACTACAATATAAATACGTCAAATGGTTATAATTGTGGAGAGGGTCCAAATAAGACTGTTAACTTTGAAGATAAGATACACTGATATTTTGAAACTTGGACACAATCACAGACTCTAATACGTTCATCACTGCATATGTCATGTGGGATGGGAACATTTTTTTGATGAATTTGGGATTGACTGTTGAAATGTAGGGATGTATATTTCATGCAATGAGATGATTTAAAGGCTTGTATTTCTTAGGAAATCATTGTTAATGGTTATTATTTTTTTTGACAATTCAGGGTAAAAAGGGCATTTTGGTGCTTGTTTTAGTAAACACTTTTGAGTTTAACCGACAGGGTTGAGATAAACAGCACTGCAAACTTAAAAGTGAATTTTAGATAATTTTTTTTTTGAGAATGTCTTCTTTTTCAGAAGTACAAGCAAATCAGGCTTCCTTCTTCGAATTACTAAATTTTTCGCAAAAAGTTGTTGTCGTGATAACTGTCACCTCACAATCCATATTGAACTCACAATCTGAACATATTTATTACGGTCCTAAAAAAAAGTGAACACCGCACTGTTGACCTTTCCATGTGACCTCTGAACTTTGACCTTACCCTTGCCGAGGGCTGGGTGGCATTGATGAGAGTCTGTATGCGGGCGGTGGGGCTGGTGGGCTCAGTCAGGCCGATGTTGCTGAGACTGAGGTGGCTTGAGCTGGGCGAGGGTTGGGTGCGGAAGCGACACTCCAGGACGTTGCGGATGGCACAGAAGGTGGCTGTTAAAAGAGGACGGAAACGAAAGAATTTTTTTTATTTCCATTACGAGAAAACATTTCTAGCTAGATATCGATCAACTAAAGGCTTTAAATATGGGTGTTGCACGTCACCAATGTTAATTATTTTCTGCTGATTGCATACCCAAAATTAAAATGAAGGAATTAATGAATATATACAAATTAAAATCTTGAAAGGTTCCTTACTTCAAATCAAAATTACAAAAATTAAAACAAAATAATTATTCCAAAAGTGAACTTGAAACCCCAAATTGTTAATGTTCCTAAATTCTTGACTGGCAATGAAGGATTATAATTCTGACATGGAATTCGACCTCTGTGAAATATTGATGTAATTCTGATATTTGAGAAATTCACTAGCTTCAAAACTAGGTTCGTTTTCTCAAATCTTAAGGAACACTAGGGATTGTTTACATCAGAGGATGTAGCAACTTACTGAGTCTCAGACACTGTCTGAGGATCCCTCCCCGCGGCATGTTCTTCTCCACTTCCAACTCTCCAAAGTTCTGATTGCTGGCGAAGACCAAGACGTCTACAAGGTTCATGATGCGGTTGATGAAGGAGATGCCGACCTCTAAGGGTAGACCCTGGGTGGGCTCGATCACGTCAGGCTCATGCTAGAAAAGAGAAGGGGGCGGGGATGGTCAAGAATCATACAGCGTTAAACTTGATCAAGAATTTGCAGGAGACAGGAACGTCATGATTTGACTGCTTCTTTGAATTCTTGTTTATCCCCCATTTTTTTTTTTCATTCGAAGTAAAATTTGACAGGTCTGAAAATTTGCAGATGTCATCTCTGTTATTCTGCCTTTTCGGGAAAAAAATTAAATCTGTGAGAAAATGGAACGTGACCAGAAAATTGTAAGACTTGTGTCCTTGAGCAAGCCAATTTACTGCAATTAGTTTTTTTTTCTTGTTCTTTTTATTTGAAGTAAAATTTGAAAGGTCCAAAAATTACTAAAGTTCTTCTTTTTTATTCTGCCTTTTATGTCTTTGGGATTGAAATTTTGTAAAGATCATCTACAATTGGGTTTTGTGCAAGATTCACAAGGCAAACTGTCCCAAAATGCAAAGCACCACTACATTTATTGTTAACACTTTTCAGTCCAAGAATATTCATCCATTCATTAAATTCATTCCATAGTGCCATTCAGTTATATAATTAATAATCGAAATACAAGCTGTTATTCAATACTTGAAAATCATGCAGGACTCAAACTGGTATGACACAATTCCCCCCCCCCCACAAAAACAAGTTAATAGTTATCAAACAGAAACCCTAATCCAAAAATCAGTCCATAGTGCATTATATCAGATGCTGTATCAAGATGCAAACATGACCGTCCGTGCAGAGACTTACGAGCCACCAACGATAGTACAGAGGATTGGCAATAAGAAGATGGCCCTTTAGGATTGGAAAGAAACAAAATGTACAAAACATTCTCCATTTTGGAAACTTTCTAGACTTTCAAAGGCATGCATGTAGGCACATTTGCAGAAACAGTTTATGTAAGGCCAAAAAAAAAATTGTCAGTCTCTGGTCAGACCAAAGTTCCGGAATTGATGCGGCGACGCGGGGTTTTTGTTTTGTTTTTGGCTTTTTTTTTTTCAAGCTTGGATTGTACAGACAAGGTGGGTACTATTTTTTGCTTTTTTGTGTTCTCATATACATTGGTGTCCTCCATAATTTGCCTTTGTGCCCTCCATCATTTGCTTTGGTGCAATTTCCCCATTCCTTGGTACAAAAATTTGAGGAGGTGCAGCAATAGAGGGCGCTGTTGTAGCTACCGCAGACAATTTGAAGGAAAAAAAAGGTTGACGCGCATGATTAAAATCGACGCGCGCGCTGACCAGAGACCGACTATTTTTTTTGTTTGGCCTAATGAATACATCTAAGGCCTGTCTCAATTCTATCCGGGACGAGTTGCTGACATTGTATCGGGTATAAATTGCAGGATTCTGAACAACTTCCCTGCAATCTTCCGCAATGAAGTTATCAGTGTTGGTGAGTCAAGCAGTTGCTAATGGAAATTCTACCCCAAGTCCAGTACGAATGCAGAGCTTCTTCTAGACAAAGTGAAAGATTCTAATCGCAACTGATCTTGAACTCGTCCCAGATATGAATTGAGATGGGCCCTTATTTTCAGATAACTAAACTTCACAGGAAAGATGTGCATCTGGCTAAATCAGACAAAGTGAGGAAAGTGCAATTCGGTTACATATTGCTGTGGAGTTTTTAAGTTTTTAATGATGCAAAGAAAAAAATGTTACAACTACATGACAACTGAGCTTACTGCAGTGTGCATAAACTTAGTGTACACATTCCTATACCAGCAGACAGTGATGTAGTGCCTTGATGCTGGGCCTTGGCCTTAAGGCTGCCTTAAGGCTAGATTTTAGGGCCTTGGCCTTGGCCTTGAGGCTTGAGGGCAAAAGCCTTGGCCTTGGCCTTGGCCTTGAGGGTTCAGGGCCTTGCAATTTTGAGTCAAGGCTCTTCAAGGCCCATAGATTTTTGCATTTTCCAGATAAATCTGTTCGAAATTTTGCTGTTACCATTATTATTGTATTACCATGGAGGAGGGAAGCACCATGTAGATTTGTAGTAGATTTGTGTGTTGGGCACACTTCCACTTTTGTAGCATCACATTTTGTTACCATTGTAGTAGAAATTTGCTGCAAAAATATTCCGTACACTTGTGGGGCTAATGAGATGATCACTTTAATTGCATATAACTATGGAATAGATCTGATTGGTTGTATATGTCTCCCTGATAAGTGCTAAAGATTTGCATGTATCTGTTTTAGATAATGCTGATATTTCTGACCATGTTGGGCCAGAAAATAAAAAATTCCCAAATCAGTTTCTTGGATCCCCCTTTTGTTACACTTGGGAGAATTGTGTGTCAATATAGAAGTAAATCATTATTTTGTTAAGTTAAACCATATTGAAGACCTGAACTTATACTTTAATAGATACAGTGCAGTCATAAAACGGTGTAGGCCTATGCGAGCATGTTGATTGCAATTAAAGAAATGTTGTACTTCGTAACGAGCAATTCGTGATGATAAGGGCAGATCCAGGGGGCCAAAAGGGGCCATCCCCCCCCCCCCCAAAAACCGAAACCATTTCTTTTTATGTGACGTCGAAATAAAGGCAGGCAATAAATACACCACCATCTTTTCTTCAAAAAACATCGGTTAAAATTGTCAGAAATTGCCTCAAATCGCACCACAGAGCATCTCGAATCCAAATTTTGTTCGAGGCCCTTAAGCGGGCCCCAAAGCCCAAGCCGTCATTTTTTGACCAACTTTTTTAGGGGTACCAAAATGTCTTCCCCCCCCCCCCAATTGTGTTCTGGATCCGCCCTTGCGTGATGATGTGTCACTCATGTGACTATTAATTCTATATCAGTGGTCATTTCATAAAACAGGGCCTTGGCCTTGGCCTTGGCCTTGGCCTTGAGGGTTAAGCCTTGGCCTTGGCCTCGAGGCTTGAGGGTCAAAGCCTTGGCCTTGGCCTTGGCCTTGAGGGTCAAAGCCTTGGCCTTGGCCTTGGCCTTGAGGGTCAAAGCCTTTGCTCCAACACTGCCAGCAGATGTTATATAAAGACCTTTTACCATGCTTCCACCATTTCAGTCATGTTCCCTGTATCCAATAACAGTACTGAATGATAATGTTTTTGTGCAAAAAGGAACCAGACTATTTTTTCTTCCAGCCTTGTTTTTGTTACATTGATCTGAATGGGAAAAAAAAATCGCTGCAACATAATCATGGTCTATTGACTACAAACAATGTGACACTGCAAGAAACTAGTATAGCGCCCTCAACAGCCTATGCACATAGCAGATAGGAATTCTCAAGATAATTCAGTGTTGTCTTACACTCCTAGATGTCGCAGACGACAGCATGGGGAGGATGCCGCCGGATGAGTAGATGAGATTATCCATGATCTGGGAGACCATCTGGGTCACGTTCTGCACAAAGATGGTGTTTTCTGCCGCGTTGACGTAGTCTATAACTGTTCTGGCGTTGTTGCTGAGCAAAAGATAAATAACAATAAAAGAATTATCAAGTGTCAATAATGAGCAACATTGGACTGTTTAGAAAAGCCTTTTAAGAGGAAATTTCAAGCTTTACAAGATTCACACAGTATTTCCCAATGTTTAATGAAATCAGCGCAAAGTGAAAAACAAGGAAATGTTGCGTGCCGGTAAAGGACTTTTGATGTAAAAAAATAGTTTCCAAACAGTTTTGGCTTTGAGTAATTCTTGATGATTTGTATTTGGTAAACTAGAGCTGCACTGTTATTATTACCCCTGCTCATCACGCCCATGAAAAATCTCTCAGTCTACATTTTTCAAGTGAATATAGCGCTGTATGCTGTCATGTTGGCACAAATAGCAAAGACAAACACAATAACAAACTCTGCCCTCACAGGCGCCCATTTACTCTTGCCCAGGGGAGGAGCATCTTGTGGTATGGTGTCTTGCCCAAGGACACAACTCAACAACCCCAAAAGGCTCCATGTGAATTCATAATCAGTAGAGTCACTAACAAGATCTTCAGCCTAACTAACAAACACCCTGCAGCCAGGGTGTTCAAATATGCGGGACGTCATATTCAAATCGATGGAACTTAAGATGCGACTGGCTTACTTGTCTACGGCTTGTCATCAAGCGTGTGTCTATGGAAGCGGCTGCATCCACTTCTCATAGACACTTGTGTAACAGCTAGCCATAGCCTTAGATGCAGCCTTACCTTCGCCAAACTTGTATATCAGTCTCGATAGCAAACAGAAGATCGGACATCATCCGCTGATGCATCCCAGACCAGCAGAACTCCGGGATGCGATAGGGGGCCTGGTGGGGACCAGGGCTGAAGAACCGTGAGCCTTGCCTGCTCAGCGACGCCTGGTCCTCCTCTGGCTGTCGCGGCTTGGCGGCGGGTAACCACTGGTTACTGGCTGGGAGATGGGCACCGGTTTGCGAGCCCTGGGCTCCGGGGAGTTGGCTGGCTGCCAGGGGGGTAGGGTGAGAGGCAGTAGAGCTGGTGGCGGTGGAATCGGAGCTGGCAATGCTGACTGCTGATTGGTCGGAAATATCCTAAAATTTGGAACGAGAGAGACTCATGTTATGAGTGGTTTGAATAAAAAAGTCTTTAACTGAACACAATTGAGAAATTTGGTTGGTTATCTTGAGTTTAAGTTTCTTTGAGAGCATCACATACCATGTTTCATACCAAGATAAGTACATTTCTTAATGTTAAGTTTTCAAAATATTGTAAAATTTCAATTCCCGCAGAAGTCTGTTTAGCACAAAATGCAACTGAACCAAACTCAATTTCATTTTGTACAAAATACCACATCGACGGTTCTTAGTGAGTAGTTCATATAGCATCATCTTCTGTTCCTTCACAATTCGGTTAAAGTACAGCTCTAAATAGGCAAAAAATCAACTCCTCTTCCCCCCACAAAATAACCAAGACCAGCCTACTTTGCTTGACTCCTCCTCTGGAGATTTCTCCTCGCTGGTCGTCGTCGTCGCATCCGGTGAGGTCTCCTCGCTACCGTCCGCCTCGTCCCTCTCCGTGTCTTGCCCCTCGGGGGCGCCATTGCCATCTACAATCTTGACGACATCACTGATCAGGCCCTCTAGGATTTCAGTCACGGCATGCTTGCCATCTATGACCTCCGGTTCAGGTTCTGCGTCAGGTTTTCTTGAAGACAAAATTTTCAGAAAATTACCTTAATCTAAAACCTCAGATCATGGTTATCCTATCATTCTCAGCATATGCTCAAACTAACCAGGTTATTTTAAATTTGCAATTGATGGGTCCATCATAATTGGTTTTGCCGTCAGATATTTATCAAAACAGATTTTGCAGTCATGAAACCCTGTGGTCTACGCGCTGCAGGCTGATTTACCAGGTCTCGTGAATATGGATTCAAACCAAACCAGAGAATAATAAACCTTGTGTCCCTGAGCTAGGTATTTTACTACAACCAGCTTCTTTCCTTAAATAAAAACCCAGTGTTTGAAGACTAGTTTTCCAAGGTTCAATGAGACTCAAAACACTGGATTTATGATCTCCTCCCAAACCACCCACCTCAATCCTCTTCTCTCCCCTGCGATTACCCCCCCCCCCAACTCCTCCCCATCCCCTTACCTTTTATCTTCCTCCCCTGCCGCCACTGCAATCTGACTCTCCCCTGCCGCCTCTGCAGCCTGACCCTCCCCTGCTTGTTCACCGTAGCCGGCCGTCATGGCCGCCAGCGGGCTGACAGAGTCTTCATGGTACAGGTTCTCCAGCTGGGCGGCGTTGATGGCTGCCGAGATGCTGGCTGGTGGCCCGCTCCCGTCGGCGCCCTGCGAGTTCTGGTACTGGTTGAAGGCCTTCAGAAGCTCCTGCTTGTGCTCTTCAAAGGAGACCTAATACAATGATCAGGAATAATAAACATCAGGAGTTTTTACAAATTACCAGGGCTTTTTTTGTTATCTCCCCTATTTCCCCGGCTCAAAAAGCAAATAGTCAAGTATCTGAACTCCCGTCAGCACAAAGTTAATGTTTTTGGCACCTTTGGCCATAACTAACAGTGTATGTTGTGGCAAAGTGTCTTGCCTGAGGACACAACTCCATGGCCTTCAGCTTCTTGACTGTCCCCCTGAGCCTGTCCACTGCCCTCCTTTTACAACCCTCCTGTCCCCTTTCCTCTCACCTTAGAGTGAATGATAGACAGCGTATCCACCCAGACCCTCCATCCTCCCCACTCATACTTCATGGCGTGATGCAGCAGCATGCGTAGCAGGGAGTAGACCATCTCGGTAATCTTCTTTTCCTCCTCGGTCTTGGGGTAGATGTTGGCCAGTCCGATCATCCAGTCCTGCCAGACGGAGCACTGCAGTAAAATCCTAATAAAAAAAACACAGAAGCGAGAAGAAATAATTGATGAGAAAATGGCACCAAAAAAAGGTTGAAAGCTAGTACTCTGCCAAACCCATGACAAGTGAGCACTCTGCCAAATGCCAAAGTTCTTATTTAAAAATAAATAATGGTTTGTTCTTCGACAATATTTTTACTGGATTGAAACAAGGATTGAAACAAGGTTACCCATAAAAAATTTTTGGTTTTCATATCAGAAAGCCATGAAAAAGTTTGGATATGTAATTATAGGGTGAGAAAAACTGACATGTAGATTCTGTATAACCAACCAAGGGATGGAAAAACTATGAAATTCCAACGAGGGCTCAGTTTGGGTAGTGGAAGTAAGGTCCAATAAATCAGGAAAAATTCACAACCAGGACAGCCAGTCTGAAACCAAATGTTACAATTAACAGTGCAGCGAGATGTTTTATTTACTAGGGACTGACCTCCTGTTTTCCCTGCTGTGGTTGAAGAGCAGAATCATGTCAGACAGGAAGAGTTTCTTGACCTCCACGGCCGCCTCACTGGGTGCCGACTGGCGGAGCAGACGAGCAGTCACGTGGAAAATACCTGGGGTGAAAAAATAGAAATCAGAGGTAAAAAGGGAAATCAGGGTAAAAATATCCAGAAGTTTGTAATACATCATGATGACAGACATTTCTGAGTTGTCACAAGCATTTGTGTTATAAAATTTTGCAGAAACGGAATATTCTTATCTGCTGGCCAATTTCCATTGCAAGAAGTTGTCACTGAATTTGAAAATTCTTGCTTCACATTGAGTTGGTTTTATTAAAACTGAAGAAAGTACAAGTTTCTGAGTAGTTGTCTTCAGCCGTTGGATAATTATTTAAGATGGGAGGGTGGAACATTCATATCTCCTACCAGCAACATTTTGGTCAAATTTTCTAGCCATCTTACTTAACACAAACTAATTACTGAATTTGGAACTTTGTCCTTAATCACGCTTCAATTTGTTGGGAGTGATGTAGGACATTATGAAGCTGAACAAGGTTAGAGGGGATATTTTGTTAATCTTACCTGGGTTCATGACCTTGTAACTTTTGTCTGGTTTGATGTGGCTCCCTGTGACTACCTGAAGGCTGACATGCTCTGTCAGTAACTGAGGACAAAATAGAAATGATTAATCATTGATCAATCAATCATTGATCAATCAATCACTGATAAATCAATCATTCCTTGATCAATCATTCATTGATCAATCAATCACTCATAAATCAATCAATCATTGATCAATCATTCACTGATAAATCAATCATTCCTTGATCAATCATTCATTGATCAATCAATCACTGATAAATCAATCAATCATTGATCAATCATTCACTGATAAATCAATCATTCATTGATCAATCATTCACTGATAAATCAATCATTAATTATTGATCAATCGATCAACCAATATTTATAATGATAATGAGAGTTATAGAGGTATTAACTTAAAAACAATAACAGAAAACCAGAAAAGAAATCCTGCTGTTTTGGTGTGTCTAGTTGCTGTTATGTCTAAGAATGAACATGACGAAATAACGGAAGCATATCTCTCAAGAGCAATGTCTAGTCCATTGCAAAAAAGCAATAAAATGGTTTCCTGTGACTTCTGCTGTCCCCCTTACCTCAAACAAGCAGTTGTACATGATCATGGAGAGTGAGTTGCTCGTGAGTAGCAGTCGCTCACCCAGCAGTGAGTACAGGTTGTGAGCGTACATCAAGTCCATCTTCCTCCTGAACAAAATGAAGATACAAACAGCACATCAGTGAGAATGTCTTAACGATGAAATCATTATGAAATGTGGTGGGATTTACGCAGAACTGACAGGCACAAGCAAACACATGGAGGAGATGTTAGTATATTTCAGTGACAACCAACCAGCGCACAGACATTATTTCAACAAATTTAAACGGCAAAAAATTTAAAAAATCAGCCTACTCTACTTACTTGTGTGGTAGACGGCTGAGAAACAAGGCCAGAACCTTGATGGCCATGGCACGGACTATCTCATCACTGGAGGCTAGCAACTTGTAGATCACTCTGGCCATATGAAAAAAGAAAAACGTTACTTTATAAATAAAAATCACCCATTTTGTGGGACAAACTCTATATTTGGCAGCTCTGTTTGAAAGTTTGAAGTCTATTCTGATATTTTCTGCTTTCTTGAGCAATTTTTATTTGAGATTAAACAATAAAAACACTTCTTTTACTGTCCATTGATGAATTTAAATAAATGTAATCGTTTGTTAACTGGCCTTACCTGACACCGTTCTTCCTGTCAAACGCTACGGCCATCCCGTTGGAGTTTTCCGCCATGAGAGACAGCAACAACTGCAAGACATCTTTCAAATTGACATCCTGAAAACAAAAACAACACAAGTATAAAGATCAGATCAAACAGGTTTCAGATTAGCTTTAAACGCCACAAATTGCTTTCTGAAAATGTTCTTAAAGATGTAATCAATCTTAAAAATGCTAGTCAATCCAAATCTCCTCCAAGTTGTGGTCAGGTGACACCTTTTTAATGTTTTACAAAATTTTAGAAGCAAGCTCAAAATTGACAACTCCTTTATTTTTTTTGCAACTCCCAGATTTTGAGACCCAAGTTCAAAAATGGTGACTCCTTAGTTGCCATGGCTACCAACCTCATGAATAGTCATGAGATAGTTGAGGATGATCTGCAGCTCCTCGTCATTGGCCGATTTCTCCTTGAGGATCAGTTGCTTAGTGATGCGCAGGATGAGCGCCCTCAGGGTCAGCAGGTCTTCCGTGTTCGGCCGTGGACCATCTGTAGCACAAATGTAAGGAGTACAGATTGGAGGCAAAACAAAAAGTATCAAGTGTCGATAAACTCACGGACAAGATTATGAAGAAAACCTAAGAGAAAAAGGCTGTGGTAATTTGATCGCGCCAATTTCTCTGCTGAAGGACAGGGGGAAGTTCTCGGGGTTGAAATATTAGGAAAAGATCCAAGAGTGATAGGACAGACTGTTGATTCCCAAAAGACTGTTGATTCCCAAAGTGTCTATGATTTGAAATTTAAGAAGGACTTATTTAATAGAGTGGCCAAATGCAGTGAATGATTCTACCCAAGATTTGTCTGGAACTTGTCCCAGATATGAACTGAAACGAGCCCTAGGCACAAAAATCGGCTAAGCTATATTATCTGCTTAGTAGCTCACTTTTGTTAGCCCTTGGTATATAAGTCGGTACTGGGGAAATAAATTTGCTAAGAAATATGCTTATGACTTACCCAGCCCCTTTGGGCCAATTCCACTGCGGTCTTCCGGGTTGACTACCCAGTAGTAATACTTCAGGGTATGCATGAGCTGCAGTACGGTGCTGACCCGACGGATGTTGGTGTAGATGGTGGACTGACCCACAAACTCATTGGACAGGAATGTATACAGGGAGATCTGGGTCTGTTAAAGGCAGAAAAAAAAGTTAAAATTTAAGTACCAACAGGGATAATTACGCAGGGGTGGAGTTGTTTCCAAATGCGAACAAGCATACAGAAGCTAATATGCTTGCAAAAAGAGTTTTTTTCGTACATGTCAAGACACAATCAACTATCTTCTGAAGTTACCTGAAGAAATTTATCAGTATTTTTTTTGTACAAAATGTTTACCAAAATACTTGTCAAATTGGAAGTGGTGGCTCTGGCAAGACTTCACTTGCAGTTAATTTTAGAAAGCTTTTTTACACCCCAATGATTTGGACACTATCTCGACTGGCGTGTGGATCTACAAACAGGGGTTGAATAGGATGAGATCCACTAAGTGTCTCAACAGCTGGATACCAGCCGGTTTTCAGCCAAGACATTAATAA
This sequence comes from Patiria pectinifera, assembly GCA_029964075.1. Taxonomy (NCBI): domain Eukaryota; kingdom Metazoa; phylum Echinodermata; class Asteroidea; order Valvatida; family Asterinidae; genus Patiria; species Patiria pectinifera. The sequence continues at coordinate 30,170,064 of CM057135.1, forward strand.
CATCGGACAGAACGAGGCCTACCTTGACTGGTGTGTGGATCCACAAACAGGGGTTGAATAGGATGTGATCCACTAAGTGTCTCAACAGCTGGATACCAGCCGGTTATCAGCCAAGACATTAATAACATCGGACAGAACGAGGCCTACCTTGACTGGCGTGTGGATCCACAAACAGGGGTTGAATAGGATGTGATCCACTAAGTGTCTCAACAGCTGAATACCAGCCGGTTACCAGCCGGTTACCAGCCAAGACATTAATAACATCGGACAGAACGAGGCCTACCTTGACTGGCGTGTGGATCCACAAACAGGGGTTGAATAGGATGTGATCCACTAAGTGTCTCAACAGCTGGATACCAGCCGGTACACCGTTGTAATACTTGGCCAGATCCAAGAACAGCTCCAGTGCCGTCTCTGTCATGTGCTTCATGGACGCCTAAAAAGATTTTTATAAAGAGGAACAAAAGTCACATCAAGATGTTTATTAAAGAACCGCTGTGATTTCTAAAAGAATCCAAAGCTGGATTTTGCCTTTGACTTCACAAACTATCAAGATCATTTTATTCAACTACAGTGACTTCAAGAGAGAGTATAAACCCATCCAATGTGTCTAGAAATCATGTCTTGAAAGCAAGACTCACTTTTTGTAAGAGGTACCCCAAGATGACAAATCCTCTGCCTTGTACCATCTGCTGCTGAGTTGACATGGATCCCTTGAGTAGATCACACAGTAGATGCAGGAGAAGAGGGCTGCAATACGACACAAGGAGAAGGGTTAAGCACTGAGCGAAGTTTCATCAAGAAAGGAGGTTGCAGGTCAAAACCCGAGCTCCATTCAATATCTTTGTTTGACTTTAAATTCATTATTATAATGCACATAATCAGTTTCCTTTCTTTGGTTTGTTTCAAAAATGGAGTAATGATTCAGCCTGGCGCAGATGACACCGGGGGCTACCTACCAGACCGCAGGGTTGATTTTATCTTCCTGTCCCTCCTCGGTGGCCGATTGGACGTAGTCCAGTTGAGTGAACAGAGGAAAGATCATGTGAATACCGCCGATGGAATGCAAGGTGCTGTGGATGGAATGTGTCACGATGGCTCGCACATCCTGACAAGAAGATACCGGTATGATGAAATCAAAAACTGATTACAGATTTCAAAATCACAAATCAGGATCCCACACACATGCCCCGTTATCTTAAATTCTCTCTTCCCTTCCACTTTCTCCACCCAAGATGGACCATGGATCCTGAGCCATGGACCACAGACCAAACACCATGATTTGTGGACCATAGAGGACCATGGAGGACCAATGGACCATAGACCATGAACCATGAACCACAGACCATGGACCACTGACAATGGACAATGGACCATGGATCCTAAACCATGGACCACAGACCAAACACCATGGTTTGTGGACCATAGAGGACCATGGAGGACCAATGGACCATAGACCATGAACCATGAACCACAGACCATGGACCACTGACAATGGACAATGGACCATGGATCCTGAACCATGGACCACAGACCAAACACCATGGTTTGTGGACCATGGAGGACCATGGACCATGGAGGACCAATGGACCATAGACCATGAACCATGAACCACAGACCATGGACCACTGACAATGGACAAATGGACCATGGATCCTGAACCATGGACCACAGACCAAACACCATGGTTTGTGGACCATGGAGGACCATGGACCATGGAGGACCAATGGACCATAGACCATAAACCATGGACCACAGACCATGGACCACTGACAATGGACAACGGACCATGGATCTCTCACCTGGACCATGAGAGCATGTGGAGAATGCACAAAAAAGGAGGGGTTGCCCTTAGGAGATGAATCCAGACATAGCTGAGACTCGGTAGCAGCTGGGCTGTACAGGAACACGATGCTGTTGGTCATCTTGCCATCGTAGAGAATCTTCTTGTAGTGCTCCGAGAGGCTGACGTCGCTCTCCGAGTGGAACTTGAAGTGGCTCTGTGTAATCACAATTTTTTTAAATATTTTTTAAATTTTGTAGTGAACCTTATTCACAGAACTGTTAGACAGCAGCTAACTGTTGGAATAACACTAGCTAATCCTAATTTCTGGATGTGGATGTTTAGTGGAACAGAATTGACCTGATCAGGTGTAGAACCTAAAACCTGCAAAATACTGCTGACATGGTGCGTATACAGTATTCCCGAGGTCACAGATTCCTGCAATCAGAGTATTTGTTCCACTTAATACTGATTAAAATTAAACCTAGCCAAGATCCCTTCCTTTGAAGCTTGGTTGCAACTTGCCTCTTCAACACAAGCGCAAAGCAAACAGTATATTAAATTCACTCATTCAGTTTACATGCATCGCATACAAGCCACATTTATTTTGTTTTGGGAGCCATCTGAAATAATATCAATTGATAAAATGTGGCCGTTACCCTGTAGTTTGGTCCGAGCAGGTACATGGCATGCACATGATGTGGGGTAAGAGCCTCGCTGAATAGATAGACGGATGACATCTGGCCACAAAAGGTCCTCTCCTTGTCTGCTGTGGGTGCCGAGCCCAGGAAACACTTGTCAAACGGCTGTAGGTTAGGAACAGGTGGGAAAAAAGTATCTGAGATTATCCGTGATTATCTACAATTCACTGAGATTATCTGTGATTGTCTGTGATTGTTGTTGATTATCTGTGATTGTCATTGATTATCTGTGATTGTTGTTGATTATTTGTGATTGTTGTTGATTATCTGTGATTGTCATTGATTATCTGTGATTGTCTGTGAATGTCTGTGATTGTCTGTGAATATCTGTGACTGTTTGTGTTTTCCTGCGATGACCACTGAAGATCCAAGGGAAAAGTTCACTTTTAACATATACCAAGCATTTTAAGATTCTCAGTCACAAACAAGAAACACAAGCAATGTTATCATAGAGTCTGAATATCAGACAAGGATTAACCAGATTATTCAAACTACTGTGTAAGACGTAAAGAAGCAACTCCAGAAGAATAACGCCATTTGGAATGGGCATATTCCATAAGACAATTCCATGCACTTGCTATTTATTGAACATTTAAAGGCAAACAACCAAAGAAAAAATCTGAAACTGAGATCAAGTAATATTTCATACAATTTTCGCAGACGTTCATTTCAAGAAAAAATTCCATCGGGTGAGTATTACTACAAAGGATTGCAATTCACTAATTAAAAATAATCTTCTGCAGAGCAAAAGGTTAGATTTCATGACCTCGCTATATTTAGCGCCATTTTCATTGATTTTTTCTTTTTTTGGTTCCGTATTACTCACTTCGCTGGCCGCCACATGCCATTGCATTTCTCCTGAAGACACTAGCTCACCGTTGACATAGCAACGGATTTCACTGGCTCTCCACCGGTTGTACACGTGCACCACCGTCACCATGTTCCACTAAAATAAAATAATAATAGAAAAATTAAAATAAATTACTAATCACAAAAGATGTGCCTGTTGTGTTTTACACAAGATAAATTATCTATTATGATGATGATTGAAAGTGCCAAAAAAATTAGGGTGGTGCTGGTTACTTAATTTAAAAGTCGGTGCTTTGATATGATCAGCCCTCGGGAACCAGACAAGATGGCTGCCTGATAAAGGCCTCTGAAGTGTTACCTTGTGATACTGTTGGATAACAGCTTTGCCAAAGAGAATGCAATTTAAGCGAGGGTTCAGGTGTGCTTAAAGTCCAGCAAAATGACTGTGCTAATGTTTCAAGGACACGATGGAGGTCTGAACAGGCAATTTTAACTGGGAAGGGTTGCTTCAGTGATTATAATTTATAATTTATATAAAAATGTTCCACCAACTAAAAATTATTTTTTTATTTATCGTTTTATTTTACCAGGGTAGCCCCATCAGTTATCTAAGAACTGTTCTCCCTGGGGGCCCTGGATTAAAACAATAAAAAGGAAAAAAAAATTGTCAAAAATTTTGACTAATAATAAAGGCTTTTTATTCTCAACTTTTTGTGATCAAGATGGTAAATTATATAATTAAATGAGAGCAAAGACATACACGGAGAAACTAATTGAACTCAAGGTCACAATCAATCATACACTGCCGAACCACCGGTATCCAAAGCCCCTAGGAAGAAAGGAAGTGATTGCGGTAAAATATCTTGCCCAAGAACACAAACTGTACCCACCTTCCTAGGCTGGAAGTCATGCTTGATGCAGTGTTGGAACCCTTTGCCTTTGATCTTGACCGCCGTGATGACCAGACACGATCCCATGAAATGACCCGAGTAGCCAATACCTTTGCCCGTCCGGAAACTGTATAAAAAAAGAAAATTTAATTCACCATTCTTTCAAGAATCAACTCAAAAACGACTAATTTATCAAATATATTTCAAAAATGGAAGACAAAAACCTGCTTACTGACAGAAAGACCTCAAATATATAAAAATTAAAATTGATGATGTAAAGACCAGAAATATTAATGTCTGATCTCCACCTCAAGCCTTCATTTTTTTTTAACTTTCATACTAATTCCTGGGTGACGCCTAAACAGATGCTGCATTACATAAAACAATTATCTTCACATCAAAAATTTGCACAAATTTTCAGTTTTATAACATGCAAATGCATACTATTATAATAATGACTTCGTAAAATTTTGATCACACATTTGTAAAACATTGCAGAAAGAATAGCTAAGAGTTATTTTTTTTTATAGCAATGCTTACATGAAACAGTACCACAATCAAGAACTTACTAAATAACTGCCCTTTCATTGCATTTTCAACGTGAGGTACGTGTATGATCACGCGAAAGGAGGTCCCCCGGCGCTGAAACATATCTCTTTGGTAATTCTGAATTTATGACTTGCATTTAGGATGAAAGATTTGGTTACAAAGGCTTCCATTTTCCAAGAGTGGGGAATGACATTATGCTGCGTTATGACTCATTATTTCAATTTTGCCGTCCAGGGTTGCACGGATGATTAGGTAAGTTGAAGTATTTTCTCGATTTTCTCGATTTTCTCGTTTTTGTTGATTTCCTTCACACGTGGCTGTCCATGTGCCGGGCATTGCCCTGCTGATGCTGTCTCATCAGTATCACAAGGTCTTCTAAAACAAAGCTCTCACGTCATTGGTCCATAACGCTTAGTTTTCACTTTAACATAAAAAACAAGCCAATCAAATTACAATTTATCGGGGAAAAACAACGATGCTATATCTCCAAGCTGTTATCAAAAATAAGCCAATCAAAAATGTACAAGGTCTCAAGAGAGAAAAAAAGCTCACGTATCATTTTTCCACAATGCAACATTTTCCAAGCTAATATCGGAAATGAACTCATGAAAATTACACGGTCTCAAGACTTAACAAAGCTTTAAATTCATTGGTTCAAAATGCTGATTTCCAAGCTTTCATCAAAGATGAACCAATCACAATACAGGTTTCTCACGAGAAAACAAAGCTCGCATTTCATTGGTCCATAAGATTGATTTTCAAAACAATCGTCAAAGATGAGCCAATCAAGTTTCTCAAGATAAAACAAAGATCTCAATGTTTCACTGGTCCATAATTTGCCAAGACCAAATTTCAAACATTTATGAAAAATGAACCAATGAAAATTACAAGGTCCTATGAGAAAAACAAAGGTCTTATTTCATTGGTCCATTGTGTTAATTTTCCAACCTATCATAAAATATGAGCCAATCAGCTAAGTGAAATTACCATATCTCAAGGTTAAACAAAGCTCTCATTTCAATGGTTCATTATGTTAATTTCCCCAGCTACCCTCCCAGCTGAGCCAATAGCTGCTACTCTACTATGAGAGTGCTTGATTGAGGTCATTCTTAAAGTTCAAGTTGTCTGTCGTGTAATTGATTCCTAATACAAAGGTCACTGATCTTTCTACCGTGGAATAGGAAGTCTAGTTCCAATGTTACATGGCAAAATTAATCATCACAAGTCAAGTTCCACGCGACTACTTATTTCTAGTGACTCACCACACAAATATTGTAATTCACAATAATATGTGTTATCAAGCAAATTGTGCATTTGAACCAAACCAAAATTATAAACCTAAAGACATTAAACATAAAATCAGAATCTGTGCATGCTTGTTAAAAGGAAAGCTTGCGACATGTGAATAAATTTTAAAATCTAATCTTTGTCAAATTAAGAGATTAACCTTGTGTACATATACTTCAATGAAATATAAATAATTATGTGCAGTAATTCAAACAGTACACTCAAATGTGAGGCGTTCTGGCAAAATGAGACAGAACTGGGCAGAGGTCAAAATGAGGGTTTGTGGGTATTAGAAAAAAAAAAAGAATCCTTACAATACTGTTTGTTTCAATCGGACATTCCGTTGACAAGTAAAGGCTGTTTAAAACTCACATTTATCGACGTGTCAAAAAAGAAACATACTGAGAAAGAGGCCTATAAAGTTTCGAAATTTGTAGCCCTGGAAATGAAAGATGCCAATTGTTTTTTCCATAAAAATACTTTATTACACAATTTTTAAACTATTTCTTTAAAATACAGCTATGTGTAGTAGGCATATCAAAGATTACAAATATCAATTAATATGAAAATCGAAGCAAAAAAATTCATCCCCGTTCTATTTTTTTCACATTTTTCTCCACTAAGGCCTGTGCCCAGTTCCGTCTCTTTTTTTGCCAGAATGCCTCACAAATGTTAAATACTGGACAACAGAATGATATTCAGGCCTATATTTCTCAACACACAAGTTCATGAACATGAACATGTGTTTTGTGAAGGCAATCGACAGTCACGTGCAGTGTGCATGTGCCGGTAGACAGGATAATTTATGGCTTTAGTGATTAAACTGTTGCCATTTTGTTGAGAAATGAGTCACCTGTGAATCACTGCCACAATAGTCAAATCAAGATAAAGTAGCTGAGCACTACATGTGTATCAGTTACTGTGCAATACAATAATGACTATTTTTTCAGTGTAACTTTTTAAATGAAATTTTACTCATTGTAAATTTGCAAAATGAAGATTATTAATTAATTAACATAACAAATGATTGTCGGTTATCAGGAAATTAGCAAGAAAGATCTTCACATGCATTGTGTTATGAACAAATTATAAGTTCATGAATAACATAGGGAAGAAAATGTTGAACACTTGTTTGAATTTTTTACGCTGACATTAAACCCTGGAGCACTGAATAAAAATTTACAGCGATGTTTGACCAAGATATTGTGATTTCAACATCAAGAATTTCTCAGACTAGGAACAGGTTCACAATAATGGATTAGTCATAAGGGGAACTCCCACCACAAGAAGTACTCAGTCATTTCCTGCACAATGCAATGTACATGTGAAAATTGTATTTGTATTAAGAGTCTGGGGTAAATTACAAGTGAGTACAATGCAATTTTACTGTTTTGTGTCAGAACAACACGCAGATGCAGGAATGTACAAATACCACTGAAGCACATGTATCTGATGAACAGATATAATTAATGCTAGGTCAAGGTTAATGGGTGTTCAAATGCACACTGTGTCTATAAAAAGACGACACTGCTATCTTTGGCATATGAGATATGCAACCCATTAGCTTTTAGGCCAGACTGACCGGTGGGAAAATATGGCACATGTTAACAAGTGTGCACACAGTGCAGAATACAAATTGTACATGTACATGTATGATGCTAATTCATAACCAACCACATTACAAACGCAGTGACCTATATATTTGTCTCATGTACGGTACATGTTCAATGTATATTCATCTACTGATTTTGCCATATGTTGCAATGGTAAAACCAGAATGAGCACATTTTTCCGTCGATCCCAAAGGACGAGAGCTGAAGTTTGCCGGCAATATTTTCGTTCCTGATTATTGTGAATTCGAAGCGATTACAACCTCAGTCCCGCCGACTCGATATTTACCATCGCCCACTGGCTAATCTGGACCGATGGGTCTCCGGGCGAGAGGTTGTGTAAGGGAACGGATTCTGTGTTGTTACAGACAACAGGCCGAGGGATTAGCCGGAAATAAGTCATTCTGATTGGGGCTTAGTCTTCTAACAAACAAAATGAAAAATTAAGAGACGGCTGTGCAAAATTTGGCTGGGACTGGGGAAAATATGAGACCCAAGTTGCCTTATGCATTGCAAGACAGAAATGATCAGTCCAAAACTCACAGGAAATATATACACCATTTCAGCATGACCCGCGTGACAATTCTACAAAAATTCTGACTTTCAATATTTTGGCAATTATACAATAACTTCATATCACTTGTTTTCAATACCTAATTCAGCATCAGTTAGGTATATATTGTCAATGAAATTATAACTATCAAACTGATATTGTCGAGGAGATCACGATTTAGTCCATGGCAAGGTGCCAAAATAATTACCTAAATCCATAATTTTAGCCCTCCAAAAACCCCAAGTTTTTTGACAAAAATATACAGTTTACCACATTCCATCTTGCTAACACACCTCTCAAATTAAAGGTTGTGTTGTCCCCTTTAATTTGATACCACATTTGAGGTTGTGATGCTTGCAGCTTTGAAGATTTCATAAATTTGTCATTTTTCAGCTATGTCCACTTTCTCATGGAATTGCCCACGATGAAAAAATTCAAAATAGGGTTGTGATGCAAGTCAATCAGAAATTATCGTATTTTGGGATCAATTTCTCTGGCAGACCAATAAAAATGGATAAAAAAACACTATTCTGTTGTTAAAATGATAAGAATATGTCTTTCAAAGGTACACATATCCTGACAGCTCATTTCTAAAACTCATTCTTATCTTTTCTCTACATTCTTTTTGAACTTGTTCATTAAGAACGAGGCATACTCTTGACACGAACAAGAAATGTTAAAAGCATACTTTGTCTGCGATGGGCCATACAGTATCTACGACTTGTGGAAATAGTTTTTTAAAAAGGAATGTCGACACCTTGTAATTCTGAGCATCAAATACATGTATCTTTGCAAAGGATCAATTTTGTACAAAGATAGTTGCACTGGAAAACAGGTACGGATACCAGTCTACTCCTACAAATGTCTGACGCGCAGTTGAAGTGAAAATGACTAACATGAGCTTTTATAATATATATTATGAACATGCACATGTATGTAGGCTTATCAAGGACTGTACAGTGTATGTATTGTATATAATTGCACTAGCCTGTGTGATTTACGCTTCACTATCTCCAATCACATTTTTTCCGGCATGCAAATTTCTTAATAACCCCGGCTCTGGAAAATGCCTGGGATGTGCCAGCGTGGCATGGCCAACACGCCGTAACGCATTAATCACAAACGACAGTCCACCTGTAGCACATAATGACATGCTCCTTGGAGCATGAAGGAACGACCGATGGTGCTGGACGCATGATAAGAAGACACACGCACGCACGACTGTTTTTCAATTCTTCCTCTTGAAGAGGAGGGGTATCGCCGGCGATGCAGCGAATGCAACACATTGGAGACATTATATTCTAATGATAATGTGAAGTGCTTATGGGGTGCTTTCCAACAAATGTAGGCGTCCAAGCGCTTCACATTATTAACCTTTGTTCATTGCCACGAGACCACTTTCCTGAAACGAGATCAGTGCAATTTGGTTTGTACCCTCACAGGTACCCATTTATACTCCTGGGTGGAGAGAGGCGGTTGTAGTAAAGTGTCTTGCCCAAGGACACAAGCACCATGTTCCTGGCAGGGTTGGAACCCACAGACCGCAACACCTGGGTCAAACACCATAACCACTGGACCACAGTGCTTGTTTTCAGGAACATGTAAAACACGTTGAAAAGCTAGTTGTGAGTTTTAAAAACTTTTGAAGAAAGAAACAAATGTCAAACTTTGTCGCAAAACATTCCAATGAACCGATGCCCAATAGTTAATGAGATTACAGTACTGCATGACATCTTCAACTGATGGGGATAAAAAAAAATGACAGGATTAAGGGATTAAATTTTATTTACTTTTTCTTTCCTGTTTTTGTTTTGTTTTTGAAACATTTGGAAACTTTGTTGCTACACTCACAAATAGGCGGATCAGCATTCAAATCTAATATAAAATAATCTGATAAACACCCTCCCTTTCTAAAAAAAGAAAAAAAAAATAGAGCACAGGAAACATAACTTTTATTCTTACCAGTAAAGGTAGGGCTTGTCCTTCTCAATGGATGGGTTGATAGGATCAAGGCGGAACCAGGTAGTAAACGTAAATCCATTCTGGTATGGCCACCTTGCCATGGGAGGCATTGCAATAGCCTGGTAAAAAAAAAAAAATTCAAGCAAACAAAAAAATTCATAATTAACACTCAACTGCTGAATGATGTTTGCCCAAATGCAACGGTGGGACGGAATGTACACAGAGTTGAGTGCAGAAAGCAACTAGATTGTCGTAGCTTAGAATACAAATACCACTCAGTTGACAGGCTGTTTGAATGGAATCAGGCGGTAAAATTCACAGCACGCCTCGGCTGGATTGCATCAATTAACGCCGGCTCTGTGTCAACACAATTTTGTTTTGGTATGGCCACAGGTAGCGTGTATGAAATTAAAGGATATTACATATTAACTGTTAAGGTCATTGAAATCCAAAAGCAATTATTCAACTAATCATTCAACACCCACTGCAAACATTTTTCTCTCCGTGTTAAGGTTAGCCATCACACGAAATCGTTGAGTGAAGATCTTGGAAGAACTTGGAACAATGAAGCTAGGGTAAATGCAAATTTGTCTTGCTTCTTAAAAATTACTACGACCCCGCCAAAATAAGACAAATGTATATAAATATGTGTATATACACCAACAATTATTAATATATAATTGCCTTTCATTATTAAACTCAATCTAGATTATTTGTTTAATTGAGAATTGAAGGAAAATATTTCAAATCCGCTTCCCTCAAATGTACCTCTGGAAACAGAAAGTGCTTTTTGGATTTTTTTTTATCTGTCTTCCGTGAACTGGAAAAATCCAGATAGGAAATGTCTTTGTAATTTTTACAATCTGATTCTGAAAACCATACTTTTCACAGATTGAAAAATGTAGTTCTTCACAATGTCTGCTTTATCTTTACTAAAGAATGCCGACCACTTCCATCAGAGAAATTACTTCTTCCTCAACTTGTCCATTTCACAATGAGTTTATACATCTGCTCAAGAAGCTCTTAGGGGAAATGCTCGTGCTGTTTGAGAAAGGAGCTGTTTCGGACAGACCGGCAGTCTGCTCTGAGACACCGGTCTCATTTTCCCTTCCAAGGGATTTCATTCAAACCCCCTGCCGCAATCACAGCCAGGTGCATTCGGTGGCGATCGCTAGGCACCTACGATTTCAAAAGATTTCTCTCACTCGACCTAATCACGACAATGCTCGGCCAAATTGAATTATAACCCATCTCATCTCGGCCGTGCCAATGCATTGAATTATACATCCCGGATTTGTATAAACCCCTGCGCCTCCAACATTCCACGTAGTCGTCGAAATTGGAAACAGACTTTTCCTGTGTCTTAGCCCATGGCCTCTGTATCATTTGACAGCCCCCCGTCTCATGATACCCTTGCTCTTCGCCAACGACGCAGCTATTTTTTCCTTCAAGATCACAAAAGGTGGAAGGTTTTTTTCTCCTCGAAATCTGGGAGCAAATCAATAGTATGACCTTTGGTTACGCTGTATCTATGGCAGGGTGTCTGACACCTGACAAATTGGGGAACCGTGATGGTGTTTCCTTGAGAGCGTTGAGGTTTCTCCACCACAGAGTGGCAAGATAGAGATTTTGTTTTTCAACGATTGATCGAATATTGTTGACTCTCTGCTTTAACGTAGGATAAGAGCTACCTACACTGTGATAGCCATGTGCATGTGATATCATTTTTGGGGTCAATTTAATGAAGCTGATCAGGGAAATTGACAAGGTGCATTATAATGAAAACAGTATTAAAGTTGAACAAAGAAATTGATTGGAGCAGGGTTTGAACCTTGCATGGATTGCCGTTCCAGCACTCTACTAACTGAGCTATCAAACCCTATGTTGGCAGTTCCCTATTTTGTCAAAATGTCAATGTCTTTTACTACATGTACATCTACTTCCCAGCTTTGCAGCATTACTAGTGAACTCAGACATTGACAAAATTGGGGAACCACCAACATAGGGCTGGACAGCTCAGTTTGTAGAGCACCGTAACGGCAATCCGAAGGTGGCAGGTCCAAACCCCGCTCTTCTCAATTTTCAACTTCAACAAAACAAAAAAAGGGGGGGGGGGTGCGCAAAATTTGCTAGTCAACATTTTCTGCATACAATTTTGACAACCACCTGTTTTTATTGAGCAAATATTTTGTGTACTTGAAATTCGTTCCGGATCATAGCGAGCACTGACCAGTGCACTAATACTTCCTCATACAGTCCTCACATACCCAAACATTTACACACTTAGCCTAGTTGCATATGAATGCCATGCTCCACTCTTCACGCTCAAAATACATCCAATAACCCTAACAATGCATGTCCCATATGCTTCCCATCCAGAGTGTTTTTTTCGATTGCCGCATAAATGTTTGCATAAAGCACCTCAAGCTGTCAAATGTTAACTGCTGTGTGCTTCTATGCTTTCATACATTGCACGCCAAGAATGAATTAATACTATATATAGGATTGTGGCTTTGTACTGGGCGCACAATGGGTGGTATAAATATGTTAAAGCATCCATGAAATGATTTTTACACTGGAGCATATCTGTAGCAAATATCCATCCCTCTGAAATGTATAAAAACTATGAGACATCCCCTTTTTGGTAAAACTAAATTGTAAAGTGCACCTTTCTAAACTTTTTAAATGTTTCAGGCTTTTCCTGACAACTGAGGGCGCTGTTGCTGTGATGTCACTTTAGGAACACATTTGGGTTTTCTCTTCAAATTGTAAACCAAAATTCAGCAAACCCCTAAAATTCTGGTGACTTTCGAATTTGAAGCAGATGTGAAACTGAAGTTTCTGCCTTGAATGACGTCATTTTTCCTCATGAATATGGAAATTTGCATTAGCATTAAAACCAAAAAAACACCAAAAACGCCCTCAAAATGGCAATATGAAGATTACAAATAAGGATTGCATTTTTTAAAAATCCATTGTACAGGCCCTTTAAACAATGCAAAGTGTTTTTCTGTAATAAGTTTGTTGTTTTGACATCAAGTGAACATTTTCACTTTAACCTCATTCTGAATTTTAGCGGACTTCTTTTTATGGTTACAATCATTGGTAAACACTACCGGATCCAGCAGCAAACATCCATGGTTACCAGGGATATTATACATGTCGTTCCCACAAGGAAAGTTCTCAAGTAAAGAAAAAGAAGGCAGGTTCACTTCGCTTTCAACAACTCGCAAGTTCTAGCGTTCAGGCAAGAGATAACGGCCGTCCATTAGGGCCGTAACGGATCTCCCCAATTTACTCCGGCTTGGAATAACAGCTAATAAATTCTCCAACAAGATGGAGAATCCTTTTAACTGATGGGGTTTGTGTCGGTGTGTGTGCGTGTGGGGTTACTTACCGCGCCGTTCTTCCCTGAGAAGCTGAAGAACACGTCTGGTCCGTGCTTGCGGGGGATTTGCTTCAGGACTTGCAGGAGTTTGACAGAGTACCGCGGCTGGGAACAAAAAGAGGAGGGAAAGATAACCAAATTATTCGGAAATTCTGCGAAGTTTTGAATCGTTTGTGTGGGTAATTTATACTGTCGGAAGTTTCTTGAAAAGCACGATTTGAAACCTGGGAGGGGAAAAATCATCCGCTGACAAATGACAAATTTGAAAAGGTAAAATATGTCATACCAATGCAATTAAAAAAAAAAAACTCTCGAAATTTTGAGCACAAATCTGTCTTTTCTTGAGGCAAAATAAAAGGAGATTTTATTAAGATTTAGTGGGAGTATCACAAATTTTTGAGTTCATATGGGATTACTGATTTTGGGATTGAAAAATTGCATGAGTGGGCATTTTTGTAACAAGAGAATGAAAAAAAAAAACCATGTATTTCACTCGGCAATCTTTTCAGACGGGTAAAATTTCACTTGAAATAACAACTGAAATTTACGACTCCACTTCCAAGCCGCAGAGACAATTTTCTCTCTTAGTCTTAGCGATTGATGCTTGGCGCATTTCTGAATGTCCGTTATCGATTGATTTTCTACAGCGCTGTTTATTAGGTCAAGATGAGTAGATGCCTGCAGCTGGCACGACTAGAGATCTACGACTTGGGATAAAAAATACTCTGTTGTCATCTTCGGATTACCGCAGCTGGTGCAGGCAGGAAAACATTCAGGAATAAATAAATTAATGCGTAAATCTCTTTTCATTGAATTTGCAAGTTGTGGTCACCCCCACTCGTAAAAAAAAAAGTCTCTTGATGCAATTTCTTTGCATTCGGTTTATGAAAAATTTACATTTGTCAGCAAAGTTGTCCAAACGTCTATGAGAACTGACAAGGTGACACGATGAATTCGGTTCTACCTGTAAGGCTGCGATATTGCATGATACAGAGAGACAATCTACTGGCTCAGTTGTATCTTTTTCATTGTATAATTGAATGTAATTCTAGCAAGCAAAGTCCATAAATTGTTCAGGTAAAGAATTCAGAACATTAAAACAATAAAAAAAACTTAATAACCAGGATTTCTTGATGAGTACCCTGACTACAAACTACCTACAGCAACTCATTTCTGAGAATCCAGGATAATTATTTTCTGTAATCATCACTGGTTTTATTAAGTGCAGGTGGTTTTCATCAACACCACACAGTCCTTATCTAGTTACATTGTTTGCAATGATTACTGTGGGGGTATGCTGTACTTTTTCAAACCATCAGGGAATTGATTTCACAAGTCTGGCGTAAAATATTTGATGAATGTACTGGTACCCTGGGCACCACATACATTGCAACATGCACATGTCGGCAAGTATATACTTGTATGTAAACAGATGATATACATGTATAATGTAACATCAAACATGAATGATCACAAACGTTCATGTATACAACTATACATCACAATTGTATACATGTATGTATAGGAATATCAAAATAAAACAATTGGCAAATCAGAAAAACAAATTGGCAAACTTAAATATTTTTTTGTTTGATATAAAAACAGGCTTACATGTACTGTATAAAAAAGTCTCCCTATCTGGTTGGCAAATTAAGCTGCACCGTAACAGAAGTCAAAATCAATCAAGTAAGAATTCCCTTCTTAATTTGATATACATGTAGCCATGCTTTGACTGGAGGTGATTGATATGCCAGCTGTGTCTACCAGTTACCTCTTTTGTCTGTTGATGGAATTTGACTAGTCACAGTCTTGACACGAAAGTGATCTGGCTGTTTTTTAATAGCATGTATACAAATGCATGGCAAGGGATGTGGAAGACATTTTTTACTGTCTGTGAATGATCAAATATGAGTGTTTACTTAATGTACATCCGTGTACAATTACCTACATTTTGTTTGATTGAAAACAGAACTACTAATAATCTGTTTCAGTTAGACCTACTAAATTTCTTACAATTGAAGGCCATGCCCACATTTGTGCCCCTTCCTTCCCACTCGGACCCATTTTTATTCAGGAAATGATCAATAATGAACATGCTCAGGGCAACGTTGTCATTCACGGTTTTATCAGAAATCTAATTTAGTTGCAGACAATAAATATGATTTTTGTGAGTGTGCTGGCAATCCCAACAGCATCGAAGCCAACTAAATGTTTACAGGTGTTTTTCAAGACTTGACGGCAATCGTAATATCCCCCATCCAACTGAGAAAGACCCCTTGTCCCCCCCCCCCCCCCCCTGGAGAAATCCCACAATGCAATTACTTAAAGTAGGGTCCCGGCATCATGAGGCATTGATGGACTCTCAACTATTAAAAAACAAAAACTGGGGGAGAGAGGGAGCGATCATTTATACACACACTTGCGGTACAAGTTCGGGCACCGACGGGCCTGCAGGGCACCGGTGTCACAAAGACGCAACGCACCTGCCTCTGTGAGCCAGGGGAGAGTCACACGGGGGACAACCGGGGCCGCGATACGATTGAAGTTGCGACAGGAAGCAAGAGAGAAAAACGGAAATAATAAAGAGTCCAAAATGAAGCATTTCCAAGATTTGACAGAATGATTGCTTCTCTGCACCGTCTAGACTAAAATGAAGTACCGGCATAGAAGAAACGCGTAGATATACTTGAATAGCCTACGTGACTTTTTGTAGCTTATAACCATTTTTTTCTTCCAATACAGTCTTCCGCTCATAAATTGCATGTTATTTGCGAGATGCATTTAAGCAGGTCAGGTTACATTTTACACGGGGCTGCCCGGGGCAAGTGACGGTTGACGTGCACCTCGCCACATTCATGTGCAAATAACAGGTCTTTGCACAAGAGGCTTTCTGCGAGTCCGTAGAAAATTGGCAACGGCAGAAATCGTGTCATTTTTGATTTTGCAGATGATCGCCTCAGTAATTCTTGAGCTATTTATTTTAGGATGGGAAGGACTACCGAGGATCTTACTGACGGTTCTGCCGGCAGAAGAAAGCAATAGAACCTCATGACAGAATTAGCATTCAATTGTTGGTTTTATGTCCCTTTTTCCTAAATTTCTAGGTATCCTGAAGTTTCTTTTACTCTTAAATTGAGCTGGACCCAAATTTCTGTACAGACAGACTGAAGTTGCTTAGTTGGACATTCTGCTTAAATACTTGATGTGCTAATCAGAAATCAGCTGGGTACCAATCAAGGTAATACGCATGCATTGCATTTTGGCTGGTGACCTGTCTTTGCTTAGCAGATATTTTTTTAGCTTGCCAAATTTTCTGTGATTAACTTCCGATGAAATTGCCCACTGTCCGTTCTCCCCAACCCCCTACCCCATCCTCCCAAAGTCACCCTACCCCTACCAACCCCTTCCCAATTCACCTCCATAATCTTACCCAGTCTCCCTCCCAACCCCTCCCCCAAAGTCATCCCTTGTTATCTTACCCCCAGTCTCCCCCACCCCTTCCCACCCTCCCCCTATTTGCCCCTGTTATCTTACCCACAGTTTGTTCTCCCCCTATCCCACATCCCCTCCCCCTGAAGGTACCCCTTGTTATCTTACCCATTGTCTACCTCTCACCCCTCACCCAACCCCCTTCCACCCCCTCCCCCATTCGCCCCCGTTATCTTACCCACAGTCCGGTGTCCCCTTTCAGGAAGCTGAAGATGAGTTTGAGCTCCTTGACCGAGATGCTGTAGCTGGCAATCACTCCCAGGATCTCCATCAGCAGATCTGCGGAGGCGGAAAAAAGAAACAAACGAGAGACTAAAAATCCTGAATTGCGATTCGACAGAAACTCAAGGGTTTGCTGTCAAAGAAAACACAAGGTCACTTGAGAGAGACGACAGGTAAAAATAAACAAAACTGCCCTGACAATCCCTCCCCGGTCAACAGTGGATACAATTTCTCAAAGAAACCAGCAGATCCAATTTCTTACATCTTATCTTCTGATAGACTTTTTGCAATTTATTTTTATCATCATAATCAATTGAGGATAATTGATGCCTCGATAATCTTCATTTGATTTTTAACCCTAACTGCATGTACATATAAAACGTGTACATACCGGTACATGTATGTACAATGTATGTACGTGTATTTCCAATTTCTCAAAATTCAAGACCTGCTTAAATTTGATTTATCAATGGTACTCTCAGTACTCCATCAACAATTCGCAAAAAAATGTAATGATTGATAAACAATTTCTAATTGTTGAATTCATTTCAAGTTATCTAAAAAAATAAAAAATAAACAGTATGTCAGTAACAAGTTTTGACGTCTTGAATCTAAGGATGATTTTAGAGTCCCTTACATGTATTTTCAGAACTGTTGATGCTGTATTGCCGTCTTATAAACACGCAAATTGTTATTTGTGTTTTCTTTACTGTATCTCTTCAAATCTTGGTGCCAACTGTTGGGAATGCAGACAAAATTTCATCTCTGAGGTCAAAGCCCCCGTCGGATTAGTCCAGATAGCTTCCGCCGAAGCCAACCCTCAAGACATCCCGTACGGCGCTCCACGAGCTCTTCAAGATTCGGTTCTGGGATCTTAAGAAAACGCTATAAATATTACAGCGAGGCCCGTCTCGAGAGCATTACGGAGGCAAAATATGCCGTCTGGGATGCCGCGATGCGGTACTGGGGCAGGATTTAGCATGCTACGGAAGGACTTATCTGAAGCACCGACGTACCGATGGTAATTCCCGCATTTACAAACCAAGACATTTCCCCAGGGGGACAGAAACTAACTTGTCAAGGAAAACCAGATGGCAGAAACATTCATTAAGCATGCATTTTTGTGAGAATGTTTTATAAGAATGTATTTACCTTTATACATTCATGTTTTGCACATTCGTGTTCACAGCATGCAAGATTAAAAAACATTTATTTGTTCCTCAGAAACATCATCACGCATTGAACTTGTCCGTGAAAGATTCTTTTTTATTCTTCAAAACTGCAATTACACTTGTAAGATTTTGACTAGAAAGTAGGGCCATGTCTGAATAACTTGATTACAGCAGGCAGCGACACACGTGTCTATTGAGTGTGGCATCGGCTGTTTCTATAGCCGCGTGTGTAATTGCTGCCCACAGCCAAGTAATTCAGATGCGGGCTAACCCAGATTCAGCACGTAATGCAAAGGTTTTCTACGCTTAGCGAGTTGGCTAACCTGAGAGCATTTCGTTGCATGATTGTAGCTTGTTGACCAGCTTGGTGATCAGGCTGACCTCTGTGCAGGCTTGCAGGTTGAGAACGCTCTTCCTCAAAATGGCCACAAACATACTCCATATCTCAGCCTGAGGGTCAGTGTAAAAGAAAATTCGACAAAATTGAATTTTTTTTTTTACAATTATGGCATAAATTTCATAAGCAAGGATTTGTCACTTGAATTTTAGATTTTTAATCAGAAATAAACCTTTTACATATAGCACTCCATCATGCAAAAATTCTTGATGTAAATCTGAAAAGGGTCCATGAAATGAAATTTACACTGGAACAATTCGTAGCAAATATCCATTCTTCTGAAATTCTTATAAAAACTATGAGACATCCCTTTTTGGTAAAAATTGTTGCAAATTTACAGTTTTTTAATGATTTGACAATGTTTGAAATGTTTCACATATTTCAAGACAACTGAGGGCGCTCTTGCTGTGATGTCACTTTAGGAACACACTCTTCAGATTAGGGTTTTTACTTTCAAATTGAAAACTCAAAATTCTGCTTATTGAAAACATTTCTGCATAAAGTTTTCTCATGAAAACTGTCTTACGGTCATAAACTGAAACAACAATGAACCACTGAAAGCACACAAATTAACCAAAGCAAACCCTATTCTGGTGACTTTTTATGCTGAAGCAGATGTGACACTGAATTTTTGCCTTGAATGACATCACAGTTTTGATCATGAATATGGAAATTTACATTAGTATAAAACCAAAAAAACACCACAAACGCCCTTAAAATGGCAATTTGGGGATTACAAATACAGTTCAATGGAGCACAAAAGTACATTTCAAAGATTGCATTTAAAAAAATTCCATTACATGGGACATTAATTCAGAAATATATCAATAGCTGAAGCCAACGTTTTTATCGTTGCTTTTGTTATTTGGCATAAATATTTGAATGCCAAGTTTTACCAAAATTCCTTTATAATGAATTCAACCACATGAATAGAAATATACCGGTACATTTAAAGAAATTAATTGAATTGAGTCTTCATTGTGTTACAATCACAGGTGGTTTGATCACTATACCGTAATTACAAAGTAATTACAATCCACAGATTACCATCTCCAGGAAGCAACGTGTGCACACCATGCAGAGTGCCACTGTTTGGTTTTGTAGGCACCTGCATGCACATTCCATGTATGCAATATATGGAATATATCCAAGTATGGAATAAATCCAATAATGGACAATCTAATTTTTGTTGAAAAAAAAATTTGAAAAAAATCTGAGGGAAAACTACAAAGCAAGCGTTGCAACCGTGCTGTTCAGTATAAAAAATTATACACTTGGTCAATTTTCTTTGTTTAATTTTTTAACATTGAATTTTTTTATTTTTTTTATATCCCCTTTGTGATTAACTGAAAGTACAGAAATGATCACTGGTTTATTGTTAATTCATGTATCTTAGGAGCATTGTGCCCACACATGTAAGTCACAAAATAAAAATAAAAGATGGCCAATGATGAGAGGAAAAAATAGGTATTTATTATTGAGCTGGTATCTGACAATGTAGACGGTGGCACACACTGCATCTATGCATGTACCAGTACATGTACAGTACCGTATGTAACAATTGTCACAGTCCACATTTTATGATCCAAATGATTAAAAAATATCCCCTAGTAAAATTACGCCCCCCGCCCCCTCACCCTGCCCCTCACACAAATTGGACCTTGGTTATTGTCACAGTATCCAGGGAAAATTATACAAAAACACTCCAAGTCTGCAAAAACCATGGCAACGGCAGATATGCCGCAGTACGGGCCCCGGGCATTGACTTGCACGATTGGTTTCACTGCCAGTATTGTTTCTCATTATACGTTAATGACATTTTTGGACTTAAGTACCAAGATTGCATTTTATAGTACAATACACCTCGCAGACATCATACAAACTGTGCAAATACAATCTGGAGCAATTCCAGCATCGATTTCACATGTACAATACATGGCCAACAATGTTTTATTTGTGAAGATGACACATGTTTTGAAACAATTTGGGTTGGGTATTGATGACAGATCTTTGTACATTAATGATTGACTCATTTAACTAAATATAAGAAATATATGGGGTGTCAAAGAATAGTTGGGGCATCAAAAGTTGTAACCTCAGTTATGCTATCGACTCTGACTTAATAGGTATGGTGACTGCTAGTGTGGGGTGAGGGGGTGAGGCGAGAGATGGAGGAGAGGGGCACATCGGAGTTGATGCAGGGCGGGAGAAAGGCAGGGGCTGGGGCAGGGTGGGGGAGGGTGGGGGATGGTGGGGCAGGGTGGGGCAGGGCGGTGCAGAGCGGGGTGGGGCGGGGCAGGAAGAGGGGATCATCTCACCTGAAGTTTTTCTTCACAATGGTCAATCAGCTCAAGGAGATGGGTTACGTTCTCCGGATCCTCAATAACAAAGTTGGACTCCAAGTCAAACTCACCGCCAACAAGCTGATGAAAAGAAGAAAAATTAAAATAAAAAAATAAAAAATAAAATCAGATTTGTTTGAAAAACCCAGACACACATTAATCTGCGACAAGTATGCAAAGGAGCACGCTTGTCAAAGATTATCTTTTGAGAAAAAAAACTTTAGACACTCACATTTTATGCCCATTTGTCTTCCCTCCCAACGAAATAATATCAACTCTCAAATTTTTGGGGCTTGAAATTTTGGCCAGCACATTTTGGAAGCATACAAATGGACAGAATTGATTTTCCTTGTTATCACAGATTTCATCATGCCATGACTGGTTACTCCTTAATCCTCCACTGACGGTTTGAAATTGTTTTTTCCATCTCAAGAGAAATCAGGACAACTTGGCAAAAATACGTACAGGAAGAATCCCACGAGAACTTCTGAAATGCGCCATTTTCCACGGATAGAGTGTTCTCGTCTCTTCACAGCCAAGAAGCGTTCATTTTGAACTTTGGCTGACCCGTAAGAAAAACCGCTCCGCAAACTCTTCATCTTTGCTCGCGAGAGATATTTTCCAGTTTCCCCCAAGGCATTGTGGGTAGTTGGCCGCTGCTAGAGTCAAAAACGCTCGCGAGATTGCTCAGGAGATGGTTTTTTCTTTCTTTCAGGGCTGGTCGAAAATATTGAAACGTTTGGGACGTTGCTGAGAATTCATGCAAGGTGTGGAAGGTACTCCTTGCGATAACTTCTCCGCTCGGCCGTGAGTCCCGACGGACATATTTGCACACATCATCCTGAACCAATTGACTTTCATAGATGTGTACACATTTGAGACCTCCTTTTCAATGTTGTTCACTGAACCTATGATAACATCTCATGAATTTGTATATTTTCTGCCGGGAGGAATTTTCTTGCAGGAAAAAAGTAAGAACAGGCTTGAGACTTGCTTGTCACTTTATTTTATAAAGCACTTTTGAATCATCAATTTGCTGTTTTGTTGTATTTATTTGTCAGTAAATTTGCACGCCTATATAACGATAAAACAAAAAAATGTCTTCTAAATGGTAAAATCAACCACACAGTGAAAAGTTGAAAGTCGAAAAAACATATACATTTTTGAAAAACCATAAGAGCCATGGAAAGTTTGCACAAAGCAAATTTCACAAATAATTCCCTCAACTTTTGAAATAATGTAAGAAGATACTTTAAAATTGTTAATTATTTTTTACTTCATATAGAAAATGGGTGGTTTGGGGGTTGGGAGAGGTATTTTTAAAAGTAGGTCGGGTTGAACCTGTACATGTAGGCTACAATGTACATTTTGTACATTGTATTTCTGTCTACAAATCTAAGCTCTTCTCATCCAGACAAAAAATCAATACATCAGACAGCTACCGATCCACCATCAATTCAACCTGGGAAACAACTGCCAATGTCGAATCAGAGCCCTCTCCTTCCTCCTGCGTGCTAGGATGAACTACGGAATCCACTCATGAAATTGTATCTCACGTCTGTGGACCCAAGCCCATGAATTATTCAATTCTTTTTCCTGCCTCAGTAAAACTAGCCACTTTCTTGCTATTAATCTCTGTCTTGGTGGGTCGCAACAGGCCAACAAATCATTCCTTGGAATCAGGCCAAGGTGCAAGGGGAGAAACCAACCGACCGGCGGCAAGCAGCAAATCACCCAACCTTCTTCATTAACATTATCACCACTGACGTTTTTGGTTTTCTTTCTCGGTGGTTGACCAAAGGGGAATCTCATCCCACCTCTGGTGTTGACTAACTTGAAAAGATGAGAACCGGTTGGATGGATGGTGTCACCTTTAGTGTCGGCCCAGCGGAAATGAGGGGACAGCATGCTGAATGCCCAAAATTGTGTCAAAAGCTGCACCACAATGCTGGCTCAAAACATCAATATTTGGGGTAATGCAGACTGAATGACAAACTGTCCGTCTTGGTCCTAATTATGCATTTAAATCAAGAAAACCTATGCTTAGCATAACAAATTCCACACAAAAAATGTACCGTACACTGTATCACTGGTTTGACATGTAACCTGTTTTCTACTCAGCAACTCTTTTCCTAAAATAGCAACCTCTATTTGTAAGGTAATTAAAAGTATGCTTAAATTAAATGTACTGAAATAACATATTTTTCAACTGGGCTTAAAAAAATTGATAAATGCATTTTCTGTGATTTTTGTGCAGCACTTGCCTGTAAATTGTACATGAAAATGGACAAGACTAAACCTTCCAAATTTTGTATGAATTTTAATTTTTTTTCTGCAGAAAAATTACAGCTTTTCAACCATAATTCTCAGTAATCCATGTTTTTCAACAAGAAAACCATCCACTAAAAGCCCAGGAAAACAGCCCCGGTCATAATCCTCCACGCAAGCTGTTAATGTTCAGGGTTTCAGGATAAGCTGGGCTTGTGTTCAATGTACATGTGCGTACACCCTATGGCCATACGCTGCAGCATGGGGAGATAATTAGCTGTCAGGATTATGCAGGGAGTGCGCCACGGCCTGACAAACGCTCACTTGTCATTCAACTACACGTACAATACAGTGTGTACATGTACATGTACATGTACGTGTGTAGTGTGCGAACATGATGAGCACCGTACATGTGTGTGCGTGACATTGTATGGGGCTTCAAAATTAAAATGATGTAAATTGTACACGTGTGTTGGTGGTGGTGTTGCTCAAGTTGATTTTGTCTTTTTGTCCTACAAGTTTCTTCATGTAGATTAAAAATACCGGTATAACACTGACAAATTATTCACCATTCAATTCAAATAAGATACAAAAATGTGTACATACCTGCATATTTTTTTTAATTAACATTTTATTTGTTATTATTATTTTCTTTTTATACATATACGTACAAGGATTCACGCGCATGTGTCTACATGTACATGTAGTTGTCGGGAACCCTATTTCATGGATCTGTGGACAAGAAATTATGACTGGGCAAATTTTCACACTGTGCAAAACTTGTGACCATTTTTATCTACTAAATGAAAAAGTCTGTGCGAGTTTGAAATGTTAAACACAGGTTAAAATTTGATAATGCTTGATGAACATAAAATGACCTACATGTAGGACAATCAAATCTGAGCTGCTGCATATGAGAATACAGTACAAAATTTACAAATATGATAAATAGTCAGTAAATTTCCAATATCCAAATGCAATTTCACCTCGGCATCATCACAGCATGAGCTGCACTTTGTGAAATTGCCGTAAATCGCCAAAATTGAGTAAAAATCCAAATTTCAGCTCACGCGTGCCAATTTTTTAAAAAAGTGACCATAATGGCGAAAGCCAATATACGGTACCTCGACTCTGGCCAATAAGTGATTAGCTGAAATGCGCCACTGACATGTCCACAGTTTACACTGATGAGAGACAACAAGCAAGCAGATAAACGGCCAAGCAGACTTCTCGGCATCTTCTCAACGCCCGGGATGAGACAGATGAGACAATGTCAACCACGGCTGTAATTGGTATCCGCTCAGATTCGGAGAAGTGCGAAGCTAGCCTCGTGATTGAGAGAGAAGGGGACGGGCTTATGGCAATACTTGTGTAAATGGTTCAGAAATTGGCTCACATCCAACATGATCCCTGTTCAAATTTGGCGTCAGAAATTCAAAACTGATCTCCCATCTGCTAGACTTCGGAATACTTGTTCTTTCTCGACCCATGCACTTAATCATTTTTAAATTTTGCATTTCTTTTTCTGAGTTTGCAAAGTGGTCTTCTGTACTACATGTACATTAGCAATGACTACAGTGTGGTCGATACAAGTACAAGCAAAGATTAACAACCTAAATTTAAACACAAACATGTAATTCAAATCTATGAACCCTAAAAATTGAACAAACCAATTTACATGTACAGTACAATGTACATGTAATATTGAATTAATAACTGCAGGTTCTTGCACATGTACAAAAAACTCGCTCGCACATGTGAACAATTTGGACAAATTTTTTTTTTTTTGTATCCTGAAGAAATCATTCATAATATAGGGCACATTTGTGTCAATCTACCCACTCTGTTATACAAAGCACGTTCTCCACCCCTATTATCCCAACAGATTTTCACCACAGCGTTGTAGGGGTTCACTGGTCATGCACAAACATTCTGCAGTATATCTTCAGTATTGTTAGACCATGGTTGGTCGGGCCCTCATGGGAAACCAGTGTGTTCAGTAATCAGCGAATCTTTCATTCTCAATGGTACCCTGGGAAAGGCAGGGACACATTTAGCATTCCTCAAGTTGTCAATTCATGTGCTCCATTGAAGTTGCATTCCCCGTGCTATTCTTCGAGTTTCATCCCGAAAAATAGGTTCAATTTCTACATTGCTGTTTTTCGAGCAATACAAAACTTATTTGCTTTTGAGAGAGACATTGACCAAAACTCTCAGCCTATGTTTATTTATTGAATTCTTACTTAACATTTTTAAATCATTGGCTGGCAGACACTAATTCCCATTCTCGCAGTGTAGGTTGGTTCCCGTCCCAAAATCAGTGTTGATGATGTACGGATCGGGAGCCACTCTACTCCCAAAAGAAAACTTCTTTTTTTCAAAAGATTTTTGCAGATGTCCAAAAAAGGAAAGAGGGAGTTTTTTGGGTTGGAATGAAATACATGTACATAATATAAGTTGAAAATTTAATAGGAAAAAAACAACATAATTTGTTCAAGAGCTTGGGGACTCAAAAACTTACAGGTATGTAAGGGGAACTTGAGCAGCCACACTAGCTCTGACATTTTATGAAAACAGAAGTCTTTCTACAAATTCTAGCATAACTAATGATCCGCAAAATAACATACGGTAACTACTGTCATGTGCACTTTAAGTACATGTATTCCAGCCGCCAGCGATTCTCAATTACTTGGGTTAAAATATGGGCAGATGTTATAGCAATCATCAAGGCAATCCCTTCATCAAATACATACTGGTACGTGCCACTTTGAAAATTGGACATTTATGAGCATACAAGTACATATGTACGTAAGATCAATATTCAATGTCTAGACATGCCACACAGAGTGCCTAGAAATGAAAATGAATTTGTTTTAATCGAATGAGTTCAAATGTAATGTTCAAATGTAATGTCCAAATCTACAGTCCTGCCCCAACCCAATTTAGCCACCCCACCCCCTTTTATTGTACTTGTACCCCTAAAATATTAGATGTGTTCTTGAAACCTACATGTACATTCAGAGTACAGATAGAATTCTAGACGATGTTGATCATGTTGCAATGTTATTCAATCAACGGACGCCACCTCGGGTTCCACTGGAATGCAATTACTTCCAAATCCATCAGACTGATTTTTTTTTGCCTTCCGATTTTTTTTTTATTTCGTATCCAATCTCATATCTCAATATTTGGGCACACTGCACACTCGCTCTCTCTTTCAGGCCTTGCAGCGAAATACGGCCAAGTCCCTTTCCGCACAAATCAAGTGTGTACAGCTTGGTACATGTCCATTTATTGATGAACGTCCCTAGATTTCATATCAAGTATTCATGTAGGTCTACACACAATCACTGTTTGCAAAGCCAACTGACATTTGCACTCAATTTCAACACAAGACTAGAACAATTTGTATGGATTGGGTTTTTTTTATGACACTTCAATAAAAGTTGTCGCAGTCTCCATTATTACCGTACATGTACCGGTACATGTACATATGTACCTGAGGACCATTTCACTGTTCAGTGAGTACATTTTGTATGTGAGTATACATGTATACATGTGGCTTATGCCTTGAACGCACAAATCATCAAGCTATGGCAGGTAGGCCCCTATATTTTATATACATGTAGTATTTCAGCACACCATAAGTCGGCAATTAAAAAATTGTTGCAAGTATGTACAGGTAGTGCATTAGCTCTGTTATTCCCATTTCAACCATGTCAACTGGCATGAAATAATTGAGAACATTTCTATTCAACCCCCCGGATGGGATGCCGGTCTATTGCACAGGTTACTCCTTAATAAATGCTGGTACCTACGTGTGTTTGTAAAATTGATTTGAGAGGGGCAATTGGGGTTAAGTGGCTTGCCAAAGGACACAACACAATGTCGGGAGCTGGACTCTAAACCCGTAACCTTCCAGTCACGACTACAAATGAACACATTGCAATACATGTATGTTTACCTTTCAAGTACAAGTTGTAAGACACACAGGCAGAATAGGTACAAAAAATTCATTCCACGTCAATGATTAAAAAAATTCGTGGAAATCTCAATAAACATTAACACACACTCAAAATGAGCGGTTAGATGGCATGAAATGAAGGCATGAAATGGTTGAAATGTTCCTGGGAGATGTGGGCCAGTGTTCTGATTATCTAAGTCACGCCTCACGGCAGTCAAACATTTGCATTCATTTCAGTCAACAACTCAACGAAATGAGCTTCCACCGTTCCGACAAACTTTATTGCCGCACACATAGCGCTGCACCCACCACTGCCATCAAACAAATTCCTCTTCCAAAAACAAGCTCTTATTTTACCCCGACCCTCCCACGCTTCAGACCGAGTGACTGACACTTCCAATTTCAAGGCATTTAGATCGTAGTGGGGATCCCAATTTTCGTGTTAGCAAAGCCATCTTCAGCCCCCAGTCGCAAACCCGTTACCAATTTCCCAAGGTGATCTAATCGTACGTGCAATTTCACAAATTTAAAACGTCAAACTCTTTTATTTGGTGGTCTCCCTCCTTTACCTCCGACGTTTAATTACGAATAGTCCACAGAGACAGAGCATTCTGTTTTCTTCCCCGTGTCGAGCCCTGGCGGGGACTATTTTCTTACCCTCTCAAATCCTTAATAAGCCGTTATCACAAACTGCCTCCAAAGATGCGCCGTTTGTTTCCCTGCGTAGGCTTTCCACCCTAAAGGGTACATTTCTAATTTGGTTTTAATTCTCCCTGTTTGAGCATTACCTGTAGGTTGAGCAGGCAATTTGCTAAATGAACATGTTTCAAATTCTGCAGGTGATCGTCAGGAACGACGCTCGCTTGCAAGACGGTTTTGTATCGGATTAAATGCATGTTGTCCGTATATATGTACATTCTCGGATTGGCTGTGAGGAAGGTTAGTTTTTTTAATTCTGACTTAGGTTCCCTATGGAGTCACGTATCGTATTACAACTTGCAAATGTACAAGTTCATATTTTTTGTAATTCATCAATTGGGCAATTCCTTGGTAACTCTGGTTACATTTAAAGGAGTCTTCCAACAACTATGTGTTGTTATTCTATAAAGTCAAACCATTTACATGTAAGGTGCATTTTTCTCACAGAAGTTCACTTTAAACTAACTGACTTACCGGTAAAGTCTACAAAAAAAAGGCCATCAAAATAAACTTCTGTTGGTTTGGCTGTCTTTGGCAATACGTTTTTGATCGGTAAATCTCACATTACAAGAAAAGGACATGGCGAAACTTGACTCTTAACAACAAATCCGTCTGATCATTCCCCTACACCTGCCCCCTCTCGTGTCACCCCCAAACACTCCACAGTGAAGATACAAACACAACTAAAAACAGGTAACGCAATTGTCCGCAATAACTATGCACACGTGTCTAATTGGTTTTTCTGGGGCCAAACGTTTGCACTCGGGAACACTGGGCCCCTGTCAGGTATGCATGTCATCCAGTGTAAGTAATACCCATGCCATTTATACTGGGTGAGCCATTACCTGTCCCGTTATTATGACAAGCCAGCATTGAGGCGCTGCTCCGATTAATATGAAACCCCCTAGGGCGTTACCTAAGTGGTTTGTAACTCAACACCTCCGATCAGACAATACCAGCGCAGATAATATGGAAATTGATGCATTCAGGACAAGTGACAAGAGGTGCAGTGTGGGGATTGAGCCAGAACAATTTCCATTTTTTCAATTATGACAGGTAAATTGCCGTTGGTTATTCTTTTTGTTACGTAGGTTTTCAATATGAAATTAATGCAATTGCCTTCTTGTCGTTTGCTTTAAACGTTGAAAAAACCAAGACAGTACCACAACGTGTCTGTTACAGAACTCTGATAGTGCAACCAACAAAAAGTGGCAGTGAAATTGATAATTATTTTGTTTTTTTTCTGCAAATGAAAGTTATGAAACCAAGGATTTTGCAACAATGCACACGCCCTGTACAAGCAGCTCAGAAGCCTGACAACGAAGACAATTTTCGGTTTTTGAGGTGAGAGGAAAAGCTGGAGCTCTATTCAAGGAAAAACCTTCGGAAGCAGGTAGGGACTGAAGACCCAATCCACAAGTCAGCCTAGGCGGGATTCGAACCCGGGTCACAGGTGACAAAAGTACCACTGCGCCAACCTTCCTTCCCATAAAATAACAAATCATTAAAACTCTGTGGTAAGTAACGGTAGAAGTAAGTGTGGTATCTGAGCACTGGCCATGGGAGCAATACAATCTCATGGTGAGATTCCAACCCCTTCTTAAGGTTCTCCAACAAAAATACAAATCAGCCAAAGTTACAATTTCACTTTATTGGCTACGGCTTAGTCTTTGTCCATTGACCACAATGCTATACCTATCCCTAGCCATTGACACAGAGCCATAGACCTCTGGACCTTTAAACCATTCAACTACAACATCCTACTTGTAACTTAGTACATGGTCACTGCAAAGTGTGTGACATCACAATCGCAACTGTGACACCACAACTGGAATGGGCTCCCCTCCCGAAAATCATTCATCCAAGGAAGAATTAAATACCTTAAGCTTACTGAGCTGGAACATTGTCTGATCATACATGTACTGGTACATGTACATGTGTACACAATGAAGTAAATAAAATTACAATGTACATACAAAATGTACAGTCAATGTTCAATGGGCATTCCAGTGGAAAATATTAAAGTCTGCCATCAGCAGCACAAAGCACTTAGACCTAATTATGCTTAAACCAAACAGTTTACATGCAGATTGGAAAGGTATTCTCCAATGTACGTTACTCTGAAAAACTCTACATGAACCATTTTTAATAGTTTGTGACGGCCAATAAAAGGTTAAAATCTTGAACCTCAAGGCTCGATAGAATGTGGAAGATGCTATATTGCGCTACATTGAAAGCTACTTGTAATATCTGTGTAGGTTTTTTTTCAAAGCATGGTTTACCTTGAATAATTTCACTTCCAAATTAGTGCGAAAAAATTATCTACATGTAGTGAAACTGTGTCATGTCAGTGTCTCGTAAAGTGCTCTCTCCACAATTTGGCTGAGGCTCTCTACAAACCATGTTTTTGGTCATATGAATAAATGGGTCTAATTTTGAATAGCGGTAAGGACTGTTGAAAAGCACCGGAGATGCACTTAATGGCTTTCCACAGCACAATGTTTGAAACCACTCAAGGCAGTGAATATTCCCCGGCCTCGAGTGATCTGCCCCTCGTGAACACACTCAGTAACTCAACATACATGTACAGCCAGTACATTTTTCATTACTATTAACCCCCCACCTCCTGATCCTTCCTCCTTTCTTTTTTTTTTTTGGAGGAGATTGGATTTGGGGTTAAGTGTGCAAGTGATTGATTTATGCACTGTATGTGTGTCTGTGTCTTGGGCTGACCTTGTGTATGTGTGTTGTCATGCTCATAAATTTAGTGATTGAGTATATTGATTATCTCTCCTCATTGCTCCAGGATCCAGGATGTCTGCCTCTCTGCCTCAGCCAGTTCACAATGAGGATTTTTTGATTGATTCAGCAGGCAGTCCCCCTCCATGGACCATGTTCAAGAAATAGCGGAGGAATTTGCAGGATTGAGGTTATATGCTATTTTTTCCTTGAGGCCAATTGGAGGATTTTGCAGGATTGAGGCTACTTCCTAGCAAAAAGGCCTAGGGAGTTAGGGTTAAAGATACATTCATGGGTAAATGGTATTGACAAACTGGCCAAAGAAGAAAAAAAAATATCCCCATCTACATGTTCCGGAACATGAACATGTACGTACATGCAAAGTTTCAACCAGACTTGTTGTTTCCTATATACATTGTACATATAAAATCACCTTTAAGATGACGTCATCATGATGTCCATCTTCGCGGCGCATCTTTGCTATGGTCTTTGTCTTTGTCAAGTTTCAAAGGAATAAAGTTTTATGTCCAAAATGATCCATGGTGTACAAAGTATGAGGGATCTGTCATAGAAGAACAAAAAAAGAAAACTGGAAGAAAAAAAAATCTGAACAAAAATAAAGGCTTTCCCCAGCAACTTAGCAGAAAAGCCCATAAAAACGCAGGATTACAGTTGCAGGCCTCAGAGGTGATATTCTGTCATGGTTTAAGCCTTGGAGATTCCCTTTGAAATATGCACGTAGGGATGTTTGATTTACAAGTGACCAAGTGCCTTCAAGACAGAAACAAAAAAACCTTTGGGAGACCCTCTCATCGTCCAGCCAATTTTTGACATTCTACTTGTATTTTCTAAACCCTGGCTGGCAAACCCTGACTCGTGCCCATTAGTCTTACAATTCACCCTGTGTGGCTCTTCAAATATAGTGAGAGTTAGGAAAAACAGCCAGAATCTACAATTCCAAATACACTGCTGTTTAGACAAGCTCCTAGAACTGGGTTTACTCAAGACTCATGTGCAGTGAATTCAGTGGAGAGACGTGTGCCACTTGCATAGTCTTCAGATACAATGTACAAATTTATAAAGGGGCTAGATCTTTGCATTCACAGTCATATGCCATAATGTACGTTTGGTATGTGTACACATTCAAAAATTGTACATATACCCGGTATTATGTACACATATGTACATGTCTGGCTGATGATTTTCATTTCACCAAAAAAAAATGATGTACATGTACATTTGTAAATGATGAGTTCTAGTAGTGCAACCAATATTTTTACATCACATGTAAATTACAATTGTTTTGTTGTTCATACTTGGTCTTACTGTTTTTCTATGAATTAAGTTCCTGTTTGTACATGTACAAAATGTACGTGTCTCTCTTTTTATTGTTTTATGGGGGTTTTATTTTAAATATTCATGACATGTTTTTCTCTGGCATTGTCCTTTTTACTAATCTGTAATTGGAATGTTTATATTTTATGTAATTTTTGTTTTACTGGTACATGTAAATGTGTATACACTGCATTTCCAAATATTCCTTCTAAAATTAATGTCTGTATGTTTTAATAACTAACCCGTTATATATTGTCCAGTAATTTATATTGTTTTATTGTTTTAATCCACGGCCCCTTGTGGAGAACAGTTCTTAGATAACTGATGGGGCTACCCCGGTGAAATCAATGGAATAAATACAAATCAAAAAGTGGAAATTATAAATGCATCTTTTCTAAAGTTACTTCAACAGAAAATTGTTATTTTGTTCAAGTGGAAACTCATTGGCTGTTATGCTGTGACAATCTAAAGCAGATTAGGTGCGACAAATAATCTGGGAAAAAAATAAAAATTGTTTTAAATATTACTATTTTATAGTTAATTGGTTTATCCATCCTTCACTATTTCCGTTTTTTTCTTTGATTCATTTATGCACAATACATACAATTAAATCAAATGCTAGTAATTTTAAGCTCAGCCAACACAAAAAAAACTCTCCCACAAATTTATCCGACAAAATTTCACAAGAGACAGCTGGAGCCTGTAATGCCAAAACCCACAATGCACATGAATGCATCTCAGACCCGTACGGTACATGCGTTGCTGTTATGATCCTTGCTTTCAAATCTAATCATACGGACTTGCACAGTATTATTAAATCAGAAATGGCTCTACCACGGATAATTTCTTCACAAAAATATGCAAGCAAATTTTTTTACGCAGGGATTATATTTTTCATGCTTCTCATGCTAACGAGGGGACACTATATGAAAGAAATTGAAGGTTCAGAACATTTACAGATTACAGTCATGATGCGTATCTTCACTTAAAAACACTTCAATGTTTTTTTAGGGTTTTAGTTTTAAACCACTGACTAAAAATCTTATCGCTTGCACAAGGTCCAGGGTGAGTTTAAAAAAAGCAAAACCTAAACCCAAAGAAATATATTTCATATTTTAAAAAAATATGTGGCACCAAAAATAACTATGACTGGTAAGCCAATTTAAATAAACTACTTTTACATGAAAAAAATTACTTCAATTGCTCAATCCGTTCAAATTATATGACCATTGAAACAAAATGACCCTAAAATGTGTTTCGTCCAAAAATGCAATTTCAAGAATTGTCGAGGATTGACAAGGACTGAGGTTACATGGCAAAGGTGCATTACTGATTTCGTAGGATCCACTTTGTCAAGGTCTTGGGCTGGGCCTTGTGTTATTTTTGCTCAGCCATAAATATAGGCCTGAATTATGCGTGAAATCCTCCGCACTGCTCCAGGATGTCACTGGCCAAGCCTCAAGATATTGACAGTCACTGCCGCATGATTTTGCAGGATTCAGGCAGTGGTCACCCCTCCACGGACCATATTCAAGAAAAAGGAATTTACAGGATTGAGGCTATTTTTTCATGAGGCCAATTGGAGGATTTTGCAGGATTGAGGCTTCATCCTAGCAGAAACGCCTCAGGAGTTGGGGTTAATATCCCATTAATTTATTTTGGCACTGACACTGTAAACCCATCCAATGTGAGCTAAATCTCAACAAAACATCTACAAAGGATGCTTTAAGAAAGCTATTAGGGCCTACTGTTTTAACTGGATTTTATTCACTTTCATACAAAGGTAGTGTGCACACAGTCGGACTGAGACACAGACACTGACCATGCACAAACCATAAATTATCAATATCTACATGTACATGTATAATTCAAAGCTGTTTACTTATTTAGGAACAAATTACATGTATGCCTCAATAAATCACACGTCTACTATGTTACAATACTGTATAAAAAAAAATTGGATGACCGATCACCCAATTAGACGGGTGCTTCTGATAAGTGCTTTCTTTTGTCAAAGGCCTCTTGACAGTTGCCAAGGTAACGTTGCATCCTGGACTATGGCCATTGGTCCTTCCATTGTAATCGGAATGTTCTTGTCGTCCTGGGTTACTAAATCCATCGTATTGCGTTTCTTTGTTGATGGACTGACCAGAAATGTGAGTTGGCAAATAAAAAGTGGGCAAGGATGTCCTAACAAGAGTGAGGTTTTTGTTTCGTTTTTTGGGCCGAGGGGAATCGTAGGTCAACCCTCATATTTTAGTAATTAATTCCTTAAAATTAATGTAATTTATGTACTTTATGTATAATTTCATAGTGTTTAGGAATTTCAATGACACTTTTTCTCTCTTTCTGAGTCTAATATTTTTTTTAAAATCTTTTGGGATTATGCTTAATTGCAATGCACATTGGATTGGAATGATATTGACTAAATCCTTTTCTCTAGTCTCTAAGAAAAGACTAAAGGTTAATTTACAACAACTGTTTGCAAGAAAAATTACAACTGTCTAATTTTAATTACACGATTTGGATCATCTAAACCATAGAACAATTATTACATCCGTACTCCTCAAACACCATGGCAATGTGTATTTGGATGTTTAATTAAGTACATTTAGATGTACATGATATGCATACATTAATGAAGCAAGTATGCTGATGTAAAATGACATTGCTAAAAAAAAACCTGCTCAAAACAGGTTTTTTTTGTAAAATTAGAAAAACATCTTATTTCAAGAAAACTGTTGTCTCACTCCATGAAAATATTTTTTAGGGAGTGCAACAAGAAAAATTTTCTTGAAACATTTATTTTCTTAAACTAACATTTAAGAAAATCATTTTTAGAAGTGAATGCTTACAGCCAGGGGTCGATTTAGAGGTGTTTTTTTGCACATATACATGTATATGCATGTAACTTCGGCTCTGTGCATGTAACATATTGCCTGTGCATGTAAAATTTTCTGTTTTTCAGCCCATTTTAAAGGAAAACCTTCAGTTGTGCATGTAACTGCTACATGTATTTTCTAAATCGAACCCTGCTTACAGCACATGTACATTCTTCCCTTAGCATTTTTCCCCTTACCGTTATTATTTAAGACCACATTTAATTTTCCACATAATTTAAACCGCTGAGCTTTTCATGTGGCCTAGGCATCCTCTGTACACTGTACATATATCTGATCCTCATTACCGAAGCCAACTGATTAAGTGGCGACATTCGGCACGACCACAGCCACCAAGCACTGCACAAAATCAATAATATCATTCTCGACCTTTTTGCATGATGCACTGATGAAACGACAGACATGAACAATGCCATCGCAGTGAAAAACACTGTGCATGTACCGGTTCACATGTACAAGTGTACTTGAGCATTAATTACTAATTAATAATTTGGCCTCGATTTTTTTCTCAGGAATTCGTATTTTCCCGGTGGCATATACCTTGTCATGTAAAGGTCGGTTTGCATTCATGGTTGCCAAGGTAACAATCATCATTAAACATAAGCTGGGAATTAGCCCAGTAAATAATTGACGAGAAACTTGCTCCCAGACTGACGGTACAATAAATGAGGATTACTACAAGAATTGACAATTACAGAGAAATAGGGATTCATTGGGATGAAGGACAAAACGTGGAATATACACATGCAGACAATTATGAATAATGGAGAATATTCAGAATACCCTTGATAAATAATGAGTATGATATTTTCAGTCTTTGAGGTTAACACTTGAAATACTGAATTTATGGAGGGTTATTTCACAATAATTTGGGATTATTATTCGATTTTGAATGGACATGATGGGCATTTATTGAGTAAAGGATTGTTAACTTTTTTTACAAAAATAATTGACGATCCAAACCTGTTCTTTTTTCCCCTTTTAATTTCATGTAATGATGTTAGCATGACGATTAAGTTTGAGTTTCAAGTTAATTTTAATTTGCAGTGGCTGGCTATGTACAAGTACAGTGCATGTAGGCACTTGTTTACATCATACATTTAAATTGTACAAACATGTAGATCTTAAATAGATGGGAAAAACTTTTCAGAGATTGGAGAGTTGACAATTAGATAGCAATTTGCATACAGCTGTGATTTCTAGGCGTATACTGAATTGCAAAGAAAATGCTCTGATTTGTAATGCTCTAACGACTGAAGTAATTTGTGCTCCCACACAACAGCTCACAAATCCATGTACTTTTAAACCACTAAGCAGCTTAGTGGGCTGATTATCCCATTTAATCTCCCTGCACAGGATTAAATGAGATTACTGGTGAATGAAATGGTGAACAGATGGTAGTTAATTAGATTCCAGAGCTGTAGTATTGGGAAAGTATTTGATTATTAGTGTGCCTTTGCTCTGGAGTAATTCCTAACAGTTTTAACCCTAACTCTACAGACCCTTTTTATGCTCCTCAATCCTCCAAAATTAATGTTTCCAAAAATGTTCAAATGAAGGATACCCAGCACCTCAATCCTTCAAAATCGTCAGACAGTCCTGCCTCAAAAAATGCATTCATCCTCAATCCTCCAAAATCCTCCTCCTTTTCAAACACCATTCATCCTCAATCCTCCAAAATCCTCATGTGCTTCAACACCATTCATCCTCAATCCTCCAAAATCCTCATGTTTCTCAAACACCATTCATCCTCAATCCTCCAAAATCCTCCAAAACCACCACGAGGATTTTGGAGGATTGAGGTGGGTTAGGGTTCTGTTTGATGGGAGAATTGTGTAATTTGACCATGTTTCTTATATTGTGGAATGCAAATGAAAAATAATTCACACAGTACTTTTCACAGCTGAAAAAAAATGTCTGTCCTTAGATTTCATTATTGAACAGGCAGTTCTGATACTATTTACCTTTGTAAAAGCTCTCATCCTAATGATCTTGTATTAACCGAGGACGGAGTTGATTGCAGTCATTTTATATTAGGGGCTGAAATTGATCTTGTCTAAACCTTATCCTGTGGGGTTTTTTTTGGGGGGGGGGGGGTCCACTATACAAAAGATATACCACCTGTTGGATGCAGGAGACTTTGAAACTCATACAATGTATTTATTTATTTATTATGTATCTGTTTTTGCAGATGAGCTACTTGCAGCACAGGGTTCAGGGGTCAACACAGTAACAAATAATGAACAGATGAATGCGTTGTAATACCATGTTTAGAATGAAGTACCACAACTAAATAAGTAATGTATTTCTAGTACAATGCCAAAATAGACATAATTTTACTTCAACATAGCAACTTCAGGCTTCAGTTTGAAGCGCTAAAATACAGGCATTAATACAATGTAGGTGTTTTAGAATGCAAAACCATGCAATATTTCAGTATGAAATAGCAGAAATATGGCAAATGGCTTACCACAAGTTCTCCACACTAGATAAAGTTACCAATTTCGCTGTGAGGCCTGCTACTTCAATTTGGCTATTCATAAGGCAAAATAAAAAATAATTCTGCTTCCGGTTACCCTACCTACCCTATTTTGACAGCCCCTACCCTATTTATTTGGGGGGGGGGGAATGACGAAAAAAAATCCAAAAACCATCAACTTCTAAAAATACTAAATTTTACCCTTGACTACACGCAGACACCTCCATATGATCGTACACAAAAAAAATTGCCTAAAAAAAAGAATTCCCTACCTACTAACCCTATTTCATGTACTTTCAAATACCATGTAATCAGAAACAGAATTTCTTTTTTTTGGCCTAAGAAGTAAGATGAAGTTGGTTATTTGTAGTTTTTTTTGTACAATACAAATGTTCATAATTTCATTGCGAGGAATGGTAGGCCTATCATTTTTTCGCATGAACAATAAGTTAGGGCCTACAATATGTTTGACAATCAATTCTTTCTTTCTGTAAAATAGAAAAGAAAAAAAACCTGCATTAAAATAAATAGGCTACTGTCAAAACAACACAAAATAGACACAAATATTTATTATTATTATTTACCGGTTCAAAAGGGCGCTTTTTTCAAGGAGGCCAAGCGCCTGAAACTTACATATTACTCTTTCAACTTTTATACTTACAAGATTGAGCACAGTGTCGACCACATCCCTGTTGGAAATCTCCCCTACTTCGATGAGACCAATCAACACACCAAATTTCATTTTGGTCGTGCCGCTCCCATTCACCATGTTTACGGTAGGACTGGCAGGCGTAACTCCTTTCGAATCTTCCTTCGTTTCTGGCAAGTCGCCAGCTTGAGCCTCGGCTGCCATTACAATAAATTCCTTTAATTCGCTATTTCAGAAGTGAAAACAGGGGCTAACCTCGAAGAACAGACCTGCAAATTGAATATTTCCGACCGATGAACATTGCAGAAAATTCTCATCTGCACAGGGCTGCCATCTTGGCCGTAGGAATATTCCCGGGTGCTCGACGTTATTTCGCTGTCTCGTTTGTTTTGTATTCGGTTGGCCAAGCTCCCCTGCCGGATACCAACAAATGAATATTTCTGGTGTTTTTGTGGGGCGCCACCAATAGGGCATACATTTCATATCGCTTGAAAAAAAAAATTAATTAAAAAACGTTCAGCCTATTAAATCGATAATAATTGGATATAAGTAATCAACATTAAATTCTTGATATTGATTGTTTAAATTCAGCAACCCTGTTCCAAGTTTCTGATACATCAAATAAAACTTAAAAGCTGAATTACAGTGGCTTCTGAAAAGAGAAATGGGAAAGAAAATGATTTAACTAGTCATAAATTTTGTAATTGATTTGATCAATAACTGTAGGGAAGAACACAAAAACTCTTCTTTGCCAAAAAAAAAACAATCTGACCCTGACGTGATTCGAACACGCAACCTTCTGATCTGGAGTCAGACGCGCTACCGTTGCGCCACAGAGCCAATGTTGCCAAAGAAGGAAATTCCATGACATATCAACGTTGCAATGAAGTAGCCTCTTTTCAAGCCGTTTGTTTCCGCGATCCCGTGCACAAATAGATGAATTGAATTGTGTATTAAAGCTCATGATTAAAGTAGCAAATAACAGATAAATCGGTTCGGATGATTTGTTAAGATCGACTTAATGTGTGCAGTTGTACTTTGACGGGCGTTTATGTGGCTACTTTGACCGAATGACTTATTAAATGGCATGACATGAGACTCAGACTATACTTGGCGCATAGATCCCCCCCTCCAATTGAAAAAAGGTTTTTCACCCAGGATAACTTTTTTTTAATTTTTTTTCCACTCAAGGTGACTGGGCCATAATTTGAAGTTAGAACCGTATGTTTTATTTAATTTCAGTAATGAAACATTTATAGATTTTTATTTTGATTAAGTTTTTTTTCTTGTTTTTAAAATCTAAATAAGCACATTATTTAAAATCATGTCCCCAAAAATATAGTTCTGCTTCCGGTTACCCTACCAACCCTACTTTGACAGCCCCTAGCCAAAAAAATTTTAGGAAAAGGGAGAAAAACCCCGAAACCCCAAAATTAAATACTACCTTTTACCCTTTACTTATTAACTCAGATTGATGATCACACACAGAAAATTGCCAAAAATCCCTACCAACCTACCTACCTAGCCTATTTTCAAATGTCCTCATGACTTTGTATGTAATCGTAAGCAGATCAGACAGTGGCGCACCCACGATTTGGTTTGGGGCCGGGGGGTCAATTTTTTTTCAAAAAATGTTGCCCAAAATTTCTGGCCGCAGAAAAGTATTGGAGTTTTTTTCGGGGATTTTGACGTTGGTCAAGCGCCACTTACACCCCATTCTACTACTCGAAAATAGGCCACATACATATCACCAAGGTAAAATCGTGGGACCATAAAAATTACCCCCCCCCCAAAAAAAAAAAATTTAAAAAAAAATTAACAACCTCTGCTCCGGCCCCCGAGGCGCTCCTCCCCCGGGGTGGGTGCGCCACTGTAAGCAGAACTATTTTTGCGGGGGTCTAAAAATTGAGATTACTTATTGTATTTTCATCCATGTATACACTCAGCCAACAATGTATTTTTAGTCTCGATCGAGCTTAATATCGCGATTGACCTATCGCCGTTTGCGAGTCGAGATAGCCCGATGAGCCACGCCCCTTAGATAATAGTTTTTGTACAAAAGTTTTGTCGGTCTCAGATTTTGCGTGTTCTATGTCCGTATATCATGTAATTGGACAATATTTCACAAACTGCGTTGACGCGATTTTAACGCGATAGGTAAACTAGAATTGAATAAAACAGAATATTGATGGCCAGTGTTAGCCTTTATCATTATTATTCATCGGTTTAAATAAAAATTTAAAAAAAAGGAGGAGAAAAAAATTGACCCCGACGTGATTCGAACACGCAATCTTCTGATCTGGAGTCAGACGCAGTACCATTGTGCTACGGGGCCTTCCTGGGTATATCCCTTGTGTAATTTCATTAATATTAAATTGAGAGTAAAATTGTTGATAAAATTATACATGCAATAATCGAAAGTGTTTTCGAGAACCGAAAATTAATTTACACTACATTCCTGGAAAACGAATCGGAAAAAAAATCTCTTTCAGGGGTGAATCCAGGAATTTTTGCAGGGAGGAGGGAGTGTTTCATCAGCAAACCATTGCTGAAAATTTAATGTAGACAAGTTTAATAGTAACCGCGGCTGCGCTAAAAAGTGATAATAAACATGACGAAATATTTTGATATCGACCCTTTTTTAAAGCTCGGCTTCGTTCCCAATTTGGCTTCATGCGTGCCGATTAGCAGACAAGAGAGGGCGCAATAAAAGACGAGACGTCATGGTTAAATTTAGTGACGTCAGCTTTGACAACACTAGTGAAGTAGTAGTGCATTTCTGGTTCGGGAGATCCCGGCATATTCTTGATTTTTCCTTGTCATACCGGACGATTTCTGAGTATAAATCAGATATCAGGGTTGGGGTTATTGTTTAATTAAAATGTCTACTCCGGCAAGGAGGCGTTTAATGAGAGATTTCAGAAAGTAAGTATCATTTTGTAAAGTGTCTTCAGACTGAACCGGTCAACAATAATTATAACGATGATTTACATAGCACTGTAGCACAGTGTAATCGTGCGGTATATCAAAATGGCGTCGAACTCTAAATACATTTGGAATGAGTTTGCAGTTAATTTTCATAGTCGAATTGTGGGCCTTAATTAAATTTGAGGTAAAACTGTAGTTAAGGACACCCTGTATTAATATTTACTTGTTCCTTTCAAAGAGAATGACTTTTGCAAACTTAAAGTAAAATGACTGTTTTTGTTGAAAGTCTTTTGCAGCCTAAAAAAAGCAGTCCTTTTTATTTAGATAAGGGTATTTTGTTTATGATCAGTCCTTGTTGCGTAATTTTGGGGGACGAAAAACGACTTTCTTACCTGTTTTAGTGGTTAGAAACGTGTGAGTCACAGTAGTTCAGACCATTTTCTTCCTTTCAAAGTTTTACCCCATTCATTAAATTTCTGCAGTCATAAACCCTGCCCTCTTTCTACAAAATAAAAAGCCTACTCAACATCGTTTCTTAGCGAATTAGTATTACATTAAGTGACTTTTCCTGCTGGTATCATCGCCAACTATAAGGCCGAAGTCCTGAAACATAAAAGTGTGTTTTCGTTCTCATATGGACAAATGATGGACATGATAGAACGTGAACGAGGTCAAACTCAAAAAATCATTGTTCAAAAATCATGTCACAAGTAATGGGATATAAACAGTGAAATGAAACGACTTTGTAACTGTTCATTTTGAATAGTTTGTGACTTGACAACTGAATTTCACAACTTGCCACAACAGTCAACTGTACAGTGTTCCACCTGCTGGTTCAGTTTTTCAAGCTCTCTGGGCCTCTCGATGAAACTGACAATAACTACGTATTCCTCTCTTTTATTTGTCTTAAATGAACAGACTACAAGAAGACCCCCCAGCTGGCGTCAGTGGTGCACCCTCAGAAAATAATATTATGATATGGAATGCTGTTATATTTGGGTAAGTTGTCTATATTTGACACCAAACCCCAAGCCCTTCGCTTTGCTACAAACCTTCCCAAACTCTCAATCCTACAATGTTAAGGAAACCTTTGAAAGAGCCTATGAAACAGGAAAAAAAAAGTTTTACCTACGTCCATTGTGCTTAAATTTACCTCCTCCAAATCATTTGATAGTTTTTATAAAGATTTGGGAGACAGTGGGGGTAAAATGCTAAGTCTGTGTTTCCATAAACTCAAAGAGTTGCATTTTTTATGGTCGAGTAGTTTTCTGAATTCTTATAAGTAATTGTTCTTCTTTGTCTTACTTCATTTTCTTTAATCAGGCCTGCAGACACACCTTTTGAAGATGGTAAGCATTCTGTTATTTGTTTTGATTAAAATAAAATGCACTTTATAAGTGGTCTGCTGCTGAGTGTCACATGTTGAGTTTGTTGTTCCAAGGCAGCAAAACTTTTCAGTTCTAAAATTGAAACAAATGTATTGATTGATCATCACTTCATTGAATAATCAATATAAATATCAATATTAAAAAATGGTTTCATGTAGTCCTGTATCTGTTTAAATCATGCAAAAACGAGTCTTGGATTTTAGCAGATTTCTAGATCTTAAGGTTAAAGAGACTGCAAAGTAAAAGCATGAAATTATTTGTAACATTTTTCACCTTACAGGTACTTTCAAGTTGATGATTGAATTCACAGAAGAATACCCCAACAAACCTCCAAATGTCAGATTTATTTCTAAGATGTTTCATCCTAATGGTAAGGTTTTTAAATTTTCATAATAACAGAAAAATCACTTTTCTAAGCATAAGGCCAAAAAAAAAAAGTCTCCGGTTTCTGGTATGGAGCAACTTTTTTTTTTTTTTTTTTTTTTTTTTTTTTTTTTTTTTTTTTTTTTCAAATCTGGCTGATGACTGCAAATGGTGTTACCAAACTAAACTTAAAACATATGGGAGTCCAGAGAGAGAACATAAATCATTCTTATTATCGATCATAACCCCAAAAAACAAAATAAAACAGCATGCAGCAGCAGCCAGTTCCCACCAGTGAGTTGATGGTTTTGAAACATCATCTTGCATTTTAAAAAAAAAAAATTTTTCATTTGCGCCCATTGGTAGCGGCGGCGCGCAGCATATACCAGAAACCAGGAACTTTTTTTGGCCTAAGACTGATGAGTTGATATATTAATGTAGGTGGTGTTTACTTTCCCATATGAAGCCAGCTTGGAGGCAGCTGTTTTGTAGTCATGGAATTCCCTTGATTCGAACCTCAGTCCCACCAATCGCAACTCCATTAAACTAACTGGTACCCATTTGTCTCCCACATCCTTCATTTGCTACACTTTAATATTGATATGATTATTTACCA
The DNA here is from genome assembly GCA_029964075.1 of Patiria pectinifera. Classification (NCBI taxonomy): domain Eukaryota; kingdom Metazoa; phylum Echinodermata; class Asteroidea; order Valvatida; family Asterinidae; genus Patiria; species Patiria pectinifera. Next base: position 30,213,547 of record CM057135.1, read on the forward strand.
TTTGGCATTCCTCAATTTTTCAATCTTGCAGTATATGCAGATGGTGGTATTTGTCTTGATATTCTCCAAAATCGTTGGAGTCCGACCTACGACGTGTCTGCAATATTAACTTCGATACAGGTATGCTTGTTCCAAACACTCCCTACTCTTCTACAACTGTATCTCCTACATGACGCCTCAATCACAAGGCATATTCTTGTATCAGGTTCAGTGCCCTTGATAGCAAGCGCACAAACTTTGACAGGTCAGGCACTCTGAACTGTAATCAACCATGTGGGCCATTGCCAATGATGCCCTCACAGTTTCAAAGTAAATCTCTTGTACTGTACAGTAGGTGTCTTGACCAAGTTTCACGTACAGTGTCCCATGGTGGGGTTCGAACCTGCTCTCCATTGTCAGAATGTAAATCAATCTCTCTAACAAGCCACCATACCATAATGGTATTTCAAGCAAGTTTCAGTGGGGAATCCAACCCTCAACTTCGTGCCAAATTTTACTGTACACAAGTCTCAACGTACATCAGTCTAGCAAACCATTTTAGTTGCTCTCACAAGTCTTTTAATTAAGAATATTTTTCCCCTTTCTAAAACTTCTCTCTCAGTCATTACTTGACGAGCCCAACCCCAATAGTCCCGCCAACAGCCAGGCGGCCCAACTTTACCAAGAGAACCGACGGGAATACGAGAAGAAAGTCGCTGCCATATGTGAACAAAGCTGGCAGAATCTTTGACCCGGTAATCCTCCACGATCATCTCCATCAACCCCCCCTCGTAATGAAGCACCAGTTATTAGTCTGGTCCCTCATCTAGTCCCTAGACTCCCCCAAACATTTGTCACATCTTCCTCCTTATGTAAGTAGATGTAAACAAGACATTTTTTCATAAGAAAGCAGAAAAAAACACAAATTGTTACTTTGTGTGGAGACGAATTCTGCAAAAGAGGTTTTGTGTGATGAAAACGGTCACTGGTTGAGGCTAGGAGTATTTTGACTGAACCAAAAATGTAGCGGGTTTAAGGTGCGAAAAAAAGAAGTAAAAATTAATGCTTTACAAAGTTTTTGACTAATTTTCGGTTTTTTTTTAATTTCTTTTTGTTGCTGGGTACAAATGTTTTATTATGTAATATAAAGAGATTATGTCATCTCTTGCGTAACACTGTGGAAGCGCAAGATTCCAAATAATTAGTGTATATTCGATTGCCCGCGTAATATACCAGGGGATAAGTTTCCAAGCATATAAATGAACCTCAAGTAAGATGTAAATTCCGTGTTTTCCCAACTTAAATGAAGGAATCAAAGTTTTGTGTTGCAATTTATTATGCTTTGTAACACCACATGACGAAACATCACATTCAAGAAAGCTGCAGAACTTTTGTTGTTCGAACAAGGGCATTGTGATACTTTGTAGAAGATACAACATTTTGCGACTTTTGAATTGCATAAATTGGGGATGTTCTGTGTCCAATTTGATGATCACTAGCATCAAACCTCACATGTACTTAACAAAATGCTCCCTGCTTATCGTTTGTATACATCATGTATACACGGTGCATACAATTTGTATACATTGTGTTAAAAATACAGGCTTGGCACACCTGCACTGTGGATGCTTAGGTATTGCTGGTAAACTTTAAATCTACTCTTACGTCATGTCATCATAATAAAACCACAAAATTGCCCCTAAACATCAGATGTTCACATTTCTCTGCCTTTTGTTGGTGAACTTTGGCGGATCATGCACATCTAAATTTGCACAAATGCACTTAAAAATTGAATCTTTCTACAAAGGTAACATAATAAGGTAGTCTATTGGTATTTTGAATATTCGAAGGCTACTTTTGATTTCCACCACCCTAAAAACAAAAACCAAAAGCAAAAGAAAAGAACACAACACAGTGGTGTTAAGAGTCCTCCACAAATAATTTAATAAAACCAAAAAAATGTAAGTTATTTAAAATTTTGCTATGATTATTAAAATTTGTTAAACAGTGAATCAGTGTACATCTTGTTTGGCTAGAAAGTAGAACAAGAGAATGTGTAAAAAAAACACAAAGAATTTGATTTTATGCCCCAGTCCCGTGCTGAAATTAGTGGAGTGTATTTGATACGCGGTGTGTGTTACTTTGTAAAACAAACGAAAATCAAAGGGGAATATTTTTTTTTCTGATTTTATTAATTTCTCTATACATATACGAATGTTTATTGTTAAAACATGATTTAATTTTTTCTTTCCCAGTATTCTTGTGTTTTTCATTTATGAAGAGATAAAAGTACATACATGTATTACGAAAATTATTAAAGTGAGGTCAGAGATAAGTACCAGCCTCCAATAATACAGTTGTGTAGTTGTGGCTGGTAACCAAAGCCACTGCTCACGCAAATTTTACCAATGAAAAATAACCAAATATGTGATTTTTGCTTATAATAGGGGGAAAAAATCATACTTGGTGACTTCAGAAAAGCTGATCCTTGTTAACATTTTATTATCATGTCCCCAGTTGTCTAAATCCTGTAAATGTTAAGTTGATATGTGACCATATTTTATTGAAACAGAAAATGTGGCTTGTGTCTGGAAGACAAATAAGTCTTCATTTTGTGGATTTTTTTTTCTTTTTTTTCTTTTGCTTAATTTTTGTACAGTAAATCTTGGAGACAAAGTGTGTCCAGTTGTCGAGCACGCAAGACACACGTGTAAAGGGGGAATAACTGTATCCAAGTTGTTATTTATATTAACCTCTGTATGTAGGTATCGACTTGTAATTATGAAATAAAAACATTTCAACAAAAGTGTAAAATAAAGAGAGAATTTGAGTTGTTTTCCTTTTCTGCATTGTTAATGCTTGCATAAAGTGTGGCTGAGAAATAAGGTTGATAAAAATGCAAAATGAGAGGAACACCAAAAAACGTGGTGATAACTGAATAAAACTTAGCTGAAATAAAACCCAGACGTAAAGAAAATTGAAGTTGCATGCTCAAATTTAAGAACAAAAAGTTCCAAAATGTGCCTCCCTCGTGCTATGCTATCGAATCAACTTGTGCATTTCAAATGACATGATAATTATGGTGTCAAAGTGGAATTGTATTGAACACAATTGAGAATGAAATTACCACTGGCATTTTATCATGTGCAAATGAGAATATAATCAACCCTTTACAAGATTACTTTGTTATTCCGATTCCGTTAACTGTCAGCAATTCCAATAAATCAGGTGCCAGGTACCTTGATTTGTTGTTAGTGAACCAATGTTTAACCAAATAAAATTCCTGTAAAAGAGCCTGGAAACTAGACTAGGTTATTACGTACTTGTTCAATATTCACCATTTTGGGTAGCTGTCTTTATTTTCTTCCATAAACACTCAGTGAAGCTATAGATGCAAAATAGACAGGTGCCATGTAATGTGATGAAAAATACAATATCTTTGCCAAGATGCCGTCTGGGTATAAGACCAATATGGCGACAATATGGCTGTACTCTTGTCATATGAAATAAGCTCACAAGGACTTTTCTGGAATAAAGTAAAAGATAATTGGCCCTAATCGGCAAGGCAAAGTTGGGCTAGAAAGAAAGAAAGAATAGACCTTTATGTGAAAAATATGGAGTTTTGTTAAAACTCGATTGGTCTTTGAGGCATACACATGTTGTAGTAAGCAGTCTGGTCCCAGAAGTCAACACCTTTCCAACCGCACCAGCCCTGTATGGGAATAAAAATATAATACCTCAGGGTACCATTCAATTATTTCAAAATTGGCCAGAGTTTGTTGGATGAATGAGATGATGGCTGAGCTTGTGTTCTTGAGCAGTACACTTCATCACAATGGTCATTCTCAACCAAGACGAATACTGCCATTTATTTTGGGAACCTATTTTTGATATCCTGTCTCATCCCCTTGTCCAATTCTGATTGGCAAATTCCCATCAAGTAGTTGTGAAGTTGTAAAATTTGACAAAAACAAACTGGTCAAAAACAAAAAAAAATTGTTGAAAACTCTCACCTTGTCCTGAATGACCTTTAGGTCCTCACTGCCGGTGTAATGAGGATCTAGAATAAGAAACTTGATATCGCCTGAAGTCTCGCTGTAGTCCACACCAAGAATGGTATGAGCCAAAACACCCCCACCTAAAACCATAGAACGTGAAAAAAAATAAAACTAGGATCTCAAGCAAACTTCCAAAATTGTGTCTGCACATTTTAGAGGATTGTCTTTTTCCTTTCCAATTGAGTATTGTTTTGATCTCCACACAAGAGTTTTCCATACCTAAAATACAAGCAAGAGTTCCGTTCTTCTCCAGTAGGATCCTCGGTCGAAAATTTCAGATCCAGAAAATTCTTGTGTAGAGATCAAACGTTTAAACGCAATTGAGATCTAATACCAACACAGAATTTTGTTGGCATAAAAATCTTATTCAGTCGATCTATTTTTGCTTCACCTATCATGACCGGCGTGCCTTGTGTCTGGAAGTGAAGGGCTAACTCCCTCCCCTTGCTAGCAATCTCCGCCCCCGAATTAACGTACAGCAGCTTACTAATAACCTGAGGAGAAAAAGAAAGCAAAATGAAAGAAAAGTCTAAAAAAAATCTCAAGTGAAAGCAAGGGTTTTTCCTTTCTAAAATCTCTTTTCTATCTCTTTTTTTTTGCGCAACATGGGGGGGGGGGGACAGGAAGTATCAACAGAGGCCTTTGCCACAGTTTATTTAAATTTCTTACTACTGTGACTTGACTTCAAAATAAAATAAAAAAATTTGTGATGAACTTGTGATTGACGTATGACGGCAAGACCACAACTCCGAGACCACTCACCCCAAAGAGTTGGTTAAGCACCGTGCTGACCTCAAACGACCCGATCCACTGCCTGGAGCTCACAAAGTTGGCCGGCTTGTCCCCGACGTCTACCAGCGCCTGCTGTATCTCCCTATGGGAGGGGACCGGCCGCTCCGTGTACCCCTGATGCCTGAACCAGGACACGAGGGTCTGCAGGGAGCGATAGGCACATCCCCATTTGTCATCGTTGAAATGGTCCTGCATGTAATGGTGATAGGTGTAGGTGCCCTGCACCAAGGATGTCCGACCGTTTTCCACTGAAAGAAAGGAAACGGTGTTACAAGGGAACAATAAGCTCTTCAAGAATATCTTGAGACATTGAAAAGTTTGAAGAATATTTAGGATTCTTTGAGACATCCAATTTCTTTTTCAGTACTTATTCATTTATTTATTTATTTATTTGGAGGGGGTAATAGCCAGAAAATAATAGTCACACTTGTTAAAAACCATAATATCAATGGCATATACACAAATGGATTTTTGATTAAAAATATATTTCATTAACCCCAACTCCCTAGTGTATTTTACTAAGTACTGGACCAATTCCGCCAAAATCAATCACTGACCCTGCTTCACGTAATGCATTCGGACCAAATCTGCTGAAATCTACCACAAGACCACCACTACTATAGGTAGATTTTGATGGATTTGGTACAGATGGCTTGCCTACCAAAACCCCAAAAATGGGAAAATGGATTTTGATGGATTTGGGGTGGTTAGGGTTAAACAAACACTTCTTTGAAAACTCATATACACGTACCTCCAGACGGTTGCAGACCTATGTGTGTGTTCATCAGGTAACCTCCGTTCTTTGCAGTCGCAGGGAATGAATATGCATTAGCTCTTCTGAACATGGGTCTGTCCAACGGCAGCAGGAATCGGTTGTGAAGTCTTCGTCGTGCGGATTCTGCAAAAGAAGGCAATCAAATGTTAACTGCAAGAATTCATGAATAAAGGTAAGATGCGTTCCAAGAGCACAACAAATCTGAAATTGAGAATGCTAAGCAAAGACAGGTGGTTGAAGTTACCACAATAACATTTTAAAAAATATGAAAAACTGTTTTCTCATGCTATTAATAAGAGTTTGAGTGTAAGGCCAAAACAAAAATAGTTCTGCTTCCGATTAAATGGCATTCGAAAATAGGGCAGGTAGGTAGGGAATTTTTTTTTTGGGCCACTTTTGTTTGTGTACGATCATATGGTGACGTCTGCGTGTTGTCAAGGGTAAAAGGTAGAAATTGATAGTTTTGGGTGTTTTTTTTCCTCATTTTTCCCATAAAAAATTGAGGGTAGGGGCTGTCAGAATAGGGTAGATAGGGAAACCGGAAGCAGAACTATTTCTGTTTTGGCCTAAGTGTTAACTTACCTAGTTTGTCATCTGGCAAGTCAGCAGGGTAAACAACGGTAAACAGGTTTTGGCATTGTGGCAATTTGAAGTGGTAGGGTCTGGGTACACTTAGGCCACACTCCTGAAATTGATTAACAAAAAAATTTAAAAATTATCACATACTGATTATCTATTGTTAATGAACAGTAAAACATTTATGAAAGTAACAGTCTTTAAAACTTTGCTAAGGATAAGAAAATGTCAATCTAAAATAGATGATAGCATACATATCAGATAAATTAGAACCAAAAAAAAATTAAAACTTCAAACGTGTAACTGTATAATTGACAAGTGGTCCGAAGCAATCGTACAAACACACAGTTTGCATATATCACAAATACAGTATTTAATTCTGCATCCATGGTATTTTCCACATATTTTCATAACACCAAATTACAGATTTTTGGATGATCTGATTTTCTACAGGACTACAAAGAAATTTACAAGTTCAGATCATCAACTACATGCTCTCAACTACCTTGAAGTGGTCTTTCAAACATTGTTCCATTGCACGTAGTTGGCGACACACTCCATCTGACAAGAGTTTTCCTAATTTAACAGCTAACGTGGTCCTGTGCAAAATCACCGGTACATCGATGGGTAGAACCATACTGGACCGCCTGCATTCTTCATTATCTATGCAAGTCAGACAGAAAAATTGAATAAACAAATACACAAATGATTATAGTTTGTTTAAAAGACAAGACAGTTCTAACAGACACACTAGAATCACTAAAAGTGACTTTGAGATGGTTTGTTTCAAGTATTTTACTTCTTAAGAGTTGCAAAATTAGCTTGCCTAAGGGTAGATGTAAACCCCATGTAACAGAAGATTTAGTGACCAGACTAAGTCAGCAAACCAATTATCCACATTCAGAACTCACATATTTGATAGTGCACAAAGGGAACCAGACCAGCAGATCCCTCCTGTTCGTCATCCAGACTTAATCTGAACAGCAGTTGAACATCCAGGACCTGAAATGAAATACAACAGAGAAATATTGGAGTTTGCATTAAAAGCAGATGTGTATGAAATTTTTGAGAATCGTATCATGGAATGTTGAGTTTAAAGATATAGTCCATCATTTGTAATTTGTGCATTTTGTTCGTTTGAAGCAACAAAAGGGTTCAAAATCTAATGAAGGATACTGAACAACTAACCTGATGAAGTTTCAGCTCAGCTTCAGCTGTACATTCCGAGAAAAACAGCATTCTAAGATCTCAATTTCAAATCAAAAGTTACTGAATCATGTTTTGAATTGTTTTGAATTGCAGCTATACGCGCTGCGCTGAATAACAAAACGAACTACTAATTTAAATTTTCCTACGGTGCTTCTTAAGAATCACCGTTGGAAATGCCTTCTTTCGTTGATTACTTCAAAATGACAGCTTCCCAGAAGGAATAATTTCACAGGGAGTTTAGTTCCCTTACTATCTTTCAACCAAGTTTGTTTTTCAACAGTAATTACGCCAGTTACTTTTTGGATGGCTGCAAATGATGGACTATAGCTTTAAATGCCCTCAACATGCAGTTCTTTTTTTTAGCCACCTAAGGATTTACAAAGTTGAGCCCAAGAATTCCTCATCAATTCAAATCCATGATTTGAATATGCAAATCATCCATATGCAAATTACCTGATTTGCATTCTTGTCTTCCTTCTTAACCTTCTTCCCTCCCTTCACAGCTGGTGCACCAAACCCATCGTCTTCCTCCTGTATGTGCCTACAGATGTCCCTGGCTTGGCTATCCCTGTTCAGGGGCCCTGCTGTGATGTCACTGCTGCTTGCTCCAATCAGAATGGTCGTCTTTTGGAAGTGATACAAGGCTGTGAATGATTGGACCCTGTTGCAGAGGCTGGTGAACTTCTGAGTTAGGGCTTCCTGCAGATCTGTCAGTACAGCGATGACAAAAAATATAGCAAATAAGTTTTGTGAAAGTTTTTTTTGTTCAAAAACTATTTATCAATTCTTAAAGGGAAGATACAACATTTGCAAACATCAAATAACAAAATGATCAAATTATCAGAAAATACATTATTGGACTGTTAGGGAATGACAGTCTAAAAGCATCCTGTAAAATCATGGCTCCTGGTGTGCTGACATTTTCAAGAATAGTGGTATTTTTCCAACGCTGGTCGGCCAACCAGCGTTGGAGAAAACTGACTTGTTTCAAAAACCGCCCCTAATTTGTCATATTTAGTTATTCCGCATTTTGTTTGCAATTGATTACACACCTATGAAGGGGTAAAAGCCTGCTAGACTGATTCTCTGACCTTACAATTTCCCAAAGTCTATAAATTGCTCCGTTTCATCTTATGTTGGGTCAGGGAACCAGACTACAAGAACATGATTGGTTTTCATGGTTTTTCCAGCATCTACGAGCCCAAAACTTGAAACATGTCAGTTTAACAATATTTGCTACAACATACTAATCCTTCAAATCCATTCATTTCTGAAAATTGCAGCAAAATCAAATGTTGTACATTCCCTTTAAAGAAAGAAATTTGACTGTTTTGCAAAAACAATGAAAGCAAAAAAGTGTATGAAAACTAAAAAAAAAATAAACTAACGTTCAACATTAACTCACTCAAAAAACAGCTTTTTATTGTTTTACCTTTGTCATCATGATAAATAACGTTTAGCGTGAGGTTTCCTTGCACTCTAAATGTCATCAAATCAGTTTCCTGAATTCCCATGTCGTTTCCAAATCGGACTTGGCAAGGACTGGCCTCAACAGTGTTGACATCGTACAGGTAAAAACAGTCTGGGACTAATGCCGGCTGATCTTTAGGGATCTGTGCGATGATCAACTTGTCTGTGTTGAGGGTGGTCTGAAATATGAAACAGATTTAACAATAATTGTTATTTTGCAAGACAGAAAACACTCTTGTTACAATCATCATCATTTTTCTCCAGGTATTTGGGGGTTGGTGATAAGGACAGTAAAAAGGCATCTCTAGGGCATGATAAAAGCAAAGATAGCTACAAGTAGTTGATTATAGGGAATTCGAGATTCAACCTCCCCCCCCCCTTCAAAAAATACAAATGAAACCAGAAGTGTGTCAGTAGTGCTATTCCCGTTTCTCAAAACAGATCAAGATCTGAAAACAATTAACAACAAAATCCTACCTTTATCGTTTCATCTATGAATTCTTTACAACACTGAGTGACACTCTTGGGGCTGGGTGATGTTGATGACATGAAATACAAGCCACATACATTAATTCCTGCAAAATAAAAAAAATAAAATACAAGGTTTATTGATTCAAATCCGTTGTTTCTTATGAAAAAAAATGCAAGCAGCTGTTTACCAATACAGGCTTGTGTTTCTTCAAAGTTGCAAATTTCAAAGTTGCAAGTTGCAAATACAATCGACTCTCATTATAACTTTTTTTCTAACTTAATTGTTTGTTTGTTTGTTATAGAATGTATTATTAAGAGGAACATCAGTCCCATTCATTTGGCATACAAATGCACAGTCGAGACCAAGGCTTTATGTTTGTTATAACCAGAATTTTGTATTAACAGAGTTTGTACTAACGAGAGTCGACTGTACTATGGCAAAAATTGCCACTGCATATACCTGCATACTCAACTGTCTCATGTCAAATTTAATTACAGTGAAATCTCCATAAGTCAAACTCTGATAACTCAAAACAACTGTTAAGTCAAATAAAGAATCCATTGCCTTCAGCAGTATAACAATAATATACAACCCTGCTTAACTGAAAACTCTGCCAATGTCAAATTTTGAAGCTGTTCCCTTGAGGTTTGACTTGTTGAGATTTCACTGTATAAAAAAACTTTAACAAATTAAACAAAACAATGAATCACTGCTCATAATAACAATGAACCTACCTACAGGAAGATGACAATGTAGTTTTTCCAGTTCATTATTTAAATCTGCTGTGTTTGTCAAATCACAGGATTTGTTGACAGCCGAGCACATGAGAAGAGTGGTATGACCTTCATGGGTTACGCCCAGCAAAAAGCCACTTGCTTCCTTTGCTGGTTCATTTAGAACACGATTTATTGGCTGGAAATCAAGAAAAAAATAATTCCAATATTTCATTTTTAAAGTGTGATTGAAGTATAAAATAAAAGATTTTGACTATTGTGGGAAAAATGCGTCGTGGTCTGTAAGAGTAAGTACGTGTTGTACATGCAACAGAAGCGTGGTACCGTACACCATGTTTTGCAGGTGAATCGTTTTGCATACAGGTGGAATCATCAGGCAGGTCTGCATGCCGTTGCAATTGCGTACGCCACCCCTACCGCGCTTACCAAGTTACCGCGCGGTCATGGATGCGACGTCACATACCGGCCGGTATTGAAAATTAACTTCAAAGTACTCGCATGAAAATAAATCATAAATGTATTGTTTCGATATTTATTACATCCCTGTACTTCAATCCGATCTCCCCATTGCAAAATCAATAGTAAATATGACACTGAAATAACACAATATGCTTACGTTCACAATCCCGTCTCGCGAAACCAACACCATGGGGGCCGCCATCTTGGTAATTAATGCTAAACTCCCAAAATGCATCTGTGATCCGGCGACTAACATTTTATTACGTTTTATTAAATAGTTCATAATATTGCATTATTCGGATAATAAAATACCCAAATTCCTAAATACAGCTAAAACAAATTAGTCTGTATATTTTTGCTGGGTTTTGTTGTTTTTCCTCCTTCAAAATTAATGTTTCGGGGATAAACATTATCTGCTTATCAATGCGCAGTGTAGTGTGGTCGTGATTACAATTTTACAAAATTGCAGACAACATGAACTTTTCAACCTGGCAGCACGTGCCCAAACTTGGCCATCCCCTTTTTACCTGAGCTGTCAACTTGGACTTTCTGCCTGTCTGCTAGCTTGTCAATAATGGGAGGGGTCACAAGGGACCACCGGTTGACTTATTTGCAGACTTTCACCTGCACAACTACAGCAGGCGTGACCAGCAGAACTCTCACCGCCCCTTTGGATGTGGTCAAAATCCTGTCTCAAGTTGGGACCAGGGAAACAAAACAAGGATTCTTCAAGGCTTTTGTTAACTTGTACCAGTCTCAGGGCCTGAGGGCATTCTGGAAAGGGAACCTGATTGGTTGTCTGCGACTGTCCCCCTTCAGCACCATACAGTTTTCGGCGTTTTACAAGTTCAAGTCGAAGCTTGCGGATGAGAATGGTCGGATGAGTCCCCCGAAGGCCTTGCTGGCCGGAAGTCTGGGAGGAATGGTTGCCACGGTAGTGACCTACCCGACAGACATGGTGAAGACGCGACTGATTGTGCAGTCGACGGATAAGCGGAAACGGCGTTACCGAGGAATCGTCCACGCCTTCAAGTTAATCTTGAAGGAGGAAGGGCTGCTGGCCTTCTATAAAGGGCTCTATGTGTCATTACTAGGTGGGATGATATTATCATCTTCCACTCTAACTAGGGAGGGGGAGGGGTCTAGAGGATGGGAAAAGGGGCGTGTCCCAAAATGGATCAACATTTTTTTCCAGTGATTGAAATCACATCTGTCCTGTTCAACATTGTCCAACATAAGCAATATTTGTCCAAGTTTCACTACAGTGTGCATAATTTTAATATACACTTTTTTTTGTTTATAGAATTGTACAGCTTTGATAGATAATAAAAAAAAGTTCCTGACCTTAATTCTACAGTGTAGCAATAAGACATCTAGGTCAAAGTTTTATGCTTGTGTTAACATTTCTAGATGACATGCCCATGAGCAGTGACTATAATTTAACAGGTAATTGTATTTTGTCATAATTTTAATGCATTTTAACTATTTTAATAGTGCACTCAACCAGCTTATTCAAACGTTTTTTTGTTGTTTTTTAAGTGTACAAGTTTTGTTTACCTTCTTTGGTCAGGTTCCCTGCCCTTCAGTGCATGTACCTTCCTGATCTACGAGTTACTAGACTCCATATGGGATTGTCCACGTTACATGCTCACCCCTGCACAGAACTTTTTCAATGGATGTGTTGCCGCAGCCTTTGCACAGACCTTGTCCTTCCCTTTCGACACCGTCAGGAAAAAGCTTCAGGTACAAAAGTGTCAAGTAATCTTGGATGCAGGTTGACTTTGTGGGGTCGGGAAAATGAGAAACTACAAAGAAAAATCCGGGAATCTGCCAAGAAACTTCCCAGGAAGCATTGAAAACAGCGGAGTATCTGAAGAAAAAACTGGGAAGATTCCAGCAAAGTGTGGTGGAAAAGCTTTTGGTATATTTTTCGGAGCCTTCTGCTAAAACTTGAATTCAGCCGTAACTGCACAAAACAAAATAAAGTCCCTATTTATGTAGTATTAAAACTGAGGACATTACTTCACTAACTTTATTCATTCAGTTGAAGAAGCATACATGTACATGTATTAATTATTTTACCATAAAAGGATTCATCCAAAGTTACTTAGGTTCAGGGATGAGACGCATTAAAACAGATGAGAACATGATGTGAGAAAAATTTGCATAAAATGAATCAGATGGGAGTTGAAGGATTTTAAGATTGAATTCTATTAACTTTAATTTCGCTATTGGTTTGTTGGCTTGTTCAGGCCCAAAGCTTTGTGATGAAGAACGGAGGGGGCGTGGACATCCATCCGTTCCGGGGGATGATAATGGCCTTCAGGAAGACGACTGACATGTACGGAATGAAGGGGCACTGGAGAGGAAACGCAGCGAATCTTTGCAAGGTAATTCTGTAGTTGCTGATCCAAAAAAATACAGAAACTATGGTGAATTGCGCGCGAGAGTTGTAGGCCTCACAAGTCAAACACAAGTCCAGTCTCAAGTAACAATCTATCCAAATGAACTCTGACAAAAAGGATTCCTTTGTCATTATCGCCTGGACCTTGTGACCTTACTTGTGATTTGCCTTGTGATTGCCTTGTGATTGGCTTATGATTTGGCTTGTGATTTGCCTTGTGATTGTCTTGTGATTTGGTTTGAAGTTTGGCTTGACTTGTGATTGATTTGTGATTTGACCAGTCTTGGACTTGACTTCAATTGTCGTGCACCAATTAATTTGAACTGCATTCCTAATGAGGAACTTTGATGACCAACCAAAAAGAAGGAAAAAAAGTTCACATTTTTCTAGTTTAATGGTGCGTAGGAAACTTTTTGAATAAATATTAAAAGAAAATTATTAAATCAATTTGGTTGTCCACAGATTATTCCTTATGCTGGCCTGATGTTCATGACGTTTGAGGCGTGCAAGAGAGGTTTCCTCTTCCAAAACGGCTACACTCGGTCCCTGTCTGACGACACCCCTTTGCCTGGGGTAGACCAGACACTCAAGCCCGATGAAGTGGCCAGCTACATGCCCAGATGACAACTGAGTAATGCCGAGACCGCCTCGGCTGATGCATGATGGGATTGATGCTTCAACGTCCGTGCCGACGAGATCGGGAGCCTTAAACTGAAAGCAGTAAACAAGCCAAAACAGTGTTCAGAAATGTTGGACGGTGTCTAGTATTGCCCGTGTGCAAGGACAGTAGAGGGCAGTGTTTCCGCTGTCCATGAGATTCAAGGGTGGGCACTCTGATGGCAGACATATTAACATACGTCAAGTGGGTGAATGGTACATTCTGGTATCCAAAATGTACGCCAAACCTCTGCATACACTGTGTACCGTTTGTCAATGCTTGTGGAACACTCACATTGCAGAGATAGCAGAAAAGTGCCATCAAGTTCACAGTAATATCACGTTCATCATTCTAATGAAAGAGTTCTTTTCACAAGGTAGCTATATCATGCCCTAAAGGTAACCACCACAGAAATGCTGTGTTTTTGTTTACTCCTGCTTTACAGCACCACAGAATGGGACCGCATATGAATGACAAGTGAACATTAATTGAAATAAACAAAGACGTTTTTATTCCAAATATCGATCTACATACTATTTCATAAAAGATGATTTTTTTTTTTTATCAGTTTTCAATAACCTCCATAATAGCACCAATTAGTTTCGACAGCACTGGACTGGCCACCGTCAGGCATTGCAATTGAGAATTACAAGTGACCATTAAATATTACACTTTTCCAATAAATAGATCTACATACTATTAAAAAAAGATGATTTTTATCAGTTACTGTGAGATAAAACCAGCACACATACATATATTACTAGTATCAGCCACTTGTTATTACAGTAAAAGAACAATTGTTATACTGAAACAAACAAAAAATGCTACTTTGTTTTTAAGTATATTTCAATACTGTTATTCTTCATATAATTGGAACAGTGAACAAGTCTTGACCCATAAAAAAGGTTAGCTATTTCAATTTAGTCTTTTAATATAAAAACATGTGACACAATGTACCAGTCTAAGAATCATTTCCATGACTGACATAATATAAATTTATCCATAATATTATGATTAAGAACATTGCAATTTTGTTTAAAATGTATTGTAATGTTGGCACACATTCATAAATTGTATTATGGCAAGTTGTTAGACTTGTTTGGGTAGAGCATATCTCCACCCTTTGTGGAGCTCACTAGATAATCTTTGCACAAGCCGTTCATTGATCTGTACATCGGCAACGTTGGTATCTTCCAAAGGATCTGAGTGGAGAATATACAGCTCTCTCGCGTGGACGTCGCCCCAATTCATCTCACAGGTGACGTTATTGAAGCCGACCCATTCCGTGAAGTGGTAGCCATCGTCTGTGATCATGGAGTATCCCATGATGGTAATGTTGGCCAGGGATGGTTGGTCGCTGTCGGGTCGGGGGGTGTCGGAGGGCCGAGGGTATTGGGTGAAGGCTGCCTTCTTCCAGGACTTGCTACTCCTGCTTGAGTGATTCAAAGCTGTATCGATAATGACTGGAACAAGACTAACACCCTCCACGCAAGTGTCGACTTGGGATGAGTTGACAGGACAAAGGGGTGGCACGGGTAATTGTACCAAGTCGGTAAGGGTCGGGAACAGATCTGTTAGCTCCACCAAAGCATCGCTGACCAACTCTTCCCGCGAGCGTGTTGCATTACTCTTCCCTCTAAACCTCGACGTCGACTTGTACTCCAAGAACGGATCCCTTAGAGGAAACTTGGGCTTCTTGGAGCCTTCTTTCACAGTGTCTGTGATGCCTGGTACGTGGATCATGAATGGGACTCGCGTGGCTGTGGCATAGTTGCTAAACTTTGACCATTCCTGATGCTCACCAAGTTGCCATCCTGTACACATAGAGAACAAAAACCTGAACAAATTTATCATACCATACCTTCCCCTTGCTAACGTTAAGCTACAAATATCAGTTTTTTATTTACAGTACGGACACAGTACAGCGGGAAGGGGGGGGGGGCAAGTGGGTTACTTTTCTGAAAAAGGTTGCCAGGTTTTTATGCCCGTCACCAGACCTCAGCAACATAAAAAGGGTAGGGGGGGGGGGCTGGACAATCTGACTATTGGGGGAGCTGTTCAAAGCAGACAGTTTGGCCGCAATAGCAGAACAGCCGGTACTACATGTATTCCAGCAATGCCCGTGGGAGAGAGTACTATTACTACGGTGCTACAGGCAATCAAGCCAAAAGATCTTTGTCCTCAAACTGAGTATTAAATCTTATGACTAATTGCTCGCCAAAAAAATCCAGTAAACTCACCGTGGTCGGAGATGAAGCTGATGATAGTGTCATCTGCAAACCCGGCAGCCTCTAACCCAGCCAAGACACGTCCCAGTTCATAATCCATGTAGGTCGTTGAGGCGTAGTACGCTTGCCTGATCAGATACTGTAAACAAATCACTCAAATTAATGACTTATATCCATGAAATTCGCGTGTGTTATGTGTCATCCCCAAACCTAGGGTTTTGAACTCAACAGATTGTACAGCTGAACGTCTGCAAAAGTAGTTGGTCATTACAAATTATGTTCAAAAAGATCAGAAACCTGTAAATATGACTTTGAGATGATTCATAATATTCTTTCAGATGAACAGCCCATTTTTATACAATTCAACCCTAATTTTCCCAGTCTTTTTCCCTTAATTTGAGTGCTCTTGGTGAAATGAAATGACAATTTTTTTTTTCAAGAATAAGAAAATTCCAATAACCAGTCAACTCTTGTTACTACAAACTCAGCCAGACCTAACCAAGATGTTTGTTATATCAGAATTTTGTACTACGTGGAATGTCGGTCCCTTTCACTGTACACATAATATGCACAGTTGGGACTAAGGCTTTACGTTTGCTGAACCAGAATTTGTATTCACGGAGTTTGTATCAAAATTGTTATTAAAATTGGAGGATTCAGGACTGGAGAGTCAACTGTAATTAGGTTCTAATTTGCAAGTCCTCGTTTTCTGGAGAGAGACGCTCAATGGGCTAGGTCGCGGTCCACCGTACAAAGCTCTATGAACTTGATATGAAATGGCACTTCACATACTGCATTTCACAAATTGGTAACAACATTGAATAAAAAAAACCTACTGATTAAACATTTCCCATAACTCACATGGTATTTGTCGGGCATAGGACCGTAAGGAAACGGCAAGTGGAGTGCAGTCGTGTCCTCCCTCCGTCTGACATCCATGAATGGGTTCCAAGCAACTGGGGGCTGGGTCTGGGAGTAGAATGCGTTGGGGGCTTTATCCACGGACTCCAGAGGGTACAACTCCAAATATTCCTTGGGATACCTGGGGAATCAATTAAAAAAAATATCATGCACTCGTGTTTTTTTCACAAGAGTCTACCCGTCTCAAATATCCGTTAACTAGTTCGCGCCGGAGGCCGTGTATACACGCAGAAGTTTTACGAAAGTCAGATCGGATGACTGAAAAACCCGCAACGACAGAGACCAGAAACTATCTGTCAGCGAGCCACAGCCTTCAACCGAGGCCAGTAATATGACTCTGCAGTCCCAGAGTTATGGCTTTGACCTGCTGGGCACTGCGGTCTCGTGAATATTAAACCCGTTCCTCGGTCCGTCCTTGTCAAAATAAACCCGACCTCAACTGGTTAATATTGGACCTTTGAGGATTTGGCCGTAACGTTTGATTGACAAACAGGGAGGGGCCATTACCTGAAGGAGATGTGAGGCTTATGGAAACCCATCCCCAAGAAGAACGGCAGGTAGGGTGCAGACGCTTCCTGGCGACTCTTGGACAGATTCTTGAAGATCTCTAGGATGTGGTCAGTGGTCTGGATGTCCGGTAGCGAACCGAGAGGCTGAGTGGACACGTTGACTGGACACAGCAGGTTGAAATGCAGCCGCCCATCGGATCCTGGGCAAACCTGTGAATTACGGCACACAAATCTTAATGGTCTTGGATGGACATGTGAGGACTTGTGAGGACTTGTGATGGACTTGACTACAACAGAGATAGACTAACAGTGGACTAGGCATGCTTGCGCCAAGGGTCAAGTTCCGAAATGGGCGCACATGGACTTCAAAACAAGTTGTACTGTGAGTCCTTTATTCCAAGACGTTTGAAGAAATAGCTTACCTTTTCATACCCATACCGTTCTGTAGGTGCATGATAGGGGCGTACAGACCAGCTATAGGGAGAATCATTGTCTTTTCCACAGACGGGAGCTGAATAATAAAACCAACAACAGACAAAAACAATAACAATAAATCAACAGAAAATAGTACCAACCGGGCACAATAACAAAAATGTTTTGATTCCTTCTTTTTGAAACTCGGCCAGAAAAAAATTGCAACGACCTTAACCTCCCTGATCCTCAGAATCTATGAAGAGGTTTTTTTGAGGATTTTGAAGAATTGAGAAAGGCAGAGCCCACTGACCATAGGTCTACAGGGCTTGATTCCCATGAGAGCAAATTGCAAAAATGTGCCACTGTTTTCTGCATAATGGAGGATTTTGCAGGATTGAGATGTAGAGCCCAGCCAGTATTTCTTTACATGAGGCTTGATGCTCCTTGAAACTTGGTAGGTAAAAAAGAGTGTGCCATTGGGTGCCTGCACAGTGGAGGATTTTGTAGGATTGAGGAGGTATAGCCCGGCCACTGTTACTTAATGGGGCTTGATGCTCCTTGAAACTTGGTAGGTACAAAGAGTGTGCCATTGGGTGCCTGCACAGTGGAGGATTTTGTAGGATTGAGGAGGTATAGCCCGGCCACTGTTACTTAATGGGGCTTGATGCTCCTTGAAACTTGGTAGGTACAAAGAGTGTGCCATTGGTTTCTGCACAGTGGAGGATTTTGTAGGATTGAGGAAGGTAGAGCCCGGCCACTGTTACTTAATGGGGCTTGATGCACCTTGAAACTTGGTAGGTACAAAGAGTGTGCCATTGGTTGCCGGCACAGTGGAGGATTTTGTAGGATTGAGGAAGGTAGAGCCCAGCCACTATTACTTTACATGGGGCTTGATGCCCCTTGAAACTTGGTAGGTACAAAGAGTGTGCCATTGGGTTCCTGCACAGTGGAGGATTTTGTAGGATTGAGGAAGGTAGAGCCCAGCCACTGTTACTTTTACTAGAGTGCACTATTACTAGAGTGCATCTAGGTAACTAGCAAAAATGTCTAGGCAGTTGGTTTAAGTTTAAGACCCTTTCATTTTTGTTGACTGAAACTTCTATATCTTTACCTTAAAGCATGGCTTAAGAAACTGATGACACGGTTCAAGAATTCAAAATAATGACGCTAGCAAAACTTTAAACCCACCATTATGGAAGATTTTACCGATGCTTGCAGTGAAGTAGCCGGCGTCCCTGAAATATTGAGGTAGTGTGGTGAAATTGCCAGCGTTCGTCCGCCAATATGAGCCTTTGTTGTTGTAGGTCTTTGTCGTATCCGGGCGTCGACTTGTCAGAAAGGACACTCGAGATGGAGCACACAGTGGTTGCTGCAAAAGGTCAAATAGATTCTCGTATGAAAGTCAAACATTTGTCAATTTTCTGTTTTGATTTTTTTTGTTTTATATTTAAAATGTGATGTGTTTTAATTGCAGAGACTTTTGTTGAATTGCGCATGATTAGGGTCAGGAGTCACTTTTATTCATGGCTATGAACCATTTGAAGAATTTTGTATCTAAAAACATTCTTTTAACATGATATAATTCCTTTACTCTTTCATACTTGAATTATGGCCCACTTTCTTTTGGGAGATCTTCAAGTGTACATGGTTTCAACAAACTTTTTACGTTGCAGAAACAGTCCATTTCAACATGGTTTCATATACTGGAATGAACTCAACACTGGTTTAAAAGAGTGTACTACTGTGGTTACATTTGCCAACGAAATTGAAAAATCGATCAACAAAACTTATACTTGAACACCCCTCTGGCCATACCTATGGTACCTGCCTCTCTTGTGTGCGGTGCGTACTGCACGATGGGGCACAGAACGCAGTGCCGGACGCAATATTTGGAACCAGTCGGTGTTTTATCAGCTGTTTAAACCGTCCACGTGACGGGCCCTTGAACAAAAGGACTGGGTAACCTGTCTATAGGGTATTTATAAATTTTCAATAAAAACTTTGCCAAGTTTCCAAAAGCAAATATTTTCATATCATTTTTTGAGTAAAAGGTTATGCTGGTTAATAAATAATGGATATTAATAATATGGCTTCACCTTGTGAGTGAGCAAAAAGTGAAAGACTGAAAGAGTAAATAAATGAAAGGATTAATGTGTCAGTTTAACTGTGTTATATTTTATATCCAAATGTTCAGGTGTTATTTTTAAGACCCAAAACATAGAACTAAGTGTCCATTCGGATTGTCAGTGCCTTTCGTCTTCACTGCGCACGGTGCCTTTTAAAAATTGTCAGAGTCAACAATGGAATTAAATTGACCAAATTACATGTTATCTTGAATGACATGTATATTTTTGGTCATTCAAAACCACATCCAAAAAACTTCAACTACTTACACGTACAGTTCTTGCATAGTGGGGAAAATGTATACTATAATGTAAGGCCAAAAAAAAAAAGTCTCCGGTTTCTGATATGGAGCTTGCCCAAAATGTGGTGCGGCGACGTGGCTTTTTTTTTTTTTTTACCTGATTTTTTTTTTTACCTGATTTTTTTTTGCTTCAAATATCGGCCGATGACTGCAAATGGTGCCCGACTAAACTTAGTGCAAATATATGGGAGTCCAGAGAGGCCACATAAAGCTTATTTTCGACCATAACCCAATCTAAAAACATGTTAAAATTGTGCAGCAGCAGGATTCCAGTCAAACCAGTGAGTTTGGCGGTTTTGAGACATCATCTTTCATTGAAAAAAAAAACTTTTTCATTTTGCCGACGCGCATGGCTACGGCAACGCGCGCGCATACCAGAAACCAGAGACTTTTTTTGTGGCCTAATCATTATCTATCTGATGGTAAAATAAAATCTGGTAAGTCAGATTTGAAAATGGGTAAGTTAAATGTTGGAGTGGGTAAGTGCTGGGTAAGCAGGTAAAAAAGGTAAATTCGAGGCTTGTGTTATAAAACATGAATTATCAAATGTCATGCCTCCAATATACCTGTGCATATGCGTTAGTGAACCTGACCGACTGTGAAGCCAACTGATCAATGTTAGGTGTCAGGGCTCTGCCTCCATAGCTTGAGATGACCGGAGCCAGATCGTCCACAACGAGGAATAAGACATTGGGTTTGTCCACATCTCCCCTCTCTGACAAATAAAAATCTGCTAGATTTGGGTGAATTTAATTTTCAATTGAATTTTGCAGCGTGGATATCAGTGACCTTGAAAATTGTTAAGTTTTGTGAGCAATTAAAGAAAAGGTTCACTTGGTGAAAAAAAAAATGACTTCATTGGTTAAAAGACCAATAGTACACCTCTAGTCTAATCCCCTATGGTTAATCGTGACATTCAATAGGTATTTTAGCGAACTGAAATATATATAATTACTTACATGGAATGGGCTCCTAAAATAATACATAGAATACCAGCAGGCTTAATTTTGTAGAAAAAAAGGCAGGGTTTTTAATGATGAAGAAAATTATGGGGTAAAATGATGACTGCGTCGGAATTGCTGTGACTCACACGTCTCTAGTCGCAGTGTTTTAACAGGTAGGCCAATATAAAAGTCGCATTTTACCAAATTACCAAAAACCTAGAGGTAGGCTTATCTAAATAAAAATGCAGTGGCTATCGTTACGGCAGCCGTAATGCAATTTTCAACAGCTATTGTTTTGGAATATACTGTTTCCCTGACCTAGTATTCAATGTCAGGATTTTTGGCTACAACCAGACTATCATCAACTGAAAGGTTCTTGGACTAGATTTCCCTTTAAAAAAAACCTCTATAGCCACTGATTTAGTGATTACAAACATGACAAAAAAAAATGAATACTTTCTTAGGGACCTAACTCAAAAGAACAATTTTGATCATAAACATAAAAAAAAATTGGGGCTTCAAAATTTATTTTGGAAAATTTGAGGGAAAAATGGGAAAGATTCCCATATAATGACCTATCAGCCATCAGAAAGTGATAATATGTCCTAAGTAAGAAGTTAAAATTAGCAGGGACATATTTTGAAGTTTTACTGAGAAAACACTTAGAAATTTTCAGACCAGTCTCATAGGGTTTGACGTTTGTGCACAGGGTGACAAGTGGATTATGGCTAGCTTGAGTAACTCCAGCTCTAAATGCATATCGCATTAGATGTTGTGCACTTTCTTGAAAATCACGCATTCTTAAGAATGTGCATGCACATTCTTATGATTGTGCAACTGGATCCTTGTGCAATCTTCGCCAAAAAAACCTCTTCCAGATTGAGCGCACATTCTTAAGAATGGGCGACAAGATATTGGTCTTGTCGATACCGAGCACCCGCTGCGCTTGGCAAGTCTAGCTGCATCCTCGTTCACTGATTCTCAATAATTATACTGTTGCAACGCAAGGCGCTGAAAGTATAGTGTATTGGAAAGAATTCTGATTTTTGGGATAATAAAAGCGGGGGAACGTAAGAATGAAGAATGTGAAGAATGAGAATGAATACTGTGACATCCCATAGCCTGTGCTAATGCTATTTCCCATTTAAATTGCCACCAATTTATTGTTCACACCCCCACCATTACGCCGCAGAGCTGGATTCTAT
The DNA here is from genome assembly GCA_029964075.1 of Patiria pectinifera. Classification (NCBI taxonomy): domain Eukaryota; kingdom Metazoa; phylum Echinodermata; class Asteroidea; order Valvatida; family Asterinidae; genus Patiria; species Patiria pectinifera. The sequence goes on from CM057135.1 coordinate 30,235,779, forward strand.
CTAGTCAAAAGAGCAATTTTTGGCAGCTTCTGGACATCGTTTTTTTTTGTCGTGGCATGCATATACATACAGGGACTTGTTACTTGTCTAGCCTAAACAAAGCACTTCCCAAACTAGTTCCCAGTCCTCCGTTATTAGATATTACAAAACTTCCTATAGTGGGCAGAAAAAAAGCAATAATAACAGGTTTAATTTGATTCAAATTATCGTAGTTATACGAGTACAGAAGCATAGAACATTTTCTTTCCTCTTTATATGAATTGTTTCCCTTTTAACCGCTATTCATTTCATTTAACATAATTATGTCGTGCAATGTTTGTTAAGATTGGGCAAAATTCATAAATTGTGCACGCGATATTCCCACGCAATCTTAAGAATGAGCGCTCATTCTTAAGAACGCGTGCTCATTCTTAAGAATGCGCGCTCATTCTTAAGAATGCGCGCGCATTCTTAAGATTGCGTGATTTTCAAGAATGGGCACAACAGCTCCATGATGAGTTACTCAAGCTAGACTTGAAGTTCAATCATTGTCAATTGAACTGAGCAGCCGAGTGATGTGAGAACTGAGATTGATCATTTTCATGATTTTGATGAAGACAAAAGTGGCGTCAGGTTGCAAAATTTCTTCTCCCTAAACTACACGATTATTCCTCTATGAAAGTTAGTAAATAAATTTTGACTTGACCTTCTCACCTTTGTTTTGAACTAACCCAAAATTCATAAAAGTTGCGAACAGTAAAAAACACAACCTCTCCATCCTGCATCCGGCGCAGTTTTCATTTTCTCTGTTAATGTATAGCGCCCTCTCTTGGCAATCAGATCAGTAAGAAAGATAGTCTGGTTCCCCGACCTGACAATTTCCCCCGACGTCTACACGTCTAAATTGTAGGTCAGGCAGCCTTCGTGGCTAAAAATAAACATGACGGCATTAATGGCCCTTTTTCAAAGCGCGGCTTCGTTTCCGAATTCGCTTTATCACTTGTAGCTTTTAATGTTCTGATCAAATTTTTAAATAAATCACTTGCTTCGTAATATCATATAATTATAATAATACAGTTTGATATTTTCGTAAGATAACATTGAGTAATGTTGATCTGGAATCTTCAAAATTACGGAACCAAATAGCACTGTAAGCAGGCGGAGCTGAATGAAGACCGAGTTTTGGAAAATCTCGGTAACGGTCGTCAAATTCAAAATTGTACATGACGCAGCAAAAAGTTCGGCCGTACGATCCGAGTATATTTGATGCACAAAATCGTCGTTGAATTTCAAGTTTTCTAAATGAAAACAATGAATATTAATTATCAACTCATTTAAAATAAAATTAATAAGCAATTAGCAGTTACTTAAACCTATATTATATACTCGGAAATACTCGGGCGCTATCCGATTGTCGACGAAACGACTTCGGCAAACTTCGGAAATTTTCGGAAAAAGGAGGAATTCCTCCCGTTTTAGTCACGTGACGTAAATTGTAATACATTGTATTACCGGAGGCTACCGGACCTAAGATTCATCAGGAATAGTCGGAATCTTTTGGTCTGGGAACCAGACTATAAGAAAGATTACTAGTCTTGATTACCAGACGCTTCTCTTATGCTCCGCTAAGTAAAAAAAGGGGGAAAACAAAAATTTCCTTTATTTTCATATAGTTGTTATAAATTGGAATCATCTCATTTCCATGTTGAAAATACAGGTTCATACTAATATGAAAAAAAAGGTAGTGACACGTAACTAGATTATTTTCGTTTTTATTTTGCAAGCAACTAGTACGTAGGAAGGGGAGGGGCACTAGAGCTAGAAATTAGGGAGGGTAAACTCTTCGCTTTTCTATACTATGGTCTGCATTTAAGTTTAGGTGATTCATCAAATACTCTAAACATTTTGGGTTATTATTCTGTAACAGAAATGTGGGACGGTGTCTACTTTTGCCCGTGTGCAAGGACGGTAGAGGGCGGTGTTTCTGCTGTCCATAATTCAAGTGTGACCACCACAGAAATGTAGTGTTTTTGTTTACTCCTGCTTTACAGCACCACAGAATGGGACCGCCGCATATGAATGACAAGTGAACACTAATTAATTTAAATATACAAAGATGTTTTTATTAAATACCGATCTACGCACCATTTCATAAAAGATGAGATTTACTAGTTTACAATACCTCCATAATAGCACCAATTCGTTTAGACAACATTGGGTTGGTCGCCGACGGGTTGGCCGCCGACAGGTATTGCAAGTCTGTATGACAATTGCACATTAAATATAAAGATGTTTTTATTGCAAGTATTGATCTACATTGTCACTCATTGCTTCTCTCCACCCAGGAGTAAATGGGCACCTGTGAGGGCAGAGATGGTTATTGTGAACAGTGATTGATTCTAGCTACCTTGCGCCTAACAGGCTGCATGGAGCTGTATACTCCCCAGGGAGCTGAGATGGTATTTGGAATGTTTCATGTGCCCGATGAGCAGGGTAATAATGATGTAGCGCCTTGAGCACCAGTCCTGGTGGATATGTGCGCTTATGATTTTATTAGTAATTGAGAGTTTACCAACACCCATACATATATTACTATTATCAGCCACTTGTTATTACAATTAAAGAACAGTTGTTTTCCTGAAACAAACAAAATATGCTAGATTTTTAAGTATATTTCAATAGTGTCATTCTTCATATAATTGGAACCGTGAACAAGTCTAGACCCATAAAAAAAGTTAGCTATTGCATTTAGTTTTTCTTGACCCATTAAAAAGTTAGCCTTTCAATTTCGTGTTTTTAATATAAAAACATATTTACATGTGACACAATTTACCAGTCTAAGAATCATATCCATGACTGACATAATATAAATTTATTCATAATATTATGATTAAGAACATTGCAATTTTGTTTAAAATGTATTGTCATGTTTGCACACAGTTATAAATTGTATTAGCCCAAAAAAAAGGCTCCGGTTTCTGGTATGGAGCTTGCCCAAAAAGTGGTGCGGCGACGCAGCTTTTTTTTTTTTTACCTGACTTTTTTGCTTCAAATGTCGGCTGATGACTGCAAATGGTGCCCAACTAAACTTATTGCAAATATTATGGGAGTCCAGAGAGGCCACATAAAGCTTATTCTCGATCATAACCCCATCTAAAAACACATTAAAATTGTGCAGCAGCAGGATTCCAGTCAAGATTTTTTGGGGGGCCTTATGGCAAGTTGTTAGACTTGTTTGGGTAGAGCATATCTCCACCCTTTGTGGAGCTCACTGGATAGTCTTTGCACAAGCCGTTCATTGATCTGTACATCGACAACGTTGGTATCTTCCAAAGGATCTGAGTGGAGAATATACAGCTCTCTCGCGTGGACGTCGCTCCAATTCATTTCACAGGTGACGTTATTGAAGCCGACCCACTCCGTGTAGTGGTAGCCATCGGCTGTGATCATGGAGTATCCCATGATGGTAATGTTGGCCAGGGATGGTTGGTCGCTGTCGGGTCGGGGGGTGTCGGAGGGCCGGGGGTATTGGGTGAAGGCTGCCTTCTTCCAGGACTTGCTACTCCTGCTTGAGTGATTCAAAGCTGTATCTATAATGACTGGAACAAGGCTAACACCCTCCACGCAAGTGTCGACTTGGGATGAGTTGACAGGACAAAGGGGTGGCACGGGTAATTTTACCAAGTCGGTAAGGGTCGGGAACAGATCTGTTAGCTCCACCAAAGCATCGCTGACCAACTCTTCCCGCGAGTGTGTTGCATTACTCTTCTCTCTAACCCTCGATGTCGACTTGTACTCCAAGAATGGATCCCTTAGAGGAAACTTGGGCTTCTTGGAGCCCTCTGTCACAGTGTCTGTGATGCCTGGTACGTGGATCATGAATGGAACTCGCGTGGCTGTGGCATAGTTGCTAAACTTTGACCATTCCTGATGCTCACCAAGTTGCCATCCTGTAAACATACAGAATAAAATCCTGAACAAATTTATCATATCATACCTTCCCCTTGCTAATACTTAGCTACAATTTCAGTCTTCTATTTACAGTACAGACACAGAAGCATATACATGTTTTGGGTCCGGGGGGTGGGGGGGGGGAGGGGGCAAGTGGGTTTATTTTTCTGAAAAAAGGTTGCCAGGGTTTTATGCCCGTCACCAGACCGCAGCAAAATAAAAAAGGGGGGGGGGGGGCTGCTTGACAATCTGACTATTGGGGGAGCTGTTCAAAGCAGACAGTTTGGCCGCAACAGCAGGTCAGGTGACACTATTTGAGCAATGCCCGTGGGAGAGAGTACTATTACTATGGTGCTAAAGCCAATCAAGCCAAAGGATCTTTGTCCTTATTAAATCTTATGAACAATTACTCGCCAAAATACAACAGTAAACTCACCGTGGTCGGAGATGAAGCTGATGATAGTGTCATCTGCAAACCCGGCCACCTCTAATCCAGCCAAGACACGTCCCAGTTCATAATCCATGTAGGTGGTTGAGGCGTAGTACGCTTGCCTGATCAGATACTAAAAACAAATCATTCAAATTAATGACTTATAAAATTTTCAAATGATATGTGTCATCCCCGAACCTTGGGATTTGAACTTAATAGATTGTAGAGCAGAAAGTCTACAAAAGTAGTTGGTCATTACAAATTCTGGTCGAAAAAGATCAGATACCTGTTAATTTAATGATGCATAATATTCCTTCAGATGAACAATCCATTTTTATAAAATTTATCCCTAATTTTCCCAGTCTTTTCCCTTAATTTGATTGCTCTTAGTAAAATAACAATTTTTTTTCACGAGTAAAAAAAATGCCAAAAACCACCATGGAAGTGAAATAAGACTGCTATTTTAAACTGAAACCAACTGTGTACAATCAGCTCTCGTTAATTCAAATTCAGCCAGACCTAGCAAAAATGTTGATTTCAGAATTGTGTATTACTAAAGAGAAGTGCCGGCCCCATTCATTTTGCACATAAATGCACAGTCAGGACCAAGGCTTTATGTTTGCTATAACCAAGATTTGTATTAACAGTAATTGTATTAATGAGAGTCAACTGTAATTAGGTTCTAATGTGCAGTGAAGTCCTCATTTGGCGCTCAATGGGCTAGGCATGCATGGTTCCAAAAAATACAAAGTTCCAAAAAATACAAAGCTCTGTTAAAACTGAAATGAAATTGCTACCAATTACTAGCACGATTGATAAAAAAACTACTGAATTCCATTTCCCATAGCTCACATGGTATTTGTCGGGCATAGGACCGTAAGGAAATGGCAAGTGGAGTGCAGTCATGTCCTCCCTCCGTCTGACATCCATGAATGGGTTCCAAGCAACTGGGGGCTGGGTCTGGGAGTAGAATGCGTTGGGGGCTTTATCCACAGACTCCAGAGGGTACAACTCCAAATATTCCTTGGGATATCTGAGGAATCAATTTAAAATTTAAAAAAATATCAGGCACTTGTGGTTTTTTTCTCACAAGAATCCACCTGTCTCAAACACCTGCAAACCAGTTTGCGCCACAGGCCTTGAATACGCCCTAAAGTTTTCCAAAAGTCAGTCGGATGACTGAAAATTGTGCATTGTGGTCGCGTGAATACTAAACCTGTGCCTCGGTCTGTTCTTGTCAAAATAAACCTGACCTCAACGGGTTAAAATTGGACCACCGCAGATTTGGCCATAAAGCCCATTTATTTGTGTACATTTCTCACAATGAATGACTTTGACCAAGCTTTTGGTCACCTGACCAAAAAGTCTGGATCTAATTGGTCAATGCGCACGGTTTGACAGTCATGCAGGGAGGGTCCATTACCTGAAGGAGATGTGAGGCTTATGGAAACCCATCCCCAAGAAGAACGGCAGGTGGGGTGCAGACGCGTCTTGGCGACTCTCGGACAGATTCTTGAAGATCTCTAGGATGTGGTCAGTGGTCTGGATGTCCGGTAGCGAACCGAGAGGCTGAGTGGACACGTTGACTGGACACAGCAGGTTGAAGTGGAGCCGTCCATCGGATCCTGGGCAAACCTGTGAATTATTGCACACAAATCTTAATGGTCTTGGATGGACATGTGAGGACTTGTGATGGACTTGATAGACTAACTGTGGACTAGGCATGCTTCCGAAATGGGCGCACATGGACTTCAAAACAAATTGTACTGTGAGTTGCATGGGCGTCGCCAGAATTTTTTCTAGAGGTGGGCAAAAAAAAATTTTGCCAAAAAATGCTTGTATTTCTCAACACATTCTCGATTTATCAGTTTTAGAGGGGGGCAGGGACATTTTGCCCCCTCCCAACTCATTAAATTTACACCACTTTGTCTTCGCGCCTCTTTTTCTTTTTTTCTTTTCTTTTTCTTCCTTTTGTTTTGTTTTTTGTTTTGCTTTTCCAGGGGGGGGCAAGTGCCCCCCCTTGCCCCCCCCCTCACGACGCCCATGGTGAGTTGTTTATTCCAAGACATTTGAAGAAATAGCTTACCTTTTCATGCCCATACGGTAGTGTAGGTGCATGATAGGGGCGTACAGACCAGCTATAGGGAGAATCATTGTGCTCTCCACTGACATTACCTGAACAATAAAAACAAGAACAAACAAAAACAAAAAATCTAAAGAAAGTACATGTAATACCAACCGGGCACAATAACACAAATGTTTTGATTCCTTTCTTTTGAAACTCGGCCAGAAATATTTGTAACGACCTTAACCTCCCTGATCCTAAAAATCGATGAGGAGGTTTTTGGAGGATTTTGAAGAATGGAGAAAGGCTGCAGGGCTTGTTTTCCGTATAGTGAAGGATTTGCAGGATTGAGGAAGGTAGAATCCAGCCACTATTATTTTACGTGGGGCTTGATGCCTCTAGAAACTTGGTAGGTACAAAGAGTGTGCCACTGGGTTCCTGCACAGTGGAGGATTTTGTAGGATTGAGGAAGGTGGAGCCCAGCCACTATTACTTTACATGGGGCTTGATGTACCTTGAAACTTGGTAGGTACAAAAAGTGCTACTAGGTAACTAGCAAAAATGTCTAGGCAGTTGGCTTTAGGCGAGGCGTCATAAATAAATTAACCGTTCGAACGCGGGCGCACGTTAGGAACGGGGCCTTTTGTTACATCTACCTCCCGTTCGCACGCGTGCTCACGGCATCCCGTTCCGAACGCGTTCTTATACAACAAAAGGCCAGTCACGGTCTGTGCACACACGAAGAGCTCATCGGCACTAAAAGTATCCGACAAACTTTCTCGTCGCTACAGGCTAGCCCGTACAATACAGGGGGACGTATAAAAATACGGGCACCTTGAACGGGGAAAGCAGTCCTTTGCAAACTTTACTATCAGTATGTAAAAACCTTGAATATTCGATTTATAATTCGCTGATATTATTCTGAGCATGTAGCCGCCCACCAAATATTTTTTTAACCCTTCCAATCTCCGCATTTTTAATATAACCTAGACCATACATATTTTTTTCGCCCCGCCCAGCGGCAGACAACGATATTTAAGGATAAAAAGGCATAAATCTTATCAAACTCCTCATACCTGCTCGTGCTGTCTAAACTCTGAAATGTTTTTTTTATTTAATGCTTGCTCCGATATCGGGTTTTCAAATTCCAAATCTGATTTAAATTCCAAACCAAAACGGATTTTGTTTCTGTACAAGTATATACACATAGTTGTCCTTCGCATCTTTGTTGTGCTGCTCCCGTTCTCGCACGCTAAGGAACGGTTGATTAACATAACAATACCCCCTCAGTGAAGCTTGCCCAAGCACGATCTACGGAACGCGTTCTAAAAGCCGTTCGGCACGGGAAGGAACGGGGGCCGTTCAGAACGGGAAGGAATGCGTGCGCACGCGTGCGAACGGTTAATTTATTTATGACGCCTCGCCTTAGTTTAAGACCTTTTCATGTTTGTTGAATGTAACTTCTATCTTTACCTAAAACACACCTTAAGCAACTGACAACACGGTTCAAGGATTCAAAATAATGAAACTAGAAAAACTTTAAACCCACCATTTTGGAAGATTTTACCGATGCTTGCAGTGAAGTAACCAGCATCCTTGAAATATTGTGGTAACGTGGTGAAATTGCCCGCGTTCGTCCGCCAGTATAAGGCTCCATTGTAGTAGGTCTTTGTCGTATCTGGGCGTCGACTTGTCAGAAAGGACACTCGAGATGGAGCACACAGTGGTTGCTGCAAATGGCCAAACAGATTCTCGTTATGAAAGTCAAACATTTGTCAAATTTCTGTTCTGACATTTTTGTGTTTTGTATTGAAATGTGATTAATTTTAATTATGCAGACTTTTGTTGAATAGGGCATGATTAGGGTAAGACTTTCTCTTTTATTAAAGTAACATGGTAATCTGATAATAACAACATAAATATGTGCTTGTTTTAAACAAGTATGTTTAAAGCCAGCTAGGGGTCTGGCCGCGTAATGGCCAAGCCGAAGGCGAGGGTCATTATCCACGACCAGTACCCTAGCCGGTTGTAAACACACTTGTTTAATCCCACCCAAGCACATATCTATTCCCATTCATAAATAGGCCTACCGTTCAGTCAAAAATCAAAATAAGTAAAAATAGTCACAATTTTCCAACGATTTTGTTCAACACTTTTTCCTCATGTTTTGTGAAACACCCCTGGCCATATCTATGGTACGTTCCTCATGTGTGTAGTGTTACAAATCTCCTTTTTTATGGAGATGGTGTGCGTGCGGTGCGTACTGCACAATGGAGTGCAGAACGCAGTGGTGCGGGACAGACTGTTTAAAACCAGTTGGTGTTTTATCAGCTGTTTAAAGCCACTCACGTGACGGGCCCTCAACCAAAAGGACTAAAACTGTCGGGTTATTAGGTATTTATGAATTTTCAATAAAAAATTTGACAATTTTCCAAAGCAAATATTTTCATATCATTTTTTTTTAACTAAAAGGCAATGCTGATCATTAATAATAAGGCTTCACCTTGTCGGTTAGTACTAAAATATACCTGTGCATATGTGTTAGTGAACCTGATGGACCATAAAATCAATGTTAGGTGTCAGGGCTCTGCCTCCATAGCTTGAGATGACCGGAGCCAGATCGTCCACAACGAGGAATAAGACATTGGGTCTGTACGTCCACAAATCTCCTCACGCTGACAAATAAAAATCTGCTAGATTTGGGTGAATTTAATTTTAATATGGCCTCACATTGTGTTATGTTTTATATCCAAATGTTCAGGTATTATTTTTAAGACCCAAAACATAAAACTAAGTGTCCAATCGGATTGTCAGTGCCTTTCGTCTTCACTGCACACGGTGCCTTTTAAAAATTGTCAGGGTCAACAATGGAATTAAATTGACCAAAGTACATGTCATCTTGAATGACATGTATATTTTTGGTCATTCAAAACCACATCCAAATTACATCAACTAATTACACGTACAGTTCTTGCATAGTGGGGAAAATGTATTGTGATGAATCATCAGCTATACGTTTTATACATTAACATGAACTGTATAGTGACTTTTCTTTAGTGCTAAGTCACTCATACTAGAGCAGTAGACCCCAATTGGCCCATACAGTTAGTGGGCGTGGCTTAAGTCAGCTACTGAGCAATACTGCAGTTTGATTGGTTACCACCCTCTGTATACTTTAGCAATGATGTACATTTAACAGTTGTTGACTGATGTGATGTGGGATATGACGTTTTGAACACCCGAGGGACGCATAGCGCCCGAGGCGAAGCCGAGGGTGCTATGCGTCCCCGAGGGTGTTCAAAACGTCATATCCCACATCACATCAGTCAACAACTGTTTTGTCATACCTCTGTCTTGATGATGTATTTTACTTGTTTTTCTAAGGGGAATTAAGGGTGGCAAACTGAACATAATCTTAATGCCGCTCGTCGCTGGCTGCCAAATTTAAGTAAGTATCGTCTGCAAATGCCTGCTCCCTCACTGCTATACATTATATTGTGGAACGTGAAAGTACTGCGGGGTACCAGTGAGTACAAGTATATAGTCTGGTTTAAACGCGGTCCGCGCATAATGGTTTGGACTGTGGGGCGGGGACTAGTCTACATGCATGTGATATCACAATGTGATATACAACGGGAGTGTGCCATGCATATTTATCGCCCGGTCAGGTGATCGTCCTGGGCCAATGAAAATACAGTATAAAGACAGAGGTATGACAATTATTGTTAGCAAATGTAATTGGATCATGTTGGCCTTTAGTCAAATTTATAAAACATGAATTATCAAATGTCATGCCTCAAATATACCTGTGCATATGCGTTAGTGAACCTGACCGACTGTAAAGCCAACTGATCAATGTTAGGTGTCAGGGCTCTGCCTCCATAGCTTGAGATGACCGGAGCCAGATCGTCCACAACAAGGAATAAGACGTTGGGTTTGTCCGCATCTCCTATCCGTGAAGAATGAAAATAAGGCCGAGCTCATTATTCAACTGTCAGATATGAGTGCAATATGCTAGATTTTGGTGAATGTAAACTCAAACACGAATTAAAAGGAATTTTGTGGAGTGGATATCAGTGACCTTGAAAATTGTTTACTTTGTGCGCAATCAAAGAAAAGGTGAACTTGGTATAAGACCAAAAGTACACCCCTATAATGCCCTATGGTTAATTGTGATATTCAATATGGTATATAATTTAGCGAACTAAAAAATATATCTATGTAACTAAAATTTAAAAAAAAACAAAGAAAAATTCCTGTATCTGGCCATCACTTGTCACCCTGTGCACCATGCACAAACCCTATGGGACTGGTCTGAAAATTTTGAAGTGTTTTCTCAGTAAAAATTCAAAATTCGTCCTTGCTTATTTTAGGACATAATTTCTGATGGCTGATAGGTCATTTAAGGGGAAAAATTACTGATGGCCAGATATGGGAATCTTTCCAAGAACAATTTTGATTAAAAACATTAAAAAAAATTGGGGCTGCAGAATTTATTTTGGAAATTTTGAGGGTCATTTGTAGTCCCATAAATGTGACGTTAATACGTCACATTTATGGGACTAGGTCATTTGCTAGTCCGAGTAACTTGGACCCAACTTATCGCCTTTTTAACATTCGGACATGTCCGAATGTTAAAAAGGCGATAAGTTGGGTCCAAGTTACTCGGACTAGTCGAGCCCCAAGTGTGGCCAGTTTACTGGACTGCCTCCGTAAACATAGGCCACACATCCGCCATCACTGAACCTACTCGGCGAAGTTTTCAAAGTGATTTCCACATTGCGACTTCAGACCCAGTTCATTTATGCTTTAAAAATACACTCACCCTCTTAATAACAAAGTTTGAACCTGCTTCCAGTGTCAGCTGCTGCGTAATTTACGATATTTTCTGGAGCCTTCTTGGCAACTTATCGGTCCAACTGAACAATGACCTCGCGCATTACCTGACGGGATACGAACCAATATGCAGGACTAGCAACCTCGTCCCCAGTGCTTACTTTATTTCCAACCGCGTTTCCAATAGTAAACCCTGGATAGGAAACTTTCTTCCTGTATCCTGATTGGATACCGCAATTGGCTAGTAATGGATTTTTATCGTGTACTTGGTGCTATATATTCACAACGTGCAGTACGTGTTTTCGCGAACATTCGTCCACGCCTTCTCGAAAATACTAATTTCCTTTCCAATTTGCTCATATTAATATGAAATATGATACTGCATGTTGTCTCGATAAGATCGTAGCAGTTTGATTTCAAAAATCGTGTTTTCGTAACTCACGCCGTGCTCACGCTGCTACGAATTGACTCTGTTTTTACCCCAGACACCGCATACAAAAACAAACGCTAATGTGTAACGCATATCCAGGCACCAGACTGTTCCTCATTTGCATACGTTTGCAAAAATCTTGCACATGCAAATGATCCAATACCAGGGTGAGAGAGCAGGTAGTGGTGGGCGCGTACTGCTCGACACCCTGGGTACGAGGTTGCAGGACTAGTCATTTGCCGAGTTTGCAAATCATGAAATGCAAAAGTAATTTTTGAACGGAACAAGTAAAAAAGGGCATGAAGGGAGGTGCCCTTAACTACACGATTATCCCTCATGAATGTTTATAAATAAATTATGAATCAACCAAAACTGATATATTTCTCACCTTCGTTCTGAACAAACCCAAAATTCATAAAAGTTACAAACAGCAGCAACAAACACAACCCCTCCATCCTGCATCCGGCGCAGTTTTTCATTTCCCTTATTATTGTATAGCGCCCTCTCTTGGCAATCAGAGTAAGAAAGATTGCTAGTCTTGATTACCAGTCGCTTCTCTTATGCTTTGCTAACATAAGTAACAAAAGGGGAAAAAATATCAAAAAGTCCCTTTAATATCATATAGTTGTTATAAATTTGAATCGTCTCATTTCCACGTTGAAAATACAGGTTCATACTAATATGAAAATATATGTAGTGGCATGTAACAGGATTGTTTTTGTTTTTATTTTGCCAGGAACTAGTAGGAGGGGGAGGAGCACTAGAGCTAGAAAGGGAGGGGGTGATTGCAAAAAATTGTGGCTGGGAGATAATGTGTGGGATAATGTGTGGGAGATTGTACAACCCCTACTTAAGACTAATCTGCAATGCCACTGAAAATTTAAAAGACACAATAATGACACACAAACATGTCCTTTGGTCATATTTATGCGTTGCAACATTTATTAGCAGAAGTACATCTGGTTTTATTTGGTTACTTATTTTTATCCACATATTGACACAAAAGTGCATAAATGCTGCACACAGAATGAGTTTTGCCTTACCAATAACTATCAGTTAATAAATGCAAAAAAAGCCAATCAATTTGTTTTTGCAAGTCGAATATTAACTCTTCGCTTTTCTACATACTGGGATCTGCATTTCATTTGAGGTGATTCATCAAAGATTCTTAACATATTGGGTTATTATTCTGTAACAGAAAAAAAATACCCAAAAATAAGTGACAGAAGTATTTTTGTGTTCTTTCAATGATCAGATCCTACTTTTTTCTGTGGCTTTTTAACGATCCATTCAAAATATCTAAACTCTTGATGAAAACAAAATCCAGTTCTTGGGGCTGTCAGATTGTCAAGGCAAAAGCCATTGTACGTGCTTGCTTATAAAATAAATATCTGATCTTATTTTCAACGATTTCTTTCACAACAGACTCTTAATTCATAGAAAAATAACGCTCTAAAAGTGGGAACAAATCCCTCTCATAAAAAAAATTAGTCCTTAACAACAAACGAAAAAAAATACATTATGATTTTAATACAAATACAATTTACAAGGAAACCTATGACTATGCACCTTAATGACTCCAATTATCTTCGGGGAAATTCTTCAAAATGTTACGCAAATAAATCAATTTTCGGTGGTGATGAAAGCAAAGACTTAATTTAGTCTGTCATTAATGTTTTGGATAAACCACATTCTGTTTTGCATTTGATTCCTTTATCACAAAAAATGAATAATTATTATTGAAAGATACTCAGACCGTAAAACCAACTTCAGAAAGTTGAAATTCATACAGTTATAGAGGGCTCCATGTAATAAAGTTTTCAAGTTTGACGATTTTACAATTTCATTTACACTGAAAAGAAATTATTATGCAATGCTTCAAAATCTTTTTATCTGAAAAAAATTCCATAATTGTAGGCCGTGTAAGAATCAAATTACTGACCCTGAATTCCATGATAACCCGCGCACAACATAAAAACTATGCAGCAGAAATATTGTTGTGGTAAAGAGTCTGCTGTGAAATGTGTACACAAAATACCGTAAGAAAAATAAAATTGGCAAGCTTTCTACTTTTTACAATATAATAATGACAACAATAAGGTATCGTAATAATTACCATAAATTATCATCATACCAATAAAGTTTCAATAATCACAATAATACTTTCAATAATATCAATAACAATATCATGATCACTTCGCTTTACATAATCAGCCATGAAGTGCATAAACTAATTCTTTTTTTTTTTTTAATTTAATTTTTTTTTTTATCTGTACAATAATAGACCATACATTTCTGCACAATTCCAATCACACACAAACACGCGTCAAATATATCGGGGAGTGTGGGTTGTCATGACAACACAGAATCTGAAACCTCAATCAGCGCTGAAACCTACAAATAAAACAATTATGTATATCTCCTTTTTTTCACAACCATAATTGTGATAAACATAAAAATCTTTAAAACTCTTCTTTTTAAACGCTGCACCTGACACATTTCAAACCACTTGAAAAGCATTATGGGTATTTTTGAAGACTTCCATTTTACTATGTTTTTCACTTTCCTAATTGCAACTATCAATTCAATGAAGATATTTTGTCTGATTCAAATATGATTTTGGCTCATTTAAAAGCCAACACAGTTTAAAGATGTCTGGTTGGTGACAAGTGAATGGAAAATATTGATGAATACACAAATAATAATTGAGGAAATATGACACAAAACTCCATGCAATTTGTTTTTTTATCCATACATGTTTGTACCCTGGTCATGCAAAAAAGTACACATTTCCAGTCGAATTGCCTTGAATGCAAAACAGATCTCTTTAGTGAAATTAAAGTGATCAGATGAACCACTACGGTAATTCCTGCGAGTTAAAAATCTCATGCGTCCTGTTCTTAACGTGATTAGGGGCCCATTGCAATGGTAATGGGCTTCATCAGCATTCACTTGGATGAGTGGTACACCAAATGTAAATTTATGTAAATTGCATCATTAGCATACTATATTTAATTATGCTAATTAGGTTAGGGATCAGATTGGAAAGCAGTGACTGTAAACACCTGAAATCAAGTAGCAAACGGCAGGATCATGAAATCTCGCATGAGCGCTGGCAGTTGTTAGAACACCCCCCGAAAACAATGGAGTCTTCCTCTGAAAAATACCCACAATGCTTTGGTGACAAATAATCGGCAAGGTTTGAATCTATACAGTGGTACATAAAAACAATTTACAATCATTTAAAAAGTATCATACACATTCCTATAGAGGTATAACAACCAATGTCACACTTGTGCAAAAAATACTAATCATATAACACACAGACTTTTCATATTTTTATGTTATTTAAATAAACGTAAGCTGTACAACACGGACAAGGGTGGGTGAACCACATACTCCATAAAGAAACCAGAAAATGAAAAATAATTTCAGGTTTTTGGCAAAAATTCATATAAAAAGGAAATGTATTGACAATTGTACTGACGTTTTGAAGTACATCTTTCCATAAGTCACTAACTTCATAAATATTGTGTCTCTAACTAAAACTAGGTTTTAAGTTAACTTAAACTAGTGAGGATGGAACTGGTTATCAAATTGCACCTTAGAAGTAAATTTCTCTATCTGTCTAACTTAATTCTCTGATTCATAAGTACAAGAAAAGAATACGTTCTTTTGCCAATAACATGTCCTCAAAATAAGGAGACACTCACGTCAATAACATTACTTAAATCATTGCTTTTTAGAATGGCGTAAAAATTTGGTTCCAATAATTTAAAAAACTTCACTTTTCCCCTCATCTCCACCAAAGTGTTATAACTAAACTATAAACTAGTTTTAAACCAGATTAAGGGCTAAAACTACAACTACAATCTAACTATAACCAGGATTAGCACTGGACCAACTAGCAAGTATCACATTTTAGTCAGTTTAACGAATTGTAGCTTATATTCATTATCATGTATTTATATTCAAGAATACACAAAGAGGCAAAAAGTTGCAATCACGTTACAAGTACAAGAATTCTGTTTTTTACGATAAATGTACTTTTGAATATATTCTAGGCCTACATTCGACAATTCATGTTTCTCAGACTAACGACCACATATATTATTTGCACCAGATTCATGGCCTAATTTCAATGCAATGTGCTGTGCAACTACATGTACGTTTAAGCTTGTGCAAAATGCTCAAAGTGTTACCATTAATTTGACTTTTATTACACATTTTGCAAGTCCACCCTTTTTACCATTTGTCACAAATATTTTCTACAGAAACCCAACAAAGAGCTCCTGGTTTCGTGTAAAAAGACTAAATGACCGAAACATGTCACCCCTCCCATCTTTTGATAGAATTGTTTGTGACCTCCCGAATTCCAAGTTGTTCTGAAATGTACACTCCACACAATAATGTCATTAAAATGGTAGTGTTTTACATGCTTAACAGTTACGCCACCTTTAGTTTAGATTTTGCACTTCTGTCACGTTTACACTATCGATTAAGTTCTTAAGCTACGGTTAAGAGAAATACACTGCTCCTTATAACATGCGGCTGAAATGTATTAATATCATTTGGAATGACATCATTTTTCAACAAAGACATTAAATTCTTTAAAACAAAACCTGTTTAGGTATAAAAAAACAATCAACTCTCTAGACCAATTTCAGTTCAACCTTTTTTAGTACAAAGAACCAACATTCAAACATTGTTACAACTTCCTTTTTTTTCCCCCATGTTTCTTACATATCTCATCTTAATAGAAACTTCCATTTATCCGCCAACAGTACATTTCCAGATCTGTGATAGTTTAGAGATCACTTGCTCCTTTCTTTACCAAAAAAAAGTGGAGATTTCACTATTTTCTGTCTCCTTCAATTGCAGTATCCTTAAATTCGGAATGTGCAATCTTAGCATCAAACTTGTAACAGTCCTTTCATTTTCTTGTGCAGTATCTTTTTCTGACGATCGTTCAAAATCTTCCCCCCATAATTGGGGCTCACAAGTCAATTTCCAGATGTACAAATCTATAACCGGGACAAAATCACAAAACACGAATTGCAAACCAGCTTCAATCAAGGACAAACAGATGGACAACCACTGGACCGGATGCGCGCCCGCAAGCCGACGACCTTTGACACCTCACTGACCAATCACAGACGTCAATGCAATCACATGACCTCGACTAGCCCCAACCATTAACAAAAAAAACTCTTCAAAACATATTGCAGACAAATGACGTGAAAGGAAATATTTCCAATGGCAATTACACACTTGCTGCGTAACGTTCACTTTATGTACACTACACTGTATAATCCAACATTTGTTCTACTTGCTAATTAAGATATTTTTTCTTTGTATGTGTACACTTGAATATTCTACTTTTAACCATCGATCAAGGACCACAAAGCTTGCTACAGTAATTCAGACTAAATTTAAGCTGCTTGGTTTTTTTATGGTACCGGTAATTACATACACTTTGAGAATACAATGACAAAAATTTCACATGTGCCACTGGCACGCACTCATACCACTTCCTCTGTATACATTTTTTCACACAATTTGAACCTATAAGATCCAAAAATTGTCTAATTATTGTGAATTGAATGAATGAATGAAATAAATACCACATTATCTACACACTCCAGAATATCTTACAAGTATCGGTGTACTGTTGAGTATCCCCAGCTGATTATGAATACTTTTTAGGAATATCCTTTGAACGAATATCTTTATTTGCCATGTCCGTTTGGTATATAAGCTCTTCTAAATCTGAATCAACAGAAACTTTTTTCTTTAAAACATACATTATATATCTTACAGTCATCAAATGAGATTTTTGCACATGATGTTGACCTTAGTCACCTCAAATTTCTGTAAAATTAAATAATTTTTTTTATATTTTGCTGTTTTTGCTTTCCTCTAAAACCCAGAATACTTTTCTGCAGTCTGCAATTTTCATTTCTGGACTCTACGATCTTGATTTCAGATGCCGAGTGTTTTTTTTAATAGCTTGAAGGTATATCCTTACACAAATACAACATTAACTGCGACAGGTGCTTTTCGTTGTTGTTTTTCAGAAATCTTGAGAATGTCAAGAAAACATTGACAGGCTTTGAATACAGATTGCAGAATGAGTCGTTTTCTTACGTCAGTAAAAATCAGCTTTTTATTTTCATCTGCCTAAGGGAAGATAATGAATGCAGCAGCTGTGTGTCAGACAAGTATTGATATGCTATTAAAACCATCTCTCGTAATCGACATATTTTACATATTGCACAGCTTTGGCTTTGAGAAATATTGATATGTCCCCAGGAAAACTTGATCAACAATATGGCCACCTTGCTGGGGTGCCCTCTAGCTGTCAGTTTTGGCCAGTTTATAAAAACTGACAACGCAGATATGACATTTTCCCCATTATCAACAAGTTTAACTTTGTTAGAATCGGATTTACACAAATACGTAAATATCAGTGGTTTCGACCACAATTTTTTTCTCAATAAATAAATCACCATCATCCATCGCAGAACATGTACACGCAAACACGACAATTTGCTTTCCCACTTGGGTTCAGCACACATGAGCAGCATATTACGCACCATCCTTAAATAACTTCTTTTTCAGCAGCGTTACTTTCTTGCATACAGTACACAGCTGACAAGATTTTCCTAGCTTAATAATGCCACTCACTTCTCGATATGCAAGAGTGGCAATTATTTCATAGTCAGAAATATTTGAGAAGTTTGTAACAGTTGACGTGATATGACTTAAATCATAGGTATTTTTTTTCCCACAAAAGTTCTTTCCATCTCCAAATACAAAACATCAGGTCAGCATTTGCTGGCGAACGAGAAAACAATCAACACATTTTTTCTTGCGTAGACGTCAAGTCTGCGAGCAGGCTTGACCTTTCACCTTTGACCTGCGTGACCTGTGACCTTTATACTGCACTGATGGGGGCCTCTTTGTGGCCGCGCCGGCTGAACTTGCTGAAGAGGTTTTGTACGCCGTTCTTCAGGGCACAGCCCCAGGTCTGTAAAATCAAAAAGAGAAAAATTTAACTGATGCCTTTTTATTTTCAAACAGAAAATATCAGCTCTTTCATATCAGTTTCTTGTCAGTAAGACTTTGTGCATCATCGTTTGAGGCTCTGGTAAAATCGCTGCTAGGTTCCCAAGCAGGAAAACTTCCAATACTAGGAATTGAGAAAGATTAAAGATCTATGCATCAACATCCAGCAGTAGAAATTTTCATACCTAAAATTCAGGACACTAGTTGTTTTTTTTCTAAAATCGTGATACTTTAACCAACATCAGGTATTGACAAGAATACCCGGTATGTTTAATAATCCCATGATGCAATGCATCAGCATCGCTTCAGTCAACCCATGAACGAGCCGACAGCAATCCTTTGCTCCTAACTCACCCTTCCATCGAAGGAATTCTCAGACATGAGATGCTGACCCTTGGGCCGATTGTCCAGGCACTTCTGGTATCTCAGCTGGAGAAAAATGAAAAACAAATAAGTTTCAATAATTCTTTCTTTCTAAAGATGCATTCCCCCTGCTATTTTGACTTCGCCTCCAAAAATAGATTTATTTTGTTTTCAATTACTCTATTCCGAGTAGTACAATAAACCCTGGCATCTATGCAATCAAAAGATGTTCACTCTTGAATAAGACACAGACCAAAAATATCCAACAACGTTTAGTTTTTGAATTATTTCTACACAAAATTTGAATTATTGGCTGCCAGACAATAAGTCGGCTCTCGTAGGGTGCGGGGTTCATTTGTGCGCAAATGAAAGCCCTTTTCAGAGGGTTGCTGATGCCCAAAAAAAGGAACAAAGTAATTTTTGTTAAAAACAAAACAAATAAGTTGAAAATTCATAACGAGAAAAAGTCAAGTTTTTTTTTTAAAGCATGGAATATGCAACTTTAAACAATGGGCCAAGTCTGACGTACCTTGCAAGCAGCCTCAATAGACTTGGCCAGTCCTCCCGCCGAATGTTCGCAGCTGAAGACATGGCACTGGAACTTCTGCTTGCCCACGCACATGATGTACGCAAATTGTCTGCACAGAAGAAACAGTCCAGCAGAAGGAATTAAAAGTGACTATTTGTAGACAACGCAATTGTATTTATATAAAGATGAAATCTTGATTGTGGATGAAATTTTGGTTTTACCTGATGTCATTTCCAATGCCCAGGAATGATAGGAATCGTATTCTGCTCTCCGTGATGACTTCTTTGGTCTGAAATACATAAATGAAACAATAATATGAACAATAATAATTAAATATAATATTTGCAATAATGATGAATATTTGATGAGGTTTTAATATTTTGGGGTTTAAATGACTACTTTTCTTAACCTTTGTACACAAATTTTCTATATTTTCAGCTCGGTAGATATTTTCTGTGGATTAAGTTTGAGTCTCCAGAACTGAATAATAAAAAAAATCACCAATTCCTTTCAATGAAACAAATTTTAGACATTAAAAAAAAGAAAAGTTGATGCTCGAATCAACAAAACTTAAATTTGTAACAAAAATCTAATTTGCTATTCAGGAACAATTTTCAGCATT
Organism: Patiria pectinifera; assembly: GCA_029964075.1. NCBI lineage: Eukaryota > Metazoa > Echinodermata > Asteroidea > Valvatida > Asterinidae > Patiria > Patiria pectinifera. The sequence continues at coordinate 30,256,052 of CM057135.1, forward strand.
TTCTTTGCCAATTTTTTACCTTGATGTTGGTGACGGTGACCGTGGAAACAGCTACTTCAATTCTCGATGGTGACCACTGGTCCTCTGGTATCTCCCCGCATACTTTGGTGATTGCATTATTCAGAACTTCCATACCTAAGAAAAACAAAAGTAGAATCAGAAATGCCATAATGGCACAAATTAAGATTCGTACAATTCATCAGTCGCACCACGAAATGACGTATGTGCATAAAGTCCATGGACGATACGTCACTTCGTGGTGCACCCGACAAATTGTATGTCAAAGACTCAGTTATGGCTGTTAAATATGTACAAATTCGTTTTCAAATATGGTATTTTAATCTAGGCATTAGGTTTGAAACCATTACAGCAAAAATTATTTGCACCAGCTATGTAAACACATAAAAACAAGGCTCACAACCAACTGACACAGTCGTCAACACAATGCCCAAGCCTCGTAGCATCTCAAACTATCTTCAGTCTCCTGACGATGACTAGAGCAGGCTAGTTTCTTATCAGAACAAAAAACTACTTAGCAAAGTTGATAATAAGCAGGACAAGTTCTTTTCAGAACTAATATCTTCTAAGCAGTAGTTATTACCACATGGTGTTACCGCAAACCGAAACGACACATAAAAACAACCTGAACAATTGAAATCAATTTTATATTAAAAAAACAAAACTTTGCTGCCTACCTCCATTCTTTTCAACCATTGTGGAGCCCACATAGTGAGCTCGGAATACTGTTATAGGCTCTGCCTTGGGAGTAGGGAAATCAACTGTTTCAGGAGAGAACAAAAAAAATAAAATGTCACTCTGGCTGAATCAAATTCAAACTCCCTTCAACAGAGATTGAATCCTAACGGTCAAAGACTTCAGTTTAGTTTGATACCTCTCTTGGCTATCAAACTTCATTATTTATTTCAGTTAAGATTTTAGTTTGAACCTCTTATAAGAATTACTCTAAACCCCACTTATCATGAAAAATGAATAACCTATGAACCTCATTCTCCTGACGACGGGCAGAGCATACTGTTCGAAACGTTGAGTCCCTCTGGTTCTTTTAAGAACCACACATACTCACAAAAGAGATTGATTCAGATGGTGCTACCGCAAACTTATCTTGTCTTAGTATCTTTCCACCATGCAAACCTTCAAATCTCATCTACGAACCCACACAAACGTGTGACCAACGTGTAATCTTGAATTCGATTGAATGAAGAAAGATTAAGAACCCTAGGTCTTCACACAATTAAGATCACGTAGATAGCAAATTTGTTATCGTAAAAACAAATGTAAGGCCAAAAAAAATTAATAAGTCGGTCTCTGGTCAGCGCGCGCGTCGATTTTAATCATGCACGTCGATCTTTTTTTTTCTCCAAAATGTTCCTCGGTAACTCCAACAGCGCCCTCTATTTCCGCACCTCCTCAATTGTTTTTACCAAAGAGCACCAAGGAATGGGAAATTGCACCAAGGCAAATGATCGAAAGCACCAAGGCAAATTATGGAGGACACCAATGTACATGAGGACAACAAAAAAGCAAAATAGTACCCACCTTGTCTGTACTATCCAAGCTTGAAGAAAAGAAAAAAAAGCCCCCCCCCCAAAAAGCCGCGTGGCCGCGTCAATTCCGGAACTTTGGTCTGACCAGAGACCGAATATTTTTTTTTTTGGCCTAACACAAGATTTTTACTTCAATCATCTCTGCAGTAAATCTTGACTGTCTTGCTGATTCAGGATTTTGGCCTAGTTCAGACAGCGTATTCAGAGCATGCACTTCCCATCATGCACAGGTAAAAAACCCTAGTTACCGCAGCAGTATCCAGGTTCCCTATCTCATTCTTACAGTCAGGCCTGCCTCCTTTTGTGCATGATAATTGCATTAATTAAGCCGGCCGGCCACACTGTGTTTGGTTTTCTCCCACCAGATAATTGGATTGGCCCACCGCGATTGCGGCTAATCTCGCCCGGAAATTTGCGTTCCCTCGGGGCTCGTGGGTGGGGCAAATAATAGAGAGAGAGGGGTGGTGGGTCTGGTGAGCCTTCGTGAGGATGGTATCGAGCTGCTAATATTGGTTTTTCTGGGGAAAGGTTTTGATCGTATCAGCTGGGGGGATTAATGAATTTCAACGACTGAGTATTCATTTCTCGAGACTGTAACCCGCGACAACGATTTGGGGAATTTGGAATGCGGGGCAGTTATATTAATGAAATATTTGCTTTTTGTGTTGATATTTGCATATTGGCTAGACGGGTTTATTAATGATTGTATCTTATATGCTTAGAACTGTCTGTGGGTCCGAGTGCTTGAAGTAATTTTAAAGTAAGCTTAGTAGATGAAACAGCAAAATTAAAATTATATATTAAGTTTTTGATTTTCTGAAAGGTTATATGAGAGATTAATTGTTACTTTACATGTAAAACAATGGTTTCACCACATACTGATTAAATGTTTTCCAAGTTAAAAGAATGCCACTGAATTGAAAATATACACTGTACTCCCAAAGGTGAGGGTTTATGTAAAAAGATTTTTTATTGGCTGAGCTAATTTGAAACACAAACTCTGATTGGCCGAGGACCTACCGCTTGTGGGAATGCCTTCCTTGTTACTGTCCAATGAGATGCTCCTCATTTGCATAAGCTGCTGCTGTTGCTGCTGCTGGATCATCTGACCCTGTGTTACCATGGAGATGGTGTGACCCTTTTGCCGTTCGCTCATGACCCGGGCGCAGATCTCGTGCAGCGCGTTGGCGATGGCCTTGGCGGGAATGTCGCAGCGGAACACGTGGCATTTGTAGCGCTTGGTGACCTTGTCCCGAGCTACATACGCAAAGTCCCTGCAAAAATTGGAAAAACGCAAAAGTGTGAAACATTGATTTTTTTCTCAATTTTGTTATTACGGGAAACTGGTTTCTTCTAGTCAAAATTAATGATTGGAAGTTGCTGATAACGGAACAGTTGTACTCTGCAAGAGACGCTTATCAACCAAACGTCACGTCACGTTACTTATTTCAGACATGCAACTGGGAAGTAAGACAACAACAAAAAAGACAAAATTCCAAGCTTTGCAAGACTTTTGTAGTGTTTCCCAATTTTTTTACGGCATACATGTCAAGTGAAAAACAAGGAAATCAGCTCATACGAGGAAAAGTTGCATGCCTGATTTGTATGTGAATTCCCACTCAGCAACTGCATGAAATTGGGAAGTTGGTTGAGAGTCCATATTAAGTAGTGCAAAAAATAAATAAGAAATGTAAAGTCCGTTAATAATTTTCCCATATGGCTATTTTTCTGATGGGTCAATCTCACAGGCAAAAAGTGCAGTCCAGGTAAAGGTAAAATAAAGGCCATTGGACGGGAGAGCCAAGAGGTACACTCTCCCAAGACGTACGCAACGATCTCTCCAGACATGTCATTTTTAATTTGCCAGTTCCTTTCCCAATCAGCGGGGAGCAGTGCTGGACTTGTCACTAAACCCTCTCCGTGTTTGAGCAGCACGGCTTGGGGCAAGCAGCGTGAAAACTGGGCCAAGGAGTTCTAGTCCTACAGCTTCATGCGAGGAGAAATAGAAGCAGGTTTCTGGTGTGAAGGTGTTTTGTTGTATTATCTTTCTTGGGGGGGGGCAGTCGGCATGACGACGTGCCCCTGGGGTGGGGAGATGTAATCAAGGGGGGCCAAGGGGGTGTGTGTTATTGCAATTCTGGTGCGATGGAGGACGGGAGGTTAATTTGGATTATTTTTCTTATTTTTGAATTAATTGGATTTAAGATTAATCAAAGCTGTATTAAATTCAGGAAAATATGGATCATTTCTTCCGTCGTTAAATTAAAATTTCAAAGAACTGAGTTATCAAAAATGAAAAATAAACAAAAGGAAATAATTTTTTAAAAGTCAGAAAAATGTTGATTGGATAAAAAAAAAACACGTGCCAGACATCTGTAAAAATCGTACAAATATTCACAAAAAAATGATATACATTTAAAATTTCTTGCGACTCTTCAGTCTCATAAAAATGTGTAATTTATCAAAAAAGAACCGTACAAACAAAAGAAAAAACAACATGCATACCCCTGAAAGCAGCAACACAGTTTGTACATTTTAGATACTAATTCAGTCCAAATAAAAACGTAAATTTCATGCGGAGAACAAACATTGCAGGGAAATAAAAAACGAAGATGTGTAAGATCCCTGAAAATTCACAGTGAATAAAATAACAAGCAATACATTTGAAATCCAATACAGTGCTTTTGTGGAGAGAAAATTACAGTAAAAAAGAACAAAACGTGAAAGACGCAATAGTGAAAGTGCGTGTAAACACTGCAGATGGACAAAGATACCGTACATCAACTGCACACATAGTGACTCCCCCTTTGTCAAAACAAAACACAGATTTACAAAAACAAATGCCAAGGCACAAGAGCAAAATATGGAAATGAACATGAGTTTTTTTGGCTTTACCTTTCTCTGTGACAGATAAATGAAGATCAGGGTTAGCGCGGATGGGAGAAACAAGACAAGCGTTGTTAGTCAACATGTAGCAATGTAATCCACTGCATCACAAATAACCGCAGTTACATGTATATGGGAAAATAACGGACTTAAGCCCCATAAATATCACCCTCGGCATATTTTTTATGGGTTTGGGAGATTTTTAGTTTCCCTATATTCAGGATAAATTACTTCTTACCTTTTTTTTTAAATTTTAAGTTAACCGCAAAGGGAAAACGATTTACACGTTGGTGCTTTGTGGGGAACCATGTACCAACCCATGGATAGCTAAGTTGGTAGAGCACCGAAACAGCAGTTCCGGAAATCGCAGGTTCATTTCCCCTCTCCTATCAATTTCTTTGTTCAACTTTAATTTATTTTTAATTAATTTTTTTTTTTTTTTCAATTGACATTCTTACATGTGTAGTTCTGCTAATGCCAACCCCTAAAATGTTAGTCTCCTCCCACCAATCTCCCCCCCCCCAAAAAAAATTCTGCACTTTTCCTTTAAAAACAATATGTCATCAGCTCAATTTCACAGGAACAAAATTAGCCATCAACGCATGATCAATCGGCACTTAAAACAAAGATGTTTCTTTAGGAAAATGATATTGTTTTCAGGTTTCCAGTCGAAGTGAGGTCCTTTCCAGAGAGGACCAAATCATTCAAACACAGAGCAAGTTTCCCTGTCCCCCCCCCCCTATCCACACCCCAGAGAGAACCTATTAAAAGTCCATTAGTCTGTTATGCGATCCCTGTTTTCGTCACCTCAGGTTCATCAGTTTATCTCAGGCAATACGACAGGATTCCACTTGACATTTCTTAGTTCAAAATGGAAACGTAGATCTTGCTTGCTGTGAAGTGGGATGGGGGTGCGAGGGGAGGGAGGGGGGATGGTAGGAGAGGGAGTGTGGTGGGTGGGACGGGGCGGGGGAGACCCAGTGGGGCCGTGACCATGGGCGTCGCCAGGATTTTTTCTAGAGGGGGGCAGAAAAAAAGAAAAAAAAAAAAAAAAAATTTCTCCAATTCTTCTACTATTTCTTTTTTTTTTCGAGGGGGGGGTTTTAGAGCCCCCCCTCCATTTCCCCCCAACTCATTAAATTTACACCACTTTGTTTTCTTTTTCTTTTCTTTTTCTTTTTCTTTTTTTTTTTTTTTTTTTTTTTTTTTTTTGCTTTTCCAGGGGGGGGGGGGCAAGTGCCCCCCCTTGCCCCCCCCTCGCGACGCCCATGGCCGTGACAGTGCATGTTTCATCCCTAGCTTCATCATTTCAAATGGTCTATTAACTTCAGGTTGTTTGTTGGTCGGTCTGTCTGTCTACTGAACCAGAACTTTTTTTTACGTCAGATTAGGCAACAATAAAATTTTCCGAAGATAAGATACACGTTCATGTATGTAGCTGTCAGTGAACTTGTATTACAAGCAAAAATTAAACATTGTGGCGCCAATAACATTTCAATCACAATAATGAAATTCAGTATGTTGGATTTAATTTCTAAAAAGCTTGCATGTGCACGAGCTCCTGTAATAATTTTGAAAATAATATTGAAAATAATATCGAATGTCAAGTTCTATTTAATATTCTGACAAGTATATATTACATGTACTCCACGTAAATAATATTAATTTTAGCACGTTTCGCACAGCATCACAGAATGGAGTTGTAAAAATATTACACATACATGTACATGTACAATGAACATGTACAACTGCCTGTTCAAGTGCAAAATGTACATAGATTTCATTTTCCGAAGAATCCAGTCAGCTAAAAATTTCTCACACCAGAAAAAGAAGTACAGCCAAGTGTGAAATCTTGGCTCTCCAAATTTTAATCTGGATTCTAGCAACTTTGGCTAACTGGGTTATCCGGAGTCCAGTGGAGTATCAGAGGCATTGATTTCGGGGGTAATGGAATAAGACAAGCAGAAGAAATTGTAGCGGAATTATCAGCCGTGCGCCGTGTGAGTCACAATGAATGTCCGAGGCTCCTTGGCATGGGTCCAAGTTTTACGGCTGGATACCGTGAAGTGAATATGTTGAGACTATTATTGAACAGGAAATAAATACTTAATTATCTGGAACTTTTTTTTTATATACAGCTGTTGATATGTCCACTGGAAATTACCAAATTGACGGAAAAACTGCTGTAAAGTTTGATGGACATCAAGAATCCAAACTATATGTACATCATGTTGTAATTTTCTGAATTAAGTATGGAATTGGAAGGCTTAGTCTTAGTATTACTTAAACATGCACACTATGGCACAATGCAGTTTCCAGCACTTACAAGTACATTGTAAATATGAATTATTTAGTCATTTTTAGGGTTTTTTAGGGAGGGGGAGATACACAGTCATACCCCTGACAAACCTGCTTTCTTTAAAGCTCTTTATAATATAAAATGTCAATTTATATTTTTGATGCTAGAATATACATGTATTTGCTAAAACCCATTTCAAATGTGTTGGCAATACACTCGTATTCCCCATGTACATGTACTATGTCCATATGCAATATTCATAATGTCAACAATGCGGCCTTCCCACCCCGTTCACACTGAGCAGTTTACCCTTGACCTTGACATTCTCAACGCACTTTTTGGTTGAGCAGCGAGCATCAGGTGATGATGTACACACTCGTCAATTTATGGCGGCTTCACAACGCTTTAACAGGTCCATTTCCAATTTATATTCTAATCATCTCAGGATACAGTATCAAGAACGAAGAACAAAATAGGATGCGACGTTTTGCACCATCTATCATACTAACAGGACAAAGTCCCGCCAATTTGGATAATTCGCTCTCGTTTTTTTTGGGCGAAATGTACTGTTAACAAGAAAAAAAAACGAAGTGCGAAATTGCACTGGCTACCCATGCGAGACCAGACACCTGTCTTTTGTTCTTAACGGACAGGAATTGTGATGATTCTGTCCATTATCAAGATTGAGCGATTTGGAGGTTCAATAAATTATTCATGATCCTCATGAAAGCCACTTTTGTGGGCTAAGCCACTTTTGTGGGCTTACATACATGATGTTTCAGTGGTATGATGGAAAGGCTAAAAAATATCTTGGCTTTGTGGTTTAAAAACAACATCTGCCCTTAGTCCATATACAAACGATTTACCACTAAAATTAATTTTACAAAACTTCCAAACAAACAAAGAAAGGAAAACAAGATTAAAAACTGAAACAAATATTCTTTATAATGAAGCATACTGCTGAGCCATGACAAAAACTTGAAAATGATGACAAATTAACTGCTTATTCACAGACAAATAAACATATTAAAAACTCCGCCGAAAGATCAAAGCAGCACATTTCTATTCACACCGATGAATAGTGACATTTAGCATGGGCCAGGCCACTTGACACAGCTCCTTTTTCCTTCCATTCTGCTTCTAACCTCCCTAAAGTAGGAACGTGATTCACGGTGGCTCATCAGCTATTCATATGCTGGCTGAATCTCAACCCAACGCCGTGGGGCTCGCGACGGTATTCATGTCAGTATACTCCGAAGGGAGAAAATGGAGGGGCACGAAAAGGGGTGGATCTGATTATTTCTGTCTATCTCAAAAAAACTCATTTAAAAGGGAAAAAAAATTGAAAAGAAATTGAAATGAGTTTGATCACTTGTGTCGAAGAGTGAATCACAAGGAAAGCTGACAAAGATTTTCATCTTTTAATAATTTTCCTTCTTTTTTTAATGTCATCTGGACTGAATGGGTTTTTGATTATTTTTTTTTTTGAAAAACAACTTTTTATGAGATTTGGGAAGATGTGGTCTAGTTGCATTAAGGATTTAAATTTAATATTAACGCAAAGTCATACAGAGAATGTCATCAACGAAAAAAGTCTTGATTTTTGTAAAATGCACAATATTGTACCAACATAAAGAAAAGTTACATGTCATTATGGTCAGCACAATAAAGGAATATTTCTATAGCTATGTAGCCACAGCTAAGTATTAACAATGAATACTTCTGGGTGGTATTTTTTTTTGACAAATAGGCCTACATTTTAAATTCTCAAGACTAATTTGCAACTATATCACTCTACACGTACCATGTCTAACACGCATCATGACAATTCCCCTTCCCTAGGCCCCAATGCGTTTGAAGTGTCTGTGAGTAATTATGAAAGCGCTAAGATGAATCATGGCCTCCATAAGAAAGGTGTTGACGAGAGGGGATATAATTATATTACAAGAAAAAGTTAATTACTTTCAGGCTGGGAGAAGGCAGGATAACATAAAAACCACCGACAGCGTCCTCAAAATTATTGGCAGGGCTATTTGCATGAGCATCAGCTTTATGGTAAGAACTTATTACATGTATCTGCGTCAAAATATCTGTCAAATATCTGGAGATTTTGAGTTGTACCAGTTGAACTTCTCATGCTGAAATCGTTGGTGTGGTGTGGTGTGGCATTGTTTCTGGAATATAATCATTAAAATAAGTCCCTGATTTTTAGAGATGAACCAAATTGTGTCACCATTCCAGGCAATTTTTCGTACATGTATATGTTCTTTTTATCTTTTGTTTTTATCTTTTGTTTTTTAATTTTTTATTTCAAAACAAAACAACAATTGGAGGGGGGAGTGGGGGGGGGGCCTAATTTGAGATCCCACACTGTACTCATGAACTGGCATTAAAGGTACCAGAACTAGAACTGCATGTACATGTATGTGAAATGAATATGTATTGGTATAATTTGTAGACAGATCTAAGGTCAATTTAATATTCACTTGTCCTCATTTATAAATTGCATAGTTATTAAATGTGACATCTTGACAAATATATATTTACACATTGGATAAATTGAAATGAAAACTGCCCATCTATAATACTTTGTCTCCATAAACACTGCTTGTTCACCTTAACTACGAGCAGTGCATCAATGTACAATTTATTTTATAATGACATTTATCCACTTTAGCCATCATAAAAAAAGTCAGCCTTTTTCCTCCTTTGTCAATTATCACTATGGAGATAAATTACATTTATGCTCATCGTGTCAGCTGTCAGGGGCACTGTACTTTTATGCAGGGATCTTCTCAGATACCCATTATACAAGGACCGATATAAGTACACAAATTAGGTGCCCACAGCGAAGTCGTTCTAAGCAAAATAGATTACAACCAGAAACAGAATGCTGACTATTGGTGTGTTTTTGTTTTGTTTTGTTCTGTTTATGGTTTTTGTTGGTTTTTTTGTTGGTGTTTGAATGGTTCTCAACATATTTATTGTCTGCCGCAGCAGTTAAATATTCCAAAGAAAGAAAATATTATCATCCAACATTAGGAAGCAACAACATCTTGGTCCAAATAATTTCTCTGATTACTAAGCTTAAAGCCCCAAAAGACGACACAAAACCTCAGCACAAAACAGATCGATCATTTCAAGAAATTTTTTTACCAAGAAAACAAATGCTTAAAGGGCATAATATCTGTCATATTCTAAACCCTAATTTTATTTGTTTGTAGAAGCGAGACGTAATAATATAGAATAAGATTACTGCTGTCAATCATACCTGTGAAAGGTTTTAATGGCCTATGGTTTGAAGGAGCAACGAAGCCAAAAACCCATTATGGTAAGTGGATTTCACTTTTCATTATATTTCAGTCAAATTTGTTTTCCCCCTTTCTTCAGCTTCTGCTCCGTTTACCAGACCGGGTTAGCTCACAAATCCTCATAATGTGATTGGCAAGAGGCAGGAGTTAGACCAAAGGTCAGTCAGTCTGATGAGGCTGGGGGCGGGGGGGGGCAGTTGGAGAGAGAAGATCGATGCCTGTAATATACCTCGGGTACTTCTTCGGATCGCAATATCGGATTTGACATCAACAAGAGCCGGCGAAGACGATACGGCTGGAAAAACTGACAGATCCTTAAACATGAAAACTGCTTTGTAAACATAAACTGACTGTCATGAAATGTACTGGGTTTTTTTTTTTTCAACAGGAAGATATTTTAGAATAGGCTGGGAATCTAGTTTAAGACAACTAAACATTTTGGAAATTTGAGCCATTTGCTCTTGATGTTGTTTGTAGTTTTTTTTCTTTAGAAACATTTTTTTAAAACAACAATTTCTGCGCATCTTTCAGACAATCTGTTTTTTAAATTTAGCGCCGTTTCCGTCAACCAAATTTAACTTTTGTAATTTATTTTAATTTACCAATTTAATGCTTGAATATTTTAACAATTGGTACAGCAAAATCAGATTCCCCCTCTTAGGAAAAAAAAAATGAAAAATCTTGTATTAAAACCCAGTTTAAAATGAAAATACTGAGTCGGGAAAATTACATCATATGTTACAAATTTCATTCCATTCCACAAGCTAATGCACATGTTTCTGACACCCAATCTTTAAAAAGTCTCATTTTACATTTTAAAGATGACTTTTTGGAGGTGAATTTTAAAAGGGTGTATTGCGCCTACCTTCCATTATCGCGGCCCACTCCCCAGACGCGGATGCTGCAGACATGCTGGGAGTTGAGTATCGTGCCGTCGTTGGGGTCTGTCAGCTTCAGATATTCATCCTCAAGAACCATGTACATGTCTTTGCCCTGCGTCACAAGACGGGAGGAGAAAAAAAATAGGCCATGAGACGAAGGAGAACGAGCGAAAAAAAATAGGCCATCTGACACAAACAGCAGACAAACAGCATGGTCGCATCTGAGGCTGTGTCTGGAGTTCGGAATAAATTGATTCCGCGACCGCGAGAGGTTTCGTGTTTCTAGATTTTCTCCTGTTGTTGTTGTAAGGATTTCAGGGTTGGAGTGCCTGGAGGTTTCATTTGGAGAAACAATACTTTGGAAATTGTTAATCTAGGTTTGAATTGGCTTAATCTAAGTTTGAATGGCTTCTTGTGGCAATTGAACGGTTGCGAGTAGTTCTCGGGTTAATGTCTTAAGGGATGCTTCGGGAAAATTGTTGTTGAGAAGGGACAAAGCTGTCTGCAGGCTTAGGACATTTTTTTCTTGGACAAGTCCCGAGGGAGAATTTAGGAAAAATTATGGCGAGGATTTGGCCAAATCTTCCGAGGCATCACTTTTCACGTGATCCCTCCTCACCTGGGAAGATTACGTTGCAAAATGTTGTACGCTGATTGGACTAGCTTGGGGCTATACGGTGGACGGTGAAAAGGGAGAGCATTGCACAAGGGATATGTGGTGATTATTCGTAGTAGTAACATTTAAGTTAAAATCCTCTTGTGGTTAATACTGTGAAAAGACGCTAATGAAACAACTGAGATGGGAATTTAATGCAAAAATGTCAACGTTGAATATTTTTTTTTGTTAAGGAAATTGTGACGATTAATTGTAAACTCCTCCAGGGTTGACGAATACGAACATGTGATAGAAAATCTGTATAAAATTTGCAGTTTTAACTACAAAACAGACTGAAGTAATACATTGTTATGATGAAAACTGACGTCAAGCCAAATGAATAGTCAGTCCGACACACACCGTAACAGATGGAGAGTAGGACATGGTGATACAGTTGAAACCCAAGTACAGTTCCTGTCATTAAGCATCTTTCTGCTGCATTACAACATTTCCCTTCGACTTTAATTTTTTTCTTACTCTACGGGTTCCCAACATTCGTCCCGTTCCACTTTCAGGTTATAGCCCTCGCTTCCACAATCAAATTTATGCAACAAAACACGCGCTGGGCCCCAGGGAAGATATGTATGTACGCAAGACAGACGTGTGCTTTGTTTCTCTAGTTTTAAAGTGTACAAGAGAGGCTGTACATATGAATCATCCTTTTCTCTTGACATTTTCAACTGAGATTCCTTCTACCGCCTTAATTTTTTTCACGAAGCCCAACTACTACTTTTTCTTTCCATCCATGGTTGAAAAATAGGCTGTTTTAAATTTGCAGAATAAAAAAAAATCACATTTTGGGCCCGCAGGGTAAATGCAAGTGCACACTTGCGCCTGCCACACAAGATTTCAAAATGAAGTTGATGTATTGTTTGTGAAGTGGAAACAAATGATTTCCCTTGACAATCTTACCGCCAAGGGACGATTTCTGCCTTCTTAATTTTCAAACTTTCCGTGGATCATTTTTCCACATTTGACATATTTGAGTGCTCAAAAATACTGGGCATTAAAATTTCAAACCACACACAGACAGAGTATAAATTAAATTTTTTAGTCTTTTGGGGTTAAATAAGAAGGGCTTTTTTTTCTAGTATTTTTTTCTAGTTATTTTTTTTTCTATTTTCTAGTATCCACCAGAAAACTTTAACCATGCTCAACTCTGCTGTGCAAGACATATCTGTGTTTCTTTGCAAATAAAAGTAAAACTTTCCATAAATCGCATCAGAAACCCAGAATGTTCAAGTGTACTGATTATTAAAATATCAGATCACACATGTAAATAGGCAGTGTATTTTTTTTTTTCTTCTCGACGCAGCGAAGGGGGAACACATTTTTTTCCACGTGACTTTTTTTTCCAGGCGACATTTCCTAGCCGCTTAATTCTAACACTCTTACGTCGTGTTCTGGTTTTTTACCAAATAAACTAGGTTTGCCATGCAAGATATCTGTACCTTTCTGACGGCTACATGATGATTTTTTTTCCCTGTAACTGTGCATGTCTTCATGCTTGTTCTAGTTACATCCAGACAAATTTACCACGCTCAACTTAGCCATACAAGCACATCTGAGTCTCTCAGAAAGCTACATGATGCTTTTTTTCTTTTTTCTTTTTGGAAAGGAGGAGGGGAGTTTGTACGTGTCTGCGTGTTGAGTCCTTGCTGTAATGTAATCAAGCCTGTTGCCTTCAGACTGAAAGGACTCGTCTGGCCGTCTCGGACTCGTGATTAGATTGGATCGCTTGCATGTGGGCTTGTCGTTGTCAATCACATGGTCTCTTCAAACCAATACTCCTCCTCCCCCAAACACATCCGTTGATCTCATTTGACAATTTTTTTTCTTGCAACACTTCCTTGCTTTCCCACACCTCATCTTTTCTCTTTCATTCATGGATTTGGAGGACGGCAAGGATGTTCTCGGAATTAATGTCTTAGATTTTTCTCTCAAACTAACATAAAATATGCCATTCGTCTTTTCTACAATATTCTATACTAACTATCTTCGATTGTTTACTTTCCTCTTTTGATAACTATCGATCGTTTACTTTCCTCTTTTGATAACTTTTGTGAGTACACTATCTCAATTCTGAGGGGAATATCATGATAAATGTAATATTTCGTTCGTCGCTCCACTGCTCCACTAAGTGACGTAACGTGTGCACAAAGTCCATAGAAGATTCATCACTTTGTGCTGCACCCGACGATTTCATTGAATATTTCAAGGTTAAGTACATGTGGGCATATTGTTTTCCGAACTTTCCACGGCCAGTCGGTTTGAATCATGCCCATCAGTCCAAGCTTAAATAGTACGACTTGCAATTTCTTCTGAAAATTCTTACTTGATATTTCCTTCACCAACTCCATTCGTGGCATTTTTTTTTATGCTGCACTGCAATGGTAATATTGATATTTGTGACATCGCAATAGATAAACAATTAAATGAATTAATAAACTCAAAATACAGATATCTGGTGATTTTATCCACAATTCTTTTATTCTTCTTACCTCTCCCCATATGCCAGCTGTGTCCCGGATGTCGTTCTTTCGGTAGGACAGTTGCCGGATGCAGTTGTTGACAGCCAAGCTGCTTTTACCCGGCGATAGGTCCGAATCCTCCATCTCCACCCATCCCAGGGAACGCACATGGAAACGGATACCCCGAGGCTAAGGGTGGGGGAGAGGGGAGGGAGGGGGAAGTTATATTAATAAATGATACATGGATAGAGGAATTGATGCGGATTAACGTAGTTTGATGGAACATGAGATTGTTCAATTTCAGTGACTGAAGTATGCAGACATCTTTGAGATGTCGTTTTAAATTTTATTCCAAAGGAATGACTTGACAAATGGGACATTTTAAACAGTTGGCTTGATACATGTGTACTTTCAGAGAACACTGCTACAGTATTTCAGTACATTTTTCTTGGCGAACCAAAACAAAGTTTAAATTTGGTCCATTCTGGATGCTGTGGTTCATAAAGCAGTTCTTAAACAAGCAAGCAATATCACAAAATGCGAGAAATTTTACACTTTCTACTGAACTTTTCAAATTTGATTGGCATAGTACAGCGAAAGAAAAATACAAGGACATCAGCTGAATCCCTACATTTTACAAGAACAATTTAGACATCATTTGAAATATATAGCATATTGTACGCTTTCTTTCCAAGTCTTTTTTCCTCAGCCTTGTATTGTTTCCTCCCGAATCTCAAGAAATTGAAATGTTCCACTCACGCTTTTCTCTTTGGTTGCAGGTGGTTCAGGGTCTTTCCCTGAGCTGGGGCCCAGCTTCAGGTTGGCGTAGCGTATCGTGGACTGTTGGAAATCTTTCAAACTGTGGTCTCCGTCACTACCGTCTTGGCCTCCTGATTCCGTGTTCAATTTTTCCAGCTACATGTATGAATTAAAAATGGTTGCAATTTTTAGTCCGACTAGAATTCTAAATGAAGAAAGTTGCACACTAAATCCAGGCATGCAACTGTGAAGTCACACACAAAAAAGAGGAAAACCAAATCTTTCCAAAACTTTGTGCAGTGGTTTTCTATTTTTATGGCCCACATGAGAAGTAAAAAAAGAGAAAATTAGCCGATCCGAGGAAAAGTTGCATGCCTGTAAGCAACAGAATGCACAGGTACGACATATGTTTGTCTAGTTTAGGAGCAGACCATAGATGACTAACAAAAATAATTAATTTCTTAAAAGTGAGGGTTCATAACATGGAGTATGCATTTTTGTTTTTCTTGAAAGAAAGAAATTAAACAGGATCCAAGTTTAAAATTAATTAATGTAGGAACACAAGCAGCAGGGACAATTATATATATATATTTGTAGATGATTTGAACCTGAATGCCAAATGCCAACTGCACATACTTGTGCGAAGCTAGAATTGTGGTATAAAATATTCATTTTCAAAAACAAATCGACCAGGGACTAAAATTTCAGATTGTACTCAAAATAAGAGTGACTATTTTCCTCTCGGACAAATCTTGGGGGAAAAAAAAAACAAATCCAGGGTCTGCATTACAATGCCTGTATACCTCACACCTCGTCGCCTCGTACATAAATCATTGCTTTGTTTCATTCACTAGCACCAATATTCATGATCAATGCCTCACGATCCGGACGGTGTGCCAAATTCAGTCATAAATAAATCAGGGGAGAAAAAAACATCATGCTTGCATTTTTCTGGAACTGCACCCCATCTCCCCCTCTCTCCCCCAAAAATCTACATCTCTCCGGCTTTTTATTTCACACCTCTCGGGTTCGTCTGCTCGCGTGCAGTTTGCCCGTGGCCAAGGGGCCCGTCCACTCAGGACGCTCGGTTTGCGCCGGAGCGCGCATGCAGATAAATCCTTGACGCATAATGGTCGGCGGCGTGCGTGACGGACCGCCGATCCTGAGTGCACGTATTCATAATAACCACGCATACACGTAGCTGGGTGCGTGTGCACGGCGGTCCCTCTGATAATCATCACGTGTGTGTAGGTTGTCACATTATGACGGAGTTGTTAATGCATGGCACATGTACGGATTATGTTGAGCATGGTCATAAGTCTGTGACATGTACCGTAGCTGGTATGTGCATGTTCCCTTGGGGATTTAGGCAAATACAAGGATTAGTCAAACTGTACTAACAAGCCATCCAATGGTTTCAAGTCACCCTTAATGCAATAAATATCAGCAGGAATTTTAAAATTTAATTTAAAATATAAGCATTAATCATCAAACTCAATTTTCATTATTTTGAATGTTCATTTTTTTTCTTTCTTTATTTTGTTACATCTTTGAAATAAATTGTGCATGTACACTTGTGCATATTCCTTTGAATAACTCTATGTTGCTTTGTCTCCTCTTAAAATTTTTAATCCGTTTGATAACAAAACAAATCCATTGAATTAGAACTAAATGAATGAAATAAAAATCAAAGAACCCAACATTAACTGATTAAATTATCTCAGAACAAATCCGCTCATTACATTTTCTGTCGCACATAATCCCAAGAACTGAGGACTGTATTTCCGTTGATTAATGAAATCAGACATGATCAGGTGCGTGGCGTTTCATGGTGTCTAAATTAAAAAAGAGACGTTTGTATTGGTTGTGACAGGCACTGCTACGGGAGACAGAGACTCTGACAAAGTACTCGGCGACTGAAGTTAGTGACTAAATGTATGGTGGGGGGGGGGGGAGGAGGTTGACTCATGGCACGTAGCCTAAAGACCAAACTACATGCACTGGAAAAGTTTAGGTGATTGTTCAGTGAAAAGAAATTAAGATATGATGACAGAAAGCAGTGCTTTTATTCCTCCGTGGTGTGAGGTTCGTGTTGGTTGCAAAATCACGTCATTCTCAGGCTTTAGATGGGATCTAATTTAGATTGGTAACAAATCAAATGTTTGTTTTCCCTTCAAACCTTTTGGAATCCTTTAGAATCTTACAAAAAACATTTGGCATACTGCTCCATTGTAACTGAACATTACAGCGTGAGCAATGGGTCTTCTTTCACTGATGGATCTGCAGTGATGGTGTTTTGTGAAGAATAGACCAATCTCGGCAGGCCACAATTCTATCACGGAGGCCCCCTTCAATGGCGAAAGCATTGTGCTAGCTATTGTTCAGATAATCCACCACAGGTCAGCTGCTTTGTACAATAGAGTGCACATGTGGGATTTGTCCATATGTGGTCAATGGCATGTTAACAACCATTTATAAAAAAAAAAAAGCGGGGAAACAGATAAAACAGAATGCAAAAACAGATTTAAAAGTTTTAGAGGTTAGAGCAGTATTAAAAGTTAAAACATGGAAACGAAAAACCAACATCTTTAGAGGCTGGGGTGAGAGAAGGTACTTGATGCAAACATGTGTCTGTGTTATTTTTCCATGCATAGGCACAAAAATGTACGACTTTTGACATGCAGACAGCACATGTGCTGTACAACAAATGTAAAATAACTGGCGAACTGGACAGCTGAACCAGGCAGATCTTTCCAAAGAAAACAGACCCATGGACAAACATTGGTCATCGAAGACAGAGAGACAGAATAAAACAGGCAACCACACAGACAGGAACTGTTGACAAACTTGGCACGAGAGCAATTTGCTCCTTGGGGAAATAAACGGACAAGACAAACAGATGGGACAAGATAAGACAGATACTAGAGGGTTGACTTCAAGAAACATAAAAGAACGAACAAGCAAGCTTATCTTCGAAATCTAAGTATTTAGATGAAAAGACAAGCAGCAAACGTTAAAAATATAAGTGGAGTGCAAGCAGGTTTAGAGGAAAGGGGTGTAAACGGGATGTACAAATGAAACCTCTCTCCAGAATTTTGTTTAGTGAGTAAATTTATCACTCTTTTTTAGCAAGACTTTCTTCAGCCAAGCATTTTGCTTGGTATTTCAATTTTTCTCGTTTCTAAAATTGTTTGACAAAGCAGATCTTCAATTTTTTTCCCTTCAAATGATGTTCTCATTCATATTTCACTCGGATATTCCCTGTGCATACTACTGAAATTCTCTTCATAATTGTAGCGTCTTGTTCTATTGACACTATCGTGCACAACTGAACTTATTGCATTAAGCGCCCATGTTTACGACCATGTTGCCGACGAGTCTATCCATGTCATCAGTTGCCAAGGAACCACAATATTGCTGTTTGCGTTTCATTACTTTGTTGTCTAAAAAAATTCAAACGAAGAGGATGCGACCCCGTTCATCTCACTTTATATCATGGCAACGTGCTGCAGTTCGTTAGCTATAATTTTAGGCAAACAATTTGCATGTTTGCGTTCCACATCTTGTAGGTTTTTTTTCCGGCGGACTATGAGAGTTTATCAGAAATGA
Source organism: Patiria pectinifera (assembly GCA_029964075.1). Classification (NCBI taxonomy): domain Eukaryota; kingdom Metazoa; phylum Echinodermata; class Asteroidea; order Valvatida; family Asterinidae; genus Patiria; species Patiria pectinifera. Next base: position 30,274,488 of record CM057135.1, read on the forward strand.
ATAGGTGAGGGTTTATATGCAAACATCAAAATGTATACATGTATGTTTTCCTTTGTTAATTTCCTATGTACATTTATGCAAAAGTCATTTTTTTGGACTGAAAAGATTCTTGGCAATCAATTGAAATATTTGACACACATTGACACCAGACAAATACCCTGGTAAATACAGATTGCAGTCAGGCCTAGTCATACCGGGTACACTACACAAAACCATGTTAAAATGCGCAGTAAGGTGCATATATTTTGCATTTCTGTCTCATCTCCCCCCCCCCCCCATTCCTTGACATGGGCCTAGTTTGTTTGTCCCAAGACGGATTTTCCTCGTCGCGACCGGACGGGCAGGTAATGGACCACAATCCCTGTTTCCATATGCGCGGCGTGCATTTTATCACTCGTTACCCGGCTAAATTGCATTTGCTGGGCAAACACTGGCCAGACGGACCCGGCGTAACTGCGGTTACGATTTTAATCAAATACTGGGGAGAAGCTTTTTTTTTTCTTTTCTCAAAGCGGTCGCATACTTGCTTTGAGATAACATCGAAATTTCTTTATTAATCCTGGTGATTGGAATCTGTGTTTCAAATGTTGGTTCTGAAAATCCATAAATAACAATGAAATAGTGAAAATTACTCATAGCAATGAAAAAACCTCCACCCCCCCAAAAAAAAACCCCCTGAAAAACGATCAAATGTTGCTTTATGTGTGGATCAAAGAAATTAAACACTTCAATTACCATTGACAAAATATTTGGGGAAAAAAAAAAATGTGCAAAAAATATACAATTTGATTTGGTTAATTTTGGCAATTTAAGAAAACTCTGAATTTTGAGAGAGTAATGTACATGGCATACACAACTGAGTAATTCATAAAACCACTCAAAACGCCATAAGAAACAACCAATCCAACTTTATTGGACAGCTTCCAATAAAATTTCTTCCCCGTATCCAATAAAGAAAAGCAAAAAGGAAAAAAAAACAAGACAAGTAATCCTTAATCGCTGGGCCCGCGCTCATTGCGTTTGCTTATCTCTCTACAGCGACGATGACTCATCCTTCCTACCCTCCCTCTACGCAAGCAGAATAATTGAAGTGTGGGGAGCGAAGTGAGCGCACACGCTGCTTTACGAGTCCGCGGGCACCGAAGTCCGTCCGTGGCCGCGGCGCGGATTGATTACGCCTCGATTCCCCCGGGCTTCCTGAGCTCATCATGTCCTGACTGTAAAATAGAGAAAATATGAACAAAACAATGCGCCGACCAAGAGGTGTTGTGCAGGAATGCTATGGCTATTGTTGTGTGTGACGCTAATGTCCGTGGTTACCAATGTCTGCGTTTTCTTGGTGAATGGGGACAAAATAAAATGAGGTGATCCGACCGCGCGCCGCGCACAATAATTACAATTACTTAGAAGGAGTGTGTTTGTTTATGATTTGATGTGTGCAGTCATGCTTGTGATATGAAGTGGTATCCACACAAGACAACCTGTTGACGGCGTGGGAATCTTGTGTCTATAGTGTGGAATTCTTGTGTTTTTAGTCAAAATTACATTGCTTTTCTTACATGAAAGGAACTCAAATTCTAGAGTTTGAAAATGTTAATTTTTTTTCCTTTTTTTTATACTTCATTGTATAACAGAAGTTTAAGAAAATTCAGAAAAGCAGTGTTGATAGAAATTATGTTATGTTTGCTCAATGGCTTGGATCGTACTGGGGTAATTATTTTTAATACAAAATTAGTGTTTGTTTTTAACAAAAAGATGCCATTTCAAGATGTTAAATAGTTATTTAGGAGATTGTTTTAATCATTATGTATTTCCTCTTATTTTTGTGCTTGTATGAAATGTAGTTGTTGATCAATTTACAACGTTTACGTTTATAAAAACATGCTTTCATATTTCAATAAAATTTGTGAAATTTTATGTTGAGAAGAACATAGATGCAGACACCTCAGGGAATCAAATTTCCTCAAAATGGCGGTTACTCTTCATCACTTCATTGTCAATTCCAGGCCAACGTTTATATCCTGACCTATTGTGGCCTGAAATGTCAAACTGGTTAATTCGAGCAACTCCCATTTCAAACCTCCGGCCTGTCTTCGTGCTCGGGGGGGCAACAATATCCCCTGTGTTTGTCTCCAACTCTCTAGAGAGATCAAGTTCTGTGTACAGAATCATCAGCAGCCGCGACTGCCGTGCCGCGAATGAATTATGGACCGCGACTTCATCTGTTTCTCTCTTTCTCCGCCATTCATTACCCACAAAAAAAAAAATGCCACTGGTTACTACGACCCGCCCCGACTCATGTTTATTTCACAATTTCGATTGTTTGCTTACACTTAACTGGAAGAAAAGGGGAAAAAACGAATCGCCGGGGTGCAAAACGGTTCAATGGACCGCACTGTCAAATCCCTCGGGAGTTTCATTAAATTTTCAGGACGGCTGTCTACTTTTGATGTAGGTGATGATGAGGGTTTTGAAATGCGATATGAATTTGAGATGTTTTCACGTGCTGAATGTGAATGCACCGGTATTCCTTTGAATATGAATGGAAAATTACTTTTGTGATTACGATGAGTGAGGACTCCATTCGAAACAACCACCTCCACAGGCGAAAGTAAAACTGCCATTTAAAATGGCACGTGTACATTTACATGTACTTCAGACGTTATTATGAATGTTATGAGACGGGATAAAAATATTGACAGCTCATGCGTGTCATTTGCATGAACGTTCAGGATATAATCCTGTCAATTTCCTTTATGTGGTTACTATGGTAACCATAAAGACCTTGCAACTGTGACAATTTCTTTGATATATTGTATTCTTAGTTTTAACCATGTCGTTTGAGTCAACACAATAGTCCTGATTGGCATTTAAAAAAATTTTTTTTTTTCAAAGTTTATGTATTTCTGTTCTGCATACATACACATAGAGATTGTCTAAGTACCTGTGTGCACTGCATCAAAACAGATTTAACCAATAAACGTTAAAAAAAAAATCAGCATATTTGTCCATTTTGTATTCTATGTACACGTACATCATATTTAAAATCTTGAAATGAATCCCTGTTGACCGATGTCTGAGTGAAGTACGGAAGCAAGAATCTTAAAGAAAGAGGGGGCGGAGAAGCTTTTCCAGCAATATTCGCATTAGGAACACGTCCCAGATTTGACGCTTTGTTGTCAACAAAACAAAAACCTCTCCAGCTCACGTCTTATTCACGTCACTTAAAAATCTATAAGACCGCGCAGCGCACGGGGAAGGGAACCAAAAAAAAAAATGTCTGTCTACTTCTGAAATCACGACGGGGTTCTTATTGCGGCCGGCCGGTGAATTGAGACAAAGTGCCCCGTGCAGAAAATCAATTATTAGCATAATGGGCCGGCTTTTCTTCATTCAATATTTGGTGCGCGTGGCCGGGGGCTTTGCAGATGCTCCCCAGCGCATTAGCGGCAATTCTCCGTCCCTCATTAGGCCAGGTCAGACACTCAATCTGTTTACTGTCTCTGCAAGATTTGTTTGTGGGGAAAAAACCTTCTTTTTTATAAATTGCTAAAATATAAGGGGACAAAATGCAAAAAAGGAGAAAAACTCATTTTTGAAATGTAAACATAGTCAAAGCTACCCTTAAATCAACACATTCATTGGTTTCAGTATTTCAAAAAAAGTATATCCATTAAAAAATTTATGGGCGTGCAAATCAAATATTGTAACTTATTTTTTTTTTATATCTTTTTTCCTCCCAAGATTAGGTCCAACAAACATTTTCCTAAAGATTTTGGGTAAAATAAATCTACAACCACCATACCATTAAGATCTTCACAAGCTCACAATGACATTTTAAAGAGAGGTGAAAAAAACCTGAAGATTGTTTTCATGGAAAACAGTAATTTATTTTGTAATGGCCTAATCAGTAGTCTTTCAGTTTCAAATTACTGGCATGCTATGCTATCCGCTTACGTACTTAGTGATTAATTTGATTTATATGTGAGACGACAATGAAAACTATGCCTACAGTCTTGCATGCATTAAGGCTTCTCCTTATTTCTTCTTGAAGAAAGATTTCATTTTGTCTCAACATTTTTATTCCTGAGCTGTCTTATTTCCTTACAATGTCAAAGTGCAGAGAAAGTGTTTGAGGCAGGGGGGTTGACCCCCCCCCCCATGTTTTCCAGTCCCAATCCCTACAATTTTGACTTAATGGTGAACAAAAAAATTCTAATGATTCCAGGAAATTTAGTTAAACTTAAAACAGAAAATGTATTTCTGGCAGGCAACAGGACGATTTTGAGTTCTCTGCTAATTTTTATCTAGATCTAGATCTGTCTTCCTGTAGAGGGCTTTAAAAAAACATGTTAAAAACTACGCGTTTCATAGCAATGAGATTGTTGATAATATTAAGTTGAATACCTACCGACCGTGCAGGTTTTCTAGGTGGACTTGTCGACGATTCCCCACCAGACATTGGTGATGGTGGGTTCCACTGTGTAGTTCCGCTAGGGACATGCCAGTAGTAGGTCCCTCTCATATCGGCAACCTCCTTCCATCCTGGTGGGAGAGACGTGGGCTTCTGCAAGGTGCTCTTCTTGAGTGGGTCTTTGTTGGTCTTGGGTTCAGGAGTGATCTCAACGCCCGATTCAGCTTCATCATCTTGGGAGGTCTTCTCTCCGCTCCGGGAATCCTCAATCAGGGTGCTGAGAGAGGGTTTACTGCCCTCTCGGAGGAGCACGCCGGGTCGCTTGATGGGAGATGCTTTGTCGTCGACCGAAGTTTCACTGACGTAGCCGTGATCGTGTTGGCCGTTTGACGGGGAAAGGAGTTCTTTGGAGAAGCCTTCTTCCTGCACACGCAGTCCGAAACTGTTGTACAGCATCTCGTAGGTGGATTCGCAGTCGGTGCTATCATCCTCCATGGTTGAGGGACCAGAATCGTAAGGGGTGGCATGCTGTGGCGGTTCATATAATCCTTCTCTGATTTCGCTGTCGTCGTCTGAGTCACTGATACTTCCGTTGATAGAGGTGATCTCGTCGTCTGGATTTTCCATGCGACCTTTGGCGATGGATTCCAAGTTTGCGTAGTAACGGAGGAAGCCGCCCAACTGAGATGCCCGGACCTCTTCATCAGGTGAGACTATGTCTGCATCCGGGTCTTTAGGCTCTTCTCGGTCTTCAACATCCTCATTTTTGTCCGTGATCTTCATTCTCTTTGAGTCTTTCTCACGTCCACTGTCTTTAGCTGCCTCGTCGACGCTCTTCATCTCTTGTTCTTCATCTTCTTCTTCTTCGTCTTCGTCTTCATAATCGTCCTCCTCTCCATCATCGATAAAATCAATGTCGGCGAACATGGCCTCGGCTTTCTTCTTATTTCTTTCCCGCAGGATGTTGTCGTCAGCGACGGTCAGTCGTCCTTCCATCTCACCATCGCTATCCATCAGGGCTTCCAGGGGGTTACCTATCCCCATCTCGGAGAGGTCCGTGGAGGCGTACTTGGTCCTGCTCTTGCCCGAGCCCGAGTTGCGCTTGGAGCCGCCGCCGTTGTCAAACTCAAAGGTGAAGTTGGAGTCCTTGAGGGAAGGCTCGTCCAGCTTGCGGCTCAGGGATTTGAGGTCATTCTCCAGGGCCTCGCTGAGCTTGTTGGACAAGGTCGGATCGGTGGTGGTGTTGGCATTGACTTGATCGGATGGTGTGATGGCGTTGCTGTCATAAGATGGGTTGATTAAGGATGTCATCGCCTGCTTTGTGCCTGACAAGAAACACACAAAAAACAAAACATTTACTCAGTGACAGTCAAAGAATAAATCACTAATATTTTAAATTTCTACCGGGTAGTGATGAAAACCAAATCTATTAAAAAAACCACAACTCTTGAAACTGCAGTTCACAGGCCCGTAGAAATAGGAGAGAAGACAAAATATTCAGATTTAGAGTTGGTAGGGAAATCCTCGAGGAGGGAAGGAACTGCAATCCTGATCTACATTATTAACAGGAGTGGGATTCGGACCCGAGACACAGAGATGACAAACGAAGAAAGACACAACTGATTGAACTGATTCCCCTAGTTAAGCAACAAATGACGTTGAAGTCCACATGCTCCAAAAGATGAATTCAACCGTTTTGCCGAGGGTAATTACAGACCTCCATAAATAATTCAAGAAACTTTTGAAAGCTGACACACACAAGCACAATTGACATATCTGTCAGAATTAAGCGAGGGACCATACATTACAAATGGACATCAGCGAGCGAAACAGCTTATTGAAGTGTTTGTTTCAGGTTTTTAAGACCTCGTTAAACAACCCGCGGCCCCCACACATCCCCTGCACCAAACCTCCTCTCAGAGTGATCTAAATGAATAAAGATAGCCAGGGTTTCGTTTTGTTTTCCTGCAGCACTCGGAAGCCTCCATACAGTAGTTCCCTGGAGACTCTGTTTCAGTGCAGTTGAGGATATTTTTTTTCCCGTAAGAGTTTGCCGGAATAAAAACACTCAATAATCTAGATTTTTGACACGAGATTTTTGTTGTGGTGATGAAACAGCAGGCAAGGCAGGGAAACTGAACGGGGATAAAAAGCTTTCAAGAGTCGTGACGGAAGTTTTTTTCACTAAGTAATCCTTCCACTCTTCATTCAGTGATCTGCATGTACGCAAGCAAATATTGTATCCACACCATTTGGCAAGCTGTGATTTTTTTGGCATTTCAATAATAAAGAATACTGAATAAATACTTTGTTTCAGATAATTTTTTTTTTTACATTTTTACTCATTCTGTCCTCATACGTTAGGCTAAAAAAAAAAGTCTCCGGTTTCTGGTATGGAGCGGCGACGCGGCTTCTTTTTTTTTTTACCTGACTTTTTTGCTTCAAATGTCGGCTGATGACTGCAAATGGTGCCCGACTAAACTTAGTGCAAATATTATGGGAGACCAGAGAGGCCACATAAAGCTTATTCTCGATCATAACCCCATCTAAAAACACATTAAAATTGTGCACCAGCAGCATTCTAGTCAAACCAGTGAGTTTGGCGGTTTTGAGACATCATCTTTCATTGAAAAAAAACCTTTTTCATTTTGCCGACTTGCATGGCTACGGCGACGCGCGCGCATACCAGAAACTGGAGACTTTTTTTTTTTGGCCTTAACCAAAAGTTGGTTTTTTTTCACAACTGCGTCATTTCCTTTCACTGTTATCGGCGCATGATGAAAAGCAAATAACACTATTCATCCACAACACACCCTGATGCAAGCTTCATTAAGTAAGTAACAAAATTAATAATTGCTAAGTTTGAATAGAAGATAAATAAGTCATTGCAAAATCGTCAAAGCAGGCCTTTACCGTGATCAAGCATCATATGTAAAATGTAGCTATGTACATTGTAAAGTCCCTTCATGGAAAAGTGCATTCACATTGTGCTTGTTGTAACAGCACTCTTAATAAGTCAATAGTATCATCCATTTGGTCCACGTTCAATTTCATAATCGGCAAAGAATTCTTGATTTTAATAGTTAATGACTGGCCTTTAAACATCAATATCTTAGAACAATGGCTCTCAACATCTACATGTACATGTATATTACAAGTACCAGGTAGTAAAACATGTAAGTGGCTTTTGATGAATCAAGGATGAAAATCAAATCATTTATGAATGTATTTTTATTTCCCTAAGCTTTTTCTTTTCTTTTACGTTCCCAGCAACGGAACAATTTTCTGTGAGTGGGCGAGTTCTGGTGTGAGAACCGAGTAGTGTTTGCCGGGGCTTAATTGCTGTTCTCATCAAATAACCTTCGTCGCTTAGGGTTGGGGGAAGGGGTGCCACACGCTCGTGATCAAAGTGACATATAATGATTAGATAAGCTGGGGACTTGCACACATACGTGACGGCTGGAATAATGTTTTCCTATTAATGAAGTCTGTCTGTGTTAAATTGTATTTTCGGATTTTTGTTTTGTGTGTGTGTGTGCCCACTTTCGTGTAGTTTAGTTTTTTTGAAGTTTTTGAGTGTAGTTTCAAATAACTCTTTTTTTTAAGAATTAATTTTCCTTGGCTGAATTCGGACTTAATATCTCTTTTCTAAAACTCTTCCATTTACAACGGATCAACATACACTCTTCCTAGTTTTGTTAGTAAAAAAAAAAACATTTTTGTGAAAACCTTGTGGAGACGTATTCATCTATAAAGAATTGCTGTGTGAGTACAATCAATCTTTTGTTCCTATTGTGCATGTGTCTCCAGAGGGCACGGTGTATCAGATCTGGCCTACACCACGTTATGGGGAAATTTGTTATTGTTAGGCAAATTAGGACCGAGTTATGGGGACTTTCTGCTGTCCCCACAGCATTTTCTGTCCCCACAAATACCTTGTACAGACGAGTGTACATGTACCGTATGTCCCCATAACTACGGAACAAGACTAGATGTGTGTTTCCTGTTTTCTAACAATCAACTTTCTGGAAAATTCACCCAAGTATGCTAAATACTTTTATCTTATCTGTTCATAATGTGTAGTTTGATTTGAGAATGAGAAAAAAAAAGAGGAAAAGTCACATATCTAAATGAGCCGAAGATAAACTCTCAACAAAAACAAAGCAAAATATCAGGGTTGTTTTAAACCAACCAAGCACCTTAACCTACAACTACCGATAAGTAAACCAAAGACTAAACCAATAACAAACTACAAACGCTGAGTCACAAATAAGCATGATCTATAATTCGGCCCCTTATCGCCAATTGTGTGGACAAACATTGACATTTGACTTAAAAGGTTTTCAGAGCTCTCAGATGCCTATTAGTGGCGGTTGACCGGGGAAAAAAATTGAAAACAAAAAAGCAAATGGAGAAATTGAGGAAAAAGGAAAAAAAAGCTCTTAATATTATTATTAAAACACATCATGCATAGGAATGTTCACAAGTGCCTGCTCCAGTGTTACCTGGATGCGATGGGTAAAGTTATACAACCCCGCACTGGGCCTCCTGCTACTGCATCCACTAAGGAGGTTAAATTGATGCGTAGTTAGTCCGGTATCGGGCTATAAAATCTAAATGATGTATTCTGCATCTTAATGGGATGGGGTCCGCTTACAAGCCCGCCGGCCTGTCGGCTGGCAGAGTAGGGTTTATGTGTACCGTATAATGTACACAGCAATTGGAAATGTCGCCAGATACATAAATTATATTAATGTGTAGCTCCGAATATAACTTTGCGGTTAAATTGTCTTGCAGGGGAAATTGGCCATAAATATTGACGTCAAGAGATCTACTTCCAGGCAGTTTTCATTTCTACGAGCTTTTATTGTATTTGAGCCAAATGTTTGATTTTGAAAATAGACATTGTTCAATCAATATTAATAAAGACAGAAAATAAATGGCAATTTAAATATATAGCAGATTTTTTTTCTAGAATTGGTAAAAACACGACCATACTAAACCCTATTTAATTATAAAAAAAAATAGCACAAAACAGACCTGTGTACCGGTACATCCACACAGAATTTCTAGGATTAAATGCTAAATTGCGCCCATTTTTTTTTAAAATAAAAAAATTACACACATTATTACAAAACTTACAGTACTCCGAAACTCCACATAAGATTCCTGTTCACACACAATCTGATGGACAAATGCGTTTGCAAAAATATGCAAATGAGCAGTCTGCACACAAGTAATCAACAGACAACTCAACTGCCGAGGCCGACGAAGAAATCAAAACAGTGTACGGCGACTAAGAATGGCCACTCAACACTTGTCCTAACCATCATTGGCCTCTCCGCACACACTCACGGAAATTTCCTACATCTCCCAAACCATCTAATATTCTGAACAAATAAACAAGAATTTCCAAGATTTCAACACTCACGTTCAGGGAGGAAAGCATTCGCGGCAGCTGGCTGCTCACGGGGGGAAAAAATTCCAGAGCAACGGAAAGGTGATGGCGAAATCCTACTAAAATGGGTGTTGCATGCTCCTACTGTGCATGTGAGCTCATGTCTAGAGGAGGCAGGTGAAAATATAAAAACCTGAAGATGCTGTGGACGGCGTCGTCAGCGGCGCTGGCCAATCACGGTGCCAGGCTCATCAATATTCAGTCAAACTCATTCAGGATTTACTGAGCTTGATGTGGGACATTCCATTCTGTGCTCGGGGGTGGGCATACATGCATCACCTTGATGCAAGGAGATGACGACTCTTTGGAAATGGGGAATATTTTAAGCAGGAAATCGAGAAATTATTAGAGTGAATAAAATGCAATCTTGCCCTGCTGATTTACTGAAGTGCCCATTTTTCTGTGCTTCTGTGTCACAGCAACTTTTTGATCTTTTAAGAATTCTAAAGTGATGGCTTAAAGTAAATGCAACTGCAAGATTATTTTGAAGGATTATCCACCAACTATGACTGAACTGAATTTGCTGGCTTTTTTTTATCTGATTGAGAAATACTTAGGAGTTATTTTTAAAAATTAGAATTTTGCTTTTTAATTATAAAAATTAGACCAGCAGCTTTTGTATGATATTCCAAAAAATCAGGGTAACCATTTGAAAAACTTATAACATCTAAATTTCTATTATGAATAAAATTCCTCCATTTTGAAACAATAAGGACAAGTCCGAAGCAATACATATTTCTAAGTTTAAGATTTCAGTTGTTGTTTGGAATGCCAGACTTTACCAGAGCTTTGAATAAAGACTAATTTATGTTGTCATTAATACCTAATGATTAGACTGAACTATACAGGTGCAACCTGGAATTAGACTCCTCTCAATGCCACGATAGCTGCAGTTATGTCAAGGTTGCAAAAAAACTGAAAGGGTACATCAACAACAAGGCCACACGTCCAGGGATACATCTGTAATTTGGTGAGGTTTCTATTTGCGTCTTTTCATGTCTCACCGGCAAACTGCCTTGCAGGAAATTAGAGCTGGCGCCAAATTATCCCGTCTGTGGACGATGATTTAATGCTTGATTGCAATGATTTCACACACTTTTTATCCTTGGAGTGTGAGGTCTCTGATTAGAAACTGCTTGACGGAAAATTTTCGAATAAATTATGACTATGCGCCACAAGACAAATTTGATTTTGCCGAATAACAAAAACATTGGTCAATATCATTTTGAAAAAAAAAACACAAAAAATTCATGTGAGCTCTCAAATTCTTACTTAAATTCTTGTTTAAGTTCTTTCCATTATCCCAAAGCCTGCAAACCCCAAATTTATAATTTTCTTCCACTTTTTTTTTCTTGGACAATTTGAACTTGACATGTGTATGGTACTATTTACAATATGAAACAATATGAAAGAAAACAAATCAATTTTCTGGCATGCCACACTGATTATTTTAAAGTGCTCGTTGCATAATATTCAATTCGGGTTTTTCCTTTGTACTCAGCATCTTTACTCTTGCTTTTTCTGTTTCATTTAACTTTATCCCTTTCCTTTCCCTCCTTCATCCTCTTAAGACACTGAGACCGACAGTCACGACACACTCTCCTAATGCCCCATCTTCCAGTCCGCTCTTAGACCACCGTGAGGTTTTGCTGAAGACCTAAGAGAATCACCCAGCCCCGCTGTCCGCATTAATAAAAGAATAACCAGCCATCAAAGGATTGCCGCCAATTCATAAATGCCACGCATACTGTGAGGCAGTATGCTTTGCTCAAATGGACAATGACTACCCAGGGTAAATTGTGTTTTAATTGCGACTCAATCGATGCGTGGGGGATGTTTCGTATCAATTGCAGATGCTTTGGGTGAGATGGAAAAATAACGTGCATAATAGACCTAAGATTGGAAGGATTTATATCATTGACTACATGTAGAACAAACCCTGAACTTAAGATGGATATAAGATGAGCTCCACCCTTGCAGACGTATCAGTTAAATTTGAATTTAAAAAGTAAATAATTAAAATTTAAAGAATCTGCAAACTGAGCAACCCAAAGCGCTGAATTGTGTTAATATTTTCATTTCAAATATGTTTCATTTCATTTAAAAACATAAGGTATATCTACCAGATGTTTCACGTTTCATGAAAAAAAGTGTTGGCATATTTTAAGAAGTCAACCTATGGCTTTAAAATGCATCTTTCTGTCATTTAAAACAATTAAGTACATGTTATGTCTCAATAAGAAACAGGGAAGGCAGACAAACGTTTTACTTTAACACCTACATGTATATAAGCCCCCCCCCCCATCCCTTAATAGTTTACTTCCCCTCCCTCCCCCTTGGCTTTTCATCTCCTTCCCCTCCCTACAACTCTGAAGTTCCACCTTCCAATGAATACATTTTCCTTTTACATGTGCTTTCATAGTCAAATCCCAACACCCGTTAAAATGTTCCCATGTTTTCCAAAAGACATGACCTTTAGAAATGTACAAAGAAAACAAAATTGTCTGGATCCTCCCTACAACAATAATCTGAAAAATCTCCCCATAATAAAAAAAAAAATCCAGGTTTCAAAATATCAAGTCTCGTGAGACATGGCAAGGCACGCTTAATAAATTTTCCGGACCCTGAAAAATTATTCTAGCTGTTCCGAATTTTCAAAACAGTAAGTCCATCTGGAACTATGCGCAAGATGCAATTCAGCCTTTACATGTAGCTCCGAAACAAAAACAACGGGTGGCCTTATTACGAGCCCCTATTCCTTTGTGGGTATTCTCACTGAAGAACCGAGATCTGAAATATGAAACCTCTATTTTGATCGCTCTCATAAGAAGTTGGAAGGAGGGGATGAGTCATCTTTATTTCCCACAGGCTACAGGTGGGGCTGGCTTGTTTATTTTGCTTTCTTGCGCAGATGAAATTCGTCAGACTTGCAAAAGGAAATTTCATGTTATTATTTCAACAAATGAAAAAGCCATTATTGATTTTGAAGCCCTGTACTTGAATTTTTTTCCCATTCCATTATATCACTTGAGAAACACTCTCACGATCCCCACGAACCTCGAAGGGAAATATTTTCAAAAGGGTGGATATTTTATGATGCTGTTATGATAGGTGCATAGTGATCATTAAAGTGAAGAGTACTGCATTTCATGATTTTTTTTGGAACTTAATTTTTAAAGAACTTGTGGGTATAAAGGACACCAAAGTGTAGTTAATTTTTCTTGGATGAATGATGTGGTAAACTTGAACTAAAATCAAAATCACTTGCCTTACTGGAAAAAAACAACATACGTACAGCTGAAGCATCCAATTACAAATTTCCTTTCCATTTTTTCCACTGAGCGCAAGACTGTAAGAGACACAATTCCCTACCCTGATATTAATTGTTCCTGTTTAATCAATAACGCCAAGTGTACATTGCTAAGACGTCTAAGATCAATGATCAATTCGGCTGGCGTCACGAAGCTTGGCCGGCACTGACCCCCAGACGGGAACGAGGGGAGAAAGGAAAAAAAGGGGGGGGATCCACAGACGAAGCAAGGTCTTGTTGGTTGCTCCGAGTAAAAAACCACAGCTAATTACAGCAGACGAAGACGGGCTAAGATTATATGCAATGATGATCACGTACACCATTCCTTATCAAGCATAAAACATCAATCTAATTTTAATTAATTAATGTTTGTGTCCAGTATAACTACAGTTTTTTTTGTTCTTTTGATTGAAGAGTTCCACGACACACACTGAGACAAAAATTAAAAAAGAAACGAAAAAAAAGCGAACATGTAACCTGTGTAAAGAAATACACAGATAAGATTTATAAATGTATTTTTTTAAATAAAAATTAGTTCACAGCACTGTTTACAAAAATATAACAAAAGGTACGAGGAACAAAATAAATTTCAATTATAACACAGTAAGAATTAGAAAAGTTGTTTCAAAATGACAGCATAAAGATTCACTGCATCGCAGGATAACAGATGTTGGTTATTAAATATTCAATTATTTTACAAACAGAAGCCGGGTGCATTTTTATGCAATAGTCTAGATGTATGCAAAGAAGGCTTGAAAATGTAAAAGAAACTAATATGGCTAACGTACACACGTACTGTTTTTGCCCTTTTCCTACTTTATTCTCTGAAAAACCTTCCCTTCACCAGCAAGATGACATCAAACCAGCTATCAGGAACGGTTGCCATGGATACATAAAAACGTTGAAGGCCAAGGTTGGACGATAAGAGTGTGCCAGACAAACTGGCGCCAAGAACAAAAAATCGGATGGAGTCGGCAAACGCTTATCACAATATCGGAGCGATTCGGCAGTAATTTGCAGCAATAAATGCAAAAGGTTTCTGGCGGTAATGGAGAAAGAACACAATTTTACTGCTCTTCTGTTGTTCACGTACAATGTACACGTATGTGATTTAAGTAGCCTTACCAATTGGTTATTAATTTTCTTATGAGAATAAAAAAAAAACAGGAAAATCTTTACTCAACTTTTGAGGATTTCAAAACAGTTCAAGAATAGTTGTGTTCAATACATTTCTTCAACTTTGTCCTTGGAAGTTGTTAAAAAAATTAGTGAAATGTGTGGGTTATATTTTAATCAAGATACAAAAATAATTGATTTCATTATAAATTAGCACAGTAGATAATTCTCGCCTGCGTATAGTACATGTGTACATACAAACATAATTTTTATCCGCGAAACATATTACATGTAAATGAACTTGCAAGTCTTAAGATTATTCAAATTTACATTTATAAGAAAATCCAGCGAAATCCATCGTAAGAGAAATGATCCACAATTTGTGTGAAACAATGTGTTCAATCAGTGAATTGCGAGGGGAAAAAGTGAACAAGAGGACACTTCATAGTACAGAGAATTAACATGATGGAAAAGATCCAAGTCGTTTTTGTTTGCAAACTCATTTTTTTTTCCCTTACAGAATCCCCATACATGCATTAATTAATATAAGGCACCTGTACAGTACGTGCATTAACAGAAATAAGACAGCTTAGGACACATCATGCCCAAGATCAGCACTCCTATCTACTGTAAGAGATTGCTCTCTACCCCTTCAGTGGGCCCCAAGACCCGTCTGATGAATAGTTCATTACTCCGCAATGACGTGATCTCAGCAGATGCCCGGCAAACATCCGCAGGAGGGCGGTGGACTGCATCAAGCGAGGCACAGCTGCAACTGGCCTGTTGTAAGTGTATGCAAACGGCTGTAGGCAAGACTGGCAGTATTCCACTCATGAGTGCATACGGCAGTGTTGGAGCAAAGGCTTTGACCCTCAAGGCCAAGGCCAAGGCCAAGGCTTTGACCCTCAAGGCCAAGGCCAAGGCCAAGGCCCTGTTTTATGAAATGACAACTGATATAGAATTAATAATTCTAGTCACATGAGTGACACATCATCACGCAAGGGCGGATCCAGAACACAATTTAGATGCTCTGTGGTGCGATTTGAGGCAATTTCTGACCATTTTAACCGATGTTTTTGAGGAAAAGATGGTGGTGTATTCATTGCCTGCCTTTATTAAAACAACATTCCTTTAATTGCAATCAACATTTTATGACTGCATTGTATCTATGAAAGTATAAGTTCAGGTCTTCAATATGGTTTAACTAAACAAAACAATGATTTACTTTTATATGGACACACAATTCTCCCAAGTGTAACAAAAGGGGGATTCAAGAAACTGATTTGGGAAATTATGATTTGCTGGCCCAACATGGTCAGAAATACCAGCATTATCTAAAACAGATACATGCAAATCTTTAGCACTTATCAGGGAGACATATACAGCCAATCAGATCTATTCCATAGTTATATGCAATTAAAGTGATCATCTCATTAGCCCCAAAATGTGATGCTACAAAAGTGGAAGTGTGCCCAACACACAAATCTATAGGGTGCTTCCCTCCTCCATGGTAATACGATTAAAATGGTAACAGCAAAATTTCGAACAGATTTATCTGGAAAATGCAAAAATCTATGGGCCTTGAAGAGCCTTGACTCAAAATTGCAAGGCCCTGAACCCTCAAGGCCAAGGCCAAGGCCAAGGCTTTTGCCCTCAAGCCTCGAGGCCAAGGCCAAGGCCCTAAAATCCAGCCTTAAGGCAGCCTTAAGGCCAAGGCCCAGCATCAAGGCACTACATCACTGGCATACGGACAGCTGGAGGCAAGGCTAACGATCCTTAGTGCGGATGATTCATATATTTAAGTAGTGAGTGTTTTTTTCCAAGAGCCTCATTAATGTTATATTCATTGCTAATATTTTATAGGACCCTGACACTTTTGAGCTTTATCATCGTGTCCATGTGGAACGGTGGTCATGAATAAATGAACTGTCATTCCCATGTGAAAATATTTCTCGGTTTAAAAGAATTCCATTCGTCAAGAAATTTCTTGTTACTTTACATGTTCTACCCTGTCCAAATCAATTAGATATTCAGATGCAGCAAAGACGGTTTTTCAAGATCATTAAACCCCTAAAATAATCCAATAAAAGTTCAGCGTCCAATAAAAAGTTACGACATGATTGTCTCAGAATTCCCAATTTGCAGGATCCTGTGAAATTCATGGTAAGTGAAATTCCTCAACAAACAATTCTATTTCTTGTATTTTTTTTTTGAAATTTCTTTTGGAAGCACTTTTTTGCGCAGCTCAAAAGTATTGCCCTATTTCTAAATGTCAAATTGAAGGGCAATTAAAACAATTAAATGTAAAGACTTTTTGGTCAATAAAAGTCAATCAGATGTATGTTATGCACATGTACACACGTTTGTCAAAGGTTCACATACATAAATATCATAGGCTCCGATCTTCAATGGTTATCCACGACAAAAATAATCACGAAACGGCCAAACTAGATTTACCATGGAGGAACTGATTTCCAATCTCATCATAAGAAGACAACGTAACCTGAAACCGTACGGCCTGTATACCCTTACACATCAATCTAACCACCATATTGGGTCACACCACCATGTACACCATCGCTCATCCAATGATATGATTTGTAAGAAGTTGTTGTTCATCTGTCTCCTCTGGATCCGATTTCACGAAGCAGCTGAAAAGAAGTTGCTTCTTAGCATATTGATGCCGGGTACCAGTTACAAGTGACATACATTGCATGACTTTTTAGTCGGTAACCTGTTCTCGCTGAGCATATATTTTCTGTGCTTAGTATATTTCTCAGTTGGCCATCAAAAATTTCCTCCATTTTATTTGTGATCACGCACTCACTTGGAAGACTTGTAATCATTAACTTGTGACTGATGACAAGGTTGTTTGATGTCTTTCAGTGTTCAGGAAAAAGCAGGAGGAAGGAACGGAGTTTCGCGGAATTAATTAACTTTGGTTGTTCAGTAACAGGCTGGATGTAATTAAACACAAAATTATGGTTTCTTCAGATTAGCATGTTGACAGGCACTATCATGAATTTTGCCATTTCAACACATTTCTTTACAATTTTGCAATCTAGTGCTTTTCAAAGAAGCCACAGCAAAAAAAAATTAAAGGTCTAGTAGTGAGAGGTAATATTCTAGAATGTGGAGTGAAAATTAGGATATATATTTTCATTTTTTTTCATAAATTTGTTCTTGTTTGTCAAATTTGTCAGTTGAATTGCTGTTTTTGTTGGAGTCGTCAGCTGATCATGAAAATGCCAGTGTATGAATCTCATGTAAATGCTGACTAAATTAACTTGAAATTCAGAAACACATTGATGTACACATCATTTCCATATTGAAATTCAATTCATAAACGGTAATCACAGCGTACAATCAATATGGCAATGAACAGAATAAACCACAGATTTACATTTTGTAATTTTGAAAATTCAATTCAACAGTGTCACTGATAAAAGGAAAAGCTTGTTTTGCTACCTGTAACCATGTCGCAATAAAATTCAATTCGAGAATTTCAACAGTGTACATAAATAAAGATGACAGTCAACAAAAGTAGAGATAATTTTACAAATTCAATTAAACATCTGTTACTGAGAAAAAGTGAAATTGCGTCTCATGAACTGTATACTTACTCATTTTGTGAATCTGTTGGATCTGATGGTCATCATATCTGGAAATTCTCACTGTCTCAGCCATCTTGAAATTTCAACAAGACGCTCCTTGCACTAGCCTCACAGCCTTTCTCTTTCCCTTCCGTCCTGCACGTAGTGTCCGGCCAGCCAACACCCTTCAACGACCGCCGCTCCCAACTGAGCTATAAAAGCTGGACTGAGTCAGCCCGGCCGTGATGATACGATGCAATAATGAGTAGGGATTTGACCGCGTACGCGTCACTCACACACACACCTTGTCTGTACGCAGCCAGCTACATAACCAGTCGCTAGAGTTTTTTTTTCCTTTCTGCTGCTTCTTCGTCTTCAGGCCTGTGGGAAAAGAATGGATCGTGCATAAGATATCACGGGTACTGTACATGGACTCGGTGTACTTGTGTACGATGACCACGATCAACCTGTATGAAAATTGACTCTATCTCATCTCCAAGGACGGTTTCAAGCATCGAGGAGTGATGACAGTTTTTATCAAAATGTTTCCCTCGGCTTTGCGGGGGAGGTAAGGTTTCATGGACGGGAAACATTCAGACATCATACCGAACATTTTTTATACCGTGGCCCTGTGGGAAGGTTAAGTTGGTGTATAATAAACATTGGAGCATGGTTCATGTCAGACATTCTGTCCGTATTACTGATGCAATCACATACGAGGCTTAAGCTTCATGCAATACTGAAATATTGACATGTAATGCAATGTACACACGTGTACAAATGTACATGAGTTAATGAGATACACAAATGTCCCTACTGTCATTTCATATTTTTTTTAAAAAGAATTTGAAATTTTAAAAGTAAAAAACTTCAATAAATTACCGGTACTTGTAATTTCGTTGTCATTCTCTGTAAAGGTCACACTATGTTTTACATGTCCAAAGCCACATGGCCAACAAATGTGCAGATATACGAATACCGGTAGTTATAAATCAACATTTATTATGTATTTTTTTTTTAATTTCAAAGGTAAAAAAATTCAATAAATTACCGGTACATGTAATTTCCTTGTCATTCTCTGTAAAGGTCACGTTATGTCTTACATGTCCGAGGCCACATGGCCAACAAATGTGAAGATATACGCATATCGGTAGTTTATAAATCAACATGTATTAATGTAAAGCTTTACTGTATGGTTTCATGTACCGGTATGTTGACAATTAGGTTAAAAAATATTGCCATATTCTACATGTAGCTAGACTATTAAGATTCATGAAGTGGTGCTCTTTACCCCGCTGGTGAGAAGTTGCAAGTTCATTTCCCAATAAAAGTCAATTTTCTTGTTCAACAGAAAATTGATTTTTGTAAAATACAGGACACCACAAACCTCACGGAGAATGGTGGTTTCTTTTAAAAATATTCATTAGTAAATGATGATACTTCAAAGTTCCCAGAATTGAATCCTGTTTAACAATTTTTTTGTTCATCTAAACCTCACACATTTTTTCCCCATGATTTTTAAAATTATGAGAACTTAAGCCTGGATCATATTTGCATAAATTTGTAGTCCCGAAGTAAATATTCTCAAATCCCCTATTTCCTGTGATTTTATGAAGTACATGTACGTGCAATGACAAATTTATGGAGATCTGCTATGTTTATTTTCTGATCACAGGATGACTAAGCCATGCGAATGCTGTCCAACTCAGTGCCTTAGCGGAAAGGTCACTCTGTGCATAAAGAATCCAAAACCAATGAGGATTATCAATAAGAAGCACACAACTATCTTAATTGTACATGTACGTCTTGATGTTGTGTTTGATTTGAGACAAATTTCATTTTCGATGAGTGTGAATTTTCATAATGGTTCATTATTTGACTTGTTACATAGGGGCATTCAAGGGCATTGCTAATGAAAACTCAATAAATTTGTATAAACATGTCCATAATAAATTTATAATAGTTTATTTCAATTGTTCACATTTTCTTCATGTTTCAACTTAATTTTCAAAAATACTAGCAAGAAGACGCACTACCCTTCTTTAATACTTTTTTTCTCAAACCCTTGCCAGGAAGATCATGAATAAATTACCACAGGTGGAGCAGTCCATTTGACAGACAGGGGGGTCGATTGCTGAGGGGAAGTTTCATTTCCACGAAACACTTAAAGTGCAAATACATGTATGCCCCTTAAAGGGAAAATATAACATTTGCAAACATCGAAAAATAAAACTACCAAGTTTTTACGAAATACCTTACTAGGATGTTGGTAAATGACAGTCTAAAGCATTCTGTAAAATTATGGCACCTGGTGTGAAGTCATTTTCAAAAAAATGGTATTTTTGTATACATTTCCAATGGTGGTCGGCCGACCATCGTTGGAAAAATCTAACTATTTTTCAACAACTGCTCCATTTTTACCATTTGTTTCAGTCCAAATTGTGTTTGCTATTGGTTACATGTTCATGAACGGGTGCAGGTCAGCTAGACTGGTTCCCTTACCTTACAATTTTCCGGCATCTATAAATTGCTCCGTTTCATTTTTAGTGGAGTCAGGGAACCAGACTACTTGAACATTTTTGTTTATCTTGGTTTTTCCAGCATTTTCGGACACAAAACTTCAAACATGTCAGTGTAACAATATTTTGTTCTATTATACTAACCCCTCAATTAGTTCATTTCTGAAAATTACAGCGAAAGCCAATGATGTACATTCCCTTTAACAACATAAATTTATAATAAAGCCCGTGAACAGTTACATTCATTTCTTAATTCTCTGTTGGCTTTCCACCTTGAGCAAATTGGTTGCAGTCCCGTAATGTGGCTTTCTGTTAGTATTTGGCACGTGGTTCGATGCCCAAATCTGCAACTCAATGAAAAAGAATAAAAAAAATTATAGTTGCAAATGTATCACTAATGAACCCAATCCTTCCACGTGACATGTTCACACATGGTCCCAGGACCGGGGAGAAGATGAAATATTAATGAAAGTATAAAACTGCCTCGGGCCAAACTCGTTACGTTCCCGAGTAATCAAGAAGCTTCGGAATTTCCTTGCAATAACAATCTACTCCGTCAGCATGCGCGGAGGTGTGAATAAGTTGGGAATTTGTCCTAATTCCAATTTTGGTGCACATTTATGGATTTTGAAAATACTAAAAACAGTACAAATTGTGATGAATTATTTATTGCACATACATGAACATGCCTTTTCATTTAATTGAAAGGTAGTGGTCTGCAAATGTTCTCTAAAATTTAAGACACTTATTCGAACTCTTAGTAAAAAAGTGTTTTAATGCGTAGTTATGTTTTTTCATCATCAATGTAAAAGATACAAGATTTTATGCATGGATGTTATCCATACTATGGTATGAACAAATGCAAGTACATGTATGTAGCAAAACTACATCATGTATAGTTATACCGTTATGAAATAAATTAATTGATCCTTTTAAACCAGTCCCAAGAAAATTTGCATATTCTAAAAATCAATCTTATCAATACTGTGTTTAACATGTTTTAATGCAATACATATTAAGGCTCCCAAAATCCATATCATCACTTTCTAAAACCCGCCCTCATTATAACATTTACATAATGAATCCTTACCTTATTTGCTGAAAACATTCAAGTTAATGAGCACAGTGAACGAAAGTGTCCGAAGCCCCATAACAATAGACGTTTATCGACATGTCACTAAGTGCCGTCTGCCTCGGCAACAAAAGGCCCCCGTTATTTCACAGGACGGTTTAATTACTTTGATAATTGGACAGACATTGATTTAGGTTTCTATGCACTCAAAAAAGAAACCGTCGCTTTCGTGGGAAGATTCACTGTTCATAAAATGACTGTGGGCATTTTTAATTACAGCGGGGCTTAAGGCGAAAAAAAAATCTGCTTGGGAAATTCACGAGGGGGTGACTTTAATTTGGTTAGTCAATACAAGGTTTGGCTAAAAGTAATAATGTATTACGTTTGTTTTTAAAAATGTATATCAGGGCTTGTACAGCTGGTTTTAGTCAAGAGACAATTTTGCTCGATGATGTTATCTGCTTGAATTTCAGAAGAAAACAAAATGTACTTCTTGACAATTTTTATTTTCCAAACAGCTGCAGGGATCTGACATTTTAAGTGGAATTTGTTTAAAATTTTGTGAAAGAATACAGCAATGAGACTCCCTGAATTGACCCAGAAATGATATTTCAAAATATTTTGTTTACTATTGATTCGTTTCAAAATTTTAAACGGCCGATTTCAAAATTTCAAAATTTAGTTTTCAAAATGCACCTATTCTATTTCAAAACTTCTTTTGCAGATTTGTCACTGCACGTATGAATATTCAAATATAAATATGTACAGCCCCACCTCTGTACCCGAAACTCTGCTCATATAGATCATGTACACATAACTTGTTGAGAAATGAAAACATAGGGCTCGATAACTCAGTTTATAGAGTATTTAAATTGTAATCCAATGGTCTCAAAGTAAAAAAAACCAACCCAGTTCGTTTATTTGTTTAACTTCAAAGCTTACTCTTTTAGAATTCTGATTAAATAAGTATTTGTTCTTAACCACGTACTGTCTTATAAAATCTGGCATAGTCTACCATAGAGCTGGGTCCTTGCTGTACAGTCTTGCTAATACAGCCAAAATCAAACACCAAGATTTACTTGTAAGCAACCTTGTACACCTAATAACACACCTGACTACCTCGTTAAAATATATTATTCTAATTTTCTAATTAACTAATAGGCTGTTTAGCATACATGTACACTGTACCATGTAGAAACAACCATAGAAAAATTGAGCATAACTTTTAAAGTCAGCTGTCAATCATTGCAGATAATTTGCCTGCATCGACAAAATGCCTTACATACAACACAAAAGCTACAGTTTCGACCAACAATTCACATAAAAAGGTCCCTATTCGAGCCAATTATAGTGAAACCTCATTTAAAGATAACTACGTATGATATTTTGGACACACTGGAGTACCAAATTCAAAACAAAAGAATGGCTTTATTGGATGAGAGTTGAAAAATCATGGTTATTGTAAGAGTAAATGGTAACATACTTACACTGAATATTCAAATATATGTAAATATAGCCCCGCCCATTCTACAATGTAGCAGAGCACTGCTGCACTGCTTGTGCGTTTGTTTCGATTATGTAACTATTTTATTTCAAAATTTCTTTTGCAGATTTGTCACTGTACATGTACATGACATTTCCATGTGAATATTCAAATAAACATGTGAACATAAAAGTAAACACAATCAAGTAACTTGTAATTCATGTTACATTGAAAAATGCAAACATAGGGCTCGAT
Source organism: Patiria pectinifera (assembly GCA_029964075.1). Lineage (NCBI taxonomy): Eukaryota > Metazoa > Echinodermata > Asteroidea > Valvatida > Asterinidae > Patiria > Patiria pectinifera. The sequence goes on from CM057135.1 coordinate 30,297,708, forward strand.
AGCTCAGTTAATAGAGCACTAGAATAATAATCCGAAGGTCTCATGTTAAAAACCCCTCCCCAGTTCATTTATTTGTTCAATTTCAAGACATACACTTTCATAATTCTGATAATTAGTATTTTTTCTTAGCAACATTGTCTTTTCTTATCTGGCATAGTCTACCATAGAGCTGGGTCTTTGCTCTATGGACATTGTAATATGGCCAAAATCAAACATCAAGACTTTCGTTTTGGTAGCCTTGTACATCTCATCTAAACACACTCAACTACTTCATTAATAACCCCCTAGGCCCTTGTTGCTTACAACCATCCTCAATCCTCCAAAATCCTCCAAAATTCTGCAACTCCGCCTAAATTTTTCAAAATTGTCAGACAGTCCTGCCTCAAAATGCATTCATCCTCAATCCTCCAAAATCCTCCTCATCCCAAAACTTTGCACTCGTGTTTAATTGAAGGATAACCAACGCCAAATCCTTCAAAATCATCAGACAGTCCTGCCTCAAAATGCATTCATCCTCAATCCTCCAAAATCCTCTTGTGCTTCAATCACCATTCATGCTCAATCTTCCAAAATCCTCATGTGCTTCAATCACCATTCATCCTCAATCCTCCAGAATCCTCATTCGATTCAATCACCATTCATCCTCAATCCTCTAGAATCCTCCAAAACCACCAGGAGGATTTTGGAGGAGTGAGGTGGGTTAGGGTTAAAATTAATTATTCTAATTTCCTTTTAATTGACTAGAAGGTTGTTTGGCATACACGTACAATGTATCATGTAGAAACAACCATAGAAAAATTGAGCATAACTTTTGAAGAAGTCAGCTGTCGAATGGTGACAGATAGAGTTGCCTTTATCAAAAAAATATCCGTGCATACAACACACAAGCTACAGCTTCGAACAACAACTCACATAAAAAAAGGTCCCTATACTCGCAAAATATACTAAAATCTCATTTAAAGATAATTACGTATGATATTTTGGACACACTGGAGTAGTAAATTCAAAAGAAAAGAATGGCTTTATCGATGTCAGTTGAAAAATCATGGTTATTGTAAGAGCAAATGGTAAAACATACTTGCACTGAATATTCAAATATATGTAAATATAGCCCCGCCCATTCTACAATGTAGCAGAGCACTGCTGCACTGCTTGTGAGTTTGTTTTGATTATGTAACTATTCTATTTCAAAATTTCTTTTGCAGATTTGTCACTGTACATGTACATGACATTTCCATATGAATATTCAAATAAACATAAAACACATCAAATAGCTTGTAATTCATGTAACATTGAAAAAAGCAAACATAGGGCTCGATAGCTCAGTTAAGGCCAAAAAAAAAAATAAGTCGGTCTCTGGTCAGCGCGCGCGTCGATTTTAATCATGCGCGTCAATCTTCTTTTTTTTTCAAAATGTTCCGCGGTAGCACCAACAGCGCCCTCTATTTCCGCACCTCCTCATTTTTTTTTTAGCAAAGAGCACCAAGGAATGGGGAATTGTACCAAGGCAAATGATCGAAAGCACCAAGGCAAATTATGGAGGACACCAATGTACATGAGGACACCAAAAAAGCAAAATAGTACCCCACTTTATCTGTACAATCCAAGCTTGAAGAAAAAAAAAAAGCGAAAAAAAAAAAAAGCCGCGTGGCCGCTTCAATTCCGGAACTTTGGTCTGACCAGAGACCGAATGTCTTTTTTTTGGTGGCCTAATAGAGCACAAGAATAGTAATCCGAATGTCTCATGTTAAAAACCCCACCCCAGTTCATTTATTTGTTTAATTTCAAAACATACACTTTCATAATTCAAGACATACACTTTCATAATTCTGATAATTAGTATTTTAGCTTTAGTATCTCCACCATGCAAAGCCTCAAATCTTACTTATTTTAGCTTGGCCACATTGTCTTTTCTTATCTGGCATAGAGCTGGGTTTTTACTTTATGGACTTCTAATATGGCCAAAATCAAACATCAAGACTTTCATTTTGGAAGCCTTGTACATCTAAAAGCACACTCAATTACTTCATTTATATTAATTATCATCAATTTCTTTTAATTAACTAATAGGTTGTTTAGCATACACGTACATTGTACCATGTAGAAACAACCATAGAAAAATTGAGCATAACTTTTGAACAAGTCAGCTATCAATCATTGCAAATATAATTGCCTTTATCAATGAAAATCCTTACATACAACACAAAAGCTACAGTTTCGACCAACAATTCACATAAAAACGTCTCTATTCTCACAAAAAAATACTAAAATTTCATTTAAAGATAATTAAGTATAATATTTTGGACACACTGGAGTACCAATTTCAAAAAAAAAAAAATGGCCTTATTGATGACAGTTGAAACATCATGGTTATTGTAAGAGTAAATGTATAACATACTTACACTGAATATTCAAATATATGTAAATATAGCCCCGCCCATTCTACAATGTAGCAGAGCATATGGATTATGTAATTATTCTATTTCAAAATTTCTTTTGCAGATTTGTCACTGTACATGTACATGACATTTCCATATGAATATTCAAATAAACATGTGAACATAAAACACAATCAAATAGCTTGTAATTCATGTAAAATTGAAAAATGCAAACATACGGCTTGATAGCTCAGTTAATAGAGCACTAGAATAGTAATCTGAATGTCTCATTTTTTTAAAAACCCACCCCAGTTCATTTATTTGTTCAATTACAAGACATACACTTTTTAATTCTGATACTTATTATTATAGCTTAGCAACATTGTCTTTTCTTATCTGGCATAGTCTACCATAGAGCTGGGTCTTTGCTCTATGGGCTTTGTAATACGGCCAAATCAAACATCATGATTTTCGTTTTGGTAGCCTTGTACATCTAAAAGCACACTCAATTACTTCATTAAAATTAATTGTTCTAATTTTCTTTTAATTAACTAGAAGGTTGTTTAGCATACACGTACACTGTACCATGTATAAACAACCATAGAAAAATTGTTTATAACTTCACAAGAAGTCAGCTTTTTAGTGGTGACAAATATAGTTGCCTTTATCGATGAAAATCCTTACATACAACACAAAAGCTACAGTTTCGATCAACAACTCACATAAATAAGGTCCCTATACTCGCAAAATATACTAAAATCTCATTTAAAGATAATTACGAATAATATTTTGGACACACTGGAGTATTAAATTCAAAAGAAAAGAGTGGCTTTATCGATGACAGTTGAAAAATCATGGTTATTGTAAGAGCAAATGGTAAAACATACTTGCACTGAATATTCAAATATATGTAAATATAGCCCCGCCCACTCTAGCAGAGCACCACTGCACTGCTTGTCAATGTGTGACACGTCACTGTACTGCATGCTGACTGAATGTTATTTTTCACGTAGGGATTTTTCTTCCTTTTTGGCTTAACATTGGGGGGGGGGGGGGGCCCATGGCCAGACACTGAGGCTGGATGAGTAACAAGGCCTCCGTGATGTAATTTATCATCTGAATGCAAGATATTGAACTTAAAGATTCCGTTGCCAATAGCCCTATGAATCACTGGGAATTGCGCGTCACGTTTCAATACCAAATCAATATGCAATCATGGAGATGTATGTCTCGGCATGCAATATCTGAAAAACAAACACGAGACGATCTATGTACTTACTCTCAAAGACGACGACAGAAAAAAAAATCAATTTTCCTGTGTTACCAGTTATGCCCTATGTATATGAATGGAAACCGAAACTCCGGCTCTAGGTTAAAAAAAAATATCAATTTCATCAAAACAAATAAATTATTTCGAGACAAGTAAAAACAAATCACTCTGTGCTCATACTTATGTATGCATGGCAAGTCAATAAAACAGTGACTAATACCATCATGTATTGAGTTAATTATTGCAGCAAAACAAATTAGGACATGGGCCCAAGTAAAAAATTGTTAAATGCAATCCTTACAAATGTACCTTTGTGTCCCCTTTAAGTTTATTTTTAGTTTTCATTTTTGCTATTTTCAAGGGTATTTTGGTGCCTTTTTTTTATGATGATGCCAATTTCCATATTCATGAGCAAAAGTGTGATGTCATTTTAGGCAGAAACCTCATTGTTATAGCACCAAAAGTTGCCAGAGTTTTGGATATTTTATCCTTGTACATTTTCGTGGTATAGCGATTGCTGTTGTTTCAATACATGACAGAAGTCAAAGAAAAAATGTTTCTCACAAATGTTTTGAATGAGCAATTTTGTGGGTTCACAATTTGAACAGAGAGCCCCTAAACTGAAAAGTGCGTTCCTAAAATGACATCACAGCAAGATGGCAAGTGCGCCCTCAGTTGTCAGGAAAAGCATAGAAATGTTTAAAGAAGTGCACACAAAAGGGATGTCAAATAGTTTTCACACATTTAAGAGTCCAGTAGAAAGTTGCATATAAAATACGTTCCCAAGTAATGATCCCTTTATTTTTTTTATTTCATCACATTATTACCAAGTCTGCAAATAAGATGTTCTGTACAATACATTTGTTTGACTGAAATTTGATGCTTATGTTCCTTTAAAAAAAGCAAATGCTCTATAATATTTTACTTCTGCATTATTTGCCGTTCCTAAGCCTGTAAATTCAGTCAGAGGCTGGGCCACTTAAATTACATAAATAGAGTGCTGTCAAACTACATGTGATAACCTCTCTACATCTTTGACCCTGAAAAAAAAACTAACTTTGTCTAAGAAAAAGGCGTGTTTTTGCAGTTTATATCCTCTGGGTATGTTCTCCATTTAAATGCATGCCATTTTATTGCCCCCAAAAAATTTTCAAGTAAAAAGTATGTCTCCAAGGATTTTGTGTTTTTCCCCCCCGATTGATGGAGTTCACAATCATTAACACATTCTCCACCTTCTGTCGATTTATCATCCCATAAACTGGTTCCCGTAAGAATTTGTCTTTGTCGTTTCTTGCATCACTCCATCAGGAAATTGCTCATTAGACCTACAGCAGTGCTGTCTTGAATTAAAATGTCTTGCATAATCAACCTACTTTCATTTATTAGGAGCACATGAATAAAGATGTTGGTCTATTCATCCTTGGACAAGGGCCTTCCCCCCAGGCTACATGTAGCGTTTGCGGATTTGGGGACAGTGAAATGTGAGCATGGCTCTCTGGCTGATCAGTCTAGAAATCCATTCACAAGGAACTGCAAAGGATGATGGGATGACGGGTGTGAGATGGCAATGATTAAAGGGAAAGTCTTGCTGTCATTTGTTTCTCTTTGTTCATTTTTTTGCAAAGGCGGTTAAAAGTACACATGCTCCAGGCTAGGCATGAAATTCTAACTTACAAGTCAAATGTTTGAACAGATATACTCAAAACGTTTACTAAAGTATTATTTTCTCAATCGATAACTAGGGGCATATGGCATGAGATCAGAGGTACTTGAGTGACACGTTTTCCATATCATATATTTTTGTTTATTAAAACACTGGCAATACAATCCAAGCAGCAAAACATTTTTATTCAAAGTACTTTTATTTTTTTAAACATGATATTACACAAGTTATTATAAATCCTCCCTCTCTGGTCACAAATTCAGCTACGCCACCACAGCAGTCAAAATCAATCAAGTGACTGTTTTTAGCAGTCAGCATTCCATTGTTAATTTGATAAAGCATGAAGGTGAGTGATATGCCAGCTGTACATGTACCTACCAGTTACCTCTTTTGACTGTTGATGAAATTTGACAAGTCGTAGCGTTTACACGAAAGTGGAATAAATTTCTGACTGTCTGTGACTGATCAAACAATAGGAATGTTTTCAATACAGGTCTTGTGCAATGAGTGTCTTGAGTGATTCATCAAATGAAAGCACGAATTATGAAATTACAAACTATTTGGGTGTGTGCATTCCTACATTTGTATCCCACCACCCCCCTCCCCCCAAAAAATTGACAGCAGTTTCTTCAATAATAATATAGTGCAGTAAGGTCACAACCATACACGCTTGTAATTTACAATAAATGTTCACATCTACCGCTACTAAACACAATGGCATAGCAATTACACTATTTTGATGGTATGAACCCAAAAGTGCAAGTATCATTGAGCAATTGCCACACGTCACGACGCACCTAGATATAATACACCTCTTCAACTAATTGCCCGCTCTTTGTAACCAATTGTTCAGAAAACCAAAAGGCAATTGTAATTTGTCAGCAGCATGTAAGACTGATTAATGACATGTGCGTGATAGAGGATGATAAATGACTCAATCTAGAGTTAAACAATTTTTATTTTCAATGGGAAAATAATCAACAGGACCTGCAACAATGACGTATGCGTACATTATGTATAATTTGATAAATGGGGAAAACATTCTCAAAAGATTTACGTCTGCACTAAGGACGGCACAATTATTCCTAGTCCGAAAAATGTGAGACTCTCGATGATGTGTACAGAGTCCAAAAAAAAAATGCAACACATAAAATAGACATATGAACAACCAGTCCAATACATGTACCTCTTTACTACTTCATCTGACGATTGCGTCAAAAGAAAATATCTGGTACGCGGTCTCTACTTTAACTACATACTCTATATCTCCATGGTCGGCTACCAGACCATTAAAGGGTCAATCTTTTCAAACAGTTGGGCATGTACTAGTCTAGTCTTACTCTTAAAGGCTTCAAATTAAAATAACTTGGCTTGATTCATGCAGTACATTGTATTAGGCCGAGTGACAAAATAAAACAGTTCCTTGTTTTGGCATTTTGGAAAAATGCAGGAGGCGTTCCCCCCCCCCCCCCCTTGGAGATGACAGATTTTCCATCATTGCGGATGGATTTTTCCATTTTCTCAACTCTTTTGATAAAAAATTGTGTCTAAAGGAACTGTCACCCCTTTCTACATAGCTTAAATTTTGTGGGAAACAAATAAAAAGACAATATTTTCATGTATGAATAAAAATATTATTTTTTTTTAAAGGGCAGGGGAAAAAAGGAAGCAGTGGTTGATGAGGAACTGGTTTATTTTTTTTCTTGGCCTTAGTGGAAAAAAAAGACAAAATGAATCAATTTTTTTTAGGATAAAACTCGAAACTAGCACAACTTTAAATAAACCACAACTTTAGAATAAAATTATAACTATCATTATAATTTGAAAAACAAAAATTACTAGAAATACATTTCCCGATTGCGTAGTTTAGGGCCCTTATTTATTTTCAATCAAATTAGAGTGAGGGGTGTTTTTCATCATTCCACAATGATATTTTTAAAGCAGACTTCAGAAAGAATGTAGCATCCAGACACAACTTCCATGGTTGTGTACAAAGTCTACATGTATGAGAGTCAAGTGCATTTCCAAAATATTTCCAAACAACATCTAAAATGTTTCTCATCCCAGATTCATGTTGTTTCAAAAGAAAGAGTTTTGTTAGCAATGAATGATCGATCATCACTGAGATCAAATTTGATGGAAAAAACGTGGCATCAGGATGTAACATTCTTTCCCAGACTTCTCTTCTTAATTCAAATGAAACAGTTTCTTGTGATAGAAAAAAATGATTTTCTTGCATGTTTTATGGTTAGTGCCATGAGAATCAACGCATTTTGCTTATTCACTGCGTCACGGTGATCACCATCTTTATTTCTGTTTTGCGTTTTGTCGTCTTCATTGTTGCTTTACCCCAAAATTTCCCTAAAAAAAACAACCTGCCCTCTATCTACAGCAAACCTGGAAAGATTCCCATAACTGGCCATCACTTTTCACCCTGTGCACAAACCGTATAACTATGAAACTGGTCTGAAAATTTCTACGTGTTTTCTCAGTAAATACTTCAATATTTTCCCTGCTAAATTAGACTTTTTAATTTTCTGATGGCTGATACTAGTCATCTAGTGATAGGTCATTGAAGGGAAAAATTAGTGATGGCCAGATATGGGAATCTTTCCCTAATAATACAATAAAAATTCCTGCAAATAACAATGACTAAACAGCTAGAAAATGGTAGCTAGCCCACGCTACACTGCACAAAATGAATGCGGCATTTTATGTACATGTACACATGCCAAAAATTGACATGTGATGTGTCAAACGTAAAATTTGAGGAAAATATTTCACGTGATTAGAACATATGGATTCACAGAAACCCTATTCTACATTGAGAATTACAATATCATGGCAAAATTTGCAGCTCGAAATATGGCACTTACCCTTTCCAAAGCCGTCTTAAGAGTACTGGAATTTAACGTCTTCGCTTCGACTCGTCTTGTCAATGTTTTCTGACTTCTGAATAAATTACATCAACTGTATGTAATATGCTCCATTTATTCTTCCGGTTTGCGCTGGTTTCCAGTAATGATAAAGTTCACGAAATCGGGTACCATCCTGCCGTGACGGGTCAGATATTATAGAACATGTAGATAGTGTAATAACACAAGGTGGCGCTATTCAAAATTAACAGTGCAGGTCTGCCAATAAATGAGGCTTGGGAGCACTGAACAAAAATGAACAACTTAAATTTCCAATAATGCCGAGAACTCTAAAGAGATCGCAGCCCCCTTAAAAGTTCCTTCCCCTGCCAGAGCAAATATGGACCATCTCATTGTCACAAATCATTGGGCCTATTTCCCAAAGCTTTAAAGAAAGTCAAAATATAATTATGTTACCGTAAATCACTTCTCGAACCAAAGCACTAAATAACTGGACACAAGAGTACAAGAGATATGTAACAGGAATGTGTATTTTTAATAACATCTAAAAGAAAAATTGGTCATGCCCATTTCAAAATAATCCACCCCCCCCCCATAAAAAAGTTTACAAATGTGACACATTTTTAACATTTTACAGTCGAGTTTAGTAATCATGGCAATTTCATTCATGTGAATAAAACAAAGTTAACATCATATCTATAGCTGTTCACATTACATTCAGTCCTGCACTGATCAATTTCTCAAGTTACAAGTTATGATTTGAAGAAACAAAATAACAAGTTGCAAAAGCCCGAATTCAAAAAATTGGTTGCATCTTTCTTTTTCTAGCCGGGGTCTATGAAGACTGAAGAACATTGAAAGAATTGTATCTTTAATGTTTACTTATGAGTCAAACACCGCACTATCATTGGGAAATCTTCATGAATACTTAGTCATACTAACTGTAAGGTCAGTGACATGGAAAGCATGAATAAAATGAACTGCAAAATTGGAATATTTTGTGATTCTCAAAGCCATATCCCCATTTTAATTTTTTTTTAAGTTTGTGCAAAACTTAATTTTGCAATCATGTGTTTCATACAATCTTGTTTTTATACAAATCCAAATGAATCTTAGGATGCCATTTACCCGTTGCCATGAAAACCTCTGGCAGTGCAAATGTCTATAGACAAATCTGGTCACGTGATCACTGTACACTCATGCGGCCCCCTTCAATGGTGAAGCACTGTGCATGCTATTGTACAAAGCAACTACCCATGATGGATTATTTGAACAATAGCTAACACAATGCTTTCGCCATTGAAGGGGGCCTTCATGATAGAATTGCGGCGTGCCCAGATTGGTCTATAGAATATTAAGGGTACAGGTAGTCGAAGCATGCTCAATATCGGACCACAAAATCAATGGATAAATCTGCCATGCAATGGTTTCGTGGGCAATGGTACACCATTATGTGGAAAGAGCGCCCTCAACCACCTGCACGGACTCAATACTCAATATTTTTGAATACATACATACAAATTCCGACTTGATATAAATTAACAAAGTAATTACTCTATACAAGACATGTCTCAAAACTATATACAGGGTTTGTTATGAATTTTATGTACACCAAACATTGAATGAAAGAAAAGAACATACCCAAACATAAGCGTAGTTCAGAGGACCAGTTTGGTCCATGGCAGCTTGGTCGCTTTTATAAGCACTGTTCCCCTTCGAAATTGTTTTACACTTCGGTCTATGAAACTACTCCAAATCCCTCCCCCCTAAAAAACATCTTTCACTCAATTTATTTGTGTTTGGTGGGTGTTTTAACACATATATTAAGTACACTTTTACAATGCTACATTGACAGTTTCTGCCTACATCTGTGCGAGACTAGCCGTACTATCTGGTCTACCACGAAGTAATTCGGCAGCTATAAAATGACTTTTGCTGGATGGAATTTCAGAAGTTGTTGATCAGTAGAGACTCGTCTTCTTCATTATCCGTAGGAATTCCTGCTCGTTGATTTCACCGTCGCCGTCCCTGTCAGCTTCATCGATCATTTCCTGCAAGACAGAAAATGGAGAAAAAAAAAGATGTTCGGAATGTGACTGTCTTGTTAACAATTAATATAGCCCTCTATTGACTCAACTCAAAAACGTGTCCAGTGAAAAAAAAACCAAGAGAAACCATACATGTATGTAGATTAATTCAAATGCCATCTTTCAGAGATATGCTTGCCGTTACGCAATGTGAATCAATTATTTTTTATTTGCAAAGGGGAGATCTGACAATTTAAAATCTCCCTTTTCACTTAAAATTATCCTTTTTGAAAGTATAACACATTCCCAATGAAGACGTTACCTGTTCTCTGCAGGTTATTTGAACAGGTATATACTGGGGTAGTCACAACTGACCACAGAGCAGACTCTCTGGGTGTGAATGAAGTTCCCTTTTATTGACCATGCAGTATTCCCCACAATCAAGAGTTGCACTCAAGTAAATCATAACTCATCAAAAGCCAATCACAAGTCATGCAGTCGCATGAAAAGTCACTTAAACAAAGTGTGACAAAGACGTTCTATTGTCGTTGTTTCATGTTTATCAAGTGTAACTTGTGAACTGACTGGTGAATTATTTTTTGACTTGTGATTTCACTCTCGATTTACTCGATTACAATTCTGATTCCAAGGTGAAACCTTTAAGCATTCCAAGCTTGAAGCTTTTTAGCGAAACTATTTCATCCAGTCAGAATTCTGGGGATCCTTCTTGTGGAAGTTTTGCCTCCTTACCTGCAACTCTTCATCTGTCAGGTTCTCTCCAAGCTCCTTGGCGACTCGCTTCAGGTTCTTGAAGGAGATTTTGCCCGTGTTGTCGTCATCAAATAACTTGAAGGCCTTCAGGATCTCTTCCCTGGAATCTTTCTCACTCTGTTGGGGAATAAGCCATTAATAAAAATAAGATACGTTATAGCACATGCAAACAACATTGTAACAAAGATAATCACGTAACAATCAAGAAACGAGCGCCGTTATAATAATTTCAATGTATATCTTTTTGCCTACTTGGAATAATATTGCTAGTGTATGCAATCTCATTTGTAATTTGACCAACGTCTATGTGACATTAAAGATAATGTCATCTGGATTTCAAATGCTATGTGCATGAATTTTATAGAGTGCTATGGAATACAGCAACACACTTGAATGAAGAGGAAGTTACAAAAGGAACATCCAAGAATTTTTGGAAGGTTTTTCCCCTAACCATCTTTGCTGTCATCATGGTCAGGAACTCATTGAAGTCGATCGTCCCGGTGTTCTCCTTGTCGAAGTCTTGAATCATCTTCTTAATCTCCTCTTTCTTGGGTTCGAAACCCAACGCTCTCATGGCCACCTGGGAGTAAGGAAAAAGTGGTGAAATAATGCCAAAAAAACCCCAAAATGTCACCTACTATTGCGTCTAAATAAATTATAGACTAAGGAAATGGTCTCAAGTATCAATGTTTGATTTCTCAAAAACAATGAATCCACCCAACTTTTTTACCATATCAGTTTACTTTGAAAGGCAAAGCTAAAACATGACCCACAAGGGTTGTTCTTCTCAAAATCCACACTTTGTGACGCGAAGGACCCACATGGAGGTAATCCATTCAACTGGTCCAAATAATGAGGCCGAAACTTTTTCTTTCCGGGTAAACTCTTTCAAATTTTAAGAAAAACATATTAGTGTTACCCTCCTGCATCTTCAACTTGATCACCAAGTTCCTCAAGACCTCCCTCAATGTCTTACCTTGAGTTCTTTAGCATCTATCGTCCCGGTCCCATCAGTATCGAAGAGATCAAACGCCTCCCGTATCTCTTGTTTTTGTTCCTCTGTCAGCTCTGGTTTGGGCCCTGTCTTCTTCCTCTGGCCCCCACCCATGGATGTCTTGGTGTATCTTGACGTCTGCAATTACAATAAAAAAAAACATGTTTTTTTGATAGACTTTGTATGCATGATTGTTGCCCCTCCCCCCCCCCCCAAAAAACCCCATGTCGAGTCACTTGTAACTTGTAGTCTAGAATGAGATAACCTCATACATGTAGATATTGGACTAAGAAGAGACACTTCTAATTCCGGACCCCGACTAAAATTTCCTTTCCTTTATTTTGTTTTCCTCTAAAGTGTTTCATGGTAATATGCGCCATCTTTTTCGCGGGGCAAAAAGAACATGTGTTGCTAGATATGCGGGCGTATTTAAAATTATCTAGGAATGAACGCACGATGACTTGGAAGCGCCAAAGCTTGCCATTGACGTTGCGTACACAGCAACGAGTGTAAAATTGCCCCGCGGGCAAGATGGCGCATATTACCGTGAAACACCTTATTTGCCTTAACCCCCCCCCCCCCCGGAACTATAAACCTAGGCTCTAGTCTAATGAGTAACGTTCAATTGAAAAAGAAGTTTGACTAATTTTGAGAATGCCTGTCAATCATCAATGTCATTTGTATTGCCTCAGGCTCATTTTATGTGAACAAATGACTTAATTTGAGTTTTATTAAAGAGAAGTGAGAAGGCCATCGTTTGAAAGTTGGAAATTATGCCATCAATAAAATTGAATAGCGCCCTCTGTTGACAATCCAATCGTTTTGACAGCAAAAAGCAAGTCAAGTCATTTTCGGTGAGTTTAGGACGAAATGCACCATTACAAGACGCAAAGAGCAACCGAATTTTGTCTAAATGTTCAGTTTTACAATTTTATTTAGTCAGCTATTTGATTTATATGGCCTAAAAAGGAAAACATCTGTTACATTACCATGGTAGCAGGTGGAAATCGTTACTTCAGAAGTTCTGTTTTGCTTCGAAACGGCGGTACAACTTGTCCTACGTGCTCAATAACAAAGAATTTGATTGGCTAAATAATAAACATGGCAACCCAACACCCCAAAACCGATGACCAATAAGAAAAGATTTTATATGTTACACCTAAATACACCTCGTTCACACCCTTTAAATTGCAATTATATGTTTTATTTCTTTTATTTCAATAATTGTAAATGAAAGAAAGGCCATTTTTATATTTCACATGTATAATATTTATTTTATACAATTGTTGTCATTCACTTGTATCATTTTTATTTTATTTGAGTCATCATCGTTTAATATTTTAATCACTAAATTGGATGAGATACGGGTAGGTGAGGGTGGTAGCTCCCTCTCTTTATGAAACTGCAGGAAAACAAGGTTTCGAAGACTCGGCTGATAGAGCTCTTGTACACTAAATCTAGAGATACTGCAGGTATAAATCCCGCTTCTGTCGATTTTATTCAATTTACCGAACATTGAGACAAGATTAAAACCAAGTCCGACCCCGCCCCCTCTTCTTTTAGTCCATATATTCTGAATGGTGAGGTCTGGTTCACCGTAATGTTTACACGTAAAACAGATTGTCATTAAGAGAGGCCAGACTATATTGTTTATTTTTAGTGGAGTCGTCGACTGCTCCACATATCTCTGCGGTCGCAACTCACAAATCTGCAGGTTATCAACGAGAACTTGGTCCATCTAGCAGCAGATATTACCATGGTAGGTACTGTTGTTTACTGTGGCAAAAGAAGGCTTTAGTGCTGTTCGTTTTGGTTTGTGTTGTTCTATTAAATAGTAGTTTTTGGCACCTGCCAAATGCGCAACTGACTGTGCTGTGACTCGACCGAGAAAGGACAGGTGTTTGTTGCGGGCGTGGGCTAGGGGGATCAGGGGAGGGTGATATATGATGATTGTTTTCTATTTAGCCTGTACATGATTGATAAAATGTTATAAAAATTATGGTAAGAACACATCACCCTGCTACAGTATTCTTGAAGTTAACATGGGTCATACACAGCCTTGTTTTAAACTTGAATTCACAGGCACAGTGTTCAGACATGAAGAATTGTCAATATTTACACTTGATTCCAAAGATCAAAAAGCTAAAGAGCACTGTCTAAATCGGCCCAAAATAGTTAACAAGCAAACACAAAGTATTTGCTGATTCCAAAGATGACTGATTGGAAGTTAAAAATATATTTATAAAATTATAAATACATTTTTAACTTTACCTTTTTTTTGTAAGTAAAGCATTCAGGTTTAAAAATAATGCTGGTATGTGTCAACAAAAGAACACAAATCACTGTGTGTTCTAAATGCTGGTATTTAGTTTCGACACAAATTGTACCAGTGACTTTTTATACAATCTAATCTGTAGTTTGTAGTCAGGAAGGTTTATATGTGGACTTCAAAAATTTCTGTATCAGACCAATCAGTAACCGAAATACACTCTGAACAATATGGTGATGCCTTAGACTTTGTTTGTTTTTTAAATTAGATGTATATTATTTAACTTATTTGTATGATCTCTTGCATCGTTTGGATTCAGAATCTTAAATTTTCTCAAATCTCTGATTATTGTGAAGGTCCATCTCAACTTGCAAGAATCTTTTACCTTTTTTCTTTCATAAATACAATTTATGATGCAATTGTAGATCCTTACTCTTTCTTTTTTTCCACCAATAGGGGAAGCAGTGCACCGTGATTGGTGGATGCGGTTTCCTTGGCCGCCATCTTGTCGAGGGCCTGCAGGAGCGCGGCTACACCGTCAACGTGTTTGACATCAAAAGCACGTTTGAAGATGAGCAAGTCAGATTCTTTATAGGGGATCTGTGCTCCAAGGAGGTGAGTGCGCAACCAGTAGAGGCCGCTCTTCAATTACATTTTGGGAATGGAGTTTCTGACCAGTGGTCCTATGAAAAATATTAACAGATTTAATAAATTTGACAGAATATGTATTTATGGACGAATTGATTTTTTGTTCTGTTTTATGTGTTTTATCATATTTGTTTTATCCTTTGATGGCCCTCTGCTCATGCTCAGAATAACTTTGCGCTTGTACCATTTTTCTTGAATAGGAATTGCTGCCTGCTGTCCAAGGGTCAGAGGTCGTCTTCAACTGTGCGTCACCACCACCATCCAGTAATAACAAGTAGGATTAAGATTCCAGTCTTTTGTTATGTTGTGCAATAAACTCAAACTATATGTTATTTTATAAATATCGAGTTCAATTTTAATAAATGAATTTGGGAACATGATATACTTGTACACATTGATGTTCTTAATTGTACACACTCAGTGGGCATACAACTGATTTTCCCTTTGATCGTGACAAATATTGGAATCGACACAAAAAAATAAAGTTACTCATGTTGTAATTGGGTTCCTCAACTAATGACAAAATGTTATGTGAAAAAATTTTTAAAAACCAAAAACAAATAATTCCTATTTACTTTTTTCGTCTTTATTCCAAACAGAGAGCTCTTTTACAAGGTGAACTTTGATGGCACAAAAAACATCATAGACACATGCAAGGCTGCTGGCGTAAAGGTAATAATGTGAATACTAATTTATTTCAAACCTTTCTTGTGTGATCATGTTAAAGTACATTCTTAACTATGCACTTCATGGGGTTTTTTTCCAACAGAAATTAGTCCTGACAAGTAGTGCCAGTGTAATATACGAAGGCAAGGACATTGAAGATGGTAACGAAGATCTACCTTATGCCAGTCAGCCCATCAATTACTACACAGAAACAAAGATATTACAAGAACAAGTAAGTACCAGTACATTTTTCAACACTTTCCTTTCCCAACCTATCTGAAATTTTATGCTGGTACAATTTTTTGTTCAACTCAGTTTTCAAGGAGGTGCTAAATTTCTACTTAACTACTTTAACCCAGTTAGCAAAAAGTAGCTCATAACCAGTAACAAGAGATATACAACATATAACACTTTGGCGGTTATTGACCTGAACTTCAGCTAAGCAAATTTGTGTGCAATTTTTTTGTAAGCTCTACAAAGTTTGCCAGAAAATATAAAATTTAATATACCAGCATTTTTCTATCATTTGTATGGTGTAGTTGGCAAAATGACTTAAAAAGCAAATGTCTCGATAAAAACTACAATTTTATCTCTGTTTTTGCTGTTTATTATAGGTTGTTCTTGAAGCAAACAGTCCTGATTTCCACACCGTGGCCATCAGGCCACACGGAATCTTCGGCCCAAGAGATCCCCAACTTGTTCCTACTCTGGTGGAGACGGCTCGAGCTGGCAAGACCAAATTTATGATTGGGTGAGAATTTCAAATGAATTTCACTGGTACATATTAGATTTGTTGGAAATCTTTGGTACTTCTGGTTGCTGTTTTGTTGTTGTTGTTGTTGTTGCCAAACCAGGACTTGAACCTCTTAACTTATATCCTCACTGCCAAAAATTTAAATATACTTTGGGATATTGAGTGAAAAATCAGTGTCTCTAAAAGCAGTGAAGTATAATATCCAAAGTTATTATCGAGTTATTAAAAAAAATCCTTCTGTGATTTTCATTCCCATTCAATCTAGGGATGGCAAGAACCTTGTTGATTTCACCTATGTCAAGAATGTCGCACACGGGCATATCCTAGCAGCTGAGAAACTCGGCAAAGACTCCCCGGTTTGTGGAAAGGTAGGGAAAGGTTTTCCTGTTTCTCAAGAAATATTGAGACCTTCTGTCTCAAAGTCCAACCAAGGATCTAACACACAGAAACAAAGTATGAATGACATTCAAATTTAGGCTGCTGTGTTGGTATTATGCTACTTCAGTATATTTTAAGGAAGCAAGAATTTTTCCATGTTTATAATTGGCGTTTTAAGAGAGTTTGATTATACAGGCTTGGATCCAACTCAATAAACACAACCTCTTTTGTTTGTATTATGAAGTATGGATTATCACATGTTTTTCATCAACTGAACTATTAGAAATATCACATGAATTCATGTTTAATTTGGAGCCACTAGATTTTTCAAAGTCAGTGTTGGAAGAGTTGTTATAATTAAGTCACAAACTATGAGTTATTTGACCCCTGTTTTTCATATTTCTGTTGTTTTTTTTCCTCCGCAGCCGTACCACATCACCAACGACGACCCAATCCCCTTCTGGTCCTTCATGACCCGCCTCCTAGTTGGTCTCCAGTACCCGCCCCCGAAATACCACCTCCCCTACGCCCTCATCTACTACCTGGCCCTCTTCCTGCAGCTCGTCTGTTGGCTCCTGTCTCCGTTTGTCGCCCTCAAGGTGACCTTCACGCCCATGACGGTCGCGCTGGCCGGCACGTTCCATTACTACAGTTGTGAGCGAGCCAAGAGAGACATGGGATACAAGCCCTTAGTCGGCCTGGACGAGGCTATACAGAAGACTGTCGAGAGCTATCCGCACTTGAGAAATCCCAAGGCACAATAGCAAACAATCGTCTTCGTTTTAGAAATGCCCCTTTTACTAATCGACCGATCTATTAAAACACTTGCATCTCTGTAATGCTAGACTGAGGGTTCCAGCCGCCTGCGTCATACGCACATGCACGCATGTCGGACTTTCAAGCACACATGTTGAACATTAATCACCGCTGTGATTGGGCAAACACTTTATCAGGCGGGGCTTAACGGATCGACCTATTAGTCATGCATCTTGTGGTAAGCCGGTTGATAAATGACCTAGAGCAGCAGTCAATATGTACGCAATTTAAAAAAAAAATGAGAAAATAATGTCTTAAAAGTTGATGGTTTAATATGCCTCATTATAAACATGAAATTAATCTCGTTGTGTAACAGCTTATAAATATGTATTTAATACTAATCAGTTATTTGTAATACCAAATATCAGTGTGCTGTTTTTCATTTGCCAAGAAATGAAGATTCGTCAAGTATAAAGGGCTTTTGATGGATTTTTAAAAATTGATATTTTTTTTTTTTAAATGGCAACTTCTATTTGTGTCTGATAGAAATGAACAAACTAATAAATTTGCATACTTCAGACTTGAGAGAAGTTTAAGCCCAAAGTCTTAACTTTGCATGTGTTAAGAATATTGGTCAGTTTGAGAATTTTTCACTTAACAGCACAGCACAGCACAGCACATTGCCGACAAGTGGACTTGCACTACATAGTCTGGTTAATTTATTATTTTTAAAGACGGCAACACAACATAAACGATGTAGAAAAAAACAAGCAATGCTGACACTACACATCAATCTGAATTCCTTGAATATTACACAAGTCAATTGAAATGGGATAATAAAACGATGTCCCGTGACGTAGGAAATAGCTCAAGACAGAGATAAACCCAACCGTGACTGTGAAGATAGTACACAATTATCGACATATGGTAATTGGACAACGTGCACTGTAGATTAAGACATCTGGAGGCTGTGCCATCGTACTTCAAGGTCGTTATCGTCGGCATAATCCTGTCGGATCTGTTTCTAATACAGGCCATGCATCAAGTGTGTCTTGCTTCAGGTCTCGGTTTTAAAAAAAGAAATTCCTTGGCCGCGAAGGAAAGGTCAAATTTCAGATCTATTTTGTTGCGGAGTGATTAGAGAGAGAAGTATCCAGGAGACATTACCGTGTTGAAGTTCACTTTACTACTGAAGTGACGCTGAGAATGAAAGGATGTTTTGTGCAGTACTAGCACACTAAGCACAGGCCAGTGTTACAAATTGAACTTAATATCGATGGTCAGTTGTGCTTCAGTAAGAATAAAGGAGTTGTGTGCATCACAGGCTGTTAAATTTGGAGATTGCTTCGAGAGTGCATCATGTCGACGTTTTCCGTGTTTCCGTTGAGAGAGTATTACTGCAAGTCGGGATATTATCTCAAGATTGACGGAGATGGGGAAGTGGGCGGGGCCAATCAGTCTGGAGACAAAAACGGTAAGAAACTGTAGCTACATCGTCAGTGACTGTAACTCACAATTATCATCTACATCTTCTCTATCGATGAATAAAAAATACCCTTATTGTCCAATTGTCTTATTGTAGCACGCCATTTTTTTGGGGGGGGGGGGTTGTAGCAATTTGCAGTGCTCACTAGCTCTGTAAAATTGAGGGAAATTTTATTGTGCTAGACTTGAAGACTTGCTTATGGGAGAAAAGGGATATTGCAGTATTTTTTTTTTACGAGATGTGGATATTTTAAGAACAACTGGTTTACTTCATTTGCTCTATTGGTATTCAAGACCATGTCACTTTGTTCATACCAGTTTTGTTTTCAAACATTTTGTTTTTATATTTCAGCTGTGTTTGAAGTTAATACAGTGACGTGCGGTGTAGTCACTCTGAAGGCAATCAAGTCGGGAATGTATCTTGCAGTCGACGAAAAGGGAAAAACACATGGACAGGTATTTGAAACATGATCATCACAAAACACCTTGAATCCTAAATGCTGATTGGTCAATCCATGACATGATATTTTTAAATACTACATCATCCAAATTGTAGAGTGCAAATACATGTAGTGCTATAGCATATATTTCACTGCTTTACTCACTTTGAACCATCTATTCAAAAAACATGAAGCATTCAGTGAGGATCACCATGCGAGTCTTTAAAATATAATCACTTTTCCTTGAATCTCAAGACAACCAATCTTGAAGTTTTTTTTAAATTGTTCAAAACTTTTGTGAAAGAAGTTTCTTTTGTGAAAGAAGTGGGCCTTTTTTGGTTCAAAAACCGCCTGTGGGCACTGGGCAAATGCAGCTTAAAAAAACATTAACAAAATTTTGGCTGAAGAAAAATGCTTAAAATATATACATGTACCACAGCAGGACTTATGTGTGTGTGTGTGGGGGGGGGGGGGGGGAAAAAACTAAAATAGCACAGAGTTTTTGATATGTTTACCAGTCATTAATGCTCTTGTAATCAAATCTGTAAGGAATGTAAAGAATGATATAATTGCGAGTCCAGCTGCAGCTTGTCGTGTTTTATCATCTGATTTCACACTCAATCTGCCAATGGGTGAAATATGACAAACTACATGTATACGCTCCTATCAACACTGGAATATGAGCTTGGTGACGACAAAATGGTTCATAGACAACAAAGAAAACTAACCACATTCTAATAAATGTCTCAAAGCTGTTTTAATTGGTAAACATTAAAACCTGGCCAAGTTCATTTTATAGCTTTGTCATAAATTATTATTTTATTTGGGAAATTGGGCACAAATTATATGGCACTTAAGCGTCTCGATAAGCGTCTGATATTAAAATATCAGAACTTTCTTGAAATATTGTTTCAGTGGAGAAATTAGGGGGATGATAAACCAACTTTTGGTTGATAAAATTGTATAAATTTATTGATACAGACTCAATGATCATCTGTTTTTCCAACTCGCAGGCCCACCTGGACGAATCCTGCGAGTTTATTGAGAAGTTTGACCCGTCCGGCCGCTACACCGTCTTCCAGCCCCGTCGTTTTGCTGCCCAGGGATGGCATGTCGGTCTGGGAAAACACGGCCAGGCCAGACCAGCTCACAAGATTGAGGAGGACCAGAAGTGTGCTCATTTCATTCCCCGGGCCGTGGGTGGGGTCAGCAGCGGTGGGGGACCGGGGGCTGGTGGGGGATTTGACTTGGACCTTCTGGAGGAATTGGGATTCACACCTGGCACTGGCCTTGGGTCCTGAATAGAGCTATTTCATGAATTTAAATAGGACCACGGTAACCTGCCAAAGCTATAGTCTATTCAATAACAAGTCATGCCACAAGTCAATCACAAGTCAGTCACAAGTCAATCACAAGTCAATCACAAGTCAATCACAAGTCAGTCACAAGTCATAAGTCGGTCACGTACAGTTCGTGTGAATAGCTTGTGACTTGACTTGAGACCAACTGATTGACTTGAGATGACTTGTGAGGAGTGCGACTGACTTGTTACTTGTAACAGCATATTTAGAGAATGTTTTCACCCAAAACTAGAATATTTGTTTTAAAGTGAATACTTATCTGTGATACTAATTTTTCCCCAAAGAAACATAGAGTTCCGGTACTGGTTGGAGTTCAAATGACCAACATAGCAAGCCAATTTAGAATTTCTTTTGACGACATGAAATAAAAACACTTGATTGGAAGCACATTTTTCACTTTCCAAAAAAGGAATCTTTATTAAAATATCTGCAAATCTTTACAGTGTTCAGGTGAAGGAAATATACAGGCCCATCAGTAACACTGATGACGTCACATTATTATACAAAAAAAAACCACCTTTACAGGAGCACATTTTGAGTCTTCCCTTGTTACTGGATCATTGCAAAGAATTCAGATTAATTTAAAAAACTTTTTTACATAATTAATAAACTTTTTAACCATATGTAATTTGTGAGACTTTAGTAAATACTTCTGCAAATTCAAAAATTGGAGGAAAAAAATCATGTGTAAGAACATTGGAATTTTAAGGCAAAAGATTTCAACAGCTATGGGATTTTTTTTCTTGCGTAAACACTGCAGCCATGTTTGTTCAGTTCCCTGAATGCATACAGCACATCACCACAGAGTTGGACCCCACAATTCAGGCACCAGCCTACTTTTGAGGCACAAGGTTCGTATTTTATGCGTAGCAAAAAACAAAGATGGCTGAAGTACGATTCTGTACAAAAAACATTCTGATCAATTATTCCAAGCATTATTGATAAAGTAGAAGAATAAAAATCTTCCAATAAAAACCTCACAAAAAAGCAGAAATCCCCCAAATTCTGCATCCCTTTCTGTAATAAAGTTTCACATTTCAGCATGGCAGGGCATGGATAATGGAAGAAAATACCAGGTTTCTTTTCATTGAAACAAACCCCTCCAATCGACTTCTCTCTGTAAAGCCGGTTTATACATCGGACCAATGCAAATGCAAAGCCTAAGTTGAAATGTGTTCAACTTCTGCAAATTTGCAGTCCGAAAACTTGTGATGACGTCACAAATTCATGTTTGTGGTCACTTTCGCTCTGAGTATGCACCGGCTGTTACACTAATTACGCACAAACCTACTCGCTAATTACAAAAGATTTGTGAGACATCATACGGAAGCTATCGTGAAATTTCCCTTCACTTAAAACATGTCTACGTGATGAAGAAATATGCCAATACAAGTCTTCTCTTTAGTTGTGTCTTCTTTGGATGTTTCATCAATCAAAATTGAGGCCAGCTCTGTTACTATGAGTAATGATTTCTTTTTGTGTCAGCCAATTATAAACATAAGCGTTTACAAAAAAAATTATTTTGCTGCAAAATGAAACTTAACAAGATATCATTTACATGAAAATTATTAAGTGAAAAAAAATCAGCAATGCGTGGTTTCGGGCTGTCATATTACATAAGACTCATAATTTACAGAGCAACAACTACTGGTTGAAAAGTTATTAGCTTTCCGTGTTTCGCTGTATATGGCCATATCCTTCTTGATCCCCTTTTCTTATATTAGCTCCGCCCCTAGTGGAGTTGTAAATTGATTTATCATATACTAGAAAAGGGCACTATCTACTACCTTTAGTGCAGCATTGGCATTAATATTGAACTTAATAAAACAGTATGAATATGGACCGTGATTAATTACTCTCGGGGTTCGGTGTAAGTAACAAAAATACTGATGCACAACAATCTACAATAAAACAAACTTTCAATTTCAGAAACATATCTAGCGGTGTTTAATAACAAGCTTTGTGATTGCTGATGTGGACAAGATATGTTTTAATGTAAACACACAAAATATTTTGTAAACGAGAAAACACCGAATACAAAACTTGATCTACTATTCAAACGTATGATACTTCAACAATTTTTTTCCACAACAAAGCACTGACATAATTGATTACAAAAAACTGCGTGGGATGAGTGGAAGTTGAACAGGATTGTGAGGTCATGTTTTTGTGTACTGCAGGACCATTATGGAAGTTTGTGACGCATTTTCAAGAAGCTGGTAAAAATACAATCTTACTAAGCGGAAAAGAGTTCTACTTGGCAAAAATAGCAACAATCACTCATACCATGGCCCACTTTCGCAGTGTTACTTAACAGTAAGCAGCAAAGTTTTGCTAACCAGAGCAGAAAATAGTGCTTAACTTGAAAACTATTTCACGGCATGGATGTACTAAAGGTTGCAAGGGTATGGAGATTTCTATTGTTACGTCACTGATCTAAGCAACTTTTTCCTCTTGAGGTAAGCATGCTTTTTTTCTGTGCTTACTGCTTATGGTCTCCATGGTATAGACAGAGGCTCTGTTAGCAGAATATCATGTGCTTAGCAGCGCTATGAAAATAAAATTGGGTTCAAAATTGGTAAGTGATTTAATTGCATGTGACTATGTTTGTGATTATCACTTCGCATGTGCAATCGCAAATATTTTTTTTCCGCTTCACAGATCATGATTTGGGCCCTAATATATTTTTTTTAAAAAGGTCAATTTTGATCATGTGTGCAAAAAAAATGAAACGGGACTGAATAATGGATAATACTGATTACCACTCGCACTTTGGAATAACAGCGTGATATTAGTTTATACATTGTATTAAATTTGACAATCCTGGACCTAAAAAGCAGACATTTTAATTGTCTAAACCAATTTCAAATTTCTGCAATCGAGTTTTACTGAGATATGGTTTATAAGACAAATAAACTGGGTTTTTTGGTTGGGTCTTCGATGAATTTTGCTTAGAAAAACATTTCTGCTTTGCAAGATTCTCTGCTGTATATCATAGCTCATGATAGCCGCGCTAAATGTGATCAACAATACTGTTTAAGATTTTTAAAGGCCAAAATGACATGGGATATGTAAAGCTTGCGACTGGTTTGTTACCCTTTTTTCGGTGAGCAAACAAATTTAATAATAATATTTGTTAAAACAAGATTTTATGCTTAAAATGTCCATCACATTGTGCCCTGGAGTTAAACGTAAGATGAACTTGTAGGTCTTAGCTGTAAAACTCCTTATGTACATGCGTAACAAAGCAAAAACCTATTTCACTGCAGGACATGTTTTCAAGTTGGGCATAATTTGTAAAAAGTGTGTTCAGTTAGCACTTGTAGATCACTGAAGTTTTTTTTTGCAAAAGCACAGATACGGAATTGCACCATATTCAAATGATATGCTTGCTTTCAAAATCTCCCAATTCTAGAAGATTTTACAACCACAAAATATGTTAGGCTAGGCCTTCACTATATATTTCCACACTGGGCAAAAAACAAACAAAAACAAAACCAGTCGCTTCAATTTAAGAAAATTCTCATTTACACAAAAGGCTCCTTGTTTAAAAATATTACTTTTTAAAAACCAAAACTATCGTTTTTTCCCCTTTATTTTACAAGTTCAGTACTATCAATTCCTCGGTACTGCGGCACTTTCAACGTCTGTGGATTTTTATTTTCCATTGTTTTTTTTTTAATATTTAAAAGCATTTCACAAATGCGCAGTCAGTACTTCAATAGTACGGCACTTTATTCTTTAAAAAGTTCTTGTATTTACATGTACACTACTCTCCGAGTCTTTTTCCAATGATTTTTAGTTTGTTCAGACATCGGGTGGCTTTTTTTGGAATCAAACCTTTCTCATTTGGTGCACTGGATATGTGGACAATTTCTCAGATGTTTTGGTCGAAATCTAATCAAGATATTTTTTTTCTCGTCTTGTCGCATGGTCCTCACAGTATCACCATTTAACAGTTATCGCTTTTAAGGAGATCTTTTTCCCTCCAAAACTGAGTCGCTTCAAGCCATGGCCGTCCACTTCCGAAAAAGAGGCAAGCGATGAAATTGTCCAGTTCTCCATCAGGTGGTATCTGTTGATGTCTCTGAACGTATTCCCTCAGTAAAATGCGTTGGCAGCACGTGCACTCCGAAATCTCCAAACTATCTGCTCACAATTCCTTGTGGTGACTGATATTTTGAAGCACCGGCAAATCAAGAGTACAGGTTCATTTCCGCAAAGCTCACTTTTCTTACAGTTTGAGAACTCGAAGTCCAAACAAGCAGGCAGGAAGAACATTACCACGTGGTCCACAGAGGAACATTTGTACAAGTTATCTAATCTTTGTTTATGAACTACTACACTCTTCTCGGGAACCTCTGCAGTTTGGGAATTCCTTGATAACCTTTATCCCTTCCTAAAGCACTCCGTTGTTTTTTATATGTCAAAATCTCTTGTAGATCAGAGCTTTCCACGGAGAAGTTTCCGCATGGGATAATGTACTCCCTCATGCCTTCGTTCTCCGATCAAGACACTCGCAAGATTTTGAAGTTGGAGAGCATTTCACCCAGCCTTCAAACTGAAGAAATCAAGGCGTACGCGTTTGTTCCACTTCAAACTTTATTTTATGGTTGCTACTAGTTACCAAGTTTTTCCTTGACAATGCCCATATTTGAGGCAGTGAATTGACGCTCACATGAGAAGAAATTTTCCAATTGCGGACTGCAGTCTATTTGTGGAAGCTCCTTCCTGTACAAGTTTCCAAAGTCAGTTGGCAGTAGGCACTTTTCAAAACCACTACTTCTCATCCCTCGCTCCTTTGTCCAACATTGAGAACATACCTTCCGTTCCATTCATGCTTAAATCTTGTCTAAGATTCTCTTCCAAAATTCTGTCCAGATTACTCCACTCGGCATGATATGTGTCAAACAAGGCTTTTTTTGTGGGCGTGTCCTACCCCTCTGAACGTTTTAAGCAAATCTGTTCTTGGAAAAGTCCAAGCTGGCAAAAGGTTCACTTAACCGTTGTAAAACACAACTAGGGAGGATTTCAATATGTCCTCAGTTTAGGCTTAATTACAAATGACGAAAATTCTTACTTTTTAATTTTTACATCGTGTTGCCTCTGTGGCAAACAGAGAATTACTGTGGGCCTAGGCCATTAAAAACCAATTAATAATACACATAAAAACGCATGGAAGGTAGCGGCAATACAAAGCTGACTTGAATTTCAGTCATTTTCAATTTTTTTTTTCATTTGGTGTAAGTGAGGTTCTACTTAGCTTTGAGTGGTGTGACATATACAATTTGGTGAGTTACCATTTAAGTCTGCGGTTTCCATAGTGATGAAAGTTAAAGCTGTGTTGATGAGTCAAAACTCTGGGCAGGATTTCCATGCGCAAGAAACACTGCATGGGCTTTGCACAAAAAATGTAATTGGCAGTAAAGTGTCGACAACTCGCGGGGCGTTTGTTCCTGCGAAGAAAACTTCAGTGTGTGGGTGAAAACACGTGATCCTAAAAAGCCATCTTGGATTCCGTGACGAATATATCAAGTATTCCCTCCAGTATGTGGCGTGCCATATAAAATCAAATTTTCCATACGTTAAAAGATCTCTCGCAAGGATCCATGTTCAACGTGAGAGCACTGCAACAGCTCAACAGGAAAACCACAAGTTTTCCATGCACTGTCCCCTGGCAATTTCCGTAGGAAACATGGAAAGTTGTAGAAGTACTTCCAACATGGAGATTTGTCCTATAGGGAATCATGTAAATAAGCTGTACAGCCAACTTTTCCATAAATTTGTCCGTGCACTGCTCCCTTGCGATTTCCATAGGAATCATGGAATAAAGCAGATGTGCTTCCAATTTGGAGATTTCCATCCTAGTGAGGAAGCAAATACACAGCCTACCTGACGTTGTCATCAAACTTCACTGATAACTGACAACTGATGCCACAGAAGGATTGCCGATTATTGCGGCACTTCCTCGACCGGGGCGTTCTGGCTTTGTTGGATCTCCTCGAAGGTCGTCTCAAAGCAGCGCTTCAGGTCCGCGTAAGACACGACCAGGATGTTCTGCTCGTCGCGAGACATCAAGGTGACTTTCTCTGGCACCCCAGCGTCCAACTTTTAAAAAACAATTATAACGCAAGGCTCTTAATCATAAGTTAACAAAATTTGCAAGAGATTTTTCTTTTCACCAGAGGTGATACACAGAAAGTGCAGATATTGCAATTATCATTTTTTTCGACAATGGTGATTTTGATCAATGTGGATAAGTGTTGCCAGCGTGTAGTTGTCTGGTACCTTGGCTCCACTCTAACTAACTTGCATAAACTAATCCAGTAATCACAACTAGGAACCATTTCTGAGATGGAACCATGCTTGTGCAAATGTCACATGTTTAAAAGTCCAGGGGCCAATTTCACGGCGCTGCTTAACACAAACATTTGCTTAGCACAAAAAAGTCTGGCTTATTAAAAGCAGGTTACCAGCCAAACTCCACGTGATGTATATTGCTCGTGATTAGTATTCAGCTGTTGTTTGCTTAGCATGAAAATCACGTGGAGTTTTGGCTGATAACCTGCTTTTGTAAGCCAGACTTTTTTTGTGCTAAGCAAATTGTTGTGCTTAGAAGCGCCATGAAATTGGTTGTAGAAGCATGCAGTGGGTACGTAGAACCTGCAGGCAAGCACGATTGCACCTCACTACAAAATGGCTTTAATCTAAGTTTGTTGATAGTCTACAAGCTCTGTGCACAAGTACCCCCTCAATGGTTAGAAAGGGAGAGTACAATAAGTCATGCATTCTTCACGCCATACGTGCGCCAACCAGTACGCGCATGCAGTGTGTCCCGCCCACCAGGGGTCTCGAAAGCGGTCAAAAGCGCCCCCTACAGGTCATGCACGGAGTCAATAGCCACTGTCAACTCCAACAGTTTCATGGTGAACATTCTCACCTTGTTCAATGACTGTACGATATGAGCCATGTCAATCCAGGGGGTGCTATCAGACGAGACCTGGTGGAACAGATAGTCCCTGTACAGCTTCAGCAGGTAACGATCGCCGGTCTCGGCCCAAGTCGGATCGCCATTAAACCTAAATAAATAAGACAAATAATCATTGAGAGATATTTGTTTATTATTAACAATATACCTCAATCAAAGCGTTTCCCAAAATTATAGACAATGTAATATGAAGGAATTCAAATAATGTAATACCAGAACCAGTTTCAAGACAAGAACTTTTCTGAGGTAACAAAATTTACAAACAAAAGGCTAGTAGCATAGTTCGACTTCTGTCTATGTCTCACTGCAAATTGGAAATATTGCTCAGAAAATTAAATATGCGAAGCAAAAATTAACGGAAACCGAGTGAAACGCAAAACACATCATATGGCGTTTTAGCGAATGATCTAATTTTTTTTTACGTGAAACATTGCTTAGCAAACTGCTGTGCTAAATAAATATCTCCAGAGGACCAACTCAAAAGCAATATGTATCATATGGCATTTTGGCTGGTAGCCATTTCTTGTTAAGCAAAACTGTCTTTGGCTAGCAAAATTGTATACATTGAAGCTCCATAAAATTAAACACTGGTTACTCACTCATTAATTAGCTAAGCATAAAAAAGAGGGAACCAGTTAAAAGCATCATACTTCAAATGAGATTTTGGCTGGTGCCTTTTGTTTGCTAAGCAATATTGGTTATCATTACTTACTCGGGTCGCTCGTTCATGACTCCCAGCTTACACAGCAGGCGGAACTGTCTTCCGTTGCCGACCTCCTTGGCTACTTCCTCTTCCAGTACGTCCCCTCTCATCTGGGCAGCGTCCAGCTGGGTGTAGAACCTGGCACCGATCATGGGCATGATGTCATTGACGGACCGAGGCCTGGGCTGGGTGGTCAGGAGATACCTACAAAGAAAACCCAATTGCATCACTCAAGACATTAATTACCTTGAGACAATTAACAACCTTTTGGTCTGCGCTTGTATTGATATTTAAGCCTTTAACCCTAACCCTGACAGACGTAACACAGTGCATCAGGTGGAAAAGTCTGGCGCACTTTGATGCATTCAGCTACCAATACCAGTGCATGAATTGCAAGCTCTGAAACAGTGAGAGCTAGTCCCATGGAACAATGCCACAGTTGTATCTTGCTGCATTCAGTGACTACAGACTCTGAGGCAGTGTGGCCTTGAAACGTTTGACTTGGTACACCATGCAGCCTTGCCATTTTGACAAGTGTTGCATGTTGCTGCGTTTGGCAGGGTTTCTAGCCAAAACAACCTGGAGGGTTAGGGTTAATGAGTTTGGAAGAAAACCAGGAAAAAAGTCTCTAAAAACTTTGATACTAAAAAGCAAAATTTGACTCTGAAAACAAGGAGCTGTTTTCAACGGTATGCAATTTCCAAAAATTTTGTTATTGGACTACAGTTCGTAAAGCTTTTGTAAAAAATACTTTACCTTTAATTTTCATTTAAAAAACGTTCTTTCCTAGGAATTTTAGGATGAGTAGGTTTGGGGTTTGGTGGGAGGGTCAGGGAGATATTACCTATACTGGTTATAATGTTGTGGATAACAAGTCCTCGTCATACTTACAAGATGAGATTCTTGAGATCGCTGGAGAAGTTATGAGCCACCAGCTCCAGGGAGCCTTGTATGTGCTGCCTCTGGATGCTCTGCACTGAGTTACAGGCTAAGACCAAGACCACCTTGCCAAGAGACACAAGGTCCTCTTGCTGAAAATGTCAAAAAAAAACCAACGTTTGATCAATCATTTGACAGGAAATACTTGCCAGCTTGCCAGCTCATTTGATTAAAAATGTGTAAGTGCTTAAGTTAGGAGCGCCTTCAATCCTGAGAAAGTGTTTGTTATTACAAAATTTAAACTGTTTATTGACGATATGATCAAGTTTTAGGTTGCGCCATGTTACAAATCTCTTTCTGTGAGTTTGTGAGGTTATGAAAAGAACTGGGGGAAACTCAACGTTTCGGAGTAAGCTCTGCCCGTTATCAGGAAACTCATCAGTCTCCCGACGAGTCAATCACGAGAGCTGACACAAGTCAATAACAAGTCCTTTCAAAAGTCCTGTCACGAGTAACAGGGACTTAGACAAGATAAGTTTGCGGTAGCACCATGTGAATAAATCTCTTTTGTGAGTATGTGTGGTTAGTATCTTTCCACCATGCAACCTTCAAATCTCATCTAACAGGGACTTAACAATATCAAAGGAATGCCATTGTCACAGTTTATTTGAATAGCTCTGACTTGACCAGGGACTGGATGACTCGCGATAGACTTACGAGGACTAGTGATGGGCTCGACTTCAACACCGTATAACTCAAACAATTTTTAAGGAAAGGAAGATTCAAATTACCTGATAGTGTGATATCATGGCCAACGGGTTGTTCCCTCCGTCGAATGTCAACACGTCAAAGATCCCAACGCAGTTGACGCGTAATCTGGACTTGCCGGTCACCAGGATCTTAGTCGGGTCCATGACGCGGCAAGCCAGGCCCGCGGCGTGGATGGTGCGCAGGGCCGAGGAGAGCTGGACCACGTAGGTCCAGATGAGACTCTCCGGCAGGAGACCGGTGCGCTGCTGGGGACCGTTCACACCTGGTGAAGGGTCAAAGTTCAAGAACTCAAGACTATTTAGTACTGTTTTGATTTATGTAGGAAATGAGTGGAAAATATGGTTGACACGTTTAAGGAAAGTTATTTCCCGGTTTAACAATTTTTTTTTTAGTGAATCCCTCCATCAAACAAGCTCTACCCAGCTAATAATGTTGTTGGTGTCAAGGCTCATTTGACATTATCTTTGTTCTGGAGACAGAAACTTGAGAAATAAAGAGCTCCCCACCAAACTTTTGATAGAAGAACTAACTGCTTGCCCATGAAGACAGACAGAAGGTCACCTTGTAAAATCATTTATTCATTATGAATCACACACCAAATTCACTTAAAAAAATACCATGTCCATGTTGGCGGTCAAAAGAGAGGAAATTGTAAAATAGCATGTGCATTGTATTGTTCAGTTTCTAAAACCACAAGTAGGAAGTACAAACACCAAGTAAGTAGAACAAACGGGGAAAAACGAAAAGAAAAGTTCCATGACATCATAAAGCTTCCTTTATGTTTAAAGTTGTATTGTAGTTAACCAAAACATAAATTCACTTCCAAACCAAGAGGTTCCTAACATTGAAACAATTTCCCTCTATCAGAAAAATATGTGACATGAACATTTCTTAACATTTCAGGAGCCAATTTCGTGGTCCAAACGAACCTGTGTGGTGTGGTCCCTGGGGGCCCATGAATCCCCCCTTGTGGTGCTGCCCCTTGTTGAAGCTGTTACTGCCCCCGCTGAATCCATTACTGGCCTGGGCTCCTGGGCCTGTGAAGTGCCTGTGCATCATGGTCAGGGCAGTAGGGTGGTAGTCATGGACAAACACCGTGGCTGAGGGGAAAAAGAGGGACCATTCTTGGCAAATTCACTGAGAAAAATAACACGATTTAGTCAAGCAGCTCTTCACTAAATATCATTTATATGAACATTTAATTGTGATGCGATCAAGCTACATGAGTTGTTTGTCGGGAATTTTCATTTGGAGATACAGGCCAAAATAGGGCCACTTCATCACATCACTTCATCACATCTCTTGGTGTTCCGACTTCCATAATTTTTTAACTAAAGATGGTATCAGCATGCGGTTTTCACAGCAGTAATGCTGAGATTGTGCTCTTTTCAAATCTGTAATAAAAATTTTTTGACCAGGGTCGACAAACGACTCATTTAGCTTGATCGCATCACAATTGTTGATGATTGCATCTGAACTAATTCCTTGAGATAAGCCGGTTGTTTAATTTTTGTCACAACAATGTACAAATTCTTTCAAACATTTCCTATGGTACTTTCTTGGAATGAAACTGTACATGAAAAATAGCCCAACTCTTGAACTAGACTGGTACTTTAGACATTAAAGTCAGACTAGCAGTCCAGACAGTGATTTGAAATATTTAATAATTTGTAATATATAATTAGTTGTAATATTCCATATTTGAAGTCAGGTATAATTTTTTATTGATCTCCTTCAATCAGCTAATGCTCAGGTTGTTATCTTACAATGTTCTCCAAAGGCTTTAGTGCTGAAGACTTCACGCAGAGTGACTATGTTGGAATGCTGCAGTTTCTTCCACTTGTCGACAAGGACCATCCACTGGGTGTTGGTCATTCGGAAACCTGGGCACAACAGATGAAATCAAATACCGTCAAAACCACGCCAAAATTTGTTGAAATTTACAGACTAATTTCTACTAAAAGTTATTTTTTTGTATAGAGACTTAAGAACTGGAGACAAACAACTGAATGTAAGCCAGCACCCTAAATTGGATTTCTGAAGTGTACTTTTTCCAATAAGTTTAAAGTTTATGAGTTTAAAGTTCTGCTAAAACTTCTTTAAAGACGTTTTTAAGCGAAGAAGGTGCTACATATCTGGAAGCCATATTACTGTCAAGACACAAATAAAACACTTCAAAAAGAGATTAGTTTAACGCATTCTCCTGCTCTCATGTGAAGACTAGGGGTTTGGAGGTCTGGGCTGTGACTCACCATGTATTCTGCGCAGGCAGTACAGCTTATTGTCCTTCTTGTTGATGGCCTTGTAGCAGGTGGTGGTGTAGCCAAAAGTACTGGATTTCTCCATGGGGCTCTTAGGGGGAGGCTCCAGGGGGAACAGGGTGTGGTACTTGTCTACCTCACGTGGAATGTCTGTAAGGAAAGAAGAGGCGATAATGCAAATGAGAAGTTTTGATTTTAGAGACGAGGAGGTTCTAGCATCCAGCGGATGGTTTCTCGGGAACCATCGGGTTCAAAATTCCTCGGCTCTGAACAAAGTTGTTGAAATTTTAAAATTTGAAAAATCTGAAGAAAAAATGTTTCAACGAGATGGTTCTACATAACACCACAGCTATTTGATTGCATAACTTGGTTCTTAGTTGGGTCCTACCATGTCAGAGATGCTGCCTAATGATAAGGAAACCCATCCTAGATTGGGCTCACCCGACCAAAGTTCTCAATTGGGTAAATCTGTGCCACAAATTGAGCACATTCCATCCTACTAACATTGTGCAGTTGATACATGTTTGCCACAGATTGGGTGCACCGATTGCAGATTGGGCTCACCCTCACTTAGGTTCTCAATTGGGTACAACTGTGCCCTAGATATGGCACACTAAGCCTAGATTCGGCATATCCCATCCTACCCAGGTTCTCAACTCATATCCCATCCTACCCAGCCTAATTGGGCTCACACCCTACCTAGACACCTAGCTTAACAGTTGGGTATATCTGTGCCCTAGTTTGGTTACAACCAGCCTGGACTGGGCATACTATTCTACCCTACCTGGGTGCTCAGCTGGGTACATTGGTGCCTTAGATTGGGTACAACCAGCCTGGACTGGGCATACTATTCTACCCTACCTGGGTGCTCAGCTGGGTACATTGGTGCCTTAGATTGGGTACAACCAGCCTGGACTGGGCATACTATTCTACCCTACCTGGGTGCTCAGCTGGGTACATTGGTGCCTTAGATTGGGTACAACCAGCCTGGACTGGGCATACTATTCTACCCTACCTGGGTGCTCAGCTGGGTACATTGGTGCCCTAGATTGGGTACAACCAGGCTGGACTGGGCATACTATTCTACCCTACCTGGGTGCTCAGCTGGGTACATTGGTGCCTTAGATTGGGTACAACCAGCCTGGACTGGGCATACTATTCTACCCTACCTGGGTGCTCAGCTGGGTACAATGGTGCCTTAGATTGGGTACAACCAGCCTGGACTGGGCATACTATTCTACCCTACCTGGGTGCTCAGCTGGGTCCACCTGTGCCATCGACACCGATCGTTTGTTGTATATCTCCACCTTCAGTTCCTCACCCACAAAGAATGACGGAGCGTTTGGCTTGGGCTTCATGTAGGCAACATGGGCCGGCATGGATTGGTACATGTGGAAGTTGGGATACACCTAAAGTAATAAATAATAAAATTTGCTTCAAAAGTTCGATATTTCCAATTTAGAAGCGCAAGTTTCATACACATAATAGATGGAATAGTTTTTAAAAACTGGAAGGGAATGCAAGAACATTTTAAACAAAAAAGCACATTGACAAAACATTTTTGAAAAAAAACAAACAACTTTTTGGAATCTGGGTCCAATTGCATAGCGCTGCTTAACAGTAAGCAGAAAACTTGTGCTTACTATGGCAGACAGTTGTGCTAACCTTAAAGCACTACTTCACGGCGTGGATGTGCTAATGGTTGTGCGTGCATGGAGATTTCTATTAAGTCACTTATTTAAGGAACTGTTTCCTCTGAGGTAAGTGTGCCTTTTGTCTGCTTTCTGCTTACGGTCTCCATGCAGGCTCTGTTAGAAGGAAATTGTGTGCTTAGCAGCGGCAGGAAATTGGGCCGAGTTTTTCAAGAACATTGCATTTGAAGAAATAGGGTAGTGGTGAGTTGTAATGCACTCCAAAATGTGCAAAGACAACATAAGCTATTTTATAAGCCCCCCAGCTATCATCATGCAACGTTCAAACCCACTCAATTTAAAGTCTGTGCTGATGAACACTTGCATCCTCAACTGTACTGCATATGAAAGGGGAGTCAGGTTGGCGTAGCGGTACTTTCCTCGCCTTCCACCGCTGTGACCCGGGTTCGAACCCCGCCCAGGCCAACATGTGGATTGGGTTTTCAGTCCCTACCTGATTCCGTGGGTTTTCCTCAGAATATTCCTCTGGGCTTTTCCCTCCCACCTCTAAAACTGTAATTTCTTCTCATTGTCTCTGCAGGTTTCTTCAGGCTTTTAAGCTACAGTGCCTAAGGCACTTTTGAAGTATCCTTGGTTTCATTACCAGAAAGAAATAAAATAAATAAAAAAATAAAATAAGGGTACTCACTGCCGACAGGCGAAAAAAATAAACACGGATTTAAGGAAGATGTACTTACAGTTCTTGGCATTGTCGGTTGGACCTGGTCTTCTGTGAAGAAGTACGTGGTGCCTCCGATGTTCTCCTGTACCAGGGCACCAGGGAAGTTGGCCTGGGCGGAGCTAATGTCCAGGGGAGGGGGCTGGCCTTTCCTTCTCATGGAGGGAGAGTTGCCTGGGGACTGGAGGGGGGAGGCACCGGCCGACAGGGAACCTGGAAGGGTCATAATACGTCAGACGCAGAGTTTAAGTTAAGGGACTTTTGACTGAACATAAGTACATCGCAAGTCTGTTCACAAGTTCATTTTTGACACTTTTAATTTCAATAGCTTGTGAGTTGAGTTGGGAATGGATGAATTGAGATGGACTTGTGATCCCTTGTGATGGACTTGTGATCCTTGTGATGAACTTGTGATCCCTTATGATCACTTGCGATCTATTGAAAGTACCTCAACTACTTGTCACAAGTGAACTTGGCATCATCTGCATTGTGGTGCATAGTCAAGTCAAAAATATTGGTCTAAAAAAAAAAAAATACATGAAAATTTTGATTTGATACACGTATATTTTCATTTACCAGAATTGTAATGGTCGTTCATGCCGCCGGAGTTGTGCGGGGCCAGTGCTGCCGAGTTGTTATTCGTCCCTCTCATCCCGCCGGAATCATTCATCATGCCGTTACCTGGTGGGACCATGGACCGCGGCACAAACTCAGGGATCTTGGAGATCAGATCGTTGGCCTGGGGGCCGCCTTGCTTGAAGTCCGCGACGTTCCGCACGTTGGGCAGGAACTCGGCCGAGTTGGGGCCCGTGTTGGCGTTGTGGTTGCGCGGCGTGAACTCCTTGATGGTACCCGTGTTGCGGGCGCCGGGGTAAAACTGCATGCCCTGTATGTTAGAGTTCTGATGTTAGAAACAGCAAACAAGAGCCAATCAGAGACGGCAAAACATCTCAGTTTGATGTTTTCTTTTTTAATAGTTTTACTTGCCAGATATGAAAACTGCTTTTTAGTATTTTGTTTTCCTCAGAACACAGCGCTTTCATTTGGGCTTCCCTTGCAAAAAGACAAGAAAAAGATTGAAAAATTGCCGAGAAGACTTCCGAAAACACTGTTATTTATACAATTCTGTGATTTTTTGTAGGAAAACCCCAACGAACTCACCACGTCATTTGGAGGGGAGATTTTCATCCCACCAAAATTGGCTGACATTCTGGACTCTGCATTGGCACCTGAAGTGAAGACACAAATTTCACATGAAAATAACATGAAAAGAAATTTTTTTTAATGCAAAAAAATCCACTTTAAAAGTCATTTTCTGGATGGCGTGCCCTCGATACGTTTTAAAAAAATCTACTTCGTTTTCTCTTAATCCCAAGGAGGGGTGCAAGGAGAGGCACAGGCATCCCGCAGGGGGAGATTAAAGGGATTAAAAGGGATTAAAAGGGATTACCTTGCGGAGACATTTGTCCAAACATGGGCCGTCTTCCGTCTTCCTCCTGATGATGCCTAAGTTCATCAGAGTAGTGGGACAGACCAGTGCCCACTGATTGAGACCTCTGCAACAAGAAAAAAAAATACCCCAAAATAGTGGCCAATGATTGACACCTCTGCAACAAGGTAAAAAAAATACCCCAAAATAGTGTCCATTGATTGAGACCTCTTCAACAAGATAAAAAAATACTCCAAAATAGTGGCCAATGATTGACACCTCTGCAACAAGGTAAAAAAATACCCCAAAATAGTGTCCATTGATTGAGACCTCTTCAACAAGATAAAAAAATACCCCAAAATAGTGGCCACTGATTGAGACCTCTGCAACAAGCAAAAAATACCCCAAAATAGTGGCCACTGATTGAGACCTCTGCAACAAGATAAAAAAATACCCCAAAATAGTGGCCACTGATTGAGACCTCTGCAACAAGATAAAAAAATACCCCAAAATAGTGGCCACTGATTGAGACCTCTGCAACAAGGTAAAAAAATACCCCAAAATAGTGGCCAATGATTGACACCTCTGCAACAAGGTAAAAAATACCCCAAAATAGTGTCCACTGATTGAGACCTCTTCAACAAGATAAAAAAATACCCCAACATAGTGCCCACTGATTGAGACCTCTGCAACAAGCAAAAAATACCCCAACATAGTGCCCACTGATTGAGACCTCTGCAACAAGCAAAAAATACCCCAAAATAGTGGCCACTGATTGAGACCTCTTCAACAAGATAAAAAAATACTCCAAAATAGTGGCCACTGATTGAGACCTCTGCAACAAGCAAAAAATACCCCAAAATAGTGGCCACTGATTGAGACCTCTGCAACAAGATAAAAAAATACCCCAAAATAGTGCCCACTGATTGAGACCTCTGCAACAAGCAAAAACAATACTCCAAAATAGTGGCCACTGATTGAGACCTCTGCAACAAGCAAAAAATACCCCAAAATAGTGGCCACTGATTGAGACCTCTGCAACAAGACAAAAAAAATACTCCAAAATAGTGCCCACTGATTGAGACCTCTGCAACAAGAAAAGAAATACCCCAAAATAGTGGCCAATGATTGACACCTCTGCAACAAGGTAAAAAAATACCACAAAATAGTGTCCATTGATTGAGACCTCTTCAACAAGATAAAAAAATACTCCAAAATAGTGCCCACTGATTGAGACCTCTGCAACAAGCAAAAAATACCCCAAAATAGTGGCCACTGATTGAGACCTCTGCAACAAGATAAAAAAATACTCCAAAATAGTGGCCACTGATTGAGACCTCTGCAACAAGCAAAAAATACCCCAAAATAGTGGCCACTGATTGAGACCTCTGCAACAAGCAAAAAATACCCCAAAATAGTGGCCACTGATTGAGACCTCTGCAACAAGATAAAAAAATACCCCAAAATAGTGGCCACTGATTGAGACCTCTGCAACAAGCAAAAAATACCCCAAAATAGTGGCCACTGATTGAGACCTCTGCAACAAGCAAAAAATACCCCAAAATAGTGGCCACTGATTGAGACCTCTGCAACAAGCAAAAAATACCCCAAAATAGTGGCCACTGATTGAGACCTCTGCAACAAGATAAAAAAATACCCCAAAATAGTGGCCACTGATTGAGACCTCTGCAACAAGAAAAGAAATACCCCAAATACATGATTGAGACCTTCGCAACAAGAAAAAAATACCCCAGAGTACATGATTGAGACCTCTGAAACAAAAAAAACAAAAAAATACCCCCAAAGACATGAGGATATCCAGTGATGTGAACAGCGCCCTCTGTTGTAACATGACCTGATAATGTAAGCTAAATAAAGGGTTTTTTTTTTAAGTTACATTTCCCCAAACTTCTTAGGCATTTTGTGAAGAGCCTTTCAATCCTCTAAAAACCACCAATTTACAGGATCCTAGTTGCACTTGTTTTATCATATTAAAACATTTACAGGGCATCAAGTTCTATTCAGAGCAATAGTGGCTGGTCTCTACGTACAAATCTTAATCCTGCTAAAGTGTACTTAACCCTTCTTGTGGATTTTGAGGGATTTTTGAAAAGGTTAGAAATGAAGTAATACTTGACAGGCAAGCTTCAGTTGTGCCGTCTTGTTTAACACTTTTCAGGTGATGTTTACTAGTAATGCGTACCTGCATGAAATGTTGGAACTTGCTGGTAGATCCTCCAAAGTTGTCATTGTCGATGTCAAAGGGAGCCGTGAAGAAATGGTCGGGCGCCATGTGCGGATCGGCAACTGTAAAAGTGCAGAAAGGATACAGGATACAATACTTTTACATGAATCAGTAGCTTCATTTGGCTAAGTGAAGCAACCATAGAATTATTGAGTCTAGACTAAGTGGTCTCATTGATGCTTCTACACACTTCTCCTACAATTCCACTACAAACTCCTGAAACACTTATACAAAAAGTACAGCCCATCAAAACTATCACATGACTATTGTGACATTGGCAATGGTTGAAATTAACTTAAAGGGAATATACATCATTTGCTTTTGCTGTAATTTTCAGAAATGGATGGAATTGGGGGGTTGGAAATATATAGCAAATATAGTGACACTGACTTTTTTGAGGTTTTGGGTTCGAAAATGCTAAAACCAAGAAAAATAATCATTTTCCTGTAGTCTGGTTCCCTGACTCCATATAAGAGAAACAGAGCAGTTTACATACATTAGGGAATTATAAGGTCAGGGAACCAGTCTAGCTGGCTTGTACCTGTTCATACATGTAGGTGTGTAATCGATTGCAAACAAGTGCGATGGTCAATTGGGGCCAGTACTTGAAAAAAAAACCAGTTTTTTTCCAACGCTGGTCGGCCGACCAGCGTTGGAAATTGATACAAAAATACCACTTTTCTTGAAAATGACAGTATACCAGGTGCCATGATTTTACAGGATGCTTTACACTGTCATTCACTAACAGTCCAGCAAGGTATTTCAAAATGATTTGGTAGTTTTATTTTTTGATGTTTGCAAATGTTGTATTTTCCCTTTAAGTTTAGAATCTGAGAAGGCTCCTTTTGGTAAATTAAATTCCCTAATTTGAATCATGAGTAGCTAATTTTACAGACATGTTTTATTTGTTACAACAGGTATTCTGACATATTTTTTAACATTTCAACTGCTCATATTTTGATGCATCAAAAACTCAGTTTGATACATGTACAAGTACATAATCCTCCAGGGAAAAAATAAGACCAAAATAGCCGAAAGGCAATTTCATGTAAATGGATGTTTTTAATGTAAATACACGGTACATTATGTGCATGAGACTAGACAGTCCCTAGATTTATGGCCATACGGCCCAACATGGGCACGAAGGCCAATTAAGCGAAATTGATAATCTAGCTAGCCGATCCGGCTAGTCAGGTTCAATTGTTGCTAATTGCACAGGTGATATCTCCCTCCGGGCAACATGCAACGTGAAATAATTTAATAAGGAAAAACACTTAGGGGAGGACTAAGCAACAGAAAATGTATCCAGACAGCTACTGGTGAAAAACAGTTGAGTAAAACGAAGCAAAAATACATAAGGCGAAGTAAAAAAAACAAAAAACAGTTTCTCATCCCTGCCGCTTTCTTTTTTTTCCGACTGCCTCCTTTTTCTTTCCTTTTAATTCATTCATTCATTACACTTGCGCATTTTTATATTGACTTTTTATTTTGTTTCCAACAACACTGTAGCTATGCAGAAGGGTTCTGGCCCTTTTGTAGCACAATTTTGTATCACCAAAAGATTTGAGAAAATGGAAGAATCCATCCGCCATCTTGGAAAAGCCGCCATCTTGTGGGGGAAAAAAAAAAGAAAAAAAGAAAAAGTGCCCCTCCTTCATTTTTGAAAAAGCCTGGACAAGAATCTATTTAATTTTTTACACGGCCTAAGGTACCGGGTAAAGTTAATTATGCACTGTACATTATGAAGGTACCGTACATGTGCATGAAAATGTACACGTTCGGATGTAAAATGTCAGAATAATTCTGCTCCTTTAGGGGTCTCGACTTCGAACATTTGGAAGAAAATAACTCAATTTTTGTTTATGATTTCTCTTTTTCAGGTACACTACATGTATTAAAAATATGACACAAAAATGGCTCTATACTGTTTATTACATTTGCAAGGCACAGAACATAATTTGAATAACTGTCAATTTGCACTGAATTCCACATGATAATCAAATTCAGATCGGCAAGATTATGAATTAAAGTAACGTTTGGTTGAAGTGTTCATGTTTAATGAGAGTTCAATGTAATTAAGTGACTATAGATCAGATTGCCACATACATGTACTGCTCACCGGTCATGCACTACGTGACCGCCTACTCTAAAAGGTCAACGATATCTCAGCGCTTTCTTCTACATCTTTCTGTTTCTATCCCCACTTGGTGTTCCACAGAGATAGGCGATGTAAAGGGTAAAAAATCGCTGTGCAAGAGGAATTAGCCCAAGGCGCTGTTAATATCATGTTGTTGCAGTATGGTCAGGCAGACATGGAGATAGTTCAGGACTGTGTGCTGGGGATACTGCCCTCTGACTCTATGCGTGTAATGCATACTGCATGAGACTATCACAGTACTATGTCAATACAGTCGAGTCTGTTCCGTTTCTTCACTGTCAAATCTTTAGCAGTCGCAGTAATGAAACACTAGATGTACGTATAGATATCTAAGCAGATGCTGAGGACAGGCAGAAGATGTTGAAAGGTTGTACTGAGCTGAAGATGCCATTTTGAAAGTCCTTGAAGATGAAATGAATTACTGAATTGAAAAAATAATATCTGTGCCGGTTCAGAAACAAGAAATATATGAATTCAAAGGTATTTTCTGGCTCATATGGGTGAATGCAACTAATCAAATGTAATTTCTGGTTCATATAGGTGAATGCAATTGATTTTTATTAAAAACTTTAAAGAACAGACGAACAAAAGAGTCAGTTCTGAGAACCGTGTGAATTTCCCTCATTGACATGACCTTAGAAATCAAACATTTTGTCTGACATTCCACTGAACTGGGGCTGTGCAGTTTCAATTAATTTACTTTCAATCATTCTAATTTGGGCTTGATTGAATATCCGGATTTTCAGTGTATTCGGCATAGCCTTACACCGAACTCCACAGAACCTAACACATTGCAGTATCCAGCAGCTTTAACAAAATCCATCAATTGCCACACAACAAACTGCAAGATCACCAGCTTGTTCCTAAAATCAAACTATTCGCAAAATGGAAGGGTGATGTAAATTCAATATTGGGTTTTGCCCTTCTTGGGTTTTGCCCTTCACCGTCGTATCTTTATTAACCCTAACCTTACAAATCCTCCAAAATGCTCTTTGCAAAATGGAGGATTTGGCAGGATGAGGCTATGGCAAACATGTGTGGCTGATTTTGGAAGATGCACTGTGGCACGGTCGTAGGCTTAGATTATGTGTACTTGAAATCCTCTGCACTGCTCCAGCATGTCACTGGCTCTGCCTCAACATTTTGACAGTGATTGCTGGAGGATTTTGCAGGATTGAGGCAGTGGTCACCCCTCCAAGGACCACATTCAAGAAATAACGGAGGATTTTGCAGGATTGAGGCTGCATGCAATTTTTACATGGAGGCAGTTGGAGGATTTTGCAGGATTGAGGTTGCATCCTAGCAATTCCTTCCTCCATGGTTAGGGTTAAATCTGTATACTCAGTGTTGTCCCTAGTGATTGTGAGAAAAACAAAATCAACTGGAATCAACTAAAATCAACCACATCCAACCCAAAAAAAATTGACCATGTATTGGATTCTTGCGGTTTTTTTTACACAGTGAGTTCCATACGTACTGTAGACACTTTGCTTTGTGCATTTGCATACAGATGTGGCATTGCAAGTGACTGCTTCGAGCAGACCGCCCAATGTTCTACTATCTGGTCAATTTGAAAAATTTCGAGAGCAGTGTCCACATGAGGAATATACGGAGAGATAGAAAGATAAATAACTACGGTATTCACACCTCAAGAGACACGCGGAATATGCGCATTTAAGAAGTCTTGGGAGACTTGAATTTATAATACTTGCAAAAACATGAAATGAGCAAATTGAGCATACAATGTAGCAATATATGAAGTTGACAGACACAAAAAGTAATAGTGGAAAAAAACCTCTGAATTCGTACGGAAAAACAACTGAAGACTAGAGATTGATT
The DNA here is from genome assembly GCA_029964075.1 of Patiria pectinifera. Taxonomy (NCBI): domain Eukaryota; kingdom Metazoa; phylum Echinodermata; class Asteroidea; order Valvatida; family Asterinidae; genus Patiria; species Patiria pectinifera. The sequence goes on from CM057135.1 coordinate 30,340,087, forward strand.
AACATAATAGTTTACACTTGGCAAAAGAAAACACATATTTGACATAATGACATTTTTTTATATAAAAGCACATGGATTGCTCAACAGAATTTTGAAGCTTTGATGAAGTTTTAGCTCAGTGAATGCTGTATATTCTAAGAAAACAATATATAGGATCTCAATTTCAATTCAAAAGTTGGCAAGTCATGTTTTAAATTGAGCCCGAAATCAGCGTCCGGAACACGTTCTCATTCAGCCGATTGCAGCTACGCAATGTCAGCACTGAACCGACAAATTATAGCAACTGCACATGTGTGCATCATGTCAATGTTTGCGCGCACCCATTCATGGAATGAAAAACGAAGTAATAGGGAAATTTACAAAAATGCGTCTTTAGATGCATCTTTGGAAATGACCTTCTTTTATTGTATTCTTCAAAATGACGGCATTCCAGAAAGAATCATTTCACAGAGAGTTTAGTGCCATTACTATCTTTAAACCAAGTATGCTTTACATTAATAATTTTGTTAGTTACTTTTTGGATAGCTGCAAATGATATTCTCTACTTTTAAAAACTTATTATAATTTTTACAATGTAACACATTGCCTGAATATTGAACATGGCCAAAAAATAAATATACATGTAAAGACTTTATACACACAAGATCTTTATTGATGGATGAATGCAATCATAGGGTTTTCCCCAAGTTACAATTGTATGGAACGGGAACTACATTTCTAGTGAAGCAGACATAATGCAATTATGGGGTTTCCCCCAAGTTATGAAACAGGAATTAGAACGTATTCAGCAGGCGTAATTGTATTTAATTCAAGAAATACTGTTCATACATAAAGTTGGTCTTTATAATTTTCATGTACAAATCTTCACACAACAATACAATGGCCAACCAGCAGGCATTTATAACACTACCAACAGAACTGCACTTTATCTTTTCAACAAGTTGACCCATATTTTTGCCTGAACTCCAACTTTGGACTTAACAACTTTCAAATGTACATGTACTGTGCATGTTTGGGATGGGGACAATAATTCCTGATCATAATATTTTTCTAGGTTATCATGAAGAGGCATGTATCTAGTTCACGGGTGTAAACAATTTATCAGACAAAGTCATAAACAGGTACATGAACTGAGCGCATATATTACTTTCAATTTTGCAGGTAATGAATGTACATTTCCACACAGATTTGCCCTCAAACCCTCAATCTCGGGCCAAGAAAGACAATGTCTGCGCACATATTTTTGAAACTGAAAGGGCGCGTAGAATGTCGTGGATTAATGTAGGGTTAACCTCTTAAACCTGTTGGTATGTATTTTCTGTACCAGTAAATGTTCATTCCCTTAGAAAAACTGTGAATATGGTGTTGATAAGGCCCCCCAAAAAAGTCTCCGGTTTCTGGTATGGAGCTTGCCCAAAAATTGGTGCGGCGGCGCGGCTTTTTTTTTTTTTTACCTGATTTTTTTGCTTCAAATGTTGGCTGATGACTTCAAATGGTGCCCGACTAAACTTAGTGCAAATATAAGGGAGTCAAGAGAGGCCACATAAAGCTTATTCTCGACCATAACCCAATCTAAAAACATGTTAATATTGTGCAGCAGCAGGATTCCAGTCAAACCGGTGAGTTTGGCGGTTTTGAGACATCATCTTTCATTGAAAAAAAAACTTTTTCATTTTGCCGACGCGCATGGCTACGGCGACGCGCGCGCATACCAGAAACCGGAGACTTTTTTTTTTGGCCTAATACATACATGTATAAAAAAAAATACGATTTGTACCTACATGTATATGTAAATTCTGTCAACAGGTGTGGCCACATTTTTTTCCAGAATGCTACATACAACCTATCGACATTCATGCACACTATACAATGTTTGCAGATGCTGTCGGGTCAGGTTCAAGCCTGTACGTGTATATTCAATTATGAACTACTCCAGGTTAACATGTTATAGTATTTAACTTGATCAAAATCATCATATAGAACGTTGTCAACATGACAATGACAACTTTCCACATCCTTTACTGTGCACATTGTGCAGATCTGTACATCCATGTACATGTACATGTATGTACCCTACATTACAAGATAGGAACATTGTGAACTCGTTGTCCACCATGTATACATTGTAATACAGTTACGTGAATCATGGAAGAATAAGGACTCTATGCATGAATGTTACTTACCCACATACTGTTGTAGCACATGCAGATCCATTGTTGTAAATAGGCCAAAATGTTTGCGTACAACCTACAATGTATGGTACGATCGACTCAACATTTATGATGCATTCAACAGCCACACATACATGTAGACAGGCCTACACAGGCTACAACAGTTCCGGATGGATGCTGAGGTGGCTGATAGTACTGTACATGAGTGCACCAGTACACAACTGATGTTCATTGTGCTGGACTTGAGTAATTGGCCATAGACTTATTATCAGCAATCCTTCAGCCTGTGTCAAGAAGTCTGTTCTTCAATGAGTCACTCAGTGAGTAAGAACATGTGTGCATTGACACTGGACGTGTAGGCAGCACCTTCATGTACATGTACATGTATACTGTACATACATCGTACATGTACAAATACAGAGTGGTCCGTACATGTACATGTCCAGCATGCATCCTGCATGGTGCTATTGATAACATGGACTTGATACTGGGTTCACACATGCAAGGTCAAAGGTCAAGTTTACATATTGCACCTTGGAATTGAACACTTTCTACACAAATTTAACGTTACTTTCCAGCATAACAAAATTAAGGGATTTCTGTGAAGCTTATTACACTTTTCAAAATTGAAGTACACATCAAATACATTCAATGCCACAAAGGACAAAACGTACAAATCAGAAAAAAAAATTACAATTTTTTTTACAGAGCTCTGCCTCATTCACAGAGTAACAAAGCATTTATTTAAACACGTAAATATCTACTTGGGTACAACCACTCACAAACATACATTATTTTTATACTTGTTGCAGTCAAGAATATGTGACCTTGACAATTTCAGCGCATTGAAGTCGCCCCTGCTTTTGATGGGTACCAAAACAACTTTTGTGGGGGGAGTCACAGTTCAATGGTTTCAAAAAAGCCCCCTACTGCACAGGCAGTTGATGGTCCAAACATCAACAAAAATCTCATTCATTTGCACAGTAGCGTGGTGAGAGTGGGGGTGGAATTGGGGTGGGGGAGGGCGGTTAAGCGAAAGGGTGTGAATTTATGGATAGTATGTGAACTGGGTACCCTATTGAAGTAAAGCATGGGTACCCAGGAACCCATAAAAGAAACCCCACCCCAAAATTGAAATCCCGGAAGTTGTCTGAAGGGCTCATTACGGTGTAAACTGCAACTCTCACAAGTTAAAATGCACATAAACATGACATCTGTTTTGTTTTCCATGTAGCCTGGTTTTCATTTTGAAAATTCCCCACAAATGGCATTCAAAACCTTTCTTCTTCATTGTCTGAGAAGTTACTAAACTTGGTAACGGGTTTCCGATCCCATAATCTGGAATGGGTTCCTGACATCAGCGGTCGGGTACTCAAGTGTACCCGGTTTTGATGCACACCCCTTGTTAAGCATCTATAGTCTATAGAGATTAAATGCACCTGTAACTAAAAGGCTGTAGTACAACTGACTGTTTAGCCCGTCCTCCCCTACCAGCATCCCCCTCACTTTGCCTCCAGCCATTCCTGATCTTTTAAAACACAGACAAATTGTCATTTCAGAACTTAACATTTTTCACACGTACATAATGTTCTCAACAATACGTTAACATGTATATACACATGATGACGCTGTTGAAATTTATGTACTTGTACAATGATAAGGAGTTACTTTTGTATCTCATTTATCAGTTTTTGTAAATATATGTAGCATGTGCAAAAAATGTGAGTTTAGAAATTATCAAAATTTGAATTATGATGTTCAAAAATAAAATGTGGGATTATGCAAATGAAATGTGGCTCATATTCTCTTTAGGCTTACATTTTATAATAATAACAGGTACTTATATAGCACTTTTAACTACATGTACATGTAAGATCAAAGCACTTTACATTACTCTTATTATTTGGACAGCCTTTAAGAAGTCATTGCCTCCGAGCTCTGCTCTGAGTAACCTTCAATCTAGGCCTACGTCTGGCAAGCAATCTATATTTCTGGTGACACATGCCCTACACATAATACCTGAATTATGACACACGATGACTTTCCCCCCAGTAACAACAATACCGGTCTAATTACAAGACTCCATACGGCCAACGGGATTCTGTAGATTGTAGATTGGGCAGAGGACAGGTATGCTCATTACTGTCTTGGTTTGCAGAGCTGTTTATTTATAGCATCAATTTGTAATATATGGCCATATTTATTGCACAAGTAGTAATGAGACAGGAGGGGAAATGTATAATAAGGTACTTCTGATCAGATACACTTCATAAATTACATTTCTGATTGTAAAAACTTAAAAAAAAAAAATTATATGCTCCATACCATGTCAAATGGAGTATGGACACGGTAGGGGGGTATGTTATTTACGTGTACATGTGTATTTATACCTGTGAATGTGGGAAAGGGACTACGTGTATTACCTGGGTTGTAAACAATTTTTTAAAGGTTATAGCATTCCACAAGGAATATATACGTGCGCGTGTAGATACATCCTTGGCCAATGACATTTTGAAACCTATTTTTTTCACCTGAAGTGAGTAAGCACAGTCTTTGCAATTGAATTGGTGTTTACTACAGTACAATGCACACATGTAAAAACAAAACACAAAAACAAAAACAGACGAATATTTTTTTTCTCAACATGTTAATCTAAAGTGTATTTAAATGAAAATACATGGGTAATATTGAAAATGAAAAAAACACACCCAATGTTTTATTTATAAATTTGACACATGTGTTTGGAAGTTTGACCTTTCAGAAATTAATAAACTTGATATTTGGGGCTGGAAATTGAGAAACCCCACGAGACACCTCAGGCATTTGGGCTTATCCACACATGTACATTCACTCACTGTACACCAACTACAGTACATGCATGTATGTACGCCAGCTACACTGAACATATAAGCATATCATGTTTGAATCGCTTTTTGTTATGGAAAACAGGATAATCCATACTCCTTTTTGTGTTTTTTTGATTATGAGAATTAATAACTTGACACTTCCTAATACCATTCAATAGTAATGTCAAAGGTGATGAATAAATACGCATGAACCTTTCTGTGCGGGATATCCCTGCACAGTATTTTACAGATAAATGCAGATGTTGCATGGGATTTCCAGTGTGGAAATTTTCAAAACTATTGACTACATATCTTAAAGGGAATATACAACATTTGCAAACATCGAAAAATAAAACTACCAAGTTTTTACGAAATATCTTACTAGGATGTTGGCAAATGACAGTCTAAAGCATCCTGTAAAATTATGGCACCTGGGGTGAAGTCATTTTCAAGAAAATTGTATTTTTGTATACATTTCCAACGGTGGTCGGCCGACCACCGTTGGAAAAACCTAACTATTTTTCAACTACTGCTCCAACTTTACACTGTTTTTAGTCCAAATTTTGTTTGCTATTGGTTACATGTTCATGAACGGGTGCAGGCCAGCTAGACTGGTTCCCTTACCTTACAATTTTCCGGCATCTATAAATTGATCCATCTTATCTTTAGTGGAGTCAAGGAACCAGACTACTTGAACATTTTTGTTTTTCTTGGTTTTTCCAGCATTTTCGAACACAAAACTTCAAACATGTCATTGTAACAATATTTGATTTAGGCCTATTATACTAACCCCTAAAATAGTTCATTTCTGAAAATTACAGCAAAAGCCAATGATGTACATTCCCTTTAAAGATTTGTCGTATTGATAAAGATTATGATTGGCGATTTTTGTTGTTGTTGTTACTTTAACCCTCCTGCTATCTGAACAGTCACAGACAGTCAAAAGTCAATCCTCTTCCCCTGCCATGCCTTTTACACAGGCTAGACACCAACAGTCAGATCATATTTAAAGCAAGCACTGTGACTAGTCAAATTCAGTCAACAGACAAAAGCAGACAAGTGGTAGGCACAGCTGGCTTATCAATCATCTACAGTCAAAGCATAGCTCTATTAAGTTACATAAACAGTCACAACCAGTCAATCCTGCTTTATGTAAACAGTCACTTGTAAGTTGTACTGATTGATTTTGACTGAAAGGACAACTTGACAGTGACACAGGATGTATGTTTGCATAGGAGGGAGTATACTTGTGCCTGTAGTGTATGCAGCTTATATTAGGACAATAAAGATATGGCTAATTGGTTCTGAGTAAGGCCAAAAAAAAAAAATATTCGGTCTCTGGTCAGAACAAAGTTCCGGAATTGACGCGGCCACGCGGCTTTTTTTTTCCTTTGCTTTTTTTCTTCTTTTCTTCAAGCTTGGATTGTACAGACAAGGTGGGTACTATTTTGCTTTTTTGGTGTCCTCATGTACATTGGTGTCCTCCATAATTTGCCATGATGCTTTCGATCATTTGCCTTGGTGTAATTTCCCATTCCTTGGTGCTCTTTGGTAAAAAAAATTGAGGAGGTGCGGAAATAGAGGGCTCTGTTGGAGCTACCGCGGAACATTTTGGAAAAAAAAAAAGATCGACGCGCATGATTAAAATCGACGCGCGCACTGACCAGAGACCGACTTATTTTTTTTTTTGGCCTAACCTTTTTAAAATTCCAGCAGTTTGTTGGGAAAGTTTTTAGGAACATGTATACTGTACAGTGTAGTTAGCTCATATTCCATTCAAAAACAAATCCCAAAGCATTATTTTGAAAATATCAGAGCATTAATTTGGAGGACACCTTCCAAAGTTTTGTTCAATCTAATCCAACAAATCTAAATTCCAAATATGTCATGACTTTTATAACAAAAGCCTTCATTGTAAAATATGAGTTTTAATGGATCATGGTTTAAAAAGGTAATTCACATTAATTAAGGATTACGCTACACTTTTTTTTCCTTCAAATTCAGCTTTAACCCTGCTCAATCCAACATGTTCCAACTATTACATTTCTGTTGGGTCCTGTTGGATTGAGCAGTAAACCCCTTGTATCTATTCCTGTTGAAATTTGTTGGATTCAGTGGGCAACTGAAAACATTCAAAGTCAGATGATGTTGGGTACTGGTAAATAACGCCAAGTTGGACTCTGTTGGAATCAGCAGGAAACAGAAAAATATGTTGGATTCTGTTGGATTGAGCATGCCAATCACATTATATTTTCCTGCATTTAACACTTTCGCATGTTGGATTGTGTTGGACTGTGTTGGATTGAGCAGGAAACTCATATGAGTACCGCTGGACTCTGTTGGATTTAGCAGGGAAGTCCTGGGGAACTCAAATTCAAGATGCCATATGTGAAATAGTCACGACCTACAATGTGAAAAAACATGTCATCTTGAAAAGAAAATGTTTCCATATCTTTGACAGATGAGGTTACATTAAAAAGCACGAACAAACATTTTGAAACTAACATTTGATTTACACAACAAAAATTACTATCTCGATTCAAACATATTTCTGAACTGAAATAAACCTTTATTCTTTGTAAAAAGCAAAAGCTTGTTTCACTTAAAATGCCCCTTAAATAAGAAAAAACGAGAAAAAAAATGCATGAGTGACAGTGGTAATCAAAGTAATGCAGTGCATATATACAAATTACAAAAGAGATTTTACATGTTTTATTCACTTTTCTGGTTACAATTTACAAACAAGGCTAGGGCCTAATAACAATCATGACGTGCACAAATAACACTTTTGAAACTGAATGTAAAATATAAACAGACAAATTCATTTTGTATCCTCAAGTGCAACTGCCAATCGACCACAAATGTTCAACATTAAATGGGAGAAAATAATGAAAAACTTCAATTATGTAGCCGAGTCTGGAGACCTGACCCCTTTAATCAATGGACAATGCCTTTTGTTTACCAACCTTCAATCACATACAATTTTTTCTGTCAGTTTCAGTTTCAGATTCATGAGACCTATTTGATTTCTTCTCTTTTTTTGTAAGATGAAGCGGGACTGTAAACCATCTTCTTCCCAAATCTTCCAACATCTAACTTATCATAAAATCTAAGAAAGCGAGTCAAGACTTACGGTCCATGGCAGCAAGGTCTTGACTGATGTGTCCCCCGCCGAAAGAGTTGTCCGCAGTGGGCGATCGACCGTAGGGCGAATTGGGGTCGGCGTGCATAAACTGACACTCATTCCCGTAAAAACACGTCTTTTTCGCCGCCCAGTAACGACACAAAGCAGGCTTTTTGGTCCCCGCGGAGCCACTATGCATGGTTACTGATATCTAGTCCACTGGTGCCTGCTGAAAGAATGGTACAAATCCAAATAAACTCGGTGAATTTTCGCCCAAGAGGACTCCATATGCGAGTCCGAGAACTGCTACCTTTCGGGATCCATGTTTTTATTTGGATCCGATCGATAAATCTGTCAATCATCGATGCTAATTTTTTTCTTAAAAATAACTTTAGTCAAACATACAAATAATAAATTAAATAAACATAGGCTATATTCATTATTTTATATATACTTTATTTTTTTAAATATTCGTTTTACCAAATTAGATTTATTTTATTAACATTTACTGATTTTCACTATTTATAAATGGAAAATGACTACCAATAAAAAAGAATGCGTGTGAACAAAAACTCCCATCATGCATTGCGACGCGGGTCATTAAAAATGGTGTCAAAGCAGCGACAGCAACATGAGTTGAAATTTTGACTTTGATTCTGCATCAGAAAAAAAGCAAAAAAATCACAAAGTGAATCTAAAAATGGCGTCAGATGAAGAAAATAATCTAGAAGAATTGCTTGGCCGTGTTTCTGATAAGCTAGGCTGGGGACACATTCAACAAAAAGATGTGAAAACAGCGTTCCGTAAGGTGAACACGTCGCATGAATATTGAACACAACAATCCATGTTGAATTTAAAATGGCAAAAAATGTAATGTCCATATATCCTGTACACTGGTACAAGGCTGTGCCTGTGAATCACTTGGATAAAATGCAATATCCAAAAGTCACTTTAATTCAGCATAATATGCCTTCAATTATGGTCAGTCATTGCAGTAAAGTTTAAGTTTAAAAGAAAAAAAAATGGGTACTGACAATGACAGAACTTTTTATAATTTTGTTTAAAAATTTGGCGTCTTCTTAAAAAAAAAAAGATTTCTGCTCATTGAGTTTGTTCACAACCCTGAAAAAAAAGCATAAGGAAACTAGTACAAGCGGAAAGAATGTTGCATCCTTCCTGATCATGCTGATGCCTCTTCAGCGGTCTATGGACAATGATGGAGAGTCGGGAAAGTATTTCCTAACAAAATTGGAAATGTTTCTAGAACTCCCAGATTCATGTCTTATTGTCGAGCGCAATTTGAGTCCCCCACGCAAGTTTAAACTTGCGCGCGCAAGTTTAAACTTGCGCGAGGGACTCCTGAAGCACGCAAATTACACCGCGCCATTTTAATTTGCGTGCGCAAGTTTAAACTTGCGCAAAGGCGATCGCAACCTTCTTTTGCGGGCGGGATTTTCATTGATGAAGATTTTTTTTTTCAAAACACGAGTACATGGAGAAATAATGGAATAAATGAATGAATAAAGAAATAAATAAAAAGGGGAATTCAATTAGCATCAATGAAAAGAAACATTGAGATTAAGCAGTGCTTATCAGAGAAGCTGTTTAAGGGTACATGGGGGCGGGGCCAGGGAGGGGACCGGGCAAGCAATCAACTTCAGCACACTAGCGGCGATTGCTTGGAAAGTGTACTGAAGTTGTTCAAAAATGGAGACCAGCTTCAAGTTTTTTGCTTTGTAAACCTAATTAGCATTTTATTTATATTCTTGAATGTAAATAAATCATAATTTCCTAGGTGTAACCCGCTGTTAACGTAAAAAGAATGATCATGATCCCTTCAATTGTTCAAGTTTTGACATTAAACTAATCATTTACATTATTTTTAAAATGCTTATGTATTCTACAATTAAAAAGTACTTACTCTTAAAAAATACTACTTGATTCAACAATTAATAAATTGTACGGTACAATAATTCATATTGTTTTTAGAAATACTTGCATAACATTTTGAGCGCTGTGTACACTTCAAAAATACATAATTTGAAAAAAATTAATGAATGCATTACTAATTTAATTAATTAATTAAATGTATTACTTTAACAAATATTTTTTATTGCAGGCTCAATAATTCATATTAAAAAATGTTTACAACTTAAAAACGCTATGCATATAAAATGGTAATCATTATAAAAAGTAAATAAATTTGCAAATGATTTAATTAATGAATTTAATCAAATGTTTAAAAAAGGCATTTAAGGCATTGTCTCCCCAAAACTCAGTGATGCTATTAAATCGGAGAAAAAATCTGCTTTAAAAATAATGTTACATATCTGCATGAGTATACCCAGGGGCAAAATATTACAAGCGGAAAGAATGTTGCATCCTCCCTGATCTGTGGCCATGATGGCAGGGAAAGTATTTCCTAACAAAATTAAAAATGTTTTTAAAAATCCCAGATTCATGTCTTATCAACATTTTTGCAATGACTGACCCTTATTGAGATGATATATGAAGCAAAAAGTGGCGTCGGGTTGCAACATTCTTTCCCTACAATCTTTCCATTAGTCATTCACCAATTATTTTGCATTTTGAAAGAATATTAATATTCACCTGATATTGCTCCTGCTAATTGAACCATTGCATTAGAGTTATTTTAGGCCTAGGGCCCCTATATTTATTATTGGTTTTATATATTAGGCTTCAAATTCAATTTCAAATTCTGAATGCTATATTTTAGTTTATCTATGATGTCAATTTTATTACAAGCTACAATCACTTTTTTTAACAGCCATCAGGAAATGGAAATCACAAGAAGAAAAAGTCTGTCCGGAGCAGCTCTAAGAAAGTTCCAAGAAAATCAAGGAAGGATACCAGCTCCTCATCAGACAAGGAAAACAGCATCAAGGATAGGCGCCATCACAACGCCGTTTCTGAGAGTAATTCAAAAGCTGAAATCAACTGCAGAGGTCGTCTGGAATTATCAACCAGTTCTTGCAATGTACTGACTGAAAATAATGACTATGACGGAAACGATGAGGCGAATTCTTCAAAGAGCAGTTTAGAAAGCTCTGATGCCTCAAAGAAAGCAGGAAGAGATCGCAAAAAGGACTTTGATTTGACCAGCAGTGTGTCTGAAGCTTACACAGCTGCTGATGAATCAAGTAAAGGTGAATGTTTGAAGGCAGCAAATGAAAAAGTGTCCACAGCGGATGAGAATGGGGCAGACTGCTTGAATTCTGAATCACTCCTGTCAAGTGATGGAGATGACTTGGCCCGCAAGACCTTTGATGAAGATCGTCCTTCAGTTCCAAAACGTGACGTTGATGAACTGGAAGAACCATTCTCACCGCTTCAGCGTTACTCAGAAACCGCCCAACCGATGACATGGCTCCTGACTCCGCCCCCAAAAGAGAACCTTGTCAAGGCCTCGTCAAACTCGGCAGAGAAGATCAGTATGGTAGTGATCAGCGATTCTGAATCAGATTCTCCTTTTGATTCATATGATCTACATGTAGATCACAAAAACCATGAGGTCTCATCTTCCACTACAAAGACAGACTTGGAAACGCAGTTCTCACCTGGGCATGTATGTCGTGACTCAGAAACTCCAGATTTTAGCAAAGATCCATTCAAAGTCACACAATCTGCAGAGAAGATTACCACCGTGACCACATTTAGCAGCAGTGACTCCGACTCGGAAGATGATTCTGCGTGTAGTAGACAGGTGCTGAGCCTGACTGAAAGATTGTCCAAGAATTTCAAGCTGCAGAAGAGCAAACCGGTATCAAAGGATGAGGATGGCCATTCAGGGAAAGATATCAGCTGGACCAAGGGTGACAAATCCAGAGATGATAACCAGAGGTACATTTACAAAGGAATCCAGTCAAAACAATTTTTAAAAAGGACAAAAAGTTAAGTCTTTGGGAAAGAAATCATAAGTTTATCATTCAGTATAAGATGGAATTTTGCGTTGGGGTGATATAAATCAAATTAGGTTTTGCCCTTCACTGACGTTTAAACACTGTATGCTCAGTGTGAGTGAAAGTTGGAAAAAATCACTCAGGTGGGACTCGAACCCACAACCTCCTGCTTTCTAGTGCAGATGTCTTACCACTCGACCACCGAGCTAACAGGATCGGTTGGCCTGTTCGAATCTGATGTACATAGCAGCGGGTACCACATAAACTATTGTAAGATGGAAGTTTGCGTCGGGGTGATATAAATCAAATTAGGTTTTGCCCTTCACCGACGTTTATCATTCAGTGGTCTTTACTTTTTGAATCAAGATTTTGCTTTTTAGATACGATTTGAAGGTTTGCTTGGTGAAGATAGCAGTGAGATAACGGTTAACAGTAGCACCATGTGACAGATCTCTTTTGTGAGTTTGTGAGGTTCCAAAAAAAAAAAGAAACGGGGAAAATTTGCTTTGAAGCTGTTGTATAAAGAAGAAAACTTTAAAACATTTACTGATATCAATTGATTTTTATTTTCAACCTTACCCTTGTATTTTTCACAAAAAATTTTTTAAGCAACTAAATTGTCTCGGTTATTAATTCAGTCCAATTACTCTGTTATTTGTTTCTTTGTTTGAAATCAGTCGTAAAAAAAATATCCAAACTTGGTCTTCGAATGATTTGCTTTATTTTCAGAATCTTACAGACTCCTAGAGCCCCGCTGTATGCTAGCAGTGATGATGATGATGATGACTTTGAACAATGTAAGACACCTTTCACCACAAAATATCTTGTATATCATACTTTATTAATTTAAAGAAAGTTTCAGAATTTGCAAATTTTGTTTTATTTTTTCTTCTTGTCATTCAGTTCTACAAGCTATCAAAACTCCACACTGTGCACCTCCTTCAAGCCAGACACCCAAACCGACTGTGGATGAAGATCAGTATGAGAAATCCTTCATCGATGACACGCCTATTGTCGATGAAGACGATGACGATGATGTTTATTACTACAGACACATCAATTCAGACCAGAAGATTTTCACTGACAAAAAGGTAAGTTGACTTTTAACCATCTATCTACAAAAGGAGATGTAAATTGGTTTTTGCCCTTCACCCAAGCAATTCCTAAAAACTATATGCTCAGTACTATCTAAGAGCGTGCATTTGTGAAAGGCAAAAGCCAAAATTCACTGTCAAACTATTTTGCAAATTTATATTCCGGTCTAAACAAGTAATTTATGACTGGCTGAAGCCAAGTACAAATAGATAATTAAGGCTTTGAAGAAAAAAGTTTCTGCAAAATTCCATTTTTCATACGCCGCAAAAAAATCCTAGGTATAGATTCATATGTGAAAATGGTTTGACAACTGGACAATTAAATCAGTGAAACATGTATTGCTTAAGAAACCCTGTTTGCCTTTTTATTGCTAAAAACCACTCCTAAAATTAACACTTATGATATTTATTTTGTGTATTTTGATTGAAACTGGTCATTTACACCTAATATTTGTAACTGTGGTAAAGTCTGATTGATTGATATTTTAAACTTTCAACATTACAGAAGGAGCAGGAAACGAAGACGCTATCAACTCCCTGGAAGTACCATCTCCCGCAGTTCAGTGACAGTGATGACGCTGATGACAGTGTGTTTGCTACTCCAAAACCACCGGCAGCGAAAAAAATCACACCTAGTGGTGAGTTCATGTGCTCTAAATTCAATATTTAGTATTTTTAACAAAATTGTCAGGAAATATAACAACTTAACTGTAGCAATACTGAAGGCTGGTTTAATATTCCCAATTCTGCTTATGCAACTCTTGTCAATTACTCAATAATCTCCCAATGTAAGAGTTGATATTTTCAATGATAACATTTACTTGACTTGTAGTTGAGTTCATCAAAAGTCTTCACGAGCCAAGTCAAGTCACAAGCTACTCATAATTTTCGGCAAAAGCGTTCCTATGTTATTGTTCATCCCTTGTTACTTGTGCCTGGACTTGTGATTTAACTTGTAACTTACTTGTGACTGGACTTGAGATGTGTGGTGAACTTGTGATGTCTTGTGACAGACTCAACTGCAACATACATTGGGCAATAAAAAAAATTCTGCTTCCGGTTTCCCTACCTACCCTATTCTGACAGCCTCTACCCTAATTTTTTTTATGGGAAAAATGTGGAAAAAATGCCCAAAACCATGAATTTCTACCTTTTACCCATGACTACACACAGACGCCTCCATATGATCGTACACAAAAAAAATTGGTCAAAAAAAACTAATTCCCTACCTGCCTACCCTATTTTTGAATGCCATGTAAGCAGAAGCAGAACTTTTTTTTTGGCCTTGTATTTACAACTTAACGAACATGATCAGTTTGGTTGCTTGTTGGGCAACCAGTGTTGGTTCACAAGCTGCGCTGATAAATTTGTGGGTCACCACAGGTGTTGTTTATTGCCCTGAAATACATGTAACCGTTTGTTGTTATGATAACAGCCTTCCTCATCCTACTTAAAAAGAACACTTTATATTTTTAATTTGCTGGTATTTCAGTTTTGTCATCATCAAAGAAGTTTAGACCCCCTATCAGTCAGAAGAGGGACACTCCCACCACGGACAGTCCGACAGACTTCATGTCTTCCTTGACCACACCTAAACATGGCTGTAGTTCCTCCTCACCGTACGTCAATGACTTCAAGAAACACCGAGAGGCTCTAACTCGAAAGCTGTTTGGAATTTATAACAAAACTGTGTTTGACAACAAGGTAAATGGATTTTCTATCAAGTTATCCATGCTGTGCCAAAAGTTCAAGTGTCAGTTCAGAAAGAAAATATATATCTGATGGGGTAAAAACACAAACGAAATTCCAAAGAGTTTTGAATATCAGATACATTTTTCCACTGCAACCTGAACTTTTTGCCAGTTTTTAGTGTTAACTTGCCATTCTTTTATAATTTTAATGGTGAACAAGCTTACTTCAAAAACAGTATTTGTGAGGCGCTGGGAAAATGAGACAGAACTGGGCAGAGGTCGAAATGAGGGTTTGCTGGTATAAAATTCTCCTTTCAATAGTCTTTGTCGCCCTTCAATCGGACATTCCATTGACAAGTTATGCCTGTTTAAAGTTTTCATTTTTCGGCATGTCAAAAAAAAAAATCCTGAGAAAAAGGCCTTTAAAGTTTTCAGGTTTTTGTAGTCGTGAAATTGAAATATGCCCTTTGTTTTTCCTTAGGAACATTTTGTCAATAAATCTGAAAATTGAAACAAAAATCACCCATATTCATTTTTTTGCATTTTTCTCCGTTGTGGCCTGTGCCCAGTTCCATCTCATTTTACCAGAGCACCTCACATTTAATCATTTTACGGCTTATAAAAAAAACCCACATTTTTGCTTCCAATATTCAGAAGAAACCCTATCTTATTTAACTTTTCATTTTTTACCGGTTTCTTTGATTCTAGCAAATTCTCAACATGCACCTGTTATGATTATCAATTTTATGTTCCCCTATCAGCTTCCATCGGATTTCAGCATCAAGTGGAACAATCGCATGCGCAAGACCGCAGGCTACTGTTACTATACCAAGACCAAGCTGACTGGGCAGTGCAGTGCAAGGATAGAACTCTCTGAGAAAGTCTGTGACACGGCGGGTAAGCACAGGCATCCGCAGTCGTATTCATTCATCACACTGTCGCAACATCTTGCCAGCAGAATATCCTGCAATATGTAGCAAGCAGAATTGAAGCCTTGAGTGACATATGTGCAGGCATGCAACTTTTCCTCGGATCAGCTGATTTCCTCTTTTTTATTCTCATTTCTGCCATTCAAAATTGGAAAATCACTGTACAACGTCTTCTGAATTTAGGAATTTCCTCTCTTTTTTGGTGAATTTACAGTTGCATGCCTGTATGTGACCTGTCGTCACAAAATGAGCTTAAAGGCACACTTTTCAAGAATCAAGATTTTTAAATTCTGAATTCTGCAGAGCAAGAGTTTTTCAATGGTGTATTAAATGTAAGGGTACTGAGTTAAGTAACAGAAATATAGACTGCCAACTTCAAGTTGTAAAACTAATTTTTGAAAAAAAATGGCATTTAAAATTTGGCTGTTGTGTTACAGTGAATGAACAGTAAAATAATAAAACGGGATGAGGTTTTGAAGATATATGATAGAACCAAAAAAAATTGGAGAAAGGTGGAACATGACTCACACATTAAAAGTTCACCTGAAAACCAAAAATCGTTCGTTCCTTTGAATTTTGGCTTTGCCCCACTGTACTGCAAAATGGCCATTTCTGATTTCAAGCTCATTTCATGGTGACAAGTCACATGTACTAAGTGCGATGAGTTTTCAACCGAGAAGGAGTGCTGACCATAATATGTCTGCGAAGCAGCACACACTGTGAACTACTTTTGAGAGCTGGCTTGATTGATGAGAAAATAAGAGGAATTAAAACCACAATTTTGAAGAAATTAGAAAACAAAATGTTGTACAATGTATATAGTTTCACAAACTTAGCATATTCACGCTATTTTTTTTGGCAGAGAGACTGAGAGATACATTAGTCCATGAGCTCTGCCATGCCGCCTGCTGGTTGATAAACGGAGTCAATGACGGACACGGACGCTTCTGGAAATACTGGTAATTACTTGAGAAGAAAAATAAAAATTCCAGCACTCATCCTGAAATTTGTTTTTGTAGAACATGTACAGAAGGTGTAGGATGAAGGGCTTGTGTTTATCACTTTAAACATGTATTAAGAATTAATAGGTTCATTTTGTTACTACATGTATTTGTGGGGATGTCTGTCTCAGTAGCGGATGTCTCAGATAACTAGAATTGTATTTCAGAGGTCTTGAGTTTAAGTTCTGTTGTTATCAAATTAAAGTCAGAAGAATTTTTGTTTTGTTTGGTATGTCAGTGTGGTGCAGTATTTATACACTACTCCAGCTTTCTCATTTTGCCCTCTTCTGTATTGTACAGGGCAGCAAAAGCCAACCATGCCCATCCGTGTATTCCAATCATCAAACGCTGTCACAGTTATGAGATCACCACCAAGTACAAGTACCAGTGCGTCACCTGTAAAACAACGTAAGTTGCGTTATAACCCCATCTGTGGTCCTCGCTATGAATATGAGGCAAACCCAAGTAAATATTCTGTTTTATATCGGTCGAGAACTCTTGAAATGGGAATGTTGGAACTAAGTTTCCCTTCAAATGATGATATTGGAAATTTCTAGAAAATTTTACAAACTTGTCTGCCAAACATAATCCAAACAGTTTTTTGACCGTGTGAAAAAAATACCTGCAGTACTCTCAGAAAAAAAAGGGGAAATGTTTCTAATTTAGCCAGTCACTGACCAAACAACTTTTGTGTTCTCAACCTTTTGGTTGATTTCATCCCAGCAGCATCGGACGTCATTCCAAATCCATCAACACCTCCAAATTCTGCTGCGCATACTGCAAAGGAAACCTTGTGCTGCTGCCCTCTATCAACAAAGATGGGAAAGTGTCCAAGGTGCGGACGCCCAACAAGTTCGCGATATTTGTGAAGGAGAATTACGGCTCAGTGAAAAAGGAGAACGTGTCGATGAAACACGCGGACATCATGCGACTTCTGAGTCAGGATTTCTCCAAGAAAGCAACAATCTCTGTTTGACTTAAGCTGATGAAAACAGCAGAGAGATCCGACAGAAGGAGATAAAATAAAAGTTTAATTTTTACTTTTTGGGTTCTGAGGAGAGGAGTGCTGTTAATGAAAGAAAATGCAAAAGTGTCGGGCGAAGCATCTTCAAGACATAGCTTTTCTGTTCAGAAATCGAGTTTGAAAAGAATGACATTTTGTTTACTTGGCCTTCCATATTTTCAATTTAAATTGTCAATACATGTAGATGTACCAGTTTTCAATCACAGTAATAATGTTGCTGCTAATATTAGATCATGGATATTATGCAATTGAATAAATTATAAAATGTTATCTACTGTGATTAAAATCAGGAGCAGTAAAATTTATTATAAGTGTTATAAATAGAAACCAGTTAACTGAATTTTTCACAGACAATTCAGTAGACTTTGAGGTCGAAAGTGGGGAATTTTTGCATACATGAATTTCTATTTTTCCAAGACGTTTGACGTTATTTCTCAGTTAAATTTTTATATTGATGGGTTAATTCAATGTAAAAAATATGTTTTGATTAAGAATTATAAGGGAAAATTTCATAATCTCAGCTAATGTCATTAAAATTGTGTTTTGAAATTTTTGGTTTATTTAATGTTTATCTCTATTACATGTATACGGTTTGTCATGCCATTTGTGATTTCATTATTGGAATAATAACATTATTCTTGCACACAAAAGTAAGATCTTCAACATTTAAACAGGATTCTTTTCCCTGGTTCCCAACTGATGTTTGACTTTTATAGTTTATCTAACTGTGTCATTATTTACATGATTGATACCCATGATGGATTTGTTCAAAAATATTAGTACAAGCGTCTTTAGTTAATAAAAAATTCAAGAACATCTTGGTAAAGATATTGTTGGTGATCTCGTTTTTTTTAAATTCATTTTTCCCCTTTTGTGTGGCATTTACAAACTCTAGCCCCACCTTCGCCATCCATCCACCACACTACATGCTCTTGTTACTATTTCAGATTTTTAAAAGCATTTTTGCCAAGAGATTTATTAATCTGTGAATCTCTCCCTGCGCACAGTCTTAACACACAAACAAATGTTTCAAATCGTTTTCTTGGAACTCCCCCTTTCTAAGATTTTGACACAAAAAAAATTAACTAATTAGCACCTCTTTTTTGGGCAAGGGAGATTTTTATCAGTTTTTCCTGTTTTCAGTAATTTAAAAAAATCCCTTTTGAAATATGGAATTCCTGAGGCCTTACCGTAAGTTATTTTGACCTATAAAAAATTATATGGAACGAAAGAAATGGGTATTTCATGGGTTGCCTTTTGGGCAAATACTTCCAGCACATACCACAGACCCTTTACATGGCTCTTGGGCCCTTGACCCTTAATCCGCTGCCAATTTTTTCGTGGATTTCTTTATTCCCCTCAATCTCGCCCTGGTTTATAGTTTCCCCGCTTGGAAAAAAATGTTCTTTTTCTGAAAAAGATACTTTTATTTTTACTTGGTCTACCGGCTATGTATAAGGTACCCATTGACTCCAGCCCCTCCCCTGAATGAAGTCATCTTGGATAATACATGTAATTGTTTTTAACTGAAATGGTTGTTATTTTTACCCCAGAAGTGATATGGTAAGGAAGTGGAATGTCTGGGCCGCAGTAGGTCTCATGTTGGGGGAAAAAATCGGACAACCTGCTTGATACTCATTTTGGCTCTTGTACTTTAATTAATTTCTGTCGAACGTAAGAGGGAGAACCTTTGTGAAATTAATGTTTGTTATTATAATTTCTCATTTTGAACCATTTAAAAAAAAGTAATTATGTGAATTTTCTTGTGTTTCCCTTTGGGAGTTTTACGAAAAGATGCGCCCGTTAAACATCTGCACCAAAACAAGTTGCATTGGCAATCAAGTTTCCCGCGTCACCGTTTTAGCCTTCAGCGCATGCGCGTGCTGCAGTCGACATGGTCAAAATGGCGACGGCCGTCGGAGGATAGGACGCAGATTTTGGCAGTTTTTGCCCAGAAAAGACGCATTTCGTCTTCGTCTGTGATGCTAAACGATGGCAGAACGAAGGAGGATTATACCGTCGTCGGTGGGACCACTTTTCCCGGTGAAGAAAGAGAAGGAAACGGCGCCGTCTATGCGGTTCAATTTGAACCTCAAAGAACCCAGCGATAAAACCTGCTCCGTGTTTTCGTATTGCCAGCTCGTTAAAAATGCCGTGGTAAGTAATCCTATGGTTTCCATTCCCCGTCCAAAATGGTGCATATCGACAGAACAACATCTGTTCTATGTTTCTACAAACTTTCCCCACTTTTCCACCCATTTTACCGCTTTTCCAGGCCGATTTAAACTACGAGGTACATCGTCTTGACCCCTGCCTCTATTGCACTTGATGTTAATGCAATTGGAATGCACGCTCTTTTGGTGTTTGAACGGGAATGGGTAGCTGTAGTTTTAAGCATTTTTGTTGGTGATAGATATGTGCAAGAACTGCATAAACATCATAGGAAGACAATTAGATTTCAGTCCCGTCGCCATCTTTGCTTTTCCAGCCCTTTTCGACTGCCGTTTCTTTTAACGCGGGCGTTGCCTGTGCAAGAAAATAGTCGGAAAATGCCCATGTGGTTGAGGTTCACGATTTGCATAACAGGGACCGTCTTGCTTGAGCTTTGTAAGCTTCCGCGCCCATACCACACATCAGAAAAATTACTGGACAGAAGGTGGTGGTTGTAAGATTAGAGGAAAAGAGACCATTTGATGATTGTGTAGGGAAAATACAGCATTTTATCATTCAGGTCAATTGGGTTACATTTTGCAGACATGTTTGATGGTACAATTTGCGAACGTGAATAATTATGTTGACGGCTTTGCGGTTTGTGACGTGCCACACTGAGCCGAAGGGACGAGTAGAAAAATGTAGAAAGCCCGCGAACTCGAAGACTACTGAACAACGATTTCCGTCGGGTTGTGTTTTTGAAGTAGAGCTGGCTACTTTTGAATTTTTGCGTGGATTAGAACCGTTTTTGAGATGAAGAAATTTGGCGGTTTATCTTTTGGGAAAAATGAAGGTCATGGCCAGAGTTTTGGGGGATTTTCTCCGGAGCTTTTTTGTGAATGGAACTGTGATCGTTTCATGCGAACAGACATGAGTGAATTGCGTGGGAAGTTTGGAACAAGCCGACTTGTGATTACCAATGATGAAAAATGAACATCGAGGAAACAGCTGCTTATGCATATTTAACCGTATTTCATGAAAGAATTTGTTATTTATTTGAAAATGTGAAAATTAGCATATTTGTTCAAAAAATGATGGAAACGAAATTATGTTTGATTGATATTTTGTCAGTTGCTTGGTCTGTAGTGTCTGTAATAAGTGAATTACCGATGGCACGATGTAGCCGATCATTTCAAAACGTGAGAATGAATTATGGCATGTATCTTGTAATGTTTAGGCCCAGGGTTTTATGTTGTTACGTAATGTTTTAATTACCTGCGTGCAGTGAGGTGTGACCTTGGGAGGTCAGTTGAGTGCCACGGGGCGTGAATTTGTGTGGTGTGGGATTGAATGGGATCGATTGTGTGGGATGTGCACATAGAATGGGTGTTACGTGCGTTGTGTGCGTGTGTACGTGAATGTTGCGCGTGTGGGATTTAGGTGCATGTGGGGATTAGGGTTTGGGGTGAAATTCCATTGTTTTGTGAGTGCGGCGTCATTAACCGTTGACCTTGTAATTGGGTTAAATGGGGTGCAGTGGCCACGCGCGCAGAAAGTCTTGTTACCGGGTCGGCGGGTGGGGACTTTCTGGGTTGTGGAGGGTTTGGGGTTATAGTGGGTTGGTTTGTGGGTGGAAAGTGATGATTATGGAGTGTACATGTACATGTATGATCAATGATTGCTTATGCATAAGGGCAGTTTCTTTGTTGATTTTTTTGGGTGTAAAATCGAGGGGCTTCACTTTTCTTAAGACATGCATGTTTTGCAGAAGACAAAATTTACATCATTTTATAATTTGTATGGTCTGTTTTCAACTAAGATTTTTTTTGTTTAACTTGTGAAGTTGTCTATGGTGCATGAACCAAATGTTCAGTCTTACTCTTAGATTTGTTTGTGACGTGATCGATTGTCACTTTTTTACATATGTTTCATGTTTATAGTAATTTTTTACTCTTTTGATTATTTTTGTAAGCAGGTTATCAATATAATTGGTGTTTTTAGGTATTTTATGCTTCTTCAGGAATTTGGTTTTGGAACAATTGAAGATGCATGTAATTGAGTTTCCAGAATTATATAACAACACACTATAGAATAGTAATTATTGTAGCTGGTTCATGTCAATTATGTTCTCTATCATAGTTTTTCATACTGTGATGTTTTACACATTTCACGTTTTTGCTCCGTATTTTACTTGAATTTGAAACTCCATCGTGTTCCTGATTTATATTCTTTGGTTTTTTTTCTATGCAGCAGGGAGAGAAGAGTGGAAATGGCCCTCAGAAATCATTTAACGAACTGGATGAGGAGGACATGGATGGATTGGAGTCAATCGCCAAGAAATTTGAGGAGAAATACGTGAGAAATTTAACACATGTTCAAAATTATTTTTTTTCTCCGTGTAATTTTTGGTATTTATTTTGTCTGTTGGAATTAAGTTTGGTGGAATGCATTTTTCCTTTTTCTAATTTGGTTGTGAAGGAATTCAGCATAGTTTGTCAGAATTATATGGGATACATGCTTTATTGAATCAATTTTCCGTATTAATAAGTATTGTTTGTTTTACCCCTTATATGTTTTATTTGGTTGTGAAGGAATTCAGCATATAGTTTGTCAGAATTCATCATAGTGCAATATTATTGAATCAATTTTCTCTATAAAAAAAAAAATTTCCGTTTTTACTCCCTATTTTTATAAGGTTGTGAAAGAATTTAGCTTAGTTTGTTGGAACTCAGCGTATAGTGGGATATGCTTTATTAAATTAATTTTCCATATTAATAAGTATTATCTGTTTATTACTCTCTTTTTTTTGGGGGGGGGGGTCGGTTATGAAGGTTGCAATTTTCTTCATTAATATTATTTATTTAATTATTTTCCAGGCACCCAAGACAGGGAAGAAGAAGAGGAATGCATTTATTGATGATCTGATAGATGTGGGCATGGGATATGATGAAACGGACCCATTCGTGGACAACTCCGAATGTGTACGTACTTGTCATCGTTGTTGATGACCTGTCTTTTTTGGTCAGTTGTTGTGACCAGTTGCAGTGAACATAAAAGACTATATCGTGAATACTGCCATCTTTGTGATCACGTGATAATTTTTGGGTGTGTTTTTTTTAAAATACGGCCCATCGTGCATTGTATCCTAAGCATGATGGGATATATTTTTAATGAAATGCCCCAGAAGATAACCACGTGATCCCGAAGATGACGGTGGGTGCGGAGGTCTAGTACTCATAGTTTACATTGCTAGGACCATTATTTTACAATAAAAGGAAAAGTGACTCGTCTCGTGAGTCATTAATTAATTAAAGAGGTACTGATGGTGTGTGTACAAAACAGGGGGGAAATTGGGGCACTTTACTGGATTGCAAAATTTGGAGTGCCGATTTTTTCATTGTAAGTAACTTTTGAAAGCATGTTTTTCATTAACTTTTGAGAGGTTACTCTGGAGATGGGAAAATCTCAGCTCTGCCTCCGATCCACGGCATTGATCATTGTAGGAGTATACTTTTGTGTGAGGGATGGAACAACCTTGACTCTTCAAAATAAACTTGGAGATGATAATTTTTATTTTCTAGTATGATGAGCTCGTCCCAGATGTCCTGACGACCCAGTTTGGAGGGTTCTACATCAACCAGGGACAACTTCACTTCAGAGAGAAGTCCGACTCTGATAACAGCGCAGACTTCAAAGATATGACACGCAGGAAGAAAACACCAAAGATACATGTAAGTACAAAGTTTGTTCAAAGGGTTTGGTTGACGCAGTAGTGTAACGTCCTATTTTCTTCTTGTCCTGACTGGGCCCATCCAATTAAGGGCAATAAATGGGTATTTCGAAAGAAAAGAAAACATTACAATATACAATATCATGTATATTGAACCAATGCAGCGTGTAGATTTTTAAATATTGGAAATTGATGACAATATAAAAAAAATTAAAATTGTTGATCTCAATGTCCATTAAATCGATCACGCAGATATAACAAGTGGGTAAATTCAAACACGGGAGTCTGTGACAAGACTAGTCAGTGTTTGGTACAAAGATTTTCACATAAAAAGTGACCGTGAACTGGCGAGACTTACACGCTCCATAAATTTGAAATAACTGTCTTGAGCAAAGCCTAGGTAAGGTTTGTACTTTGTGCTTCAGAATTGTAAAAAAAAAATCTTGCTATTTTTGCACCCACATCGCAGAAGAAGCATCGGAGGACATCAGATGGCGATAGAAAGGAAGGCAAGAGGAAAAGGAACCTATCCTCCTCATCTGATAAGGCTGCCAAAAAGATGAGGAAACAGCTACAAAGACAGTTTGGGTAATGCAGCTTGTAGTTTTGTTTATGCCTGATGTTCTCAAGAAAACTTGGCAGACTGTCTTGCTGCCATATCTGGACTTGGCAATCGTCAGAATTAGTTTGAAGGCTTCATCTTGAAAATTAAAAAAAAACAACTTAGTTCTGAACTTAAAAATGTAGCCGCACAAGTCAAATTTTTAAGCCGCCGACTATCTGACTTTTTGAGAAATTTTAGTAGGGTAGCTTTGCCCCATGGTAAAAAGTGTATCAGATATTGTCCTCTTTCAAACATGTGAGGTACATGAAAGTAAAACATTATTCTTATAGGAAGATTGAATTATTTGATCTGGGGATATTACAGAAAACCAGGCAGAAAGAAGAAGAGTTTATCCAGCCGCATTCCAACCGTCGCTGAGCTGCTCAAACAGCGTGAGGAAGCCAAACAGCATGAAATCATCTCAGGGCCATCTCCCAGTAAATCCAATGCAACGAGCGCTACCAGCAATGCAGCTCCTCGAGTCCCTGCAACCAACACCCAAACTCCCAAACCGAACGGCCTACCGGCGGCTGTGGAGGTTACGGACCTCAACGCCTCCCTAGGTGACATCGATCCTTCTCTGGACCTGGGTCTGATCATGTCAGACCTAAAGATGGACAGTGACATGGCGGCGGCCATGGAAGAAGCACTGAAGGGACCCATGGGTGGGGCTGATATGCCCCAGGACCCTACGGTTGGAAACAAGGGTGGGGCCTCGCTTGGACCTCAGGGGGATGATGGAACAGACGGAGATGAGGAAGTTCCCTTACCGAGTGGACTGCCATCAACACTCGTTTACAATGTGGACAAAATCAGAGAGGTGAATATTAATGCTCCTTAAAAATAAATACGAGTTAGTCAGGTTTCCCATAGTCAATGAAAAATCCTGAAAAATCCTGAAAAATCCTGAAATTTAAAGCTATCACAGAAAGTCCCAGAAAAATAATGGAATTGTGTTATTTTACACGGAGCCATGAAAAGTACATGTATTCCAAGGAAAAAAGTCACGGAAATGGTATGGATTTTCATTTTTAAGATTTTGTTGGAACTCTGGTTAGGGAACACAACCCTTGCATGATGTAACAGTTGAGAGCTATGCTAAGATTCATCAAAATCTATAAGAATTAAGCAGGAAACAGCCGAGAAATTCTCCAATTCGCACAGAGAAAATCAAGTCTGAGTGCATTTTCCAAGATTGTTTAGAATCATCACAACAACTTGCATGAAGGAGTAAATGAAAGTCATATGTCAGGTTAAAACATTTCTCAAATTCTCTCTTTTTCTTCCAGGCTGCAAGAAAATCTGTAGAAGGCAAATGCAAGTTCTTCACAGCATCTGTAAATGGTTTACTTTTGAAGTAAGTTTTCAATTTATTTCCACTGTGGGTCGTAGATATTCTTAGTGATTTGTTTTTTTTCTTTTCGATAGCTGTATTTAATCAGATTTCTCTTCAATTACCTCGTCAAAAACAGTGTCACCTAGACAAATGAATATGTATTAATGCTTGTATAAATAAATGAATAAATTCATGTATGTAAACAGTAATGAATAAATTAGAATAGATGAATGAATTACAGATTGTTTTGTTTTGGAATACTTCTTCCCTCATCTCAGAATAGAGAACCAATCCAGGGAGCTGTCTTGTGGGGCGCGTTCCGTTCTCTACAGCCATCTTGCCAACAACCTGCCATGCACCAAGGAAACACTCTTGAAGAGAGCCAAGAAGTTACGCTTGAATGCCCACGACAGTCACCTGAAGGAACCCCTGCAGAAACTAAAGGAAGGTAAAGCAGACGAAATTATAAATCAGGTTTTGATGCCATGTTCATTGGAGTAATATTAACATTTCTGTACGCAGAACGTTTTTGTTAAAAGCTATATACGAAACACTTCATAGTGTTAGATGGGAATCGAACCCACTACCCACAATATGAATGATGTATAGAAGGTATTTATGCCAAGTAAGTTAATCTTAGATTAATCTCTTCAGAAGAGTTATCCAAGTTTTTAATCACATTTTTCAAATATGATGTTTTTCTATTGATTCCTGTTTTTTTACTTGTAGCAATTGCCTTGGCAATGCCAGCCCAGTTAGAGAGATACCAGCAAGAATGCCAAACTGCAGCACAGGACAAATACAATGCGTAAGGGAACCTTTCGAGTCGGCTTTACGTTTGCCATATTGCTTTTTCTTTGCATTTCAAAATAGGACTTGGGCATTTATTTTTCAGCACATTTACAAAATTGTATTTAACAAGATATAATTGGTAAAAAAAAAATTAAATAAAAAGTGTAAATTTGTCTACTTTATATTTCCTCTTCTGTTTAGAATGATGAACAAAAGTCAAACGCCAGAGGATGACGCCAAGTCCAAGGGAACAAGAGGACTTGTGCCGTCCAAGAAGTTCAAGTGGAATGATGGAATGAGGTAATGGCAATTGTCATCGGGAGGGTTTTGAACAGAATTTGGTAAAATGAAGCCTACCCAATTGTGGCAACTCATAAAATCTTGGCTCAAAACTCATATTATTGTTTTTTATAGGGAACTATTGTGTGCCATTGTGAGTGTTAAACTTCAGACCTACAAGCTCTCCAAAATCCGCACTCTATCAGCCGAAGACTACCTCAAAGCTTACCTGGAGGATGAAATCAAACCGCTGTGGCCTGCTGGCTGGATGCAGACAAGGTGAGATCACACTTCAATTTGGGCTCTGTGAGCAGGTACACCCTCAGGTGGTGAAATTACAAACAGCGCTATGTACACGGTCAGTGTTTCTCTCTTACAATCATATTTTTTGATTTGCATCTTTCAGAACGCTGTTCAAGGAGTCACGATCGGCCCATGGGTCCATCACCTCAATGGATCCAAAGCAGAGAAGGATGCCTAACCCTGTTGCCAAGAAGCCCTCGTCTGCCAAGACATCACCTCAGGAAACCCTGAATCCTTCCCAGGTCAACCAGACAGACTTCAGCCACAAACAAGACAAGCCTGACGCTCCTGGCATCTCAACGGACAGCAGTCAGGATTCCTATGTGCGTACTCTCCTGGACTTTGCAAGTGACAGCTCTAAACCAGATTCTGACATAGCTGCAACTGACCCTCAGCAAGCCCCAGCAAAGGTGGAGTCCAAATCTGTCAGTCGACCCAAAGCTACCAGTTCCTCAGAGACTGTATTGCATCGAGTCAGAGACCCAAGGGATCTTGTGGACTTGCTTATCGCAGAGCAGCTAGCAATGCATGATAAGGCAGACAGCAGCTCAGGTGTCGCTTCTAAGAAAGCTGCTGCAGATCCTCGAGCAAAAGCAGCAGGCGCTCCAAGTAAGAGAGACCCGCCGTCAGAGGAACCCTCTGCAATGGCACTTCAACTTGAAATTCTGCGGCAGGCAGCGATGATGACGCAGTCCAAGGATTCCTGGGTAGGTGAAGGTAGCTCTTCCAGGAAAGAACAGCCATCTTACAGTGATGACATCAAGGCTTTGTCACAAGCAACTGCTGCTGCAAGTAGCAGCCACATCTCAGGCAGAACCACACATGGACCAACACCACAGCCAAAGGCACCATCTAAGACAGCCAAAACAAGCTTCCAGTTGGAATTTGAGAAAATGTACTCAATGACTGAAAAGACCAATCCTACGACAGTACCTGAGGTGATCAAAGTAACGCCCACTTCCAGCCACAAGTACAAAACGTCTGCGCCTCAGCCAGAGCAAGTGAGTCTGTCTGCGAGTTCCAAATTGGCACAGCAGAAGTCTGCATTTGAGAAGTTGAGACTAGCCGGACAGGTACCACCAGGTTTTGACTCGTCAGCTCAGGCCTCGCAACCAGTTGTAAAACTTACTCGCCATCCAAACCTCTCAGCAGCTGCTGGCATCAAATCAAGCACTGATTTGAAAGCGCAAACTCGCAAGTTGGTGTCACTTTCAAACACCCACTCATCAAAACGGGAGCCCCTTGCTGCATCACATCGTGTGTCTCAGCATGGAAACACACCGATAGTGACTTGCACATCGCCAACCATGCCTGTCAAGACACCGACAACCACTTTGAGTAGTACCAGTAGTGGCTACCCAGCGAGGGCCGACACTCACTTCCAATTGATTTCTCAGGCAGGAGATCGCTCCTCATCTAGCAAACACACAGGGAAAGTAACCCCTACCACACCAGCTTACACCTCCCCCTCCCCTCCCAAAGGGTCACCTCACTCTCTCCGTACTTCTCCTTACTCTACATCTCCTGGTCAAGTAGTGCCAGCTTCCACGTCGCCACGCCGCACCTCCCCGCTCGGACAGAAGGCAGGTTTCTCTCAATACCAACGTACCTCAACATCGACCAGTCCCGGTCACAGTTCCTCATACAGTGCCAGTAATTACGCTGCAGGGATACCGACACTACCAGGATACCAGCAGTTAACCCTTGCCGACCTCACACGGAAACAGCGGCCGACCTCACCAGGCTTCGCCTCGCCGACCTTCCCCATTGGGTCAGGTCATGTGTCACCAGGTCATCAGGGGTCACCGGGTCAGAGTACATCTCGTGGAGATGCAATAATTACAGGCCCAGCACCTGGGACGTTTTACCACACTCAGAATGCAGGTAAATAGTGTTTTCTTTTCAGAGTTTTCTTTTCAGTTGTGTTGACTGAGTGAAATGTGGAGGGAAAAGCATACAAATGTTAACCTAATTTTGACCCAAATTTTGACCACAAGATTTGGTCTTATACGGAGTGTAAGATACAGGTTATTGCTCATCCATTGCTTGCTATGGCCCAGATTTTAGACCCATTATTGCCAACGTTCTTTCAGTTCATTTTTAGAGCTCTAAAAGTTTAGCTAAAACATATTAATTAGTTTATCTTGATGAGCATGGTATTGCAGAAAGCAATTTAAAAATAAAAAGCATGAATAATCCTAAGATAATCAGAAGAGACGGGACCATGCACACATTTCAACACTCCTCTTTCTTCAACAACTATGCAAATTCTAGTTGGTAATCAATTGGATAACTTTGTGGCAATATCTCCAATTATGACCTTCTTATGCAGCTTTGACTTTTTGGTAGTTTCATTAACTTCTAGGGGAAAATCCTTCTGCTTTTCCATCATCTTGCCACTAATTTTAATCTGTTGAGTGAGGTATTTAGATTCATGGCTGTACTATCCTTAACTGCCCGGCCTGTTATTGTACTGCTTAAATTCTGAATGACAAACTCTCAAGTTTGCCTAAACTGCCCGGCCTGTTATTGTACTGCTTAAATTCTGAATGACCAACTCTCAAATTTGCCGAAAGAGTTAAGGCACTACAATGACAGAAGGGTAGATGATTGACACACATGTATATAAACGGGTTCATGAGTTCTACTTTCTTACAAGCATTCCTGACAGCTTCTAACCACTACAATTCTGCTGTATATTCCCCCTTCCTTTCACACCACTGCACCGTCGACATTTGACAGGCAATATCGCAGCTGCGGCCGCTGCTGCCGCAGCTTCTTCCTCCACAAACTCCCAACGTTTGCTGCACCAGCAGATCACTCTAGATTCAATGCTGTATGCTCACCAGGCTTTCCCAGGTAACTTGTTGCATGGACTGGACCGAAGCAGCCTTGATCGCACCTCTGCACCCTTGCATGCTCACCACCAAAAATAATTGCACTTTGTAGATCTAGAGATGTGCTTGTTGTACCGTAGACAAGTCCTTTATCATCATCATTATCAGTCGGCTGCTGAGAAGTCGACTTCCAGTTTTTGCCATGCAGGTCCTTTATATTTAAGTCTGTTTGGTTTGAGTCTGACGCCAAGTCTGAGTAAAAGTCATAAGACTTACGATTCAAGTCTTAGTTTGACTCGCTGAATGTTGTGACTCAAGTTGGACATAAGTCTGAATCCAAGACTTGATACTTATTACAACACAATGCCATTTTAATGAGTTGATGATTTTGACATTTGTCTTTAGTTTGTAGATTGTAGACTGCAGTTTGCTGATTGTCTAGATCTGTAATGCCGCTATGTGTGTTGGTAGTATTTTAGACATATATTTATTCATTCATTACATGTTTGTTATCATTTAATTTGTGGAGGATATGACATTCCCATGACATGTTGGGGACGTCATTATTATAAGCAACACATACTTTGAACAGATGTGCATTTTGTAATTACCCAGAGATGCCAACCATTACTCTTTTGGAGTATTTATTAGGATTTTGAGGCATGTTACTACTCTTGAAAATTCCAGCTGTCCCATACGCCAACATTGTGGTTACTCTGAAAAGTACTGTGGTTACTCTTCAACTTGACTCTTGTCCTATGTATTTACATCAGCATTACTCTTTGCAGGAGGATAGGAAGAATCATTACTATTTTGTAGTCTGTAAAGTTGGCATCTCTGAATTACCTCTCTCAGTGGATTGACGAAGCCGCCTCTCGTTCACTCTTGAAATTTCCTAGTTCATATTTCAATCTGATTCTTTACTTTTCTGTTTTTCTTCCTGCGAACTTGTAAAATTTATGGTGGCCTTTGTTTAAAGTCACTTTTCTTTAGCCTGTAAGCTATGTAGACATTTTTGAAACTGTCAAGAACAATGTGTTGTCTGTTGCATCATGACCAGTGGTGTATTTGGGGGGCGGGGCGGTCCAATGGGCAGACGATGTCAAACAATGGCAGGTGGGGGAGGGGGGGGGGGGCTGGCTAGCTTAAAGCATGTAGAGTCTGCTTGGCCCCCCCCCCCCCACATATGCCGCTGATCATGACTAATCATCTGACAGCATTGATGGCTGCACTGTTTGTATGGAACACTGCACATTATAGCTCTAACACTCATTCACATTCATGAATAATTAAATGCATGTCGTTTTAGATGAGAATGTATGCAGAGTTTGCACAATGCATCACCATTAACTGAAAAAAATCACAAATGTTACCCTACAATTTTTCCAGAAGGATTTTTTTATTTTTACACTTGAAATCTTGTTTTGTTGCCTTCTCACAAGAGTCACTGTGTAGGACATATCACCTGAGCAACGTGCGTGCACTGGCTGATGCGCACATGATATAGAGTATGTGCAAGTAACTAGAATCTTTACATCAAGGGTGCTGAGTGCACAGCGGCAATAGCATTAAAGTTTTTGTCATATCTCTCCCTTGTAATCAGTGTTTAGGGTTTACATGTGGGTGTAGTGTGAAGATCTTTTTACACTGTCTTGAATCTTACCTTTTATCCATATCATCATGTGATATTTACTTAAGAATTGCAAAATGATGAGTCTGGTGCGTGTCGTGTTTTCCTTTTGTATGCAGCTACCTCTCAACCTGATTCATTCTTCAAAAGTTCTTTTAAATTAAGCTTCAAATGACATTATTCTCAATATTTTGCCTTTTTGTTTTGTTTTGTCCTTTGCAGAACCTCATCGCAAACAGAAGCAGCATCGGATACCTTAAGGACAGAACCAAAGATGAAGCCAGGACTCCAGCAGGTGCATGAACAGGTGCGCTTCTATGGAAGGTGTGGGAGGGGTAAAAGTCTCCCCCTCCCATTCTTTTCATCCAGATTATTAATAATCTGAACATTTTTTTTAACTCAGTTCCTTAAAACATAGGTTACCCGAAATGAACTACTTTCGCCGACACACCGAGTTTCAGAGTTTGAACTCGTCTATGATTTTTTTTTTCCCAATATGAAAAGCCATCTGTTTTCAGTCACCTTAGTTTAATTAAAGCCCCTTATCCATTACAGTGAAATGTACTTTACTTTTTTGCGGAGAGTTGCAATAGGAAGACTTGAATCCAGAAAAGTTGAAAGTTAAATTAGAACATTCTTAATTTGATATATTTCAGAATTTGATATTTTTCAGACACACGTAATATACTTTGTTAAGGAGATGATTGGGCTAGTTTTGTTGATTTACTATTTCAAGTCCATTAAATGCAATCCTATGTACAAAGAACCATCTTCCAATAACCTGAGATAGATATGTTCAAATATATATATACATATACATTGTGAATTTTAAATAAGTAGATACTCCATATTTTTGACATGACATTAATGCACTCCATTTCTCAAAATGGCTTCCAGACACAGTGGTGTATGCTGATATGGAAGAGCACCCTCTATAGACTGAAAAACAAAGATATTTTTTTCTGTTGAGCTTCAGGAGATGGTAGTAAATTTATAAAGTTGACGTCACCAATCGATGAATTTGAATAGATGTGCACCTGTCTTTACCTGGACTAAAAATTTGTCACAATTAGCTGCCATTTTGTACTTTTAAACGTAAACTGTACAGAAAACAATGCTGCAGAAACCGATCTCATGAACTGATGTTAGGACAATCAGGAATTTATTCTACTTCGATGAATTTCTAGTGTAATTATGAAGTACTTTAGCCGTGTGTCTCTGTATGAACAAGCATGTCAGTAATTTTGTTTGAGCTACCGTCTTTTTTTTCTGAACACAATTTACACCATACCTGTCACATTTTGACATAATCCAAGTTATTGTATTATTGTTTGGGAATTAGCAAAAACAAAAATGGTTAAAATATTCCACCCACGAACAACTTGTTTCATAAATTAGGCTATTTTTTTGGGCTAGGAAATGGAAAAAGGGTGAAATTCTCTAAAATTGGATTCCCATCTTGTTTGGTAGCGAATTGCTGAGGCCAGAAAACGTAAAGCTCCTTCTTAGTTGACTTGTGTTTGTTTGTATTTAAGGTTTCTTTCATTCGATTTCATATTGAAATGAATGTGTAAATTAAAGCTACATTATTTGGAGTTTGTGTACATAGGCTTTCTGACAAACGAGAGATTGGTCCTTTTTTTGGTTAATTATTTTCAAACAATTGTAGAAATGTGAATCTACTCTAAGGTGATGCAGTGAAGTGTTTACTCAGTTTTGGGATAATAGAGTGTTGATGAATCTGAACAACTTTATAGTTCTGGTTGGCAGAAAAATTGGATTTTGGAAGAAAACATCGGGTAATTTCCAAAAGTCAAGAAATACACGCGATCCTGTATCAAAATTGTATTATTTGGTGGGGTTTTTTTCGGGGGGAGGAGGGGGGAGGTATTTACAGCTCCTTGTGATTGCATTGCAAACTTGGAAATGGGGAGATAAAGAAAACTCAGATAACACAGGATTTCAGTGGCATTGTAGATTTCGTCTCTAGAATTTTGAAATGTGAATAAAATGTATTCATCTCAAGAACAAGACTTGTGTCAAACTTTAAGTTGTATTTCTTTGTAATACCTGTTGATTGTCTCTTTTTGGGGTTTTAACAAGTTAATATACCAATATGAGAAATGGACATGACTCTCAAAACGGTATCGTCAAATTATTGTCACTATATTGATTTCAATTTCAAAATCACATAAATGACACAATCAGTCTTAAATCTGTTTACACTCAATGGCGCCCCCCCCCCCCCCCAGGTTGTCCAAAAAAATGTGTCCCAGGATTTGACCTTGGTTTTATGTATGTGGCCCATTTTCGAGTTAGATAATAGGGGTGTAAATGGCGTCACCAACATCAAAATAATCTGTGCTTCCCCCCCCCCCTCCAAAAAAAAAAATTCTGCAGCCAAAATTTTGGGCAACAAATTCAACCTTCTAAAAAAAAATTGTGAGCCCCCCCCCAGCCAAATCCTGGGTGCGCCACTTTACACTGAGAGTTTAAATGATAGATTTGCACTCGTATTCGTGCAACTTGCATCAGCATATAATTTCACACAATTATTCAGAGTCCTAATTCGAAAACAATTAATGACATCAATTTTGTTACAGTTTTTATGTAAAGCAGATAAACCCTTTGCCTCATTTTCCGTCAAATTCGTTTGTTTCCCTTTATTTTCAGAAAGGTTTGGAATAGCAGTCCACAATTTCTCATGACTAAATTAACTATCATATTCTCACGAAACTGTTTCATGTCTGACTTTACAAGAAAATCCCTTCGTAAAAACAGGATAGCATTTACTCATTCACTCACTGTTTCATGTACAGGAATCTACATCCATTGTAAAATTCTTTTAAAAGTAATCTAATTTAAAGAAACTACACTTAGCTAGTCTAAATAGTTAAGCTCGCCTCTAATATTAATTCAGCAAATTCAGTATACATATAAACATGAAATAGCCGCTAATCTTAAACCATTATATTGATGCATAGAAAATTATTGCGCGGAGAACATGATGATGTCATACAAATATAAACAATTTCACATCTTTTATCCTCGGCTGAAATAAACTATGTATGTATATTCTACAATATTTATTCTACAACATGACATTAACTTTAATAGCACATCTGTAAAACTTAAATAGAAACTCTAATTCGTGCTTCCAGTTTAACACATTCAAATCAGGGAAACTTTTCAAGTTTTATTGCTAAATTCTGCAAACAAAAGTACTTTATTTTAGGCTTTACAATGTTAGTTGTCAATACAAAACCAAAGCCACAGTCAAAGCAGTAAAGGGAAATTGGGTGAATACATGTTCTTTGACAAAATGAAATATTTATAAAATCACTTCCTTAATTTTACAGTTTTTATACATCTACACAATGTGATTCAAACAAAATATATAGGTCCATCGTCAATGCATTTATGCACAATCTGGTGTGGTCACGGGTCCAAGTTTGGAGCTACGCGTGC
This sequence comes from Patiria pectinifera, assembly GCA_029964075.1. Lineage (NCBI taxonomy): Eukaryota > Metazoa > Echinodermata > Asteroidea > Valvatida > Asterinidae > Patiria > Patiria pectinifera. Next base: position 30,375,017 of record CM057135.1, read on the forward strand.
GTGGCTTCAAACTGATAAATGCCAGAATTTAAACCACTCCCCTTTATAAATACATGTACATTGTACATCCCATCATTACACACTGATATTCATTACATTTCTTCTGTATCTAATGTTGTCATATACTTGATTTTCTCACCAGAATTTCTGGAATAGGCAGTGAAGATTCCATACTGTAACAAATACAGTCATGTCGGATCTTTCAAGTAATACTTAATCGTTACACCTTTTCCGATGCATCATTATCGTTCCTTTTCTAATCATTAAGTATACCATAGCGGTATTTTGTACACACGGACCCCTGTTGTTACTTGATTGTACATTTAACAAGATAACAACATCTGTAATTTATTTTTAATTGGATGGGAATCGCCGCCATTGGACTCAAGAAATTATGGTTATAGTTTACCAGTATCAGTTTTGTGCAGTTCCGCTCTTATGCGTCTAAATTACAACTTGATTGATAGAGATTAACGTTTTATGTTGAGATTAACGATGTGCGATTCAGCGGAACCCCGCCCACCCCCCCCCCTCTTCACCCACATCTCTGTAGAATACGTACACCCATAAAACTACATGAAATAATGACCCATGCATGTGCAACCCCAGTGTATGCTTTGACTTATTTCAGCGAAAAATGACACACCAACTGATTTTTATATCTGGATGGGGGTGGGGCGGAGGGGCTGTATCTGTATACCCCTCCTCCACCCCCCCCCCCCTCGCATAAAGGCTACATAGGCGTTACCTAAAGCCTGCCCCTCCTCTCATATTGTCTCTTTCGTTCTTGAGAAACAACACAACATCCCAAAATAGTTACCTGAGCAGAAATGTGGACGATTTGTACAGCCCATAATATTTAACACCTTAATTTGCACAATTCACAATATTGCATATTGCTGTAGGCGGTAGGCATCCGTCCCTTAATATCCCCACAATTAATTTGTCTGGCCCAGGCATCACATTCTGAAATGACCTTGGGCAACACGGTGAAAGGAAAACACAGCTCCTTGACTTCCGTCTGCGCGAATTAAACTTGGCAATCTCCGCAGAGATAATGGAGAAATCAGGTAGAGATGGGGATGAAGTTTCAAGACGAACAGATAATGAAGATGATGATGTAGAGGTTTATTTGCAGATGGATGGAGCGATGAGAAATAACGGTGGATACTGAGTTGAGAGGGTTCAACGAAGGAGCAGTAAATTTGCTTCTCAAGAATAGGCAGTTATCAAACAGAAGAAAAAAATCTTATTTATAAAGGAAAGTGTGGTGAAGATCGTTTGACATTTACGTGCCTAGTTTTTGACTAGCCAATGGTAAGGTTGCAGATGCAGTACAGTTTTATAAAATGGTCATTTGTTTTTACAAATACATAAAACATCACCTTACCATCGTGGTCAACCATACAATTTTGTTAGTTTAGTTTTAGATATAAAGCGTTTTCAAACACGGTATGTACAATTTTACCAGCTTTTCAAATACTACTTTAAAATTTACAACCAAATCAATATATTACAAAAGGGGACAAAAATATCGTTGCAATAACAAGGGCGGATCCAGAACACAATTTTTGGGGGGGGGGCCAAAAAAAAATTTTGTCACCCAAAATTTTTGGATTCTAGATGCTCTGTGGTGCGATCTGAGGCAATTTCTGGTTTTTTTGAGGAAAAGATGGTGGTCTACTCATTGCCTGCCTTTATTGCGATGTCACATAAAAAAAAACCTTGTGCAATAACAACCAACAATTACCTTGAAGAAAAAACCCTGTTAAATATTTGTAACCCTGTGAGTATCAAATTAATAAATAATATAATTTAAACTGACAACTTAAAATTAAGCCCTTTGATTGCATGTAAATGTACTTACCATCTTGATGTAAGTCTTGACGTTGCATGTTTCTTATAATTTTAAGATAACTTAATTAGTAAGATATTTGAGCTATTTTCGAAGTCAGCCTGTAATCAAATTTTAACATATAAAATATATCTCGAAAAAAAATCTAAAAATCAAATAAAATACTGTTCATAAATAGAATATCTAGAATTCTCCTCATCTGTAGTCGGTTTGGTGTTCCTTCACTGGTCGTCATTGCTTGGTCAAGGGGTTGTGCTCACTACATGAGAAATAATAAAAGATTCAAAATCATTACTTAGTTCAATACACATGCTTTCTTTATTGCTCGGTCCGGGTAATGAATAAGAAATGAGATGGAAAGAGTTCCATACCTCGACATCACTTGACACCCTGTGCATAAACCCTGTGAGACTGGTCTGAAAATCTTTCAGTGGTTTCTCAGTTAGTGCTTCAATATTGTTCCCTGCTAAATTTGACTTTTTAGGGCGTGTTATCGCTTTCTGATGACTGATAGGTCACTGCAGGGAAAAATTAGTGATGTATGGACATCACTAATTTTGGAATTCTTTCCAATGAGATAAGTATTTTTTTCTTATGCATTTGAATAAATATTGTTGTCTTACCTTTATTTGAATAATTATTGTTGTCTTACCTTTATATTTGATCTGTCTTCTCGATTGCGGACAGGCCTTATCGAATTCCGGGTCTTCTACTCGCTTGGCAATGTTCGTTCTGATCGCTCTCCGTCCGAGGGGCTGAATCGGTCGGAAAGTATTCTGAAACGGCCTGAAGCTATCGTCGTCCTGATAATCTCGGACCAACTCTCGCAAACTATTCAGCTGAAAATAAAAATTGGTGTTCATCATATTAATAACCCTTTTATTCGGATTGCATGAGCAAAACAATTGCCCGGTTTCTCTCTGACGTCTTTTCTGGTTAATGTATATTACGCAAAGTTCTATTGGTCAGAATATCTGCCCAAATTTTAGACCGCAACACCCGATTGGCTATGAACAGTCTAGATCAAAACGTCTGGAGCAGACGACATCTTGAAAATATGTGGAAAATTCCATTCGTGGAAAGTTTTGTGCGTGCGCGTCAAAATTTGCATAACAAAAGACATGCCACTAACACACTGTATGCTTGATCTTCAAAGAGACGGCGACATTTTGTTGAGCGGATCATATTGTGTTCTTTGACACGACGAGTGGATATTTAAGAGTTATAAAACTGTACATGCACTGTTACTGGATTTATTTGTACAAGAACAGGTAGTGGAGTTACTGTAGGGTGTTGTGACCCTGTGAAAATGGACGAAGAAATGGAGCAACTGGAACGGACTCCGTTTTCAAATTGTGCTTGTTGCTGGAAGGAATACCGCTGGCAACAGAGGAGACCGCATTTTCGCCAAGCACATGCGGATGCCTGCCGGCCCATGAGTGCCGGTGTTTTATTGTTTGACAGTTCTTGGTTGTTAGAACTGGTTTCCCTAGAATTTTACAGCGGTCATTCCAGAGGACTAGACTTCATTGACTGAATGGTAGCCTACGGCAGGATCATTATGAATGTAAGTAGACATAATACAGTGTTGCAAATTGGCATCTTTCATCATTTCCACGCACATGAAACTCGAACGTTAAACCTTTTTCTCGGTATTTTACTTTGTTGGCATGTCCATAATTGTGAACTTGCAGCCATTACTTGTCAACGGAATGTCCGATTGAAGTGCAAGAAATAGTATCGTAAGGAGAATTCCCGCAAACCCCCAATTCGACATCTGTCCAGTTCTGTCTCGTTTTGCCAGAACGCCTCACATAAAGCTTTCTATTCGTGGACTACCTATTGTAAAATAATTACAAGACCTGTAAGAACCTAAATTTACTGTGGATACAACTTAAAACCGTATGGGCCTACCCATCCTAGTCATGATCCTAAAACAGTTCGAAAGCTTTTAGACCAAAGTGCAACCTCACCCGGACAGGTTCAGAGTGTGACAAGTAAAAACCTGTTTTGGGTGTTCTTTATGTATACTTACCTGATACCTAAGACAAGATAAGTTTGCGGTAGCACCATGTGAATAAATCTCTTTTGTGAGTATGTGTGGTTCTGAAAAGAACCGGAGGGACTCAACGTTTCGAACAGTATGCTCTGCCCGTCGTCAGGAGAATGAGGGATTCCAACGATGATGCGATGTTACAGGTCTTAGTATCTTTCCATAAAGAAAGTATCTTAGTATCTTTTCTTAGTGTCTTGTCTTAGTATCTTTCCACCATGCAGACCTTCAAATCTCATCTTACCTGATACCTGCTGATTCGTAATGGTTTATTCATAATAATCCACGTGACTGTCTCGAAGCACCCCGGTATCGTGAGTGAGCCCTCATACGTCAGGTATTCAAATGTCCTGGGAAATAGCTGCTTGACGTTGAAATTCGTAACATTCACTTCGTCACCTGGGGAGACGGCACAAAAATGATAGTCTTGCTGAATGTTGTGACTGAAATTAATTGAGCGCAGGTGGCCTTAAGTGAAAGATCGTGCTTACATATCATATTAATGCCTTCAATCAAGTTCAGGGTTTGCAAATATTTGAACAGCGTGCCATATAATTAGTAGTACAATATCCTTGGGACAAAATACAGAATTTATGATTTTAACCATTTGGGCAGGGGCCATAAAAGGTACATAATAAGTATTGATATATGAGGTTGTTAAAGGGTACTCGACCTTTGTTATTTTAGTTTAAATCGTGGGTAGCATGTGCATAAACGAAATCATTTGAAGAATGGATCATTGTGGTCCTCTTCTTTTCAAGTGCGCCCTCTTGTGGCCGGTCTCTCTTTTTGCCACCTTGGATTTGTCTGAACTACTAATAAACCGCATATTATTTGTCACTTGATAATTAATATAATAATCTGTATTTACTCATGTGTAGTCTATTTAATTTATGAGCAGACCAGTGTGACGTGGACCGAAGTTACTTTTCAAAATAATATTTCTCCAGGATGTCTGTCACCTGCTTTCTCCTAACCTGCATGTGAAAATTTGTATTTGCTTTCAAAACATTGCATCGATCCTTGCATATAATTTTTTTAGTCGACTTTAATCATGAGAGGACTCAGTGACTGACAAAAGTAAACAATCAATGATTTTCCTCGTTGTGCACATCCCTTGATAATCCACGCGCCAGTACACGCCCCAACCTTGACTTGCTAATGAAATACTCCTCCAAAAACATAAACACCACGCGTGAACATCTCTAAGCCTTCAGGGAGGATGGCATCTTCACACCGTCTTAATTTCCATCTCACCTGGAGACTCCATATTTTACAGCTTGTAAGCAAAACCTCTTTTGGCCACGCATTGGGAGGTGAATGCCCACTCATCCGACAAGACATATTCCAAATTACATGCTCGCTTCAGCCCGTAAGGATTGGCGTAAATCTTGTGCTGTATATAGTTGCTCCTATGGTTCAGGCTTCATTGGGGCCGGTGGATTATTTTGTTTGGATTTAGGAGTCTATGAGATATTGACTCAATTGAATGATATTTATCATGGTCTTCATGTTAGCTGTGTGTAGTGAATGCTGGATTGTCCCTTTTCTGTAGAATTTAGTAATAACTAAACTTGTAGGTAATTTGAATTTAGGATCCTCTTGACTAGCCCCATTGAGACCACATGTTTTAATATTCAGTGTATAATGACAATACGTTTGTACTGTTGTCATTAATATTTAATACCATAACACGAAAATTGAAAATTCAACTTCGTGCATTTGGCCATTGGGCCAACCCATCCTAAAGTCTTGTTACCTTGAATCCGTTTTGAAAATTTCATGGTTAATTGGTGTGTAATTTTCGTCAGCTTTCATTCGCATCCTAAATATGATAATTCCAGTATATGTGAGAGGTGAGCTTTCATTGGTGCAGATATCTGTTCGCCATGGTATTTTTCTGCATGGTTCCCATGTTCCCTGATTGGGTTTACCAACAGTCATTCTGGTAACTTGTTAGTTTCACCGTCACGTTCAGTAACCGACCATTATACATCACGCCTCATTACCCCTACATCTTATCCCTTCCCACCCGTAGCAAAACTCATCAACCGTTAATGTTTCTTATGACAACCTCCCACTTTATCGAATATATTTTTTCCTTCTACAACCCCACCCCTCATCCAAGCTAATTTTCTTGTACACTGAGAACTGTGGGAATATTGGTCAGGCAAAGCGAAGAAATCGACCCACTCGGTTTCGGATCGAAGCAACACGGAAGACACCGCCATGAAAGAGCCGTCATTGCACTGCGCTGGTTTAATTTAAACATCATCGAGGCTCCTGATGTTATTCATTGAATGACTCAAAATCCATTCCTTGAATTTTAAGTCATAATTTTTGATCTGTTCGATTCTCTTTAAATTTATTCTCGAATGTGAACTCCACTCGTTGGTTTATGTCCTGAGGTCATTATATAATCAAAACGTATTTTATTTTAAAGATTCGGCATCAGCCAACTGTTCAATTTAGCAATTATATTATTTACCTTTTGTTTTACTGTTGCTATATAAATAAGTGTCCTCGGTTTATCTTTTAAAACTTTGGTATTTTTTTATTTTAAAAGGCTTTTGTGGATGAAGGCACCAATTTAGTGATATAACACGTCGTGTATAGACAAAATAACATCTTGATTGGAAACTGCCCAAGCAACAATTTAAAAAAAAAAGTCTTGAAAAATAACTGTCATTTTGAAGACCCAACACTTTGTTTTACCTCTGTAGACGATGTCTTTTACGACATCGATTGCTGTTAACTTGCTGAGACCTCGACTCGTTTCATTCCAAGGCTGTTAAAGGAAAAACAGAAAAACCAATTATCATTAAGCGAAAAGTGTTTGATTCAAAATCCCTGAACCTAACCCAGTACATGTATGTGTAAGGAAATTAAAAATGTTCGCGCCATACTTTCCAACAGCCATTATAACTAACATTTTCCATAATTATTTTCTGGACCCATCTTTAAATTTTGTCCTTGGGCGTCCATCTCCCGTACCGAGTTCCTAAATTGACGCTCTCTCATTCATGGATGATAAAAAAGGCACATCCCAATTGATCGTTGTAATTGCGAATGGCAGACGAATCACACTGTCATTTCTGGTATTTTTCTCGATTAAGTTGATAACTGCTTTTCCATTCAAGCCTCTGGTTTGTATATTTCGGGACAACATTTTAATGGTTTATACGGCTGTAGCTTCTCTGAAATTTCTAAATTGTGATTCAATATGTGTTTGTTTATGAGCCAGAAATTGTGGTATTTATTGGCGGGGATTGCGAACTGGTGATAGACATCATCTCAAGGAATTCTGAGTTCATCGTTCGCTTGAATTTTGCTTTCCCGTCTCAATAAACAGCATCTCCGAAGTGTATCTGTAATATCCACTATTATAACACAGCCGGTACTGAACCTTCAGCGCTATTGACTTTATAGACACAGGAATTAAGACAGCAATGCACCATCTTGCTGGCAATGTATAAGATGCAGCCCCTAGTGACGGGAAACAGTAAATAATTCTCCTCGGAGCTAATATGAATTCCATGCGATCCCCACGACACTCGCTTCGCATCAGCGACAAGGGCCCAATTAGTCGACCGTAAATCGTCGCGGTCTGTCTGTTACGACGAGCATCCCCTGCCCGCTCGTCATGAACTTTATGACTTGCGTTCGAAAATGAGGAGACACCAAGGAGTCGTAGTGGAGGACGTAAAATGGGAGGATTAAAAGATGGATGTCTCTGTGGTTGTCATGGTTGCGGAAAGGTTTACAAACTGTGAAGAAAATGAACATTTTGTGGTGAATCCACATTCATAACTAAACAACAGAATAGAAACAATGATAATTGAAAGGTGCGTGCACTTTTTATCCATGAAGGGGTTTTCCAACTTAACCCTAAAGGGGCCGGGGGCGGAATCCGCCCCCCCCCTCAATATTCTTCGTGATAGCCTCTAAAAAAAAAAAATTTGTGACCCGAGCTGTTATGACTTTTTAGCCTCGAGCTTTGCGCATCTTTTGATACCAAAAACATAAAAATCGGACCACGGGTTGCCGCGTAGCGAAAAAATTGTCCGGCGCTACGCGCCGTGAAAACTGAATTTTCGCATATACGTCGTGTACACAGAGCAGAATTGCCATTCGTACATATGAATAATTAATTAGCCATAATTCCAAAACCCTTTGACCTATAGGGGTATGTTTAGGAAGAGTTGCTCTATGCATGTGCCGAGTTTCAAAAGTTTTCGTCACTCGATGGCCGAGATCTTAGAGGGCGGGGGGGGGGGGGTGGAATCCGCCCCCCCCCCGGCTGAGAGATGGTCAAAATAACCCGGCCCCTTTAGGGTTAAAGATCTCCATCTATCATGAGGCAATGCAACCTCATCTTAAGTGAGCAAACCTAGTCAGAAAAGAAGCACGTCGAAGCGAGTGTGCATCCTTCAGTTTTGAGCAGGAAAAAAACGTTTAGTAGAAATTTGTATTTGCTTGGTAAACTTGAAAAAAAATTACCAGTGAAAAGCCGCTAGAAACAAACTAGGAGATCCATGAAATTGGTACTTGGTCTGAAGTGCACCAACTCTTACCGCCAAAATATAAGATGTTTTGGTTTTAAGAAACACGTTAGCGGTGTAGTTTCTTTGTCTACACCGCACTCAGGTACATTAACAAATCTCCTTGGATTTTCACAGATCAAATATTTACTTGGCAGCCTTGTAAGTAACGGTGCGTGCTGTGTAAACAGCGAAGGTTGTAACTGATACAACCCCTCCTCTCCATGTTGTATGAGAATTTTAATTGATTGGTATCACAGCTAATTAAATTTTAAAAAGCACTTATCGAACATTCCCTATTAACGAAGTGTTTCTGGGTTTGTTTTAAGCACCGTGGCCCATTAAGGGATTAGTTTTCTCCACTGTTTGTACAAAGTGCATAAATAGGAGGAATAAGTGCAAATACCTACGTCATGAAATCATTTGGTAGTAATTCTTTGGGGGCTGCGCCCTTATCCCTGTTGTGTTGTTGATTATCAGTACAGAATAAGTCTGATGTATGGTTATTCTCCCACCTTGAATAAAGACCCATTTTAGACTGCATATACAATTAATGACGGTAAGTCTGATATCCGGGCTTTCGTTATCTAGCCTACTGTATATTGAGACATATTATATCGGTATACACCTTCCTTTCTCTTAATTAAATGAACTGAGATTCCTTTTATTGCATCCATGGATGATTTAGTGTATGTTTGTGTATGTGCGTTCAGCTACATCTCGCTTTGCTCATTATTCACGAAAGATGGGCACGTGCGTTTCCTCAAGACATGCATCCTTGGCTCTTCGCCCTGGTAATTTGACTTCATCCATGTCGCAGATGTTTACACGACGAAGCGTGCTTGACCCAGATCTGACCGTGATACCCTACGTCACTCCTGACAAGAAGGTCCTTATAACCAGGATGCCTTTCCCTCCCGGTCTCCCAAGACAACAAGACACAGAAATGTCAGGGAAGAGAGGACGCAGAATCAAAGAAACACTCGAAAGACGGTGAGCATCCTCTCCGCTCAGGCGTGATGAAGATGCCGCATAACAAACCTATCCGATTTGTTTGCAGTAAATACTCATGATCAACCGGAGTAGACCGTCTGTCATCATCCTCAAGACAATCCAGACGTGACCTTCAGTTTCCTAAACACACATCTTCAAGGAGATTGCCGTAAACGCCTCCTCCTTCATAGCAACGCATCTGTAAGACTCAATGGAGCGGAGAGGATGGCATTTGCTGGAACATCCCATACAATATCTCGCCTGAATGCACGTTAATTGATTCTGGTCGTGTAACATTTCCTTATTTCACACCCTCGTGACCAGTCAATAGTTGTAACCATCTCAGGAGATGAGGAAGATACTACATGGCCCAGTGCATTGACAAATCACCTGAGTGAATCAGTAGGATGTACTGTTTTCATTCCCTGCACTGTGATTTCACCTACAAAAGTGCAAAACCGTAATTTGAGCTTGCACATTTGTCATCCACCCATGATCCATGCAAATCATAAACCATACGATTTGTGACAAATAGTGAAAAATGACGTTTCTTGTCTATTAAAATCGGCAAACAACTTTACCCTCTGATAAACACGGTAGGTCTATTTATGCATCATTTATGCAGTTATGAACAGTGTCTGAACCTGAAGTTCTGGTCTACGGATTTGTAACTAACATCCCTTCGACATTATAAAATATTCACCCTTTTTAGTAAAATATTCATTTACAGGGAACCAGCAGGACTCTCCTCATGTCATTAAACAGATGTTCTTTTATTGTAATTCCTTGCTATGCCGTGCCGTGAATGTCGGCCCTAAAATTACAGTAATTTGTTTCCAATCTCTCGAGTGCATTTCCAATTTAAAACATAATTTATTTCAACCAATAGGCTAGTACTGTTTGAATACGCAACCTTTAGAAATATAGGCTAATTTTTAAAAACTATTATCTCAAGAGACAAACACATATTCACTGTGACCACTTCACTCAGCGTGTTTTCATTTTACAATAATTCAAGTACATGTATTAAGATTGTTCTAGATTGCCGGTGTAGTGTGAAACTTGGACTCCGTGAAATATGTTTATTTGGTTGTATTGCGCATGCCTATGAAGATAATTAGGACAGCGGCGGGTCACATGTGAGGGTTAAAGTAAAAGAGACTGGATTTCCATAGGAACTAAAATTTTATACGACACCGAAATTGTTGCTGACAGTGAAAGCAATTATTTCAGGCGATAGTTTCATCATTGTAGATGTAAAGCTGCAATACGTACGAGGTATAATTAGTTCCTTCTATAACTTCTCTAATTGAGTGGCAGACTTAACACATATTGACCGCGATGACCACTCTCGCTTTTGTCAAGGTAGCAGAGCATTAATTGTGTCCGGTTCAATGCATTGATTTTGGTTTTGAAAAGTCTTTGCCCTCTGTCGGGAAATCAGAAGTACATGAACTCTAGACTCGCCACAGTTTCTGGTTGAGCATTAATTAGTCAAGTTGTAATTTATCGGCACGAGATTTGAGTATTTTTGTTGTTTATATCGATTAGACTATTTTGGAATTTAGTCAGAGCCCAGACGAATACAACTCCTTGCGGAATCCTGACTTCCCTTCATATAATTTGTACCAGTTCAAGTCCAAAACCAAAAAAGAGAGAAAACAGTCCGTTCTATTTTTAATGTCACGTTTGTGTCTTTCTTTGTAGCTGCCACCTCGATTTGGCGTTGTCATTGACAAATTTCCTATAAAAAAAAAACAGGAATAAAACCTTCAGATTTACATCTTTAAATTGATAGTTCACTACACTTTTGAAACTCTCCCCCAAATTTATAGCGGGTATAATGAAGGCGAGATCTCCGGGCAAGGTAAACACGTACAGAATTCCCACGACACCGTTCAATAGATAGCGCCCTGCGTCCAGCGCAGGCAGAACTGTGAAATCGAGAAGACGGGTAAAAATGTCATAATTCGTCCGGTGGATTGTTCGCAATTGAGATCACGTTTCCCTGTCGGCAGTAACGGGATCTAGAACCCATTGACTGAAGGGGGATTAATTTCAAACGAATGACACCCTGGGATTATTGCGTCAGCCTAGATGTGGACTGGGAAATAATTTACAAGGAACTGGTAACCTTTTATCGCGCCCATCACCGTCTTTGGTGAATAAGCTTTAAAGGAAGCTCTTATTTTAAGTAAACTTGCTATTTTAAGGAAATGCCTTTTAGATTTTTTTTAAAGAACCTGACATTATAAAATATCTCAAATTACTATCGGCATCATCATCAACCCAATGGAGAACAATAACAAGTTCAGTAAATTTAACCTTTATTCCCATGGGTTTTAAGACGGTTCTTTTACCGAGTACAGATTTCACCGGAGGTGTACTTTTCATCGATTTTATTTTACAGGGAATATTAATAAAGAAATTGCACTCCATCAAATGCATGACATTTATGAGTTTGACATTTCGTCGGTGCTTGTTGGACACCAGTCAATCGAACTGCACTTTCCTGCGTTGATTCCACGACACTTTATATTATGATCCGAATCTTAACACCGATATGCAACAGCTATAGACCTGCGATTTTTAAATTTAATAAAAAAAATTCGAAATCCAATTTTGAAAATCGGGAAATGTGCCTCCGGGGTCTTAATCGAGTTTTGTGTGCGAAGATCTGGCATGTCCGGATTTTCACAAGTTCACTGCATTTGAGGTTGATGGGAAATAATCAATGTTGTATAAGTTAACATTTCCCTATCCCTGTTCCCTATTCTAGCTATAAAACACGGTAAATGTGTTAACTCATCTCAGTAAACTCTACACAGAACTTCCAGGAAATCTAATGGGCACAACACTTTTCAAAAAGGTCTAAATTATATAACTATGTGCTAATATGTTTTCTATTTTTGTTGAAAGTATAGTAGTCAAATATGACGAATCATGATTTCCCTTTGAAATTTGGTATACTCAAAGTCAGTCATAGCTAAAAGAACTACAATCAACGATACTTACTAAAACGAAAATTCCCAGCTTGACGAGTCCCTGAACCGATTCTTCCGCCCTGGCGTAAGAAGTGTATCTCTCGTTGTAAAACGTAAGTTGTACCTAGAGGAGGAACAACACCAAGAAATTAATTGTAACTCTGAAATCAAGAAAATATTGCACATGCTAATTGTCAATTATCAAAATATGCATGGGTAAAGGGAAATAGCCCTTGATGGTGGGTCTATAGGGTATATCCTATTTAATGACACTTTGGGAAGCCATCTTGGCAAAAATATATAAAGTAATTTGACAATAAATCATTAAATTAAAGATAACAAATAACTTATTAAACTGGGGCAAGTGATCAAAACTTAAGAAGACAATCATAAAGATTTCACAACGTCTGTAATGTCTTGTTTGTTTTCCCAGAGGCGGGCAATGCATGGGTTCTAGGGTATGTCTTTATTAACAAGAATGCATTCTCTATACCAAAACGCATAATTTATTGAGACATACATATATACCACTCGATTCAAAACGTGTTTGTTAATTAAACGTGTTTTTCATTGGTATTGACAGAAAATTCAAGTAGCCCGATAGACAAATATTTAGAGACGACAAAGTCAGCATGACACATGGAAATCAATAAACATTCGAACGATGATGACACCTTTCTTATTACCAACGTCAGAACAAATACGTTTTCTAATTACAGTAGATGACAATCGCGCATTGATGTTTGCTGTATAATTAAAAGGGAACTCTGCAATGTTTGCTCCAAGTTGTCAAACAAACAGGCAAATTGACTTAGTAAATTTGGTAGCCTGTGTCAATATTACACCAAAGGAAACACGTCAACCAATAACCATTATATGGCCAAATTTATCATAAGATTAATGGAAAAATTGCTTTCATGTTATCGAGATTCTTCGAAAATAAAAAAAAATGCTAGCCTACTCACAGAAAGTTACATAACTTAAAGGTCAAACTGATGTTAACGAAACAGTTCGTCAAAATAACTCCCCAAGATAATTATAATAAAAGATGTCATCGACTACCATTTAGGTGTTTGCACTTTTGTGGACCTTTTTTTTTAGTCATTTAATGTTTTAATGAGAATTCCCACCACAAGGCCCTATTTAAGGAACACTCAAGGTGATGGCTACACAAAGACAGCACAGAACAGGAAATCTAAGAAAAAGAAAAATTACTTCAAGTAGAAAGATAAGCATATTGACGTTACGCTTGAACTGGGACAGATTATAATCACTTTGAAACTAGGATATAGGCAAGCAGTTCCAGAGTGAGGCAGTGCATACGTGGGAAGAAATGGATGAATACTTCCCAGATGCAAAGTGATTTCAAAGGCATCTGTCCTTTCAGAAAAACATCTGACCCCAGGATGTCATCAAATGCCAGCCTTTTTCAGTATTCATTCCATGAATCATGCCTTTCGAACCTCTCTCATTATTCAGGCCCGACCTTAAATTTCCTTTGAACTGTATCGTAAGCATCACCACCACCGGAGCCCTCCGTATTTACAAAGTGCTTCTGCGCTCTGAAATTAACCCTCCGCAACTCATTTCCGCAAGTCTTGGCTTTCAAATATCCGCACATCTTCAAAACAGAGGCTGAATTCTTGATGTGTTGGCCGGAGATTTGTCCTAATCGTGAAAGCCAATTTGTCATATTTTCTTTTCATCCCGCGTGCTGTTTGCATTTCATGTTTTTCCTGATTTCCCAGATGAATCCTAACGCCTTCGCAAGGATGCGTGGTTTCCTTCAAGAACACGATGGATCTGATCTGTTCCTTTAACACCTCCTCAGTTTCCTTAATAGTCATCAATAATTTCTACTTTTGCCTTTTTGGTCTCCATGTTCACTTCGTGTTAAAATGGTCAGTATCATTATCGCTGCCGAATAGGTATAAATCATTATCTTTAATATAAACCTTTGTTCCCACCCTATATACTACTGATTCCTTGATTCCACATGGCTGAACAACTAGAGCAAATTGAAATGTATTGGTGGAGGCGAAAAAGTACATGTACATTCGGTTTACTTGTGTATTTGGTTCCTCTCTATATCCGATTCCACCTGTTTCCTCGCATTTTATTCACCAATTTCTAGAATCTCTTTCCCCCTAAAAATCATGACACCTCACACCATCTCCCTTTTGTCCCCACACACGTTGCGCGATAAAATGGGTTAATTCGGCCTGGGATGAGGTGCGCGTCCACGTTCCACCGACCATTTAGCACGCGCATCCCATCTCTCACGTCTCACGAACTCTCGCAGGAATTCCACGAGATTATATTGCACCGCAGCGGCAGTTTGTTCCCCCTTCACAGCCTAATCACACCGCGAAAGGTTTTGTTTGCAGAAGAGGGAGCATGTCGCGCAATACAAATCCCTTTCCTTATACTTCCCATCTCGCATCAAGAATACCAAGCCTCAGTGGAGACTCAGCTCTCCTTAGATAAAATTGATTGACACATGGTGTCCTCCTCCTCGCATAAACCTTCAAGATTTTTTTCTCTCTGGATGCTGGAGATGCTATCTCTGCATGAGTTTATGCTTTTATCAGTGAGGGATGTCTGAGTTAATTAAAAGAGCTTTTGAACAACACGTCAGTTGAACGAAATTGATTTGCACTGGGCGATGGTAGGCTCACAACTAGGTGAATAATTGAGATAAACTGTTTCTTAAAGATGAGACTGAAATGGGTCATTGTGATCCTCCAATAGATACTGTCTTCTTGATGGAGAGAAAATGGTAAAAGTCGGTCGCGAAGATTAAACGTAGCTCGGAAACGAGTCCTAAACTTCCAGGTGACAGTCTCCAAAGACTGAGATAATACAATCAGAGAAAACTTGCCCACAACGTCCATTAGAACTCATTTATTCTCAAGACCAGTAAACACCCATGCATGATGACAGACCAACTTTCTGTTTGTCATTTACTTTTCTACATAGCTTCGTCTTCAACCTAACACCAGACAAAAAGAAATTGTATTGTTTCTGTTCTGGGCATGCATCTTATTTTACTTGGCAAAATTATACCTTCTATTTTTTTGTCGATCGAGGATTGGAAAGGATGCCATGGCAGCATACAAGCATTGTTTGAAAAAACATTTTTGTCTCTCTAGAAAAAAATCCTGGACGCGCCCCTTCAACACATTCTCGATTTATCAGTTTTAGAGGGACAGACACTCTTTTTTCTTTTTCTTTTTTTTTTTTTTCTTTTTTTTTTTTTTTTCCTCTTTTGGGGGGGGGGGGCAAGTGCCCCCCTTGCCCCCCCTCCCCCTCGCGACGCCCATGCATGGCAGTGCCGATAAAAGGCTTGAATACTCCGATGCAAAGTTTTGTTAGCCCTCCTCAACCTCGGGGAATCGTAACTTATAGTTTCACTTTTCGCTCCACGTCAAGATAAAGAGCCTGGTCATTAAACGGACTTGTCCCAATCGTGAAGTAATAAGGTTCATCGTTAAGTTAGATTTAATAGACATGGGAAGCGTTTAAAAAGTTCAATTGCACAATTTGTGAGAAATCTGATGATGCTTTGCTTACCTCTAGCGGGAAAGGTTTCCCATTAACCGCGTGTTCTGATCCGTGACTGTCATCGTCACCGAATTTTATCTCAATCTCGTGCAGGTTATATCTGTAGCTGAGCGGTCCGCCGAAGATACGCACCACCGGACTGGATCGGTCCACGGAGAACACCACGCGACGTCCGGTGTTTTGAACCACACCTGATATCTGGAAAAAATTACAACGATCCAAAAATGATTGTGATTAACTCAATTTACAACATTTACTATTTAGTATATTATTGTAGCTATCGGGGATTTTATTCCCTTGCGAATGACAATTCTGAATTGATTAACTCAATTTACAACATTTACTATTTAGTATATTATTGTAGCTATCGGGGATTTTATTCCCTTGCGAATGACAATTCTGACTAAAACTATCTATCTAGACTTATTATATAAAATATATAAACTAAACACCAATCAAAATAAGTATATGCGATTCAATTTATCGAAGCTTTTTAAACTAATATATAGTAGTATATTATCACAAGAAAACAAAAAGGCCGAGATTTTGTAGCTCGAACTACAGTACCATCTGACTGAGATAAAAATTATATAGGAAGTGTCTCTCCTCGTTTCGTTACGGTATAGTTAGGAGTATATCAAAATAACTGTATCCGAAAAGAAAACGATTTAGCATCATACAGTTCACCTTTTTCTTCTTCTAAATTTCATTTATTTAAAAATACATAAGACAATGTCACCCAACAGAGAGTATCAGTGCCCACCGAGATATGTGTTTTCGAATTCAGCAGATTCAATTTTGCTTATAATGTCGCTCACGTCAGAAATAAATCACACTTCTTACTTTATGTTCGAACCTTTATCACATAAACGAATCAAGATTGGAACCTACCCTACCAATATGAATAAAATGCTTCCACTAGCCCCGAGTAATTCAGGAACTTAGGGGAAACATAAATGTATGTCTTGCGGGAAAACTTTCCGCGTACTCGCCAAGTTCAAAGAAGCCGACAGGGCACGCCTACGGGCCCCTTGTTTCCCGAGATGAATTAATGGACACTTTTGTACACCCACAAAAATACTCAGTCTGTAGTCGTGATGCCACCATAATGTCAAATTGCGTGACTTATTAGCAAAGTAATTCTTGCTTTTAACTGTGGGTCCTTCACTCATAGGGGTTGAGGTCTCACGCTTGCTAATAACAAGGTTCGCGCTCTTTGTAAAATTGTAAGACTGTATAGTAAATGAACGATCCTGTAAAGAAACGATATACACTATATATTTTCTTTTCTACAGAAAATAGTCTCAGCCAAAAAATGGGTTTGTCGTTGGTAAAAGACTACTGTATTATATAATTTAGGTTAGCTTAGTAAATATGGGCCCAAACTACTTTGGTAAAGGGTTAAGGTCATCATGAGTCAATTTTTATTGTCCAAGGCGAAACTTAAGCAGTTCTAATTCACAAGTGAGTCAGTGAGATAGGATGACCGTAGGCTGGCCCTCTGACACCAAAAAAAAAGCATGAGAAGAGAAACCCTTTTGGTGACTTCCTCTTACCCCGCGAGGTGCTTCAACCTCGAACCTCTGTAGATCGGGGTCGTACAGAAGTCTCTCTGCTCTCAAGTCAATCGGAGATTGCTGTTTGCCTTCTGAACACAGAAGCCATGCCGAGTGTGATTTGCCCCAATACTCTGGACCTGGACAAAATACCAAAACAAAATTGTTCATAAACAATAACACAGGTATATAGGCCTATAAGCACAGTAATTTCAACCTCTTTTGCGTCCATTGTCGAGGTCGTTGTATTATAGGCTACTACGGTACGTTCACTCTAAAAACTGTGATTAGAAATTAAACACTATATTGCTATTACTTTGTAAACATGTTTAGATGCTAAACATTATGTGTCCAATTCCTAAACATCAATGTTCAATAGCTAAACACTATCCATCCTTACGCTAAACATGTTTAGTATTTAAACATGTTTACAAACTGATAGCAAGAAAGTGTTTAGAAAAGTGTTAAATTGCTAAACACAGTTTTTGCAGTGTTGTGCCAACTAGATTGAAGTTATTTTGTAGGAGCTTCACATAATAGTCAAATTTTTCTTCGTTTTAGAGGGCAGCATCCCCCCCCAAATCTTCAAACCTTATTTTCAGGCAGAGCCCATACTCAGCGTAACGAAACAAGTAGGCAGGTGGTGTAAACGGTGTCAATAGTGACAAATCAATTTACCGGGAAAAATTTGCTAAAATTGTACTTGATTGATGTAGGAAATATCTTAATGGGTTCCCCGCAGTGTTGGTTCGTGGGTTTGTTATATTGAGCAGGTGTAAAGGGGTTACTGAGACCGCACAGATTGGATGTCAGGTGTATTCACGTGGGAACAAGGGGAAACAAAATACTTAAAAAGCTAGGATCTTAACATCTTGGCAATGACATACACTATAACATGTAGTCAGCCTTGACTAGAATACAGTCAAATTTGCTCCCAGTTGACTACAGCATGGGTCAGCCGGGTGCAAATTGGACTGTTTTCTAGTCAAATTTGACTAGAGTTCTTATCATGAGTGTAGAATTTCGGAGAACGATCGGCAGAACCCCCGAATCACTTGCTTCATGACATCGCACAAAAATATTTTCTCACCTGTTCTGATTACTAAGTTACCGAGGATCAATTTTTTTTTCATTGCGGCAAAACGATATGAAAATCATATCAAAGGATTCCCCGGACGGATATTTTACATGGATATTTAATATCGGTTTGATGCTTGTTGCTGCATGCAAGAGACTAGTGTCAGAGAAAGTATGGGTGCATGGGGACACATTAAACAAAAATGATTGAAGTTAATCATGAATTGGAAAACGGTTGGCACAAAAACATATTGTGAGACATGCAGATATATTGAAGGCAAAAATGTCAATTCGTAACAACAAAAGAAAGTAAGAAACCACAGAAATAAAGAGATGTTGTACAAAGTATAATACGGTTGTGAGCGCAGATTTTTTTAGCTACATATTTGGCCTTATGTGCTAGATAACCTGACAAAATTTAATGGCTGCAATTAAAAAATTGTAAGTAAAAGTTCTAATAAGCACCACGTATTCCTCTGTATAGATTTATGGCGGTTGTATCAGAAGAATCTTTCGACATCACATTGTCATCACTTGCAAGAAAGTCGACCTAATATAGGCAATTAAATCACATCTTGTGAATTAGTCAGAAGTCGATGAACTTGTCTCTGCGCGCCCTCGGCGACAGGTCTTGTCTATGGCACGAGGGGGCGGGGGAGATGCATGACTCGCCGAGGAGAACTCTCGGGCAAAGAATGTCCTCGGAGAAGCATCAAGCCATGATTAGCGGACTAAGGTGTCAAGTCCCTTCCCCTGACGAGGTGTTAAAGGTGCTTGCTTGTACTTGTCTTCACTTTGCATCTAAGATCTTGGAGGAGAAAGGGAGCTTTGAATTGTTTTAAGCTATGATTAAACCCATTTGGTGACTCTTTCCAGAAAATGAGGACCTCTTTTGACGAAATGTTACAGGTGCTGGCTCGTCAGTCTGTTTTTCTCTCTGTCTTCTTTTCAAAATTTGAAAGATAAAAGGGAAGTTTGAAGTGTTTCCCTATGTGATCAAACTCATTTGGTGCCCCTCTCCAGGAATTTAGGACCCCAACTCCCCAAGTGCTTCATGCTACCAATCAGTACTCCTGTGACCGTGAACTAATGATGGAACCATTGTAGACAAACCGACGAAAACAAGATCGTGTAGAGATGGCATATCCGTTGGTTTGACAAGATAACCTCTTTAAGGGTCTTTGCTGATCGTCTTGTTCTCAGGAGAGGAGCGTTTGGTGCACGGTGATGACGTTGTGGCCGAAGACGCCATCTCATCAAGACATGAGACAACTTCGGTTGTATTTGTGTGTTTTCTTACAGGAAATCGATATCACTGGACAAATTGGATGGGAAAATAAACCTCGTATTCACCAGCAAGTCGCATCATCATCAGCTAATCAACATGGATACGTTTGTGAGAATCATGTTCTCGAGGCCACTCAGTCTGAGTTTACACAACGGGTTGCTATAGGTTCATATAGTACACAACCGTTTGAATTTTACACAACCGAAATAACAGTGTTGTTTTTCGATAATTCTTGCACCATTTCATCAGTGAAGCATAATTTTTGTGTATTACCAATTCAGACCTCAAGTTGAAATACCAAAACATTATACGGTCAACAATTTGAAACACCATTCATTCTTTGAAGAAACAAAAAATCGTCTTCTTAAAAACACAGTTGTCTTAGCGTGTCCCAGCCTGGTACAATGAAAACAGACCATTTGCTTTTACTATTTGGAAAACATTCCCTCTTCGTGATATGTAAAGCCGTATTTAATACTCTATAAACTGCCGATATTTTGGCGCCATCGCTCCCTACGCCATAACGACCACAAGTTCATTTAATTGGATATCGGCATGTGTCAGCTGTTCAGTGTCATACATTGCTTTCCAGGCTGTACGGAACAATATTAATCTGTCCTGGCGATATTGATGATGACATGATCTAACCCACAACAATTGGCCAGATCACACAAATATTATCCCATTACTAAAATTGGAACAACTGGTCAATCGAGGGTACTGATCAGAAGCTGAAGAGAAATTTAGGACTTTCATCTTACAGGCGTCGCCACCATCTGAAAGAGGAAAGTGAACTCATAACTTGTTTTCAGTAACATTAGAAATCGCAAACCGGTACGCTATCGACGTGGTCCTCATGTCGAGTGGACGCGAAATATAAAAACATGTAACCTATCCGTGGGTTTGTAGGTCAGACAGGACGACTTCTCGGCTCTTTATTATCTCGGAAGTTGTGGCACGGCGTCACGACACTCTTCAACCCATCGCTTTTACCGCAGGCACTTTTCTTGAAAGACAAATCGCATTTTGTAATTTTGCCATTCCATCTGCTTGTCCTGGAATAATCCCAGAATTTGTGTTCACCAACACAACCGATTACTTTGTAACACTTTTTCGTACATTAAAATTGCCATTTTTGTATAACACTTTCGTATTTAATTCAACCTTTGCTGACATTTCCAGATGACATTCGTGACATTTAGATCAGAATATTTATCGTCAAATTTTGACCAATTTTGATCCCTTCAGAAGATATGGTGCAAGTTGTAACTGTCTGACGACTCTTCAACTTTTGTGATATATTTCATGGTGTGGTGTGTATTTTAAAATGACTTCTTTCTTCGTGCTCTAAACATACATGACATTTCGGATAAATTTAAAATATTCCATGGTATCACTCTTGAAACTTTTAGATGTTATGATTAATGTTCATGTTTTTATATCATTAAAAAAGGTGTTTCCGGAGAGAATACGTCTATTCCCAGGCTTCAGAAATCTTTCTGCGAATCGCCTCGCTACAATTACAGAATTATTGTCAGAGAATTTTAGGAAGCATCTCATCTTACTATGACACTATAGCATTTCATTATATTCGATGAATGCTATCGATCTGAATGGGCATGGCTTTAGATTGCTGTATTCTGTATTGAATTATATCGATTTGTTTGTCCGTATCATATTGCAATACTGCATACGGCCTTGTGTAAAATTCACCGGTTGAATGAACCCTCGGGTGAAATAGCAATTTTTAGCACTCGTTTCTTTTTCGGGCCTTTTTATTAGTAAGAATCTATATTTGACAACCCCCCAGGGTTTTCAAATATTGTGAAATTGTAATGATTTCCTTTCGGTTTTTATCCTTTTACCGTGTTTTAATATGCTAAATCCCTAGTCTTATATTTTTCCAAATATTTAAATGAAACGCAGAGCATAAAAATTAAAACTTACCATTTGTTAAACCTGGCTAATTATTGAAAAACATATATGCATAACCGATGCAATGTTTGAGCTATTTCTTTTTTTTTTTCAAGCATGCCCTACCTGCACCCTCACTTATCCATCTTAACAAAACTCCTTGAAATTAAACTCATTGGTGTATATTTTACGTTGAAAGACTACAGATTCGGCCACAAAATCACTGGTGAACGCGTGCCCAATTTGATCAGTGACAGATTTGTATTCATGCATTTACGCATGCGCAGAAGTTTCTTACCCAAACCTATTATTTCACCATGCATATTCCAATCAACTAATACAAACTCATCACAGACCAAACTCCAACCCATTTTACACCAAAACTGATCCATCCACAGCAAAGAAAGATGCAAATTCTGTAGCAAGTAATAAAGCACTAGATCATCCGCTGTACTTTTTTTTTTTATCAGTGAGTAATGTTGATGATGTATGGTCCGGGCACCATCATCGATGAAACTTGAAGGCCAATGCTGGTATTTCAAAGCATTTCCCGCATGTTAATGACCAGCCATTCCTCATCTGTTCCTGGAGACCCTTCCCCCTGCATCCTGCTCACCTTGGAAAGGACAGCTGTTTTTGTCGTGTAGTACAAGAGGAGTAAGTCTCGTATAATTAAGGCGCGCCCTTGGCGAGCATGTCTGTTTCATTAGGTATCGTGTAACCAGAATGATTTCCCATAACGTGAAGAGCATCAAATGTTGCCCCAGTTTTCTATGGTTGTGATCACAGTAAACTTGAACGATTGTACAGACATCCCTGGCCCCTACCACACATCCTCAGTTGGGGGAGGGGGAGGAGGGGTGGGGGAGGGGGCTAAACGGGTATTCTTTTCTGCAATAAAGTAGCCCCATTTTTTTTTTCGTTCGTGAAAATAGTTTAGACAGAGTATTACTACTATAGTTGTGGTAGCAGAATTTCGTAAATGATCCCCTTTTTCAATATTTTTTCTTCCACTTTGTATTCAAAATGAGACATGTATAAAAAGCAAAAGTGTGCTACCCATGGATACCTTCTGGTATACCGTGTCCCAGTACGTTCCATGATATATTATAATCGCTATGGCATCATAAAACAATATACAGTCCCACTGGGTTCCCATTATATTCCCGTTTTTAAAGGGAACGGAAGTTTAGACGTCGCACGAGCGGTAAAATACAAATGTTACGTAACAAGATGTCAATAATCAAACGACTGTGTTTTAAACGGCTATATCACTAATGGAACGTCCCGTGTGTTTGTAGCAAATTGACAAGTAATGAGAACACATCAGGGTATGTTTGTGTCTGCGCATAGAATCTTTCCCTAATGTTGTTTTAATTACTACATATCTCGGTCCATCGATCCAATGTACACTTAAATTTTAGTCAATTAAGCAATCACAGCATGTGGCCTGGCATGGGTGTCAGTAACCTGTCATGATTACGATTGCATTTCCAATAATTAAAATGTCTTCTCAGCATGATTCGTTGATGTAGTTACAGTCTCGCTGATCTCATGTTTTGTATAGTATTAGATAGTAGTTTGGCATTTGTACATCTTTAGTTGCTCGCGAAAGAGTTGAAATAGGGTCGTAAGCATTTTGCAATTAGCATACTAGAGGAATTTGTTGCTAAGCACAAGGTTAACAGCTTAAATATTGAGTGATACAAGCTGTAAAATACACTGAGTAACTGGTTCTCGGGCGCTTTTCGATATATTAGCTATAAACATGTATCAAATACAGATTTTGTTCTTTAGAGACTCTTTATAGGTCTGCCAGGCCTTTTACTCAATTTTAACTTGAAGTTATGTTGTTCCAATATGAACCACATAATTCAACACATCATAGTGTTGAAAATAATTTGTTTTACTGCTGGCCTGTTTTTTGATGCACGCAAAATACCAACTGTACCCATGTTGTGGCTGTACGCGTGTTTTTGTACAACATGTACAACAACTTTATGCTTGATAAAAATGCAAATTAGGCATAAAAAGTCAAGGTCTTGTTTTTTAATTATCCCTCTGGGGCTTACGGACTCCCATACCCCCAGCATAATCACCGCTCGATGGATTCTGTAATCGCATCATAAAGTTACAAACTAGCCGACCGCCGCCATCTTTCTCATGATTGATTCATCCTAGACTATTGTGCAAAGTTAACTATTCCCTCGAAATGCATAGGCAAATACGGGTGGTTATCAGTTTGCCTGATCAGATCGGGCTACGAAAGTGCGGCTCCAAAATTGGCCCCATGTCGTTTTTGATGGCAATTTCAAATTATTTTATACTTAATGGGCTCCATAAAGTTTGATTATTTTCCAAATTGATCGGTGAAGCATATAAGTAAATCTGATAGCAACATATACAAGCTTTAGACTAAAGGGTTTTTACGGAGGTATAAACAATGAGCAATGAACAAATTAAACCAGCAAATGTCGAGAGACATATTTGGAAGGCCCGTTTCAAATTCAGGAATTTGTAAACTGTCTCTTAAATATAAGCCCACCGTAAGCCACCCATTGCTAAAGTACAGTTGGTGATTTGCTTAGCATGGCTGGCTGTGTACGTTGTAATACGCCTGAGGCGAATGGAACTTGGTATAGGGATCTTATCAAGAGGAGGGGGAAATCATTCATTGTCGATAGCAAGGATGAAGGTTCCGACCAGCTAATTGCTCTCTGACGGCGGTGGGGCTGCCTAATTAAAAATTATGGCGGAAATTATGGCTGTGGTGGTTCTCATGCCGAGCTGGGGACTGTAGTTCACGGGGAGTTGGGAGTTTGTGTTTTTTATTATCAGGGTTTGTGTTCCAGCGGGAAGAATTATTGATGTTGGAGTTGTAATTGTCAATATGTACCTCGGAAATTCTGCTGTTTGAATATCAATAATGGCGTCTGCTCCAACTCGTTCAAAGTCAGGCGCGCAGAAGTTGAACTGTGCGCAGATGACGAAACGGAAACCATTAATTTGGACCGTTATTTTGTATTTCCAAAAATATTTCCTCTGAAATTCTCGATGTCCGCAAGCAAAAATCAGATTGTTAAAAAGCCTTATAGGATGCGATAAATAACGTATGTAGCAAACGGAATATTATATACAAATGGAATATAAAGAGAAATATGGGAGTTAAATTTGGAGTTTGAATGTTGTTAAGCTGAAACTATGTTCGTCCCTTTAATAATCACTCATCATCTAAGATGTTTCAATAAATTCATTTTTATATGGTTGGACCGCTTGACTCCTTGTAAGTTAACAGTCTTCTTTGGTTTCCACAGACCCTATATAATTATATACGATAAGATTTGCACATTGTAGCACGTCTGCCAATGTGTTGTGAATTAAGCCAATGATGCATAGTGATGACAAAGTAATGGATGGCGCTCATTCGTTTCTTTTGCCGGCAACGTTCCTGCTGTAACATTTTGGCGTCTTTTAAGACATCTAAAGGTCATCATTTGCCCGTCTTATAATACACGATCACTTAGGGTTCATGTACACGCAATAGACCGTTTGCACGGCAGCCATGTTTGAGGTGTGTGGTCAGTTTGTTCAACAGGGATGCACATGAGTACACCTCTTGTAAAATCATTGTTAATGAATTAACATAACAAAACAAACCTAAAAAAAATGCTGCTAAATGCAGACGATCTATGAGAAAGGTAAGTCATTCTTGTATACCAAATAATGATTTCTGCTGAACTTTTGAAGCTAAACGATATACCTTTTTAAAATCACAATGTGAAAGATTATATTCTTCGCATCAGGCATATAGAATGATATGTTTTACACCACTGTATAATGTGTGACAGTCAGCCATTTATACACGCCTTCATTTAGTCTATAAATTTATGTCTTTATTCGACCGTTGGTAAGTTGTTGAAATTTTCAGGGCAGGTTTTTTGTTAGAATCCTTCTACAGCTTTCGTAATTTTTTATTGAATAATAATGTCAAACTATTTAAAGCTATTACTTCAATTGTTAATTCCGCGAACAAAATGTTTCTAGAGTAAAAGAACAATAGTTACAATTCAACTGTTTTTGTAGCCATGCACGGTGAGTGTGTTTCACTAGGGAAACGTTAAGAACTTATTTTGCCCGAGGAGGAGTATTCGGCTAAGTGTGAAGTTGTTGAGTGCTGGACTGCAGAATATCATGACATTTAATAAATGTTGATGATCTTGCCTATCTCAGGAATCGGAGGTATGAAAGTTCATAAGGTAATATATCAGATGTTGGATTGCAGGCTCCCATGGTTACCAATCAAAATCATGCATAATTTATATTTTTATCAGTCCTTTTAATCTGTAACAATTTTGCCAGCCGAGGTTCAAGAGCAATGTCATGGAAATAAGCAAAACTGCGAAATTTACATAAGCCTGTCGTACTGTAGTGCTAAAAATACAAAATCCACATTTCGTCAAAGCGGCAATATATCGACAGCTAGGATTGAAAAGATTCCAACCGGCCTACATAGTTTAATGAACATGTGAAAGTACTCTGCTGCCTTGGACTATAAGAACGGAGCCTTGATTGGAAAATTAAATCTCATTCCACTTTATATGGCTACAATATGTGAAGTTATGTGTGTCAATCCGCACGTCGTATATAGTAAATTCCTTCAACTCGTCCACTGAGCTCTCTCGCTTATTGCGTGTCGCCGCAGCACCGATGCGTGAATGTACACGCAGTGATGACATTTTGAGAAACAAATCGGACAATTTTGTTATGAATATTCGTCGCTTGTCGTAGTTTATTTGCTGAAACTGAATATATATCACTGACTGACTGTCGGGAACCGTAACCGCAAGCCTCGTTGGAGAGTTATTGCAGTTATGAGTGTGAAATCTCCATAACACAATAATGATATCTACATGGAATATTCTTTTACCAAAATATTGACCAAAATGACTGTGTTGGATGAATTCTGGTAGTTGGCTTTTCAAAATTCATGTTTTGCTCTTTTGGGAGGAGGGGGCGGTAAGGTAACATAAACTATAAATTTATGAGCAAAATTATGGAAAGTATGTCACTCCTGGTTGACATATTCAATAATTAAAGATAACAGGGAGAAGCTGGCTTAAATTTTTCGGCAGTTGGCGCATCAGCTTCACAAACTGCCCCTTTGCCGTTTCACTTCATTGACAAAACTGCTACTGACTTTCTGGCTCAGTTAGATATCAGTGTCGGTGTTTGACAAAGCAAAGACCGTTTCCCCTGATCTATTCCTTACATCCCCACGCTCATGATGGTGCATCTATAATGGCGCACGCACCGTGTCTTATTGGCATAAAAGACACCGGAGGGGCCCCCCGCAATCTCTCTTGGCAACCGAGACGACAAAACCGACTCTCAAGGTTGCAACTTTACACCAGCTGTTCCCATGCGATGATACCATTTAGATTCCTTCAAGATTTGCTCCCTCCGGCTCTCCTTGCATCACGGGGCCTCTTTACCACCATCTTGTGATACACACACGCGCCCATGAAAAGGGCGTCTTGCGGATGATGCGCCGTTGCTCCCTTGATAACGCCGAAACTGAGTGAATTTTCATGAGGCACTTGACTTTTCCAGGCGCTGTAAGTTACGCCAGGCGTCGTATCGCGGCCATTGCAGTATACACACGCATCGGAAATGAAGACATTTGGAATGCCCGGGAAGTGAGCGAGAGGACGCAGTGAGAAGACGGTGGGGTTAATGAGAGAAATGAAGAGGGTGGGATGAGATTAAAGAAGGATGCAAGATGGAAGGGCAGGCTGATATACCCAGACAGATAGTCAGTAAGCCTGACCAACACACAGACACAGATACACATGACCCTGCATGAGAGACACGTACAGCCAAAAATGTGAATTGTTTAATAGAATGAACTGACATACAGACTTAAAGATATACTGACTGACTGACAAACTATCATCATAAACTTACCTTGTAATCCATCGTACTGCCATATATCCCACCAGCCTAGCCCTGACTGACCTAAAAATGAAAATAAAAATTCGAATGTTCAGAGAAATACTTAAAAATTGTAAATATAGGAGGCATGATTTCTCAATTGTTTTGACATACAACTCCTATTTATTTCACTTACATTGTTCTTCGTCCTGCAAATCACTAAATTCAAAACGGCACGACCAATAGTGTCGTTGATGTCACACTGTAACAATTTTGGATATTGAATCGGCACGAGCAAAATTTCTCGGCTGTAGTTTGAAGAGAATTCAACCTTAGAAACGTTGTTTCTTTTCATGTTTGTGCATATAGGTTTAAATATTAGGCTGTGGTTTAGTTCAGAAAGTCCGTATATAAAAAGCTCCTTGGTAGAGTAATTTTTTCTTTTCAGATAACCTCACAGAATGTTGCGAGAGCTTGAGTAAAGCGTCACCAATATCAACGACTTTTTGTTTCAAACAGTATGTATTGTTCATTAAGTTGTAGTCGGTGCATCCTCCGTGAATAAACCGGTTGTAATGCATTGGGTCTGATGATGATATAATGAAATAACGCCAACATCAATACTTGGTATAGATACCCGGGACAGAAACGGGAATCGCTTCCTCCCACCCCCTACGATTTACTGTAACACATACCACCGAATTTCACCACTAATTCAATTGTCCACCATAATCAAATAAATAAAACGCAGAGATCATGCAGACAACCACACAAGACCCCCGGCCATATTTTTTATTAGTTAAAAACGGAAATTAAAGGGGCGATGCTAAGGGAAATGCGCTGACTGAGGAACAGTGTGGCGCATTTAAAATACTTCAATTGCATCTTCGAGTTACCTTTAATGCCACACTTTTTTATTCATAAAAGTTTTAAGAGGATCACCCATAACCAAATCTGTGATAACCATAATTATGCTAATTTAAAGTGAGATCGCTTAAAGAGGAAGTGTCGAGAATATTTTCATCCCCAAAATAAAAGATGCAGACGGGACCTCTTTAACTGCTGGACTGAGTTCAGCAATGTTTTTGTTTCTCAAAATGGTAAACGTGACATGCGCCTTAGGCTAAAGTAAACACGGAATATTTGTTTGGCCAGATATTTTAATTATTATTTTATTGACCGAGGAGAGCAATGCGATAAAAAAATGTGATAAATATATTTTCGCTTCAGATAAATTCAGTTTCTGAATGCGTCCCTTTTGTTAAAATGATTTAACAAAAGATATTTGAAACTCTGAAATATTTGAATCTGGTAATATATTTTGATTACTGGTGCCAACCTGCCGCATGTGTGACTCCTTTCCTAAGCAATATTATGATATGAAATTATCCAAACATTTTCATCTTCAATAGGTGTGAAGCAAGTTGCATGCGGTCTCAGCCGAAATCATAACAGACCAGAGTGACAGACTACGCGCCTCTCAATATACAAGGCTCCAGCACCGAGCCCTGCGGAACTGCGCATGATATCACAACCCTCAATCTAACAAAAAAAAATGGTGGCATGCTCGCTCTGCGATTTCGCAGATAATAATGTCAGGAGAAAAACTCTCATTAAATCTCCCAGACTGATGAATAAAATAGGGTGCCAGCCATGAACTTAACTTCGCTTCGAGCCCCAAACCATTCGCAAAGCGCCGAGAATAAAACATTATTTCCCGCCTTTGGAATGACGAGACTGAGAGAAAATGAACGGATCTCTCGGTTTAATTTTGGTGGATTTTTTTTTCCCGCGCGCGCTTGCGCTTGCACTCGGGGCTGTTATTTCGCATTCTGCGCCAGTGTGTTGAAATTGCCATAGGACTTTGGTTTGGGTAGGGGAACTCGCAGAGTTATTACAAGTCAATCCGATTTTATGTGGGTTAATTTGTTCTCCTTCATGCCAAGGAAAACGGTTTTTGTTTGATTAAGTTTCGCTAGGGCATGAATCGCAGACCGGGTTTGTGTCGCGGTAATGAAATGGAAGAATGTTGAACGAGCTTTATAATTTGCCAACGGTATAGTGACCTCGTTAAATGTAAAAAAAATGGCTGTGAAGTATATCTTTTTTGTGCAGATTATATCATTTGCATATTTGCCATTTCCATATTAGCCTCATTGACCACATTTGTACTTAATCATAAATTGTTTTGCCTGTGGTGAAAATAAAAAAAATACAACAGACTTCCACTCAAAATCTACAGATGATTTTCAAAAATGCCATAAAAATAAATAGTTTCAGCCCGTCTTTTACCTTTTGTTTCTACGGGAACTTTGCATCTGTTTTGATACCAAACCGACTGGGGTCGACTATTAATTTCATTGTTTATGTAAGAAGATGCTCACTTTGCTGAAATGCCACAATCCACGTAAACACAGCAAGCTTGTATGTGGCAAATATGTGTTCATAGTTCAAGGCAGGTGTCTTGTGCAAACAAGCAATTACCAGGAAGATGCACCGAGCGGAGTTTTAGCTCGTCCCTTTGCTTTCTCAGCAAGAGCATCATGATCCATCTATCTCCCCGCCTATTTGAAAAATAAACTCTGGGTGTTGTTTCTCACAACACTCCACGCGAAGGTGGCACATGCATCGGTTATACAATCCGCCAACTTACCTGCGCACTCGGTGAGAAGGGTGAGGAGGAGCGTTATCACAGGGAGCAGGGAGGAAGTAGTCCTGACGGGCATCATGATGAAAGATGTGTGAGCTTCAAGTCTTGGTACAGAGACCCAAGGAGGACCGATGATGATGATGCAGAGGGTGTCAAGAAAGCAGATCGGGGTTAGCTGAGACACGCTCTCCCGGATAAAACTGCTTCTCGACCCTTGAGCTGACCCGCGTTGGCACGTTGAAGACGGCCCTACGGTGCGTAAAGGAACACGAGATCCAGGGATGAGACCCAAGATGAACCGGGGAGGATGGTGGAAGGGATCGGGATCAAGTTTCCTGGATTAAGGGATGCGAGCTGCTCACACTGACACCACCGAGGAGGAGTAATCAACGGAGATGCCTACACTGATGCAGTTTTCTTAGACTGCGTGTGATAATTCTCCTGGTGGAGTTAATACTGTGGATGGGAGATGTGGCACGCGGGCTAAGCTCCTGCTGATGACGATGATGATGATGACGATGATGAGTAAGATGCTCTGGTGTGCCTCTGGGTATCTTGGTCCGTCAAGGAAGCAGTCAGCGATGGGATTAACTGATAACAACTGATTCCATCGGTCACCGTCGTCTTGCCAACCACAGATGCCTTCCTCAGATGTTCCTCTCAATCCAAACTTGTCTCATCGAGGAACCAGGACCCCTACTCCCTGACAACTTCGCGAAGAACTGCCTTGGTTTTTACATCAGTGGTGTTCGTATCCTACAGATTTCACCAGAGCTGTAGATGATGCGTTTAGCACGACTGAGCTCCCAATGCTTACAAAGTTGTGGCCTTAAGACACATGGCTGCTGGCTGGGCTGTTACATCAAATTCACCCTACAGTCCCGTTAAGCCGGCTTGACTGATGGACTGGTGTATGGAAGCAGACGGGACGCAGAACAATCTCAATCAAATTCTCCAACAGCAAAGCTCATCGCGTGCATCCCTAGTCACAACCTACAAAACAAATCTCGTGTGAGCTGGTGGCAGCTAATAATGCAAAATAATATATAGGCTGTACATCCACAACAACACAAAACATCTGCTCTGTGCACACACAGTGCAGGGACATCCGCACTTTCTGAATGAGCGAACGAGGCGATCGCTTCACAATTTATCACTGTAGTACTGCTTAATAATTATTTCATTTTCGAGGGTGGTGCGTGACTGCGCGTGCGCATATCAGAAAGGACGATCCCATCCCATACACGGTGAATGAAACTCGCCACAGGGCATAGTATAGTGCTATTGACAAGCCTGGCGTTGTGGCCCGCTTGCGATCGATGTTTCGACAGGTCTCTTACCAGTGATCGGAATCATACACGGGAGAGTACCATACGCTGGGATAGAGGTTAATTTAAATTTGCACAGCCGGCTTATTGTGTTGGTAATTGATTTTTGACGATGGGTATTAAACAATGGTGCATTCAGGCAATAGAACAATAAGGCGATACGGCTACACAATAATGGTGCCAGCATATTTCAAACAGAAAGTTGTATTTTATACATTTGTAAACTGGTACCACACCATAAAGTTCGTCATATTTATTTTGTGTTTGCATGAAGAGTATAATTTTCAAATCTTACTCTAAATTCATTTAGAGTCTTCCTGTGATTATTTTATCCGAATATTAAATAAAAAGAAAATGAATAGACCGTATGAAGGCTAAGGGACCCAATTGACCTATTTTTTCCTAAAACGTTAATGATAAACGTGTGCCAATCCATACAAAATGTCTGACCTAAAAACCTTATGCTTCTCCACATTTACAGCCTCTTCGCTAAAAATGTATTTGTTGTCTGTACAAACCTGATCAAGATTTGTGGTCCATGTAGACTTTTGTCTCTGAAGAAAACAACGGTTACTTTTCCCTTCCGTATTTTGTCATTTTGGGGAAAAAAGAGGTTACACTTGTTAATTGATTTACATTGACGTCTTGAAATAATGAATAATATATACACTGAAACGAGGGGTACATTCTGTGTATGCCCGTGCCCAAGAAACAGAATATTTATTTTTAGTGGCCTCACGGAAGGAAGATGGTCAAGAAAGAGGAAACGTGGGTCGAGGAGAATGGAGAAGGCACCATCTTCGTTTTGGAGAAAGATTTGGTCATCTTGATTCTCAATTGAGTTCAAACATCTGCTTATCTGTTCCGGTATGCCGTGGTCTCTCTGTCTCTCTCTAATAATAATAATAGATTACACATTTGCTGCTGTGCACTGCTCATTTGACAGGGTTGACAACATTTTCTGACTACTGATATATAACAAAATACGGGTTTAATAATGGTAGCATTATGGTAACATTGAATTATTTAATTGAACTTCCGTTCTCTGTTTTTTTTTACCGGCTAAAATAATACACTTGGCGTATTTTACGCCATACAACATTCATGACGAAACTTGAGTCATGAAATAAACCGGTTAAAAAAATCCATAACATCCGAAAACCTCAGCGGATCATTTTCCAGGTTCATGTCCGACCATTCATGTCTTTGCCCTCGTCCCACCGGTCTAGCCACACGGCTGAAAACACAGCGATTGCTAAATTAATACCGAGCAAGATATTCATTGACTGAAGGACAAATAATCGAATCCGACGCATCTTCATCCGGCATCGTCTTGGCCC
This sequence comes from Patiria pectinifera, assembly GCA_029964075.1. Classification (NCBI taxonomy): domain Eukaryota; kingdom Metazoa; phylum Echinodermata; class Asteroidea; order Valvatida; family Asterinidae; genus Patiria; species Patiria pectinifera. The sequence goes on from CM057135.1 coordinate 30,408,091, forward strand.
GACCTCTTCATCCCTAAGCCGTGGCCGACAGCGCAGGTTTCCCTGTACGTGGAGAGACAAACTACCGATTTGTTTTCTTTAGGGATGAGAGGAGTTTTCTTTATCCGTGAATCATGCTTAATATACCCATCAATATTTGGCTCACGGTCGTCTCAAGATGCGACGAGGTATAATTGATATGATGCGGGAGGATTGTCGTCGTGGTATGACCATGTTTGTATGTACCATCATCCGATGTATTCTTTGCCTTGTATTTGAAGGCCAAGCGTATACCATAAATGAGCAGCAGAATATTGTGGTCCTGGCCAATCGAATGTCAGTAAAGTAATTTCGGTCTTCTACCCGTATAGTTCTCCTGCACATAAATACACGAAGGGGCAAATATTGGGAACTGATAACCTCGCAACCAAACCACAATATAAACAGGTTAAATCATCAGCCTGATACGTAGCACTTTTACAAGCAAAGTGATAGACGGACAAACGGATGGACTGATGAAATATTTAACTGAGAAAATGTATTAAGACATCATATAATATGACAGGGTGGGGTTTTCGTTGGGAGATGTGTTCCCTACTTGTGTGAACATCATTTCCTCAAATTGTAAACTCACCATGACATGTTCTGCCTTTGAACTTAAGTTTCTTAAGTACCCATTAAAAGCTCAAATATCAACACTCTGCAATATGAGCTGTTTAAACGCCAAACACGAAACATTGTAGAGTGGCGTTAAAGTCATTGGTTTGCTATTGTCCACAATTATTACAGGAATTATTTCATGGCTTGGAGATTCCCAGATTTGATTTACTCGGAATTCGGCGGGGAATTACTCTTCGGAAACTTAATACCTGGTAAACACACTTGGCTACAGGTAAAGGGTCATATAACATGCCAATTACAAATTCTTTGAGTGATTTACGATGCGTGTGCCTTCGTCATCAAGCCGTACAGCTGTGTGTACGTGCCACTGCCAATACAAGCTGTCTAATTAGAAAGCCAGCGTCCTCTCCTCTGGATATTTTTGAAACCGCACCTCTCAATACCTTTGGTGGACTAGTTCACCCGATACTAATGAAGTATTCCTTGAGAAAGAGAGAGAAAGAAACAAGGGGCGGTGCACGGGGGAAAATTTGGAGTTCAAGTCCTCGTTCGTTATTCACCGTGAATCGGCGCGAGAGCTCAACCGTGATAAACGAGGGGATCGCCGGCGGGCATCTATACCCCCTTTCCTCCCCCGGCCCCCTCAAGCCCGTAGCGCAATCAGCAGCACTGGCTACACCGCGTGTTTCTTATTCCATGAGAGGAAACCAAGCGAAACGAGTAAATTCCCCCAAATTGGTTTTCCCAGTCCGAATTACCATTGTGAATGAGCCGGGCAATCCAGTTTGTATCGAGGGCCTGGATTAAGTTGACAAACACGCGCAGCCTGTGTTTGGCAATTAGCTTATAATCCAGTACAAATATACGCGTAAGTTAATTTGCATTATTTTGATACTTTACCATGCGATATTTATTTCAACATAATTACATGGTACTTGGTTTGTTATTAGATGTGATAGGCCTATATTATAATTTGATATTGCTTGAATTGATAAACCAGCCGTGTCGTTTAGCGATATCACTTTATGTTGCATAGTTGAGAGTTGAATCGTATACGCGTATCGTGCCACAGCATTATTGTGGTAGACCTCCTGTCGACGCTGCTCCTTCAAAGTGTTATATGTGGCCATATACGAGTAGAGAAAGATGCACCATCAAGTGATGAGAATGCATGTGCAAAGATTCTGCAACCGTCATGTCATTGGTGTGGAGATGGCAAATGTATCTTTTCAATTAATTTCCGTTGACGTAGGAATGCAATCTTGAGGAATTTCCTAATTGCTGCTCATAGGAATGGCAAATCTACAAATATGTGTACATTATGCATACGCGTACCATCAATGCACAATAATAATAATAATATTCCGTATGAAATAGCACCGTGTCCCCAACTGCAATGGCTCCGCCCACCGCCCCTCCCAACCCCTCTCCTCACAACCCCCTCCCCAATCCAGACAAGATGATACTGCCTTGCGTGTGAACCACGCCCCTCTCCACATCTTTCTTGTGGTATCTTCTATTTTCCTATGTGTGGGAATGGCAGTTTCCGACCCGAACCAAAGAGAGATTTTTCAAGTTTACCAATGTAACTTTCTTCTTTAGGTTCTTTCTTTAGAAATTACCATGACATTGGCTTCATGATTTGCATCCATTTCATTCATAAATTCATTCGATCCGGGCAGGTCTTAATGGCATTCAGCACCTGTGCCGATTTACCCCCTTGTCTCCCAAGGGAAACACACCTGTCGTCTGGCTCATGCAAATGAGACAGCTTGCCTGAACGGACGGTGTTATCAAACATGTATACAGGCTAATCCAGTTTAGCATCTGATTTTAAACACCACCAAGTGTTTGAAAATGTTTAAGACTATAAGAAAGCTAGCTTGTGATTTCTACCCATTGGCTTTAAATGTGTGTTCCCACCATTGGTTATCTATACAAAATCTCAAAACTGGATTAACAATTTTCTGCACTCCATTATTATGTAATTTACTTTCATAATTTACTTTCGTAATGGTTCCAGTAGCTTCTGGATTTCAAACTGACTTCATGATGACGTCTTACATGTGAAATTGTCCTGGTCAAATAAATACGGTAGGCCCAATAAAATTAAAGTCCAGAAAGGCAGCTGTAACTGAATCTGTTGGTTTTGTGTCAGATAAAGCTAGGTAAGTGAAGAAAATAAAGTACAGTGACTTGTAGCTCTTGTTCCGGGTAGCGGAGATAGTCAAACAATATGAAAATGTCAGATTACGATTGTGTTCAATTAATTACCATCAATAATTGATCTACTTGCCGCTTGCATGTGGTGGCAAATTGAAAAATGATGGAGCTGTCAAGTTGCACACAGCAAAAAAGGAGCGCAAGCTTGCATCAATTTCTCAATGATTAAGATGATAAATAGCTGAACAAGTGGAGGCAAATGTATCTAGAGTTTACGTCCAGCGTGTTTGCACAGCTCAGCACCGTGAACGACGAAAAAATATCGCGTCTTCTCTGGCGCCGTCTGAAGATCGAACTACTCGCCGGAAACGATTTCTCAATTTCCTTGTCGTCATTTCGGTGGCGAGAATGTTACTTTATTTTCCTCTGCTCATTTTGGGTCATCTCAACAACGTGTGGGAGGGACACGACACTCACTTGTAGGAGTTGACGTTCCTAGCATCTGTGATGATTGAACATGTCTCCCCCACCCCCCTGGCTGGCTGACCAAGTTTTTAGCTGGGTTAATTTCTAACTTCTCTTTACCCCGTTCTCCTGTGCTCTTTAAAAGATGTAAGTATGACACACATTTACAAATGAAACTCGGCCGCGCTCGATGAGAACAAATGTAGAACATGCAGATACTCGAGGGCTGAAATAATTTCTAGGACACTAACACTTATTTTCTGAAAAGTTTGTACTTCAGGGGATGCCTGCCCTATAAGCCCCCTGTCTTAATTCAATATTGCAAACTGTGCTTCCGGTTACTACAGTAAAGACAAATTCAAGGTTTTAAGTTTAAAATTGACTTCCAATCTCTATGATGTGGGAAATACACAGACGAAGAACGAATGATATATTGTACTTATAACACTAACAGAGTCTCTCACAAAATGTCAATGTTCTATTACAAAACGAGAACCGATTCTGGAGTTGTTACCGTGTTTAATTTTACTTTCCCGAACTCTGTTTCCGTCTTCGAAAACTTCCCAGCAGAGGCGTCAAGCGGTAACTTGTAACAGTTCGAACCGATGTTTTTCCCACCTACATAAGTGCAGCAAGCTAGTGCTTCACCGAACCTGCTCCCTTGTTTCACAGAACTTGTTTACCACCTCAGAAGAATGTTTCAGATGTACGTCTGTAAAAAAAGAAGAGTCCAGCTTCCTTCCGGGAGAGATTTTAAAGTGTCTACTTGGTAATCTTCACCTGTTAAATTACTAACAGCTTCAAGACCCCCATCTCGAGCCAAGAAAGCCACGTGTCCCTTGTCCATCTCGTCAACTTGACGGCAAGACCACGGAGCTCTCAGAACCCTTGTAAAACAAGACCTCGTTCCTCTCTAGCGATCACACCCCCCCCCCCCCCTTCGTACGAGCCAAGTGTTTCTACAAAGACTTGCCATAAATTATTCCTGCGTCCATTACCGGACGAAGTACGCAGAGCACGCTCCCAAGAAGGTGTTGGAGAAACTCGCTGGAGTAATTATTCTCATCCGCGGAAGAAAACTTGCTCCTTTTTACTCGATCAAGAGGGTGCGATCTCTTGCGCGCGCTCTAAAAGTGCACGTATGTCATTATTCCCATCGATCCGACAGAGAGGAAAAAATGGCGCTAAAAAACTTGGCGCGTTATAATGTCCGTTCGGTGTGGCATCTGTCGATCGCTGCCACTCCATCGTGCATTCGGGAGTAGCCTAAGTAAATATCTCCGGCAATTCTTGACTTTTATTCTAACACTGAAATCAGGAAGAGCTCTGTCGTATTGGGATCATGTTTTATGCAGGGAGATCGATACAGTCTCTGGCGGAATACTGTGGAATATTGTTGCCGTGTGTACGAATCAAGTAGTAGAAGTGCTGCAGACAAAACAAAAAAGGCACACACTGTGTATCTCACCGTAATATCCTTACTAACGCAGTTACTTGCATCCGTGGAATAAATCTTAATAATTTTCGTAGAATTTGTCATTTTTTGGATTCCTATACAAGCGCCATTGAACAAAGACATTGATAAAATGGGGGAACAGTCATAATAGGGCTGGATTGCTCAGTTGCACGGTAGAGCGCCGGTACGGGTGTTGCGGGAGTCGCAGGTTCCAACCGCTCCAGTCAATTTCTTTGTTCAACTTTTAAATTATTTCTTGATAACGGATTATTTTATCGTTACTGAAGTATTCCCAAGTAGATCCCTTGTCTTCAATGTCAATCTTTAATAATCTGTTTACAGGCAATAGGCCTAGTCTTGATGTTATACGTTTGAAAAATTCGTTTTGTGACTGTCTTGTAAAGTGTCTCAGTTGAGCCCAACAAATCTATTAGTCCAAAACTTTTCCCCAGACATTTTCCCTTAAACGACAAAAACAAGGCAACTAATCGATTCAGCCCAACGATTAGTCAGAAACTTGAACCAAACCGGACAGGTTTTTACACCAACCAAGTCATGCGCGCTCATACCTCCCTCCTACTGCCTCCGTCTTTATCCTTCATCTTGTGTAAGTCTTGAACCATTGGAGACCCACGGATGCATTCGTTACGAGTCATCTCAGGGGATGTTTGGTGGAGACAGGTCTTACTTGCCTTCCTTCCCCTGGATCGAGAGGAGGTCTGGCCCAAATGGATGCAGACATCACTGCAGCGTGCGTTTCCACACTTTTGGTTGACAAAGTTGATTCCTCAGGGAAGTCAAATTGATTTCGAGTCATGTCCTGTAATATTTGTAGAAGAGATTTCGCAATGTGTGAAAATTTGTGTGGTGTTAAGTGTCGGAGGCCATAGAACCTTATACCGGAGAAAACATGTGCCAGGTATGTGGAACAAACACATGGTTTTATAGTATCTTTACCATTTCTATGATCCCACGAAAGGGATCAACTTTGGCGAAGGGTGTATGCCGCACAGTACACTAAGAGTTATGATGAACATGCTACTTCAACTTCACTTCTTAAGTTCATTTCAAAATGAATAAAACTGATGCAAACTGTTTCATGACTGAAATGACCTGAAATGGACAAATCAAAAAAGGTTGGAGGGCCTAACGGGATTTTTTTTATAGCAGGACCATATTTAAACTTTAACATAGGTTATTAGCACGCCCGTAATTTATACCGTGTCGCCGTTCTCTGACCTTCCTCTCCCACTTTTACCTAAGCAGCCCCTCCCCGTTGTACCGGGGCGTTACCGCCAGCAGGCACCGGTCCATCCGATCATTTACCGGGATCAGCTTCTTAGATCGTCAGTGAATATTCTTCTTTCGGTTCCCTCGTCCCAATTTCACTGGCGAAACTAGTGCATTCACTTACCCCTCATCCAACCGTTTGTTAAAAAAAATGTCCCCAGAAGTGTATAATGTACTTGTTAAATATGTTTCAGGTAATTTGAGAAGATCCATTCTGTTTTTAAACACGCGGTACAGTATAAAATACACGCACATTGGCAATACGGAAGGTGCACTGTACTTCTAATGTATCGTAAATCATAAATAGTATTATTCTCGAGGTCATTTTTGACGAGGGATTATGCAAATTCCTCAGCTCAATCTATATTGCCTGCCGTCATAAAGTCCACTCATCAGAGCTGGCAAAAAGTAATGTCTGGTTTTATAGCAAGGACGATGTACACAACTCGACAATGAGATATAGGCCTAGTCGCCAGTGATTTTTCCTAAGGCAATTAACAATTTATGCAAATAGTTTAAACCAAGGTCTGCCATATTTCTGTGTGTGTATTATGCTAATAAGAAATATACATGTGTTCATGAAAACTTTGGCACGCATGTAAACCAATAAAGCAGGGCCGTATTGCGTATATACTGCCCTCTGTTGACATCGCGGGAGTACAGTCGCACTAGGTTGGAAGTGGGAAGCAAGACCCGAACTAAAATAATCGCAACGAACAAAATGCATTAAATTGAAACAATGTGGTATTTAAAGTAAACGACTTATTGGGGTTGAATTCGCAGGGGGCATTCCGTGTGCCTCGCGTCCTAGAGGGGCATGACAATGGCTTTTTAAATAAAACTCCATTGGCCTAAAGTGGGTGGTCCCCGCCCTTCCCGATTACTGCTTGCCTAGAGAAGGCTCAGAGACCCTTTAGCAGATGACAAAAATATTGTCCTGGACTCATTGTGTTTGAAAATAAGGGTTGAACTGTACTATTCATTATGCGTGGCCATCAACTTGATCATGGAGGAACTAAAACTTCCGTCACAAATCTATTAATTTGTATTTAACACAAAGGCTGATAATATCCGCAAACTTCAAAGGAAAACATGTGGTGCTGTAATCATTTCATAATTGGATTAAACCTCAAAATGCCACCGCCGATCTTGAGTGACTGGCAAAACAGCGAAGTACGAGCCTCCGTGTGCACATTAAAGATCAAATAACCCGATATAATACTATTGAGGGTTTTTTTTGGTCCAAAAGGGACTTCCCCTAAGTTGAGGTACCAACCACCGATATATTGTTCCAAACCAACACGTGGGTCCGTTTAACACCTCCAACTTGGGGAGGTAATTGATGTTCTTGCGGTTTCAGCTGAGTCACCACGTAAAAGTAGAACATCGCCCGCAAATCGGTTGGGACATCCCCCCAAATAAGACCCTGATTCACCGAAAGCTACCTCCTCGCGTGCGGGTGACTCGTGGGTGCAATACCACCCACTTTCCGTACACGCACTTTTGGAAATATGGTTTAACAATGATGTCAAAAACCTGGACGTGGTTTTTGCGTTAATGGTTTCCTTGACCACAACACAAAGAGGAAGCTGACAAATTCTACTATGGACGACTATGTGCACAAATCCAGGATGGGAACTAAGTATATAAACACGTGTTGCAGACACTCGTCCAGGGAAAATGCCTCATTTCTGGCATCGCCGTTGTTTTATTCCTATCGCGAGTCCTGACCGCATTTCAAATTGAGCGTGGCATCAACAAGTGTTTATGAGACACACTGCTTCACCACGTGATTCGGATTTATTCAGCCGGGGACGCGCGAAGCTAAGAGTGAATCACCAAGCGAATTAACAATCGGTGAAACTTTAAAAGTTCCACAGCTAACTGAAAAAAAAATCAGTGGTCCCGTTTTCCACTGAAAGGTTTTTACCTAGAAAACCCCGAGCCCGAGTTGGAAGTGCAGTGAACTCAACTGAGCGCACGCCGCTCAAGTGTTTGTCTTCTGGGCAAGTTTGTGTGTTACTTTTCAGCGGTGGGCAAGGGTTGATCATAACAGTGCGGTCAGCATGGATAATGCGGTTACGTGTATTGCTAATTCCATCAAATGGTTGCCTCGTGTGGTGATGGTCTGGGTAGCGTTGGCGGCTATGTACCTCCAGATAAACGCTCTTCCCTCGCAGGTGAGTTTTAATTTATAACTTTGTGGTTAGCAGTTCTATTTGGTGCAACTTTTCTTGACGATTTACTTCGTAGCAAACTTGTACGGCGTGCACAACGTAAGGCAGAATTCTGGTACAGGTGTCAACACGTGTTTACATGTGCTTACACCTGTCTCACCTGGATCATATGTTATCAATACTGTTGATTGATTAATTGATTTATTGATTGATACTTTTGCACTTATTAATCACATTTATCTTGGACTAAAATGAAATATGTGAATCTTTAATGGATGCCATCGTTTTTACGTGTAGGCCTAGCCTATTGTGCTTTATTATGCATACAATTTTCCTGTAAATTTCATCTTGATTGATCTGAAACTTTTGAATATGGCGATAAATTGAAAAGGTACTTGTTTGTGCACTGACCCAAATTTGTATTTATAACAAAACAACTGCACAGCACTGAAGAGTGTTTTTCACTTGCATTTTTGACAAACGGCAGAAAGTGTGGCAATAGAGGCTAATTTCAATAACCCAGCAGGAATCCTTTGTGAGAGATTGGCCGAAGCTCAGAGGACCCTTCAACCGAATAGAATGAGCTGGCTTTCACTGAATTGCAACTTCCAAGAAAAAGGAAGGAATTATACACAATTATTTTAAGCACAAATACACTTGCAGAAGGTTGTTTTGCTGTTTCAGTGTAACACATTTATAGGCTGGTAGTATTCCTTACTCTTTGGATTAATTTGAAGACCAAGACAGTGACCCATATATTCGTGAACCAGGTTGCAAAGGATGTGACTTGGAAGAGTTTATCCTTATGGCTTATATTATTTAAGAGGGGATCCTGGGAAATTTGGGAAAGAAAACTCTCTTTTTACCTTCTGTTGTATTTCAAACACATGTCAAACTTTTTTACCCCCCCCCCCACATTGCAAAAAGAAATGAAAGATAAGTAGTTTTAAACATTTTTGATACAACTGAAACATTTTGATTTTCAATGGAAAACTTAGGGAAGGTAAATTTTTTTGGAGAAATGCCCTATTTAAAAAAACACACACAGAAAAAGGATCTAAACAGTCCAACCGCAAGGTGAATACATTCTAATTGGAGTACTTTGGGTCTTTCAGATCCCTCCATCACTGACATATGGAATGATGCAAGTCAAGACAATTGAAGACCTTCTACAGTTTCTGGATCAACAAGGTATGTACGTCTCATCAGTTCTGATATATAAGAATATTGTACAACCAGCAGTATATATTGTGAAGAAGAATTATTTAATTTCCTGGCCCAGCCTGTTGTTGGCACTAGAGAGTGTAGTAATTGACATTACTCAATATGCCTTTTTATAAAAATGAGAAACTGACTCAATTTTTATTTGTCGGCCTTCGATATTATATCTCGAAGGAATTACAAGTTAATTTGCAATTAAATACAATAATTCTTTCCGTTGAGCTATTCATGTCTCCAGTGCAGAAATAAAAGTCATATTTCTCCCATATTTAAATGAACTGAGGTACAATTGACCTACTCATGTCAGGATCAACACTCTTGTCTTTTCCTGTCCCAATATCCTGTCTATAGATACAGACATTGCTAGACTGTAGATAGCTTTTATAATCAACCGTTATGATGGCATTTTGGTATTTTGCCAAGACATACTTTCCTGAATTTATTTTTCCTGTTAATTGTCTGTGTAGTTGTCAATGCAGATGAAAGTATCCTTCTATATAAGTGTCATATATCTGTTGTGAAGGGATAAGGGAAAAGCAGGAACAAAGTTGCCAGATGCTGAGTACATAAAAAAAATGCTTCAATTTACATATCCAGGAAGCTGAAATCCTTTAATGTGGACACTAAAAATCAGATAAGTGAATAAGTGAAATTCATTCAATCTCATTTTTACTCAAGTTTTATCTGGATTAAGTCCTTTTTTGGGAGTATTTCCATGAACATTTTTCACTCTATATCCTCTAAATAGTCCCTATATTCACTCTTTGAAATTGAGAGTACTATTGCAAAGAAAGTTAAGAAAAAAACCTAAAGTCTGATACATCTGTGATTTTTACCTTATGTATTACTGCCTCATATTTTAAGTATGACTCATATTGTTATGCAATGTATGTATCTATTTATCGTGGTCCCTGAACAATCCAGGGTCCTCTTCATTCTGACAACCCTGAAAAACGTAACCATTTCCTGAAAAACACAGAAACTCCAGTTTTGATGATGTAATGCAAATAAGTGATGGACATCGCGTGCCATTGTTCATCTATTCATAGCCAAACAAGTCATACCTGGCCAAGACAAAAACTTTGGCTGGGAATTTCCGGAAGAGAAACTGGACTCGGGAGTCACCGACGATGAGGACGAAGATGACGATGACGACGACGGGGATGATGACCATGACGAAGATGACAGTGGATCAGATGGCAGACATAAACCAGTGCCATCTGTGTTAGCAGACCACGGCCATTCCAAAACCAAGCTAACTCCTTTACACTTCTGTAAGTATTCAAAACAATTGCCTTGTTAACATCTTAACTTCTGAAGACTTAAAGGGAATGTACATCATTGGCTTTCGCTGTAATTTTCAGAAATGAACTAGTTGAGGGGTTAGTATAATAGAACAAAATATTGTTACACTGACATGTTTGAAGTTTTGTGTCCGAAAAGAAAAACAAAAAAAACCAAAAAAAAAAAATGTTCAAGTAGTCTGGTTCCACTATCACAAAAATGAAATGGACTTCAATTTATAGAAATTGGAAAATAAGTGGGTAAAGGGAACCAGTCTTAGCTGACCTGTAAGCAACATGAAACACAAGCAACAAAACAAATTTTGACTGAAACAATGGTAAAATGGAGCAGTTGTTGAACAATTAGTTAGTTTTAACACGGCCCGGTGACCGACCGTTGAAATTATATAAAAAATACCATTTTCTTGAAATGACTTCACACCAGGTGCCATAATTTTACAGAATGCTTTAGACTGTCATTTACCAACATCCTAGTAAGGTATTTCGTAAAAACTTGGTAGTTTTATTTTTCGATGTTTGCAAATGTTGTATTTTCCCTTTAACAAGATAATTTCTTTGATTTCAAATTTCATGAACTTCAACAAATTTAATGAATCTGCTCAATAGTCTTCAATCTTTCTTTCTCTTATTTTTCACATTCTTTTTTGAAAACTCTGTGAGGATTGGTTAGCTTGACTTCTCTTAATTTTAAATATTTTTCGGGTCTTTTTTTTTCTTAATAATCTTTCTAAGCTCTGTTAGGGCTTATGATCACTCTAATTCTACCAACTAAATACAAAAGTTAATCGATTTTTTTCCCAACAAATTGTCAGCTTCCGCAGACAGTAATAGAAGACCTGTTCAGGAAATTGCCCATGCAAATAGCGACCAGTCCTCACTGGGTTTCAAAATAAGTAAGTAGACAAGACAGAATTTAATAAGAATAAAATAGCCAAAAAAAGTCAAAATAGACAAAAAATGAGTTATCAACTGGAAAAATCTAATTATTTGAATTGATTATACATATAACGATAATGAACAGTTGATTGTTCAAATAATCGGTATTGAATTCTTGATGTCAAATATTGACTTTAAATGCCAATTCAATTTTTCTTCAAACAACCCCACATAGTTACTACATTATATAAATATACTCCTTTTCCACCACATGCTTGTTCTTGATTTTGTTCAGCTGATGTAGCACCCCTCCCCGGCTGTATCCCCAGGGAGACGGTGGTTAAAGTCCTCCCCGATGCCAGCGAGTCACAGGTGATGTACTGGCCAGGGTGTGTGACCGTCAAACGCTGCGGAGGTTGCTGCAATAGTGATCTTCATGAATGCCAGCCAACCAGATCAGAAATTATACAAGTGAAGGTAGGAGAACAAGTTACCATTGGGAGGAGGGGTGTGAAGTTTTCAGTTGAACACAGACATT